>CM055122.1:1261942370-1262561711 GCA_029206835.1 Rana muscosa
TATACTTCGTAAACCGATAATAGCAATTTCTGTATAGGATCAGAATGTCATACTGTTGTCCAACCACTGAAATGTTGTATTTGTGAGGCTAAAAAATAATTTTTGGGATGGGGATTGCGAGACCTCCCTCTTCCTTACTTAACAATAATGTTGTTAACTTTATACGTGGTCGTTTTTTCCTCCAAATCAACTCTCTGAAGAGAGATTCTATTTTTCCAAACCAAAAAGCTGTAATCCATACGGGTGAATTATTAAACACATAAAGTAATTGCGAAGCCCAAATCATTTTAATAAGATTTGCTCTTCCTATCACCGTCAGAGGTAATTTACACCAACTTCGACATTTATCTTTAAATTTTGCTAATAATGGTCTCAAATTCAAATTAATATAGTCTTTTACATCCTGAGAAATCTCTATCCCCAAGTATTTCACAGTGTCCTTAATTTGGATTTTAGAGGCTTGATTTAATAATGGGGTTTTTAACTCATCTAATGGTAGTAGTATGGATTTATCTCAGTTAATCTGGAAGCCAGAGAATAGCCCAAATATGGAAATAAGGCTCATAAGTTCCGATAGTGAGTTTGAGGTATCCCCCAGAAAAATAAGAGCGTCATCTGCATAAAGGGCCACTTTATCCTCTCTTCCTGCCTGACAAAACCCGACTATTTTTGTTGATTGTCTAATGGCAAGAGCAAGAGGCTCTACTGCTATAGCGAACAGTAATGGAGATTGGGGGAAACCCTGTCTTGTCCCTCTAGATAAGGTAAACGGGCTAGATAACGTATTATTAATTCTTACCCTAACTTTAGGGTCCCTGTATAATATTTTCACCCATTTCAAAAATCCCGTTCCTATTCCAAAAGCCTCCAATATAGTCCATAAATATTTCCACTCCACCATGTCAAAGGCTTTTTGGGCATCTAAGCATAATATTGCTCTAGTTCCCATATTTTCCATAGGCAATTGCAAATTTAAAAATAACCTGCGAATGTTTGTTGCAGCTGCTCTCTTTGGAATAAAACCCATTTGATCTTCATGTATCAAAGTACTAATGTATTTTGATAACCTATTTGCAAGAACCCTGGCCAAAATCTTTACATCTGAGGTAAGGAGGGATATAGGACGATATGATTCAGGCAACATTGGGTCCTTGCCCTGTTTTGGAATCACTATTACTATTGTTTCCTGCATCGATTCTGGAAGTGTTTGTTTTTCATACGCCTCATTTTGTACCTCTAGGAGTTCTGGTAGTAAAAAAATGTCAAATTTTTTATATATCTCTGTCGGTAGTCCGTCCATCCCTGGTGCTTTATTATTATGAGTTTGTGAAATGGCTAGACTTAATTCTTCCAGAGATATGGGACTATCAAGTGCTTCTCTGTCCTCTAATTTATGTTTTGGAAGAACCAGTTTATCCAAAAATTCTTTAACTTGGTTAGTTGGCTTCGACACCTTAGACTCATAGAGTGAGGTGTAGAAGTCAACAAATATCTTCTGAATACTACTTGTATCATACTTCACCTCACCTTCGAGATTTTTAACTGCTGTGACAGTAATCGGGCCTTCTTGTGCCTGAGCTATAACTGCCAGCATACGTCCCACCTGTTCCCCCATCTCATAATGTTTTTGTTTTTGAAAGAATCTGCTATTTTCTGCTTTAGTTAAGGCTAAACTTTTATACGTTTCCTGAGCCTCCTGCCATACCAAAAGCTTTTCTTCTATCGGATCCTTAATACAATCCTGTTCTGTTTGAGTCACCATTTTCATTACTTCCTCCTCTCGCCTCCTAGATGAACTCTTAATTTTATGGATTTCTTTAATCATTATTCCACACATATATGCCTTCATAGTGTCCCAAACTACTAATAAAGATGTCGAGTTTTTATTTTCCTTAAAAAATTCAGTTAACTGTAACTCTATCTTATCTTCCTCCGTCAGTAATAATAGCCATTGTGGGTTAATTTTTCAAAAAGGGGTAGATGTCTGTCCCTCAGGTTGTATATTCAATATAAGTGGAGAGTGATCTGAGAGGCCCCTAGGACCATATTGGATTGACTCTACCAGAGGCAAAAAATTGTCATTCCCCAGGGCCAGGTCAATTCTTGACAGAGATCCATATGTGCTCGAGCAACATGAGTATTCTCTTCTTAATGGATATTTATTTCTCCACATATCTATTAGCCCCATTTCTTGTAGTTGTTTAGCAAATCTAGTTCTCTTCATCTTTTGTTTCCCCTTTGTGGTACTATGTCTATCTTCCCCCTCATTCATTATTTTATTAAAGTCTCCCATTACAAGGGTTGGCAAGTGCGGCCACTGTACCATTTTCCCAAAGACATTTTTCAGCACTTCATCATTATAAGGAGGAGGAATATAGACATTGGCCAACAAAAGGTTTTTATCGTTTATTAAATACCGTAGCACAATATAACGACCTTCTGGGTCTATAAAACTCTCTTTACATAAGAACCGTATCGAGCGAGAAATCAAAACACTGACCCCTCGTGAAGAAGTAGTATATATAGCGTGAAATTGATACGGAAATCTAGCATTTTCAAAGAGCAACGTGTCTGCACGCTCGAGATGGGTCTCCTGCAAAAAAATAATCATAGGTTTATAAAATTCAATAGCCTCATAAACTGCTTGTCTCTTCCGCCTGTCTCCCATCCCCCTCACGTTCCATGACAACACTGTTATTTTACTACTCATCGTTTCTTTTCACCAGAAAACACTGAACAAAGCTTCAACAGATCTGGCACGTTATTCAATATACCCTGTCTATATAGAAAAAGTATTTCTCCCACTGAAAAGAGAGAGAGAGCAAGGGCGAGAAAGAGAGAGCGAGAGAGAACCCAGGGGGAAAAAATAAAATAAACAAATAATGAACATAAAACAAAAATAAATAAATAAATAAAAAATAAATAAATAAATACATTTTCCCCTCCCCCCCCAAAAAAAACCATCCTCCCTCTCTTGCGAACCCAATCATTCCTAGGGATTCCCACCAACCACCCAGGTTGATAGAACCCCCTACCCCTCACCACAGTCCACACGGGACTCATACAAGGGGACTGTCTAATGGCCATAGACAGTTACAAATGTAATGCATGTGCCAAAAAGAAAAAAAGAAACCAAGGAAAACAAGAGGATTGGACCAAAAAGAAAATTCAAAAGTCAAAAATATTCCAAAAATATAGTCCGCCGCTTCAATATTCAGATATAGTTTTCCGAATGTGGAAAGGAGAGAAAAAATGTATCAAACTTTCAGGAAGTTTTTTTATTCTCCTTACATTGACGATATTATTGTTATTTGGGACGGTCCCGTGGATAGTATCCAACTTTTTGTAGACCATTGCAATAACATCTCCTTTGGCCTATCTTTCACCTTTGTCAGTGACCCTACCACTTTACCCTTTTTGGACTTGGAGTTGGCTTTTGATAAAAGAGACTTCAGCCATCATCTCTAAGAATTATGTCAAACCCACAGCTGGCAACTCCTATCTGCATCATAAAAGTTGCCATTTCCCTAAATGGATTGACAATATCCCCAAAGGACAGTTCTGCCGACTTAGGCAGAACTGCACCAGAGATGTAGATTATATTGACCAAAGTAAGCTACTCAAGAAAAAATTTGAAGGGAAAACCCCCGAAAGTGGCTCGCGAATCGGAGAATCATTCTCTCCGCTTCACCACCACTTTCCATTTTGAATTTAAGAAGATGGAAAGTATTCTGGCCAATCATTGGAAGATCCTTTTGCAGGATCCTGTCCTTAAATCCATTATTCCTGCACGCCCCAAAGTCACATATCGTAGAGCATCCAATCTTAAAAGCAAATTGGCTCCCAGTAAGATCCGCTCTCGTGACTTTACTCCCACCCCACTAGTCCTTATACCATTGGTTGGTATGTATAGGTGTAACAAAACCCTATGCAAAACAGGCAAATATGTCCATCATGGACAAAAATCCTTTTCCACGAAGGGTAACACTTATCCACTCAAAGAGTTTTACAACTGCTCTTCTGAGTTTGTGGTTTATGGCCTTAGCTGCCCCTGTGGCCTTATGTACGTGGGCCGCACTATACATGCTTTGCGAGTTAGGTTTGGGGAACACAGGAGGTTGATCGAAGGTGGCACCGATCCCCACAGTGTCCCCAGACATTTCTGTGTAGCCCACCATAAATCCACTAGTGGCCTAAAGGTCTGGGTGATTGAACAGATCTCTCGCTCACTTTCAGCAGCAGAACATTTTAAAAAATTGCGCGCCAGAGAAACTTTTTGGATTTACACTTTAGACGTTCTCTCGCCTGGTGGTATAAATTAAGGGATTGAGATTTCCACCATTTTATAAATAACATCATCTCACCTCCTTTTATTGATGTTCACCTTATCTGTCTTTTATTATTTATTGTATTATCTTAGAGGCCCGTATGTATAATTAGATTCCTTTTTTAGAATTTTATATATTTTTAATCTCTTATTCATTGGGTGATATCTTATTGCATTGATTCCATTTTCTATTGTTGAAATATATAAACTTACTGTTTGTACCATATACGGACATATTGCCCATATGTTGCCTATGTGATTATATGGTGCTTCTAATTGAATTGAATTTAATCTTATTCTACATCCTAATAGTTGATGTAGTTTTACTATATTTATGGTTACAATTATTTTGTTGTTATTTCGTTGAAATTATTATTCTTAAATGTATACCTAAAGTTTTATGCATGAGGTCATGTGTACACTCGTGTATATTAATATACATATATGTATATGTTTACTTTCATACGGCCTAAACACTCACGTACTATTTATGTACATACCAGCATAGCATATATTTCTCTTTTTCCCCCATCTGTCACACCCCTCATTTCCTTTCCTCTATCCCTTCCCCCCCTTCCCCTCCCCCCCCATCCCCGTTTCTATTTTTCCTTTCCCCCTTCCTCTTCTTTTCTCGCCCCCCCCATAATAACCCCCTCTCCCCTCTCCTCATTTATATTATTTTATATTTTTTTCAAAAAATTGTCAGTTTTTGTCTTTCATACAGTTGCAATCATTAGCACTGTTTTATTATTTATAATCCCCCTTTTTTCGGTCTATTTATGCACGTTACATCTTACATGTAATATGCTCCACATATTGCCTGATAACATTAGTCCCGGTTTATCTATAGTCAGCTTTTTATTTCCTCCTTTTATAAGAAGACATAGCTCACAATTTGTCTTCTTGTTTATTCCCCCAGCTCCGTTTCTATTAATGCCATTTATTATTACTATTATCTTCGTGGTCCATGGTGGTCCGTTTTATTATTATTGTTTATTGATCCATCCCCACTTTCAGTCTCCATTTATTACTATATACTCTGTGAGGGGGTTAGCTCGGCAGCGGGTGTGTGTGACCCCCGAGATGGGCTCCCCACACAAAAACAGGCCCAGCAAACGGAGGTTGTGGTTTTCAAAATCAAAAAGGTGCGGTTTATTTTCTATTTACAGTGACAAAACACAGCAAAGCAAAAGAAACATAAACAAAATAAATCCTGGTCAACTTGACCTCTGACTAAACATAAAGGTTTCCTAACTAACAACTGGGATCAGCCTAGTGCTGTCCTAGTCCCTAAGTCCCTGGTTTTAAATGTCCAAGCAAATAGCCACACAGGCTTTGTCTCACCGCACAGGGGTTCACTCTCCCTAGACAGTCCACACAGGTCTGGGTCCAGGCATGAGCTAACATCTAATGAAGCTGGGAGTTCTTATAGAGGCCTAAATGAGCTGACAAGCTTCAGCTGGTCTCATCAACTCCCTGTCTGCACGACGCCCAGCACTCTCCCTAGAGGTATGAGTCATCCATGAGCCTACTAGCCTCAGCTGGGCTTATACAACTCTCCACCTAGTTGTATAAGTCGGCGTAAAGCCTGAATCTGGGCGAAATATATCTACCCCCCTGGATGCAACCAGGTGACTTTACCTTCCTGCTGTCACATACCCCCCCCTCTTGTTTTAACCTCGGGGTTGGAACACCAGCAATCAGGCATTCATGTACTCGAGACAAAGCATCCACATTCCCCATTTGAACGCCAGGGCGATGCTTTACTGTGAAGTTGAATTCCTGGAGGGCCAGGAACCACCTATTCACTCTTCTATTTGTTTCCTTGTTTTGAGCCATCCACTTTAACGGAGCGTGATCCGTAACCATGTCAAAGTGCCTACCTAGCAGGTAGTACCGAAGGGAATCTAGAGCCCACTTCACCGCTAAACACTCCTTTTCAACGGTGGCGTAATTTACCTCATGGGACTTCAACTTCCTGCTGAGGTAAATGACTGGGTGCTCTTCCCCGTTCCAGACCTGGGACAATACTGCTCCTAACCCCACATCTGACGCATCACTTTGTACGACAAAGTCTTTAGAGAAGTCGGGTGAGTACAACACTGGCTGGCTACATAAGGCTTGTTTCAAGAATTGGAATGCTGCCTCAGCCTCGGGGGTCCATTTAATCATGACCGACTCTTTCCCCTTCGTCAGGTTGGTTAGGGGCACAGCCTTAGAAGCAAAGTGGGGAATGAATCGCCGATAATACCCAGCGATTCCCAGAAAGGCTCGTACCTGCTTCTTGCTGTTGGGACGTGGCCAACTCTGGATGGCCTCGACTTTGTTGAGTTGGGGTTTTATTACTCCCCTCCCAATGGTGTACCCAAGATATTTGGCCTCCTCCTGCCCAATGGTACACTTCTTGGGGTTAGCCGTAAACCCCGCTTCCCGAACAGAGTCCAGGACTGCTTGCACTTTTGGCAGATGTGAGGCCCAATCTGTGCTATGGACAATTATGTCATCCAGGTAAGCCGCAGCATACTTCCGATGGGGCCTCAGCATCTGGTCCATTTTCCGCTGGAATGTGGCCGGCGCATTCTGTAACCCGAACGGCATTCTTTTGTATTGGAACGCCCCGTCTGGGGTTACAAATGCGGTTTTCTCTTTGGCCGACTTGGCCAGGGGGATTTGCCAATACCCTTTTGTGAGGTCAAGAGTCGTCATGTATCGGGCTGTTCCCAGCCGGTCGATCAACTCATCTATACGTGGCATGGGGTAGGTGTCAAATTTTGTAACTTTGTTCAACTGACGAAAATCGTTACAAAATCGCCAGCTCCCATCCGGTTTAGGCACCAACACAATGGGACTAGACCAATCACTTTGGGACTCCTCTATCACCCCTAAGTTCAGCATTTTCTGTACTTCCTCCCGTATTGCCTCCCGTCGGGCCTCTGGGATCCGATAGGGTTTTAACTTCACCCTTTCACCGGGCGGGGTAATGATGTCATGCTCTACCCCAGATGTTTGTCCCGGCAGCTCAGAGAATACCTCCTTGTTGCGAAGCACAAACTCCTTAACCTCCTGTTGTTGGGGTTGTGACAAGGTGGCTGCTATTCCAACCTCAGGAATCACGCAACCAGTTTGAGCTGGTGACCAAGTGTCTGCGACTAGGGACTCTCTATCCCTCCAGGCTTTCAACAGATTAACGTGATAGATCTGTTCGGGCTTTCGCCTTCCTGGTTGTCTGACCTTGTAATTCACTTCGCTCACTTTTTCCATTATCTCGTAGGGGCCTTGCCATTTGGCAAGGAATTTACTTTCAACCGTAGGGACAAGTACCAGTATCCTATCCCCCGGGGAAAAGGTACGGGTCTTGGCTCCACGGTTGTACACTCTCTGCTGTGCTAACTGCGCTTGGGCCAAATGTTCCTTCACGATGGGCATTACCTGTGCAATTCGGTCTTGCATCAGGGCGACATGCTCAATCACACTCCTGTGGGGAGAACTCTCACTTTCCCAAGTTTCCTTGGCAATATCCAACAGCCCTCTTGGGTGTCTCCCATACAGTAACTCAAAGGGGGAGAATCCCGTAGAGGATTGGGGCACCTCCCTAATAGCAAACATCAGATAAGGAAGTAGACAGTCCCAATCCTTTCCATCTCTATCCACCACTTTCTTCAACATTTGTTTTAGGGTTTTGTTGAACCTTTCAACCAGCCCATCGGTTTGGGGGTGATACACAGATGTACGTAATTGCGTCACTTTGAACAATTTACACAGCTCCTTCATAACCCGGGACATAAAGGGTGTACCTTGGTCCGTAAGCAGTTCTTTACAAATACCCACCCGGCTAAACACAAGAGATAGCTCTTTGGCTATGGTTTTGGCCAAGGTATTTCGGAGAGGGATCGCTTCTGGATAACGGGTGGCATAGTCCATTATAACTAATATGTACTGGTGCCCCCTAGCGGACTTGATTATAGGACCTACCAAATCCATGGCGATCCTCTCAAACGGGACCTCAATGATGGGTAGAGGGACCAGCGGGCTACGGAAATGTGGCATCGGGGCCGACCTCTGACACACAGGGCAGGAGGAACAATAATTTTCTATGTCCTTCATCACCCCCGGCCAATAGAATCTCTGTAATACCCTCTCTCGGGTTTTCTCTGTCCCCAGATGACCTCCAAGAATGTGCCCATGGGCCAACTCCAACACCAACTTCCTGTAAGGTTTGGGCACCACAAGCTGCTCAACGGTTTCTTCTGCCCTTTTTGCCACCCGATACAGTAGGTCCTTCTCTACGCTGAAGTATGGGTAAGTGCAGGTATTATCTGGGTTCACTAACTCGCCATCTATTTCCACTACGTTTTCCCGTGCCTTTATTAGGGCGGGGTCTTTTAACTGTTCTGTGGCAAAATTTTCCCTGTGAACCTCCAGATCAGAAAACTCCACAGACGGTAGGTTTTCGTCTGAGGAGGTGGGCTCCTCTCCAGTTTCTTGAGTCTCCCCTGCCAATACTGATAAGGGAAATTCCGGAGAGTCCTCACCACTCTCAGGGGAGTTCTGGCTATCACATTCCTGGTACATAGGGGCACCAGTGGGGGGCTCAGGATCATCCCACAGTTCCCAGAACTTCGGAAAATCCCTTCCCACAATGGCGTCATGCGGTAACTGAGATACTAAGCCCACTGGATGAGAGAGGGTACCTTTGGGGGTCTCGAAACACACTGTAGTCACTGGATACTCTCGGGTGTCCCCATGCACACAAATAACAGCTACCTTGCTATTCCCAGAGACCTCTGTTTTAACTAACTCAGCCTTTATCAGGGTCACAAGGCTACCTGAATCCAGCAATACCACAACATTTCTACCATTAACACACATTTTGCATAAATGTTTCTCAGTTCCTCGAATGGCAGTGCATGCGACTGTCGCACACAGCGACTGACGTCTGCCCGTCAGAAAGTCACACTGCATGGGTTCCTCCACAGCCGGCAGCGGTAGCAAACGATCCTTCTTGCGGCCTCTTGAGCCGCTGATTTCCCAGGCTGTTCTCGCCAAACTTGGGGTAGAGCTCCCACCCTCTCACTCTCTCCACCCTCACCCCTTGGAATCCTCTTATCCGCCCCTGGGGACGGTCTGGTCTTAGGGTGGAAAGTCCGAGTGTCTCTGGAAGAGGCCGTTAGGTTCTCTGTAGCCAAGTATTTCTCCACACGATCCACAAGACCATCGGCCGTCTCTGGGTCTCCATGGCTTACCCACTTTTGGATGGCAGTAGGAAGAGCTCTCAAAAACCGATCCATTACAACACGTTCCACAATCTTTGGTGCGGACAAAGTCTCTGGCTGTAGCCACTTTCTGCTCAGGTGAATGAGATCATACATTTGAGACCTGGGGGGTTTTCCAAGCTGGAAAGTCCAGTTATGCACACGCTGAGCCCGGACAGCCTGGGTGACACCCAGCCTTGCCAATATTTCAGCTTTTAGCATCACATAGTCTTTTGCTTGGTTAGGCTCTAGGTCATAGTAAGCTTTCTGCGATTCACCAGTTAACAGAGGAGCCACCAGTCCAGCCCACTGCTCCTCAGGCCACTTTTCTCTTTCAGCGGTCCTTTCAAATGTGGTCAAAAATACCTCTGGATCATCCTCTCCAGTCATTTTTGTCAATAAACGACTCACCCCAAAGGACGCGGTATTAGTGGGACGGCTTTCCTCACTGGTCTGCGGACGTTGCTGCATTGCTGCTTCCATCTGTTGTTGTAGTCTCTGCTCTTGCTTCTGCAACAGGTCTATGAAGCGGGCCTCAGATTGCTGCTGGGCTTGTTGCTGAGCCTCCAGACTCTGTTGCAAAGTTGCGTTTGTCTGCTGCTGGGCTGCAAGGCTCTGTTGATGAGCTTGCTGCTGGGCTGCAAAGTTCTGTTGTTGAGCTGCAAGGCTCTTTTGCAAACCTGCATTTGTCTGCTGTTGATTGGCATTTGCTAGAGCCAGCTGCTTCAGTATCTCCTCCATGCTGGCTTAAAAAAAAACTGCCCGCATTCTCCACCAACTGTGAGGGGGTTAGCTCGGCAGCGGGTGTGTGTGACCCCCGAGATGGGCTCCCCACACAAAAACAGGCCCAGCAAACGGAGGTTGTGGTTTTCAAAATCAAAAAGGTGCGGTTTATTTTCTATTTACAGTGACAAAACACAGCAAAGCAAAAGAAACATAAACAAAATAAATCCTGGTCAACTTGACCTCTGACTAAACATACAGGTTTCCTAACTAACAACTGGGATCAGCCTAGTGCTGTCCTAGTCCCTAAGTCCCTGGTTTTAAATGTCCAAGCAAATAGCCACACAGGCTTTGTCTCACCGCACAGGGGTTCACTCTCCCTAGACAGTCCACACAGGTCTGGGTCCAGGCATGAGCTAACATCTAATGAAGCTGGGAGTTCTTATAGAGGCCTAAATGAGCTGACAAGCTTCAGCTGGTCTCATCAACTCCCTGTCTGCACGACGCCCAGCACTCTCCCTAGAGGTATGAGTCATCCATGAGCCTACTAGCCTCAGCTGGGCTTATACAACTCTCCACCTAGTTGTATAAGTCGGCGTAAAGCCTGAATCTGGGCGAAATATATCTACCCCCCTGGATGCAACCAGGTGACTTTACCTTCCTGCTGTCACAACTCATATACATATACACTCCCTTTCTTTCTCCCTTTTATATCCTCCTTCCTTTTTATATCTTCTTTTCTACTGACCACGTTCATCCCGATCACATAATCTTTCTATTCCTCCTCCTACCATTCACAATCATCTCCTAGTCCCGCCCCATCCAGCCCACCACCTAATCCTTGCCCCTATATATGGCGTCCCTCCACTTCCGCCCTCATGTCATGTTGATAAAGGAGTGCGACTTGCCAGGACATCGCAAGTGCGCACGCTCACGAAACGCGTCCATTTCTGATGACGTCATCTCCCGCAGCCTGGCCACATATGCGCTGCAGGCCTCGCTCTGAATAACCACAGGATTGCTGTCCCCGGAAGCCGGCTGCTCCATCTTCAGAGACACTCCTGCCATTCACCGCAGAGCTAGGAACCCCCTGTGACCTACTGCTGAAGACCGTCATCCTGACATCTGTACCTCTCTTTTCCACGCCTATATTAATCTAGCTAAATGTGAGTTTATTCAGTGTATTTACTATTAAAATTTTGTCAACACTATTGCACTTAGAGGCGCCTCTCTCCTTGTTTCTCCCACTAATGTGACCGAGCTTCGGTCGTTCTTGGGATTCTGTTCTTATTACAGAAGGTTCGTGGAGGGATTTGACAAGATTGCCCAACCCCAGAACGAACTGCTGAGGACTGAGGAGGAAGATGATGTTCCAGAATCAGTCAGACCAGTAAAACCCACCATGGGGCCGAGGAAGCCTAAAGAGTGTATCCAAGACCAGTGGACCACCAAGTGTGAGGAGGCGTTCCTCCAACTCAAGAAAAGCCTAACTACTGCTCCTGTGTTGGCTTATGCAGATACTGCAAAACCTTACGAACTGCATATGGATGCCAGTAGAGATGGATTGGGCGGGGTCCTGTATCAAGAGCACGATGGTCACCTACGGCCTGTTGGCTATGTGAGTCGGAGTCTGGTGCCAGCTGAGAAGAATTATCCCACACACAAGCTGGAATTCCTGGCTTTAAAATGGGCTGTAGTGGATAAGTTACGAGACTATCTATATGGGGCCGAGTTCGTGGTAAAGACTGACAACAATCCGCTCACCTACTTATTAACCACTGCCAAACTGGATGCCACAGGACATAGGTGGTTGGCTGCCCTCTCAGGATTCACGTTCAGCCTGAAATAAAGACCAGGTGTTGGAAATAGAGATGTGGATGCTCTATCTAGAAGACCCCATTACCTCATTGACCCCACAGAGGAATGGATCCAAGTGACCCCAGAAGGAGTGCGAGCCTTATGCCAAGGGGCTGAATTCCAAGCTGAAGGGGGATCCAGAGCCGAAGAAATTGGAGTTATGGCTGTGGGAGTACCCAGGCACTACTGTAACGTGACCCAAGTGGGAGAAGAAGGTCTACCTAAATTGTCCAGGAAGGACCTGAGGAAGGACCAAATGGAGGATCCTCTTGGAAGATTAGTGTTGAAGGCTCTGGAGGGCCGCTGTCCCGATCTTCTCACAGGTTCTCCAAAAGAGGCTTGACTGCTACATAGAGAGTGGGACCGATTACAGCTGCGCCAAGGGGTGGTCTACCGAAGGGGTCCCTCTGATTGTCCAAAAGAAAACTGGCAGCTGTTCCTGCCCAGCAAGCACAGAGAAACAGTTCTGCCTTTCACGATTATCATGGTCATCTGGGCCCGGAAAGCACCTTCCAGCTAGTAAGAGACAGATTCTACTGGCCCTGCATGCGGGCTGAAGATGAAGGCTACTGTCACTCCTGTATCCGGTGTATTCAGAGGAAGACCCTACCTCACCGAGCTGCCCCAATGGGCCATCTTCAGAGTTAGGGACCTATGGAACTGGTGTGCATTGATTTCTTTTGCTTGGAGCCTGACCTGAGTGGACAAGGGAATGTTCTGGTAGTAACTGATCATTTCACTAGATATGCCCAAGCATACCCAACAAAGGATCAGCAGGCTTCAACAGTGGCAAAAGTCCTAGTAGAAAAATTATTTTGCCACTATGGATTACCCCAGCGTATCCACTCAGATCAAGGGAGAGACTTTGAGAGCAATCTTATAAAGAAGCTGTTGGACATGCTGGGCATCAAGAAGACCAGAACCACTCCCTATCACCCACAAGGGGATGCTCAGCCTGAGCGTTTTAACTGAACCCTCCTGGATATGTTGGGAACGCTAAGCTCGGAAAAGAAGCAGCACTGGAGTAAGCATGTAGCTGCCATTGTACATGCCTACAACAGCACTGCAAGTGATGCTACTGGGTATTCTCCTTACCGTCTGATGTTTGGGCGAGAGGCTCGGCTACCGGTGGATCTGGCCTTTGGCACCTCCCTTGATCATACTGTACATCAGTCACCTCCCATAAGGTATATGTGGATCGGCTACGCAAAAGTTTAAAAACAGCCTATGAGAAGGCCCAAGCTACATCAGATCAGAGGGGACTGAGGAACAAGAGGAACTTCGACCTCAAGGTCAGGGTACAAGATCTGCAGCCAGGGGATCGAGTGTTATTAGTGATGAGCCGAACACCCCCGGGTTCGGTTCGCACCAGAACCCGCGAACGGACCGAAAGTTCGTACGAACATTAGAACCCTATTAAATACAATGGATGCGAACGTTCGAATTCTAAAGTGCTAATTATAACAACTATTATGCATGTTATTGTCCTAAAAAGGGTTTGGGAACCCGGGTTGTGCACCAGGGGACATGTATCAATGCAAAAAGAAGTTTTAAAAACGGTCGTTTTTCGGGAGCAGTCATTTTAATGATGCATAAAGTGAAAAAAAAAGTCAAATATTCCTTTAAATATCGTACCTGGGGGGTGTCTAAAGTATGCCTGTGAAGTGCCACGTGTTTCCCGTGTTTAGAACTGTCCCTGCACAAAATGACACTTCTAAAGGAAAAAAAAGCCATTTAAAACTGCTTGCGGCTTTAATGTAATGTCTGGTCCCGGTAATATGGATGAAAATCTTTAAGAAAAATGGCATAGCTACCCCATGACCCCCCCCCCTACCCCAGCCCATTACCAGCCCCTTTGGGTCTTGTATGGATATTAAGGGGAACCCCGCACATAAAATAAAAAAGGCCCTATATACTCTGAACAGCCGTATACAGGCGGTGCATACAAGACAGGGACTGTAGGTTTGTTCTTATGTAGAATCTGTTTGTAATTTTGAACAGGTACATTGTTGAAGTGTAGCTCCAGCCCAAAAATCTATTTTTAAACTTTTTGGAAAACATAGGTAAGGGTTATCACCCCTGTAACATTTGTTTTGCTGTCTGTGCCCCTGTTCAGAACATTTCACCTCACTTTCCGTCCCAATGACAACTGTTTTTGAAATGTGGTGTTTTTCTTGAAACAAGGATTGCTGATAAAGCATCAGTACAGAGGAGATACCTTTCTCCCATATTTATTCTTACAGGAGAGAATTTTCCTTCCTAGTGGTAGATTTCCTCTCACTTCCTGTTGTCTTCTTGCGTTTGCAAGTAGGAGTCGTTTGTAAGTTGGATGTTTGAAAGTAGGGACCTGCCGTATATACTCTGCAGAAATAGGCCCCTTAGTTGTTGGTGTTGGCACAACACTGTAAGCACTCACAGTTACTCTTGGTTGGTGCTGGAACGCCCTGCTGTCAACTATTATATCAGGAATTTTAATTACATATAATTGTTGAACAGTGGTAGTAAAAATTGGGCCTTTGATGGTGGTGCTGGTGCCACAACACTGTAAGCCCTGACAGTTACTCTTGGTGGGTGCAGCAATGGGCCCTGCTGTGAATTATTAGATCAAGAATTGTAATTGCATGCCCCTGTTGAACAGGGGCTGAAAAATTGGGCCTTTCGTGGTGGTGGTGGTGGTGGTGGTGTTGCCACAACACTGTAAGCCCTCAGAGTTACTCTTGGTGGGTGCAGGAATGGGCCCTGCTGTGAATTATTAGATCAAGAATTGTAATTACATGCCCCTTTTGAACAGGGGCTGAAAAATTGGGCCTTTCGTGGTGGTGGTGGCGTTGCCACAACACTGTAAGCCCTCAGACTTACTCTTGGTGGGTGCAGGAATGGGCCCTGCTGTGAATTATTAGATCAAGAATTGTAATTACATGCCCCTTTTGAACAGGGGCTGAAAAATTGGGCCTTTCGTGGTGGTGGTGGTGGTGGCGTTGCCACAACACTGTAAGCCCTCAGAGTTACTCTTGGTGGGTGCAGCAATGGGCCCTGCTGTGAATTATTAGATCAAGAATTGTAATTACATGCCCCTTTTGAACAGGGGCTGAAAAATTGGGCCTTTCGTGGTGGTGGTGGTGGTGGCGTTGCCACAACACTGTAAGCCCTCAGAGTTACTCTTGGTGGGTGCAGCAATGGGCCCTGCTGTGAATTATTACATCAAGAATTGTAATTGCATGCCCCTGTTGAACAGGGGCTAAAAAATTGGGCCTTAGGCACTGGTGGCACAACACTACAACCCCTCACAGATACTGTACTTGGAGCACAGCAATGAGCCCTGTTGCAAAGTATTGCTTCAAAAATTGTAATGACACGCCCCTGTTAAACAGGGGCTGAAAAATTGGGCCTTAGGGAATGGTGGCACAACACTACAACCCCTCACAGATACTGTACTTGGAGCACAGCAATGAGCCCTGTTGCAAAGTATTGCTTCAAAAATTGTAATGACACGCCCCTGTTAAACAGGGGCTGAAAAATTGGGCCTTAGGCACTGGTGCCACAACACTCCAACCCCTCACAGATACTGTACTTGGAGCACAGCAATGAGCCCTATGGCAAATAATTGCTAAAAAATTGTAATTACACGCCCCTGTAAAACAGGGGCTGAAAAATTGGGCCTTAGCCACTGGTGGCGGCACCCATAAACAAAAATGATCTTCCAAGCTATCATCATCAATCGTATCATTGAGGACTCGGAGGAGGAGGATAGCCAGTCAACATAACAGCACAGGCACTCAGCATCAGCATCAGTCTTGAAGGGATGTGACATGTTAAAATCAATTAGTCTGTTATATCAGCATCAGGTGTGTGGTAGCTGGTGGTGATCCAAGACTGGTTCATCTTGATGAAAGTCAGTCGATCAACCGAGTCGGTGGACAGGCGCACCCTGTGATCCGTGACAAATCCTCCAGCAGCACTGAATGTGCGTTCCGAAAGAACGCTGGATGCAGGACAGGCCAGTAGCTCAATTGCATACTGTGCAAGCTCTGGCCAGTGATCCATCCTCAAGACCCAGTAAGCCAGAGGATTTTCGGTGGGGAAGGTGTCCAAGTCTGACCTTGCCCCTAGATATTCCTGCACCATGTTTATCAGACGCTGGCGATGGTTGCTGGAACCGATCATACTTTGGGGCTGCGGACTAAAGAATTGTCTGAACGCATCGGTCAGACGGCCACCTTCCCCACCGCTCCTTCTTTGACTGGCCGAAGCCTCAGCAACTCGTTGTCCAGGACCAGGAGTTTGTAACCTCCCAGTCTCTGGGAACGCGTTGCACAGACCTTTCTGCAAGGCCTCCCGGAGTTGTCTCATCCTCTGCTCCCTCTGCGACGGTAACATAAGGTCCGCAACCTTACCCTTGTACCGTGGATCAAGGAGAGTGGCCAGCCAGTAATGGTCCCTCTCCTTGATCCGAAGAATACGAGGATCCTTCCGCAGACTTTGCAGGATCAGGGAGGCCATGCAGCGTAGGTTTGCTGAGGCATTCGCTCCGGAGTCCTCTGGGTCACTAAGGACGACATGATCCGCAGCCACCTCCTCCCAGCCACGTACAAGTCCACTGGTTTCTTGGGACTGTAAATCATCCCTAAAAGACTGCTGCTGATGATGCTGAGTGCCAGCCTCCACCTCCATGCTGACACAATCCTCCTCCTCCTCCTCCTCCTCTTCCTGTGCGATGGGTGGGACAGAAGGAACACTGTCTGGGTAAAGGGGGCCTTGAGAGGCAAGGAAGTCCTCCTCTTCCTGCCTCTGTTCTGCCTCAAGTGCCCTGTCCATTATTCCACGCAGCGTGTGCTCCAACAGGTGGACAAGAGGTACAGTGTCACTGATGCATGCACTGTCACTGCTCACCATCCTCGTGGCCTCCTCAAATGGTGCCAGGACAGTGCATGCATCCCTGATCATGCCCCACTGGCGTGGAGAAAAAAAACCAAGCTCCCCTGACCCTGTCCTGGTGCCGTAGTCACACAGGTACTCATTGATGGCCCTCTGCTGCGTGTGCAGCCGCTGCAGCATGGCCAACGTTGAGTTCCACCTGGTGGGCATGTCACATATAAGGCGGTTCTTGGGCAGGTTCAACTCCTTTTGCAGCTCAGCCAGGCGAGCACTGGGATTATAAGATCTGCGGAAATGCACACAGACTTTCCTGGCCTGCCTCAGGACATCCTGTAAGCCCGGGTACCTGCCCAAGAACCGCTGCACCACCAGGTTAAGGACGTGAGCCACACAGGGCACATGGGTCAGTTGTCCCTGTCGGAGGGCGGAGAGGAGGTTGGTGCCATTGTCGCAAACCACCATTCCTGGCTTAAGCTGGCGTGGCGTCAACCACCTCTCGGCCTGGCCCTGCAGAGCAGACAGGACCTCTGCCCCAGTGTGGCTTCTGTCCCCCAAACACACCAGCGCAAGCACGGCATGGCATCTTTTTGCCTGCGTACTTGCGTAGCCCCGTGAACGGCTACGGAGCACCGCTGGTTCATAGGACAAACCACAGGAAGAGGCCATGGAGGAAGAAGAAGAGGAGGGGGTGGAGGAGAGAGGTGTGTCACAACCAGTAGTAGCATTTTGAAGGCGTGGCGGTGGAACAACCTCCAACACTACTGCACCTTGTCCTGCATCCTTCCCAGCTGCCAAAAGAGTGACCCAATGGGCCGTGAAAGAAAGGTAACGTCCCTGTCCATGCCTGCTGGACCATGAGTCAGCGGTAATATGCACCTTACCGCTGACCGCCCTGTCCAGCGAGGCCAAGACATTGCCTTCCACATGCCGGTAGAGAGCCGGAATAGCCTTCCGTGAGAAAAAGTGGCGTTTGGGAACCTGCCACTGAGGAACCGCACATTGCACAAACTCACGGAAGGGGGCCGAGTCTACCAACTGAAAAGGCAGCAGTTGAAGCGCTAGCAATTTAGCCAAGCTAGCATTCAACCGCTGGGCATGTGGATGGCTGGGAGTGAACTTCTTTCGACGGTCCAGCAGCTGGGGCAGGGAAATTTGCCTGCTAGAATCGGACGTCGGTGTACTGCTAGCAGAGTGGCCGCAAGTACTTGGCTGTGACACACCTAATTCATTCCTCTCAGTGCATGTTTCAGAGAGGACTGAAGTTATAGTGGGGTTGGAGATCCCAGCTGATGCGGTGCAAGGAGAGGTCCGCTTTGTTCTTTGGTGTGGGTCTTTGAGGTAGGCTTGCCAACGAGCTGCATGGCAGGTCAACATATGTCTGGTCAGGCATGTGGTACCCAAGCGGCTGATGTTTTGGCCACGCGATATACGCTTGAGACATATGTTGCAAACAGCAGCTGTGCGATCTGATGCACTAGCCTCAAAAAAGGCCCACACCAAGGAACTTTTTGAATGACGGGCAGAGGCAGCGCCCTGCACAGGCGGAGCTCTGCGGTGTGATTCCGTCGGTGTACTGCCCTTACGCTGGCCACCAAAGGGCATCCTGCCTCGTTGGAGATGTGCCTCCTCCTCATCCTCCTCCTCCTCCTCTCTACTATTAGGCACCCACGTGGAGTCAGTGACCTCATCATCCCCTCCCTCCTCATCACTGGAGCCAATCTGGCAGTATGCTGCAGCTGCTGGAACATGACTGCCAGATTGGTGTCCTTCTTGAGCATCCCCTCTGTCTGCTCTCACCCTACTGCCTTCCTGTAGCTGGGTTTCATCATCAGACCCTTCGAAACGCTGGGCATCCTCCTGGAGCATGTACCCAACACTGTGCTCAAACAGTTCGGGGGACTCCTCAGGAGGAGGACATGGTGGGCCTAGGGAAGGAGTGACTGATGATGAGTCTGACATTGATACCAGGGAAGAGGACGCTTTGGCAGCTGCTTTGCCAGTACCCTGAGCCTGGGTGAGAGAGGATGAGGAGGAGGAGGAGGGCTTGGTCATCCACTCTACCAAGTCTTCGGCATGATGTGGCTCAACATGTCCAGCTGCCGAAAAGAAGGACAAGCGTGTCCCATGGTCATGTGCTGATGACAATGCACCGCGTCCACGACCAGCACTGTTGCCCCCAGACACAGAGCCTGCTTGCCCTCTTTTATTGCCTCCTGACTGTCTGCCTCTCCTTGTTTGCCTTCCAGACATTCTAATAGATGGCCTGCAGGGAGATGGGAAAAAAGCAATAAGGGCTACCTTCAGGTGTCCTTCTCTGTCCCTTTACTTAAGGATTTCTAAATATGGTTGAGGACGATTGCTTTTGCACAGAATAGCACAACGACAATTTCCCTGACTGTCCAAAAAACAAGGATTTCAAAGATGGTTGATGAGGAATGCTTTAGCACACTATAGCACAAGGAGAATTCCCCTCACTTTCCTTCTTTGTCCCTAGAAACAAGGACTCGCACAGTGAAAGAAACTGACACTCTCCCTACCTAGAGTTTTCTGTCCCTAGAAAAAATGTTTTTTTAAAGCACACTATAGCACAAGGAGAATTCCCCTCACTTTCCTTCTTTGTCCCTAGAAACAAGGACTCGCACAGTGAAAGAAACTGACACTCTCCCTACCTAGAGTTTTCTGTCCCTAGAAAAAATGTTTTTTTAAAGCACACTATAGCACAAGGAGAATTCCCCTCACTTTCCTTCTTTGTCCCTAGAAACAAGGACTCGCACAGTGAAAGAAACTGACACTCTCCCTACCTAGAGTTTTCTGTCCCTAGAAAAAAAGTTTTTTTAAAGCACACTATAGCACAAGGACAATTCCCCTCACTTTCCTTCTTTGTCCCTAGAAACAAGGACTCGCACAGTAAAAGACACTGACACTCTCCCTACCTAGAGTTTTCTGTCCCTAGAAAAAATGTTTTTTTAAAGCACACTATAGCACAAGGAGAATTCCCCTCACTTTCCTTCTTTGTCCCTAGAAACAAGGACTCGCACAGTAAAAGAAACTGACACTCTCCCTACCTAGAGTTTTCTGTCCCTAGAAAAAATGTTTTTTTAAAGCACACTATAGCACAAGGAGAATTCCCCTCACTTTCCTTCTTTGTCCCTAGAAACAAGGACTCGCACAGTGAAAGAAACTGACACTCTCCCTACCTAGAGTTTTCTGTCCCTAGAAAAAATGTTTTTTTAAAGCACACTATAGCACAAGGAGAATTCCCCTCACTTTCCTTCTTTGTCCCTAGAAACAAGGACTCGCACAGTGAAAGAAACTGACACTCTCCCTACCTAGAGTTTTCTGTCCCTAGAAAAAATGTTTTTTTAAAGCACACTATAGCACAAGGAGAATTCCCCTCACTTTCTTTCTTTGTCCCTAGAAACAAGGACTCGCACAGTGAAAGAAACTGACACTCTCCCTACCTAGAGTTTTCTGTCCCTAGAAAAAATGTTTTTTTAAAGCACACTATAGCACAAGGAGAATTCCTCTCACTTTCCTTCTTTGTCCCTAGAAACAAGGATTCGCACAGTAAAACACACTGACACTCTCCCTACCTATCCTTCTCTTTCCCTAAACTAAAGGAATCCAGGTTAAGCAAGAAAGAAATAAATGTCACTGTCCCTGCCTATGCTTCTCTTTCCCTGCTCCGGAACACACTACACTAGGCCGCCGTGCTGGCGGCCTTTTATAGTGTGGGGCGTGTACTAAACACCCTCAGCAATAATTGGCCACAGGCATCCTGCCTGTGGCCAATCATTGCTCTCCTCGCTGCCGGCGCTGTGATTGGCCAAGCATGCGGGGTCACAGTGCATGCTTGGCCAATCACAGCGCCTGGATGACACTGCGATGGCGTAGTGCATTGTGGGCCGTTCGCGTCACTCGAATTTGGCGCGAACGGCCCAAATCGTTCGATCTTCGTCGAACGATCGAACAGCCGATGTTCGAGTCGAACGTATGTTCGACTCGAACACGAAGCTCATCCCTAAGTGTTATTAAGAAATCTGGGTATCCCTGGAAAACATAAATTAGATAATCGCTGGAAGTTACAACCATACATCATCTGTAAGCAGTTACCAGGCCTCCCAGTATATCAGATCAGACCAGAAGGGGGTGTAGGCCCACTAAAAACTTGGCACAGGAATCATCTGCTGCCCCTCTCTGAAGCCGTTCACCTACCTCCTGCACCTGTCTCACAAGAGTCACCCTCAACCTCTTAAGGGTCTCGACCAGTCACCAGATCTCAGTCGAGACTTCAGGACATAGAAGATGAAGACGCTGAAGATGAATGGGTAGGGTCAGATTGGTTGTGGTCATCTCAACAATCAGAGTCCAGGACCTCTCCTCTACCATTACCTGAGGTAACTGACAGTAGAACTCTCCGACCGGAGGCCCCTGAGTTTGTGCCTCACAGTATGCTCACAGAGGAGTTGGAGGAAGATGAGGAGTCTTTGTCAATGGGAGACTCCGGAGAGGTCTCAATTTTGTCTGAAGAAGAATTAGATACTCCAGGGGACATAGAGTCTAGTGTACCTGAACCTGAAGATGAAGAAACAGAGCCTATCATTCCTGAAACATTAACACCTAAGGAACAAAGAGAAAGACGAGTTATTCACCCTCCAAAGAGACTGACTTATGATCAATTGGGTGAATGCTCGGAAGAGACTATTCTCACTTCTAAAAAGGACAAGTGACATGCCTAGTTCTTCCACTGCAAACTTAGTGGAAGACAACCCCAGCTCACTCCCTGGCACATCTGGGCAGGACACTTCAGTGTCAATGGTTTGTGGAAAGAGTGGCCTCCCTTCCCATGAAAATTGGTGGGAAGTTCCTCTGTCCACTCTATGTCATGGTATGAGCTGTTTGAGTTTGAACACTGTTACTGAAAATGCAAATTGTTTATTTTCCTGCATAAACTAACTTAAATTTTCTCTGCATGTATTGACAAAGCATGTATCAGGCTACAAACTGTTGTCCTCTTTGGGGACCAAAGACTTTAAGCGGGGGGAGTGTGTAGCAAGGTTCCTGTTTTTCCTATGTAGATACAGACTACAGTTGGCAAACTAGAAGGAACTTAGCTCCCTCCGGTGTTTAATCTTTATATTGCATCTACTTATTGTTTTCAATAATATCAAAGCAAGGCATGCTGGAACTCGTAGTACAGGGAGAAAGAGACTCCATTTGCCATGGTTAGTAAATAGACTATAGTACCCACAGTGCAGCTGTACTCCCAACGTGCATTGCCTCGTTGCTTGGCCTTCTGGGACTGCTTACTTAAAGGAGGGGAGGAGCTACAGAAGGTCTCTCTGGACATCACCCTGCTAGCAAGTGGAGCATCTGTGTGTAGGCCGCATAACCTGGGCCTATTGTCTTCTAAAAGGCCTGCCTACTAAAGAGAGAGGAATCCTCCTTTGGGAAGCCCAGCTGACATTCCAAGGTGTCCAGGCATCTCCACCTACCGACGTCTCGTGTGGCGGAGTGAGGGACGGAGGACCGGGACAGCGGAGAGATCGTGTACCGGAGCATCAGCAACGGAACCTGCCAGGCGGACTAAGCCTATTCAGGTGAGCGGGCACCTGCTCAAGATATCATTAACTACTTGCTAGGCCTGTGACTGTTAAGGCTCATCATCGCTAGAATAGTGCGCCACGCACCAGAACTTAGTGCATCGCGTGATAGTGCACAGCTTAAAGTTAGCGTTTGCACCGTCTAAGAGTTACACTCCCAAAAGCATTGCGGGAGTCCAGTTTTCCCTTCAACACCCTTTGGATTACAATTTGTATGTGCACCAACGTTTGCTAGCGAAGACCCCTACCACCGAGGAACTTGTACATTAAAATTAGTCAGGCCTGACTAGAACTGACAGTGACGGGACACAGGGTGGTATTGCCCACTAGGGGGAGCTCGCGAGCATACAGTTCAGCCACATAAGTAGACATTAACACTGCAAGTTAAAATATATTGTCTATAATATTAGCAACTTTGTTTATTATTGACTCTCGCAGGGCCCTGCAGAGTCAACTGTATGTATAACCCTGTTTTACTTTTATATCCTACCAAGTAAAGTTCAACCTTGGTTAAATGCAAACCTGTGTGCAGTTCCTCTGTTACCCTGTTGGACAAGTGGCCATTTCAAGGTAACAATTTATATTACAATTTTACTGTGGGGTGGTTTTATTGTGTTCCCCAGCAACCAGTGGGTTTCACAATATCTGTATATACCAGTTGTGCCAAGGGAGGGTTTGAGCCAATTCCAAGGGGTTGCTGGGCAGAACATAGGCCCAACATCTAAATCAGCAGCTCCTACGGGGGTAGTGCTACATATATATATATATATATATCTGTACTGATTATAATGCAGCTATCAGAATCAACTGCCTGCTGTGGTATTAGTATGAGAAAAGCAGCAATTGTCTTCAGTAAGTTTTAGGTGAACACTGTGCAGAGGACACAGTACACTAACTGAAAATACTTGCAGCTCTCTGCCTGTGGTTTTATTATGAGAACACCACAAATTGTATTCAGGTTCCTTTAAGTGAATGCTGTGCAAAGGACAGAAGTACTGCAGTACACTAAATGAAATTAATGCAGCTCCCTGCCTGTGGTTTTATTATGAGAACACCACTAATTGTATTCAGGTAAGCTTTAGGTGAACGCTATGCAAAGCACACAGTACACTAAGTGAAACACTGCAGCTAGCACAATCACCTGCCTGTCTGTCACAGTACAGGAACGGATCTAGCTAAACTGAATACAGTGTATAAATATATAAACAACATCTAGGATGCATATATATCCTCTATACACTGTAACTGCAGCTAACTGACTCACCTGCCTGCTCTATCTAACTCAATATAAATGACACTGTCTCTCTCTCTCTCTCTCTCTGTAAGCTCTCTCTTTAACCAACACCGCAACACACTACACAAGGCCGCCACGGAGGCGGCCTTATATAGGGTGGGGCATGTACTAAACCCCCTGAGACATAATTGGCCAAAGCCACCCTGGCTTTGGTCAATTATGGCTCTCCGTTTTTTGCGCGCTGTGATTGGCCAAAGCATGCGTGTCAGAGTGCATGCTTGGCCAATCATCAGCCAGCAATGCACTGCGATGCCGCAGTAAATTATGGGCCTTGACGCGCCACTCGAATTTGGCGCGAATGGCCCATAATGTTCGCAATTCGGTGAACAGCCGATGTTCGAGTCGAACATGGGTTTGACTCGAACACGAAGCTCATCCCTAGTGTGCAGGTGGGGGAAGTTGTGTTTGTACAGGTAGAGGGCTGCTGTGTGTGTACACAAGTAGGGGAACTGTGTGTTTACAGTTGGGGTTTGGAGGGTTGTTCAAGTGAGCGGGCTGTTGGGAGAGCCCTGTCAGGGCCCCAGAACAGCCCTACACACTCTGGGTTCACATGAAACCTGATTGGTGAACTCAGAGCTGTGCAGTGACGCTGAGACAAATGTGGTAGCAGCTAGGAGTGGGATCCCAGCTGCAAAAGACAATCTGGAGTGCACATCACAGGGGTGGGGGGGGCAGTTTGACATCTTTGCCCTGGGCACTAGATGACCTTGTCCCTGACACTGAAAATCACCAAGTAGATCAACCATGTTTGTTTCCATTTGAACCTTCCACGAAAAAACCCAACTCCTTCATGTTTATTTAGTAAAACCTGTCAACTGGGATAACAACTTCTCTTCTAAACCTCTAGTAGTTAACGATGGTCAGGAGGAGGCCATATCCTTAATTCCTAAAGATTAAAAATTCTCTTCAATACCTCATCCGCTGGATGGGTTGTCAACCCAGAAGAACTTTGTAGTTTATTGTCTTCCTCCATTCATGCTGATTGTTTGATAAGGAGGTTCCACTGCCTTCATCCCACCAGGCCTACTTCTGTGGGCCGGGAGGCCCCTTCTTAGGTGAGCGGAGAGTAATGTTAGGATAGCTGAAGGCACTTTGCTGTCTTCTTCTGCTGCTGTCAACACTAGGAGCATTAGTCAGGCTCCTATACAGCCAGTGGCCATTCTCACTTCCCGGTAGACATGTGCACAACGGAAAAATTTGTTTAGTTTCAGATAGAATTGTTATGTTACTAGTTTTGTTTTGTCATGTGATGTCAGAAGGGGGCGGTGCCACAGGTGACATAGCCTAGTTGCCCCGCCCCTTGCCGATATAAGAGCTGTCAAAACCGAAGAGAGGGCATATGGCGGATAGCCTCTTAGGAGGCGACGTGTTTTTTGCCATTTTTATATGAATTTTTCAGGTCAGTGGACAGCGTGATGGATGATGAATGTACATCTAAGGACACTATTTATTTATTTTTTTGGACTGGGGAAGACCCTACACAGTTTTTTTTTTTTAAATGTATTGCCGGGCAATTGCTGGCATTCTTTATCTTTATATTCATCTGTCAGTGGGGAAGTCCACTGAAAGATGATGACTCGCTTCCCGGCCCACTGCTTAACAACCAGCTATTTCTTCACACTGAATTTGAATCGGCCGATCATTTTTTTCGACCGGTCCAAATTCGAATTGTTCTGAAAAGTTGGAATTTGTTAGAAAATTAATAAACAAAACTAACTTTAATGGATTTCAACTAAATTCGTTACTATTCGTTACCATTTCACTTGGAGATTCAGCTACATCCGAATCTCCTAATAACCAAAAATTTGTTCCGAATTTGTATTTTGACCGAAACTATTTGCAGATGTCTACTTCCCGGCCTGATACACCTCCCGCTCTGATTGGCTGGCAGCATCCTGGTTGCTAGGCAGTGGTCCACTAAAGCTGTCGTGCCTCCTTGCAGCTGAGTGGTTGTGCGGTGTGGCCCTTTTTTTTTTTAGCTTTCAAGCCAAGAAGGTCTTGGTTTGTTCTAGCATCTGCTTCCCAATGACACGTGTGCTTGTTGTCTTGTCTTTCCTTGCTTCAGCTGTTACTGGTTCTTGCTTTGGATATTAACCACTTCAGGCCCGGGCCAATTCTGACACTTCGCTCCTACATGTAAAAATCATAATTGCTCTCGCTCTAATGTTCGCGGTGACACCTCACATGTGTGGTTTGAACACCGTTTTCATATGTGGGTGGGACTTGCGTATGCGTTCACTTTTGCATGCAAGCACACGGGGACAGGGGCACTGTAAACAATTTTTTTTTTATTGTTAATTTTACTTATTTGTTTTTATTTTGACACTTTAAAACATATATATATATATTTTGATCACTTTTATTCCTATTACAAGGAATGTAAACATCCCTTGTAATAGGAATATGACATGACAGGTCCTCTTTACAGTGAGATATGGGGTCAATGAGACCCCACATCTCACCTCTAGGCTTGGAAGCCTAAAAAAAAAAACAATCACCACTTCAAAGCCGAAGCAGCGCCGTTTTTTTGAATGCAGAGGCCGGGCGTGACATCATAACATCGCGCCCGGCCTCAGACGATCATAGAGACTCCGGCGACCATGTGGTCCGCCGGAAATCTCTTTGATCAACATCCAGGGCCGGCGGATCCTGTCACCAACTCACCGATCGCAAAGGTGAGTCGGTAGAAGCACCGGAGAATGATCAAGCGGCGGAACAGCCGCTACGATCTTGGTGTAGAATCGCCGGCTGAAGCAATATCTGAATGATGCCTGTAGCTGCAGGCATCATTCAGATATACCCCCACAAACCCGAGGACGTCATATGACGTCCTGTGGGCCTGAAGTAGTTAACTCTCTCTTTGAATGCTGCCAGCCTTGACCCTTGCTTAGGGTAATGGATTCTCTCTGAATACTGCCAGCCCCGACAAGTGTTGGATCAACTGATTACTTCTTGGAATGCCACCTTCCTAGAACCTAGCCTTGGATTACAGATTGCCCATATTCTGGGGGTATCTAGTAGACATATAGCTATATGGGAAAGGCACCTGCTAAAGGTGAAGTTATACCATAATCAGGCTATTTTGGCAGAACAGGATGCAAATTCAGTCACCCACCCATTCCTCCAGATTGGTAGCGCAGGAGTACCCACTCTATAGGATGCAAATTGGAACCCTTGCATGCCTTTCCTAACAAAAATCAATCTCAAATTATAACTAGTGGGGGTGCAGGACTACAAAAAGATAAACTTATATGAGGCCTCAATTGGGGTTTAGGGTTTCCCCACTGGAGACAGCTGCCAGTGGGATAGTATCAGATAACATCATAGTTAGGGCAGGTAGTAGACACATAAAGTAGAAGAATCAGATGTCTGGGAATACAGAGTGCTAAAATCCTAATCCATTCCAAGCCATAACCAACTGAACACAGACCCATGGAGCTTTATACATTCCTCTGCTGCTCTAAAGTAGCATTATGACAGATTAAAACATGTCCTGACTCCTGACCACATTGTGCATATGTTTACAGTGAAATCTGTCTCATCTTGATGACAATCTATATTATCTCCAGTGATTAGGGATGAGCTTCAAGTTCGAGTCGAACTCATGTTCGATTCAAACATTGCCTGTTTGCATGTTCGCTGAACAGCGAACAATTTGGGGTGTTCGCGGCAAATTCGAAAAGCTGTGGAACACTCTGTAAAAGTCTATGGGAGAAATCTAAAGTGCTCATTTTAAAGGCTTATATGCAAGTTATTGTCATAAAAAGTGTTTGGGGACCCGGGTCCTGCCCCAGGGGACATGTATCAATCAATGACGTTTTTTCAGGAGCAGTGATTTTAATAATGCTTAAAGTGAAACAATAAAAGTGAAATATTCCTTTAAATTAAATTTCATACCTGGGGGGGGGGGGTGTATAGTATGCCTGTAAAGCAGCGCTTGTTTCCCTTGCTTAGAACTGTCCCTGCACAAAATGTCATTTCTGAAGGAAAAAAAGTAATTTAAAAGCACTCGCGGCTATAATGAATTGTCGGCTCACGGCAATACAGAGAAAAGTCATTGATAAAAAAAAAAAAATGTGTGGGGGTCCCCCAAATTCAATTACCAGGCCCTTCAGGTCTGGTATGGATATTAAGGGGAACCCAGCGTCAAAGTTAAAAAAAAAATGACGCGAGGTTCCCCCCAAATATCCATACTAGACCCTTCAGGTCTGGTATGGATTTTAACTGGAACTCCACCCCAAATTTAAAAAAAAATAGCGTGGTGTTCCCCCAAAAATCCATACCAGACCCTTTATCCGAGCACGCAACCTTGCAGGCCGCAGGAAAAGAGGGGGGGACGAGAGAGCAGCCCCCCCTCCTGAACCATACCAGGCCACATGCCCTCAACATGGGGAGGATGTCCCCATGTTGATGGGGACAAGGGCCTCATACCCACAACCCTTGCCCGGTGGTTGTGGGGGTCTGCGGGCAGGGGGCTTATCGGAATCTGGAAGACCCCTTTAACAAAGGGGACCCCCAGATCCCGCCCCCCCATGTGAATTGGTAAGGAGTACATTGTACCCTTCCATTTCACGAAGAAAGTGTAAAAAAATGTAAAACAAACACACATACACCTTGGAAAAGTCCTTTATTAAAAATAAAAAATAAAAAACACATTCCAGCAATGTAATCCAATGTCCCGCGGCGATCCGATGTCCAGCGCTGCAGTCTCCACTCGAAACGTCATTGGTTGAGCGGACCTACACTGCGGAGGAAGTTCCCCATCAGGTCCGCCATTGGCTAAGCGGACCTGATGGGGAACTTCCTCTTCAGTGTAAAAAAATGAATAGACCTGCCCCTTCTCACGTTCCCCATCAGGAGCGGACCTGATGGGGAACGTGAGAAGGGGCGTGTCTATTCATTTTTTTACACTGAAGAGGAAGTTCCCCATCAGGTCCGCTTAGCCAAGATGTAGGTGGGGTCTGAGATACGAGGGCGCCCCGCCCCCTCGTACCTCAGACCCCGCCTACGTCATTGGCTGAGCGGACCTGATGGGGAACTTCCTCCACAGTGTAGGTCCGCTCAGCCAATGACGTTTCGAGTGGAGACTGCAGCGCTGGACATCGGATCGCCGCGGGACATTGTATTACATCCTTGGAATGTGTTTTTTATTTTTTATTTTTAATAAAGGACTTTTCCAAGGTGTCTGTGTGTTTTTTTTTACATTTTTTTACACTTTCTTTGTGAAATGGTAGGGGTACAATGTACCCCTTACCAATTCACATAGGGGGGGCAGGATCTGGGGGTCCCCTTTGTTAAAGGGGTCTTCCAGATTCCGATAAGCCTCGTGCCCGCAGACCCCCACAACCACCGGGCAAGGGTTGTGGGGATGAGGCCCTTGTCCCCATCAACATGGGGACATCCTCCCCATGTTGAGGGCATGTGGCCTGGTACGGTTCAGGAGGGGGGGCGCTCTCTCGTCCCCCCCTCTTTTCCTGTGGCCTGCCAGGTTGTGTGCTCGGATAAAGGGTCTGGTATGGATTTTTGGGGGGAACCCCACGTCATGTTTTTTTTTAATTTGACGCAGGGTTCCCCTTAATATCCATACCAGACCTGAAGGGCCTGGTATTTGAATTTGGGGGGACCCCCACTCATTTATTTTATTTTTTTATCAATGACTTTTCTCTGTATTGCCGGGAGCCGACATTTCATTATAGCCGCGAGTGTTTTTAAATGGATTTTTTTCCTTCAGAAATGACATTTTGTGCAGGGACAGTTCTAAGCAAGGGAAACAAGCGCTGCTTTACAGGCATATTTTACACCCCCCCAACCAGGTACGTGTAACGAGCCCCTTTGCTCGCTCGGCTCCACTCTCCCGACACTCCTCTGCTCTATTGGATCATCCGGTGCTCCAGGATTCAAACTACCGCTATGTGCCATTCTAATCCATTTCTGGTCGGTCAGAACAAACACCAGGCAGGCTGTATGTAAGTTCAACCAAGAGAGACTTTTATTATGACCAAAATCAAGTCTTATATACAGAAACAGAGGGGGTAACCAGAACATAAATTAACATGCTAATTAACTAAGTTCTTTAGACAGCCCAGGTGACTCCTAGATATGACCTTTTCAGGGTAGACATCCCGTCTCCGGTCTCACCTGCTAATACACATTCCTAAGTGTAAACATCACACATTTTAACAGGATCAAATTAGCACAGAGGACAGACAGATGGCTGGAGGTGATTGCATTCGCATATCCTTAGAGTGAAGGTGTGAAAATCCCAACAGTATGAATTAGTCACTCTAATATGGCATATACAGGGTCCCCAGAGTCTGTGTGTCTTGGGGGGACATGGACCTGAATCCAAAGTAACACCCCCCCAAGGGTCCCCAGGCATACAGCTCACAAAGAGCACCGTTCCCCCAAATGCCAGGGCCCATGGTCGCAGGGCAAGAGGCTTGCATTCAGTCCCCTCCAAAAGCCCCTGTCCCGGCCAGGTCCGTCACACATCTCCCCTTTCGGCAGGAAACTAACATAGGAGGAGACCCCAAACGGGATGACTCCGAAGTTAGTCCATAGTTCTATTCCCCCAATGCCGGTATCCACACAGTACCCCAAACAAATTGCTCCAAACAGAGAATCACTTACCCAGCCAACCTCTGCCTCTCTCAGAGAACACACCCGCCGCTGGGGAGAGGCCTGGACTGGCCCTTCTCCCTGGAGTCCTTTCTGCTGCTGGAGAGAAGACAGGGTGACTAGGCTCAGTCCGTCATGCTGTTGGGGATCTGGGTCGACTGCCCGGCCTCCCTGGGGTATACAAGTGGAGACTGAAGTCCCATCCACTTGTGGTAGGTGAAAATCTCCCAGTGCTTGCAAAGCAAGGCTGACATCCTCCTGTCTCAGTGTCACACCATTTTCTGGGGTTGTGTCAGTGAGGACTGAAGTCCCATCCAATACCACAGGAACTCCCTCTTCTGTTAGTTGGGAGCCGAGGCCCGTGGCGCTCGGCTCTGTTGCCAGCTCTTCTGCTGGGTTGCTGTGAGTGGATACCGCAGTCCCATCCACCGATATCCGCTCAAGTGGCAGTTGTGTGCAGCGACCAGTAGCATTCTGCCCTGCTGCCAGTGATTCAGCTGGGGGTAAAAGCTTTACCACCTCAGCTTGTTGCTGGGGAGAGGTGCTAACTGCCCCAGCTCCCTGAAACTCCACAGTGGTTTCCGGTGCTGGGCAGAGGTGGGTACCACTCTGCCCTGTTGCCAGCACTTCTGCTGGGGACTCCACACCATCTGCTCTGGTTAACTGTTGGGGGGGGGGTGGCCTGCTTCTCCTCCCTGCATCTCTCGCAACCTCCTTCCGAATTCCTCCTCCATGGTGGCTGGTTCTTTAGGCGGTGTCTCCGATTGCCGTATTACCGCCATTCTCCACTCATGTTGTCGCTCTAGTTCTCTTTTGTCGCTCTCGTTCTCTCTCTTGTCGGGCATCCTGCAGCTGGATGTCTTTAATGGCTTCCTGTATGGCGGTCTCTGATGGGTTAGCCCCATATAATGCCAACCGCTGCCGCACTCGTTGCTGAAACAAATCTTCAACTGACCGGGGTCCTGCATCACCCTTCTTCTGGTCCATCTCGGCTCTCAAGTAGGTCTTTCAGCGTGACTTTCCTGCAGGCTGCATAGCTGGTCATTCACTGTGGTGGTTTGGAGTGTCCCAGGAACTGGAGAGCAAATCCCACCGCTGCCAACCAATGTAACGAGCCCCTTTGCTCGCTCGGCTCCACTCTCCCGACACTCCTTTGCTCTATTGGATCATCCGGTGCTCCAGGATTCAAACTACCGCTATGTGCCATTCTAATCCATTTGTGGTCGGTCAGAACAAACACCAGGCAGGCTGTATGTAAGTTCAACCAAGAGAGACTTTTATTATGACCAAAATCAAGTCTTATATACAGAAACAGAGGGGGTAACCAGAACATAAATTAACATGCTAATTAACTAAGTTCTTTAGACAGCCCAGGTGACTCCTAGATATGACCTTTTCAGGGTAGACATCCCGTCTCCGGTCTCACCTGCTAATACACATTCCTAAGTGTAAACATCACACATTTTAACAGGATCAAATTAGCACAGAGGACAGACAGATGGCTGGAGGTGATTGCATTCGCATATCCTTAGAGTGAAGGTGTGAAAATCCCAACAGTATGAATTAGTCACTGTAATATGGCATATACAGGGTCCCCAGAGTCTGTGTGTCTTGGGGGGACATGGACCTGAATCCAAAGTAACACCCCCCCCAAGGGTCCCCAGGCATACAGCTCACAAAGAGCACCGTTCCCCCAAATGCCAGGGCCCATGTTCGCAGGGCAAGAGGCTTGCATTCAGTCCCCTCCAAAAGCCCCTGTCCCGGCCAGGTCCGTCACAGTACGAAATTTAAAGGAATATTTCACTTTTTACTTTACACTTTATGCATTATTAAAATCACTGCTCCCGAAAAAACGTCAGTTTTTAAAACTTTGTTTTGCATTGATACATGTCCTATGGGGCAGGACCCGGGTCCCCAAACCCTTTTTAGGACAATAACTTTCATATTAGCCTTTATAATTAGCACTTTTGATTTTGAACTTTCGAGTCCATTGTATTTAATAGGGTTCTAAAGTTCACGCGAACTTTAGGTCTGTTCGCAGGTTCTGGTGCGAACCGAACAAGGGGGTGTTCGGCTCATCCCTACCAGTGATAATTATGTCGCAGACCTTTGCATATCTGTCTCAGTTTGTTGCCCAGGATTACATGCACAGGGGTTGCAAATACACATAAAAAACATTGCACAGACTTTGCTAACTAACAGATGGCCTCATTAAAAATCTGAGTGCTCACAGCAATAGCTTTCAAACACAGACTCAAGCTGTGTTCACATGTAAGCAGTTCCCAGTGGTATAATACAGTAAGCTTCTTTTTTTTTTTTTTTTCTGGGCAAATGGTAAACTATAAGCATATTTTTCTCAAATGATGTATGCAGTGTATGTGGTATGTGTTTATGGAATGATATATATGTTATTTCTCACATTTTGTCCATGAGATTAAAAAAAGATACCTCTTATAATTTTTGGGGAAATGTTAGGAAGATAAAATGGAGAAAAAACTTCATAAAGTATTAGAGGGGTGCGGAGTGTATGGCGGTGGGTGGTATGTACAGGAGAAGGGTGTGGGGTGTATGGAGTTGGGTTGTATGTACAGGAGAGGGGTGCAAGTGTATATATGTGTAAAAGGACAAGCGTGCAACCACTGACATTGATTAAATAAAAAATGATAAATATATTACTAATAACACACTATGTGAAAAAAACCACAAGAGAATATATACTGAATCTCAATAGTGAAAAAAACCACAAGAGAATATATACTGAATCTCAATAGTGAAGGTGAAATTGTTCTCCAAAGGCAAATATTAATTTAAAAATTAAAATTATAAAGGTGAGATTGAAAAAAATGTCCACAACACATTTAAATTCCAAAGGTGAAATCCACTTGCTTCATATGGATAAGGGATATCCAAAGGGAGCCTTACTCTATAGATGTTCAGTGATAACAGATAATCTTAAAGCCGCTTACCAGATGGACGGGACCTCAGATCATAGAGGTCACAAAGGCGTGTGCATCAGCCTGCCGGCAGCGATGGTATTCACCTGTTCCTTTATCCCAGGTGGCCTGTCCTCACTCCACCAGGTAATCAGATGTCTTGACACACAGTATCCAAAACGAAAAAGGTAGGCGGGAATAGAATCGCTCCAGCTTCCAAGTGTACTCCTAAGAGCTTGTTCAACTCAGCAAGGAAGGATTAAAAAAAGGACTTCATGGTGCAGTATTTTCAAAAAATTCAAAGGATTTATTGTAAAAACACACAGCAAAAAAGCCAAAATCAAAAAGTCCACATCCAATCCACAAATAGTAAAATAGGCAAAATAGGCAAGGAAACAGCAACGTAACAAGGGTAAAAAAGGTTTCTAATGTTTCCGTATGCTAGTCAGAGAGCAAACATAGACTGCATCAATACATCAATCTCCAATACGCGATGACGTTAGGAATCTTGGTTCCACCCGACGCGTTTCCCCAAAAATGGCATCAACTGGGAACGGAGACTAATTACCAGTGTCATCACTTCACGTATATATACTCATAGGGCAGCCGTGACACCGGAAGTAACATTTAGAGATATATCTCTGGGGTCACAAAAAAAAAGGATAAAAATTGGTATTTTGCATATTAGATTATACCAAAAAAGATCTTTTAACATATCCTCAGCTCAATAGAAATAAATGGGAAACATATTATAAACACATAAATACATAAAAAAAAATATATATATATATGTCAGAACGAATACTAATTATACCTCTAACATCAAAAAATATGCATATAAATGTATAAATTTAATTAATTAATGTAGAAATATGGATGCGGATAAAAAGAGGTGTATATTATATATTACCTCAGAAAAAATTGTATATAATATGTAAAAATATATAACAATTTAGCAATTAAAAAATGTCATAAAAATTAATTAAAAATTATTCTAAAAATTAATAAAAAGGTATTCAGTCAGATCTTCAGTAGAGCACATCAGAATGGGAATTAATGCTATTTATTGTCAATAAAGCAGTTAATATCCCATTTGACGTTTAAACCCAGGGGATTATAACATTGGAGGTCATGTATCCATCTGGTTTCACGTCGGGACACATGTCTTTTCAAGTTATCACCCCTCCAATGGGCAGTATATTTTTCTATAGCCACTACTTTTACCAAGGAGGTGTTTCTATTATGGTGTGTACGAAAATGTTTAGATACACTGTGTCCCACAAATCCACGTCTAATATTCCCAAGATGTTCTCCAATTCTCACATTTAGGGCTCTTGTTGTTCTGCCAACGTATTGTAAATTGCAAGGGCAGGTTAGGTGATAAATAACTCCCACCGTCCCACAGGTAATAAAATCTTTTATCTTATATACTTTTGACGTCACCTGAGAGGTAAAGGAGGTGGTTCTAACAGTCTGAGATGTTTTGCACACCTTACACCTCTTACAAGGAAAAAATCCCTTCATGTCCCCAAACATACTAATCCTGGGAGGTATATCAATAGCACTAGGTGCCAGTTTATCCTTGAGGTTTAAAGTTCTCCTATAAACAATATTGGGTTTAGTAGGTATAACTGGTCCCAGGACCCTATCCCCCTTAAGGATATTCCAATGTTTCCTCATAACCTTGTTAACCCACAAATGGTGGGAGGAGAAATTCGTAATGAAAGCCCATTCAAAACCCCTATTATCTTCTATATCCCTAACTTTGGGTTTCAACAGTATTTCTCTCTCCATGTTATTAACTTTGACAATATCCTTTTCCAAAGCATTACGGTCATATCCTTTATCAATGAAGCGATTTTTCATAATATCTGTTTGTATCTTGAAGTCTTCCGTACGAGAACAATTCCTCCTTATCCTCTGGAACTGGCTCTTGGGTATTGCTTTCAACCAACTGGGATGATGACAACTACCCATTGGTATATACCCATTTTTATCGGTAGATTTGAAAAAAGTTTTAGTAATTAGTCTCCCTTCTTCTTTCATAATTACCAGATCCAGGAAATTTACAGAGGAGATATTTGCTTCATAGGTGAACCTAATGTCCCATTGGTTGGTGTTAACCATTTCCATAAACGATTTTAGGGATTCGGGGTCCCCTTTCCAAAGGAAAAAGGCGTCATCAATATATCTTCACCAGTATAGTAAGTGGGGGCATCTCCATGAGAAAATATGATCATTTTCCCACAGGGCCATGAAAAGGTTGGCGAGGCTGGGAGCAAATTTAGCTCCCATCGCCACGCCCGTTCATTGCAGAAAATATTGTCCATCATAGTAAAAATAGTTATGCTCCATCGCAAACTTAAGGAGTTTCAAAACAAATTCTATTGTAGGCTTTTCTAGTGATTTTTCTTTATTCAAGAAGTACCTAGCTGCTTGAAACCCTAGTATGTGGGGAATATTGGTGTACAAAGAAGAGACGTCTGCCGTGACAAGCAATACATCATCTTCAATATGAAGTGCAGACATCTCATTCATCAGCTGCATGGAGTCCTTCAAGAAAGCGGGGGTTTTAGTAACCACCGGCTGTAGAAAAAAATCCACATACTTTCCTATTATGGACGTGAGGGACTCAATACCACTCACAATTGGTCTACCGGGTGGTTGAGTTAGATCTTTGTGTATTTTGGGTAAGTAATAGACAATCGGCATTTTAGGTGCCAGTGGTGTCAGGAATTCCTTTTCATTTTTATTTAGAATACCCTTTCTAAAGCCATCCTGTACCAACCCATCCAACTGTTTCTTATACCCTAGAGTGGGGTCACGTTTCAGAATAGTATATGTATCTCTATCTGACAGTAAACGATTCATCTCGTCCAGATAGTCCTGCTTTTTAAGGAGCACAATGCCCCCCCTTTATCCGCGGGACGTATGATTAATTCTTTTTTCTGACATAAAGATTCAATTCCTTCCTGAATATCTTTTTGGTTTTCATTCTTAAAATGTGCTTTACGAAGATCTTGTAAAACCATTTCTTTAAAAACAGAGATACTAGCAGCAGGTTTTCCAGGGGGGTTTAAAAGGGATGCATTTCTGAGGCCCGTTCCCTTAGACTTCCCTGTACTGCTGTTATCAGATTTAATTTTTAAATTAATATTTGCCTTTGGAGAACAATTTTACCATCACTATTGAGATTCAGTATATATTCTCTTGTGGTTTTTTTTTCACTATTGAGATTCAGTATATATTCTCTTGTGGTTTTTTTCACATAGTGTGTTATTAGTAATATATTTATCATTTTTTATTTAATCAATGTCAGTGGTTGCGCGCTTGTCCTTTTACACATGTCTTTTGAGTTTTAGTATTTTTAACTTTTTACTTGCAGCAGCACCACATTTTTTGGATCATTTATTTATTCACCATCTTTTAAAATATACTTTCGGTTTAGCGCAGGTTTTTCCAAACTATATATATCTGTACACAAATACACTTTAATCTTGCTGCTTCTGAGTTTTTTTCACTATATATGCACATATTTGTATAGTTATTGTCGTTGGATATAATTATATTATCACCCTTATTGCTATAGAATATTTTTTTTTAAATATCAAATTTCACAATTTTTTCTTTTTTCACATTTATACTAAATTTTTCATTGTTTTGATATGGATATCTTTGAATATCACAAAAATAGGAAAATTAACCCAGAGGAGGTCTTTGACCAGACCACTCTGGAAACGGATAATATAAGAGGGATCTTTATGAGGCTGAAAAATGTCCTGATTGCTGAATTACATGCCACCTGGGACATTATCTTCCTGGAGAGGTATTTAAAAGAAAAAATGGTCCCGAGAAGTTTACGGTGGCATATATACCCTGATAAAGCAGATAAAGATCTGAAAGATTGGTTCATTTATTTCAATGATGCAGGCCTGGCTTTTATTAATTTCCTAATAACTAGGAAGCAAAGAAAGGCTGCTAAATTGCAACAAGAAATAAATGAAATTAAGGATAAACTTATACCATTCAATAAAGAAGGTCTATATCAGGTGTACACCAAAGAATTAAGAGACATTATGATAGAGGAGGAGGAAGAACAACGGGTAAAAAAGAGAAAGAAATACTTAAGAGACGTGGAAGATTATAAAACCCATAACGTCTTTAAATGGCAGGAATTATATAAGGATATTAATGTTACTAGTATGGAGAACACAGGGGTTGAAAATATGGACGCCATAAGTGGAGTTCAACCTCACCCTCTCTCAGATGACAATAGAGTGAGGCCAGACCCGCAGACTCCACAGTATCGTGATATGGGTCAATTGAAGGGAAGTGGGGGACGACCTATACAACAACCAAAGAAAAAAGGGGCGAATGTCCCCCAGAAAAATAACTATCCCCCTAGGACCCAATATCCCTCAGCTAATAACTATCCAAAAAATCCGGGGAAGCAACAACATGGTTATTATAATAGAGGAAATAGACCTCCTCACACCCCTCAAAATTATGGGAATCAACAATTCTATCCCCCAGGCAGATCATCGCAAATGGACTACATGGGGAGATATGAGGATCCTATGCAAAGAAGACCCCATTGGAATGAACAGTATGAAGGACCATACGGTTCACCTACAGTCCCCTGGAAGTATGATGTGAGGGTGGATAATCGCTATAGTTTGCTACAGGACTCCGAAAATGAGTATGAGGGAGAATATGCAAAAAATAGGCAAGGATTTCCACAAGAGGATTATCAAAGATCACATGAGGAATCGAGTAATCCAGCCCCTCTCAGGAACAAATCGGATAGTTTTTTAGGGAAAGGACAGAACAGAAAAGTAAGACTAAGAGAGGATGCAGAGGAAAACGGAACTCCAAGAAAAAAGAGGAGATAAATAATGAAGGAATTTTTAATCTGAGTGGGATAATGCTGACAGAAACAGAACAAAGGACTCTTAACAAAGGTTTAAAATTTGCACCCAGACAAGGACTTAATAAATTCCAAACGTTCATTGATTTACAAAAATACACGAGGAAGTTGAGTATTAAAAGATATTTCCTCTCTGATCCTATAATAAGGAACTTTGTTCCTCAAAGTAAATCTGATAACAGCAGTACAGGGAAGTCTAAGGGAACGGGCCTCAGAAATGCATCCCTTTTAAACCCCCCTGGAAAACCTGCTGCTAGTATCTCTGTTTTTAAAGAAATGGTTTTACAAGATCTTCGTAAAGCACATTTTAAGAATGAAAACCAAAAAGATATTCAGGAAGGAATTGAATCTTTATGTCAGAAAAAAGAATTAATCATACGTCCCGCGGATAAAGGGGGGGCATTGTGCTCCTTAAAAAGCAGGACTATCTGGACGAGATGAATCGTTTACTGTCAGATAGAGATACATATACTATTCTGAAACGTGACCCCACTCTAGGGTATAAGAAACAGTTGGATGGGTTGGTACAGGATGGCTTCAGAAAGAGTATTCTAAATAAAAATGAAAAGGAATTCCTGATACCACTGGCACCTAAAATGCCGATTGTCTACTACTTACCCAAAATACACAAAGATCTAACTGTCAGTGTATGTACCTTGCCGGGCGCGTCGGTGGTCGCGTCAGTGTGCGTTCGCGTGCGCCGATGCGCGCTGTGGTTTGGCATGTTTCCGTCCGCGCTGGTACACTTCCTGGATCGCGGGCGCGCGTGCCTGTGCGTGCCGGTGCGTGCGGGTGCATGTGCGCGCATTGCGGGCGCGCGCACGCGTGCGCACGCCGGCGCACACCGGTTTGCTTATTTAAACCCCTGGAACACTTCAGACCGGTGCTGTCTGATCTGCAGTCCCCTGTGTATCCTGCTCCTGTTGTTCGCCTGAAATCCGACCTTCTGACCACCCGGCTTGTTACTGGACTTTCCTTGCTATTCGCCTGCACCCGACCTCGGCCTGTCTTTGACCCTGAACCTGCCTACCCCGCTGTGCCACATTGCCTGAACGTTGCCGAACCCTGCCTGTCTGACCGCCCCTTCTGCTTCTGCCCCGCTATGCTGCTCTATATACCTGCCTGCCTACCTGCCTGCCTGCAGCCTGCCTGGCTAGCTACCCTCCTGAACCCAGGATCCGGAGCCGCTCTCTTGGAACCGATCTCAGGCCCTCTTCCCCTTCCGCACTCCCGTGCCTCCTGTCTGCACTACCAGGGGCCCGTGAGTCGGATCCGTACGGGTGACCTCTCTCTGCTTCAACGGACTCGCTGATCAGGTGCGTATCTCGCTGACACTAACTCAACCACCCGGTAGACCAATTGTGAGTGGTATTGAGTCCCTCACGTCCAGAATAGGAAAGTATGTGGATTTTTTTCTACAGCCGGTGGTTACTAAAACCCCCGCTTTCTTGAAGGACTCCATGCAGCTGATGAATGAGATGTCTGCACTTCATATTGAAGATGATGTATTACTTGTCACGGCAGACGTCCCTTCTTTGTACACCAATATTCCCCACATACTAGGGTTTCAAGCAGCTAGGTACTTCTTGAATAAAGAAAAATCACTAGAAAAGCCTACAATAGAATTTGTTTTGAAACTCCTTAAGTTTGCGATGGAGCATAACTATTTTTACTATGATGGACAATATTTTCTGCAACGAACGGGCGTGGCGATGGGAGCTAAATTTGCTCCCAGCCTCGCCAACCTTTTTATGGCCCTGTGGGAAAATGATCATATTTTCTCATGGAGATGCCCCCACTTACTATACTGGCGAAGATATATTGATGACGCCTTTTTCCTTTGGAAAGGGGACCCCGAATCCCTAAAATCGTTTATGGAAATGGTTAACACCAACCAATGGGGCATTAGGTTCACCTATGAAGCAAATATCTCCTCTGTAAATTTCCTGGATCTGGTAATTATGAAAGAAGAAGGGAGACTAATTACTAAAACTTTTTTCAAATCTACCGATAAAAATGGGTATATACCAATGGGTAGTTGTCATCATCCCAGTTGGTTGAAAGCAATACCCAAGAGCCAGTTCCAAAGGATAAGGAGGAATTGTTCTCGTACGGAAGACTTCAAGATACAAACAGATATTATAAAAAATCACTTCATTGATAAAGGATATGACCGTAATGCTTTGGAAAAAGATATTGTCAAAGTTAATAACATGGAGAGAGAAATACTGTTGAAACCCAAAGTTAGGGATATAGAAGATAATAGGGGTTTTGAATGGGCTTTCATTACGAATTTCTCCTCCCACCATTGGTGGGTTAACACGGTTATGAGGAAACATTGGAATATCCTTAAGGGGGATAGGGTCCTGGGACCAGTTATACCTACTAAACCCAATATTGTTTATAGGAGAACTTTAAACCTCAAGGATAAACTGGCACCTAGTGCTATTGATATACCTCCCAGGATTAGTATGTTTGCGGACATGAAGGGATTTTTTCCTTGTAAGAGGTGTAAGGTGTGCAAAACATCTCAGACTGTTAGAACCACCTCCTTTACCTCTCAGGTGACGTCAAAAGTATATAAGATAAAAGATTTTATTACCTGTGGGACGGTGGGAGTTATTTATCTCCTGACCTGCCCTTGCAATTTACAATACGTTGGCAGAACAACAAGAGCCCTAAATGTGAGAATAGGAGAACATCTTGGGAATATTAGACAAGGATTTGTGGGACACAGTGTATCTAAACATTTTCGTACACACCATAATAGAAACACCTCCTTGGTAAAAGTAGTGGCTATAGAAAAATATACTGCCCATTGGAGGGGTGATAACTTGAAAAGACATGTGTCCCAACGTGAAACCAGATGGATACATGACCTCCAATGTTATAATCCCCTGGGTTTAAACGTCAAATGGGATATTAACTGCTTTATTGACAATAAATAGCATTAATTCCCATTCTGATGTGCTCTACTGAAGATCTGACTGAATACCTTTTTATTAATTTTTAGAATAATTTTAATTAATTTTTAATGACATTTTTTAATTGCTAAATTGTTATATATTTTTACATATTATATACAATTTTTTCTGAGGTAATATATATTATACACCTCTTTTTATCCGCATCCATATTTCTACATTAATTAAATTTAAACATTTATATGCATAGTTTTTGATGTTAGAGGTATAATTAGTATTCGTTCTGACATATACAGGTCCTTCTCAAAAAATTAGCATATTGTGATAAAGTTCATTATTTTCTGTAATGTACTGATAAACATTAGACTTTCATATATTTTAGATTCATTACACACAACTGAAGTAGTTCAAGCCTTTTCTTGTTTTAATATTCATGATTTTGGCATACAGCTCATGACTAGTGATGAGCCGAACACCCCCGGGTTCGGTTCGCACCAGAACCCGCGAACGGACCGAAAGTTCGAACGAACATTAGAACCCTATTAAATACAATGGATGCGAACGTTCGAATTCTAAAGTGCTAATTATAACAACTATTATGCATGTTATTGTCATAAATAGGGTTTGGGAACCCGGGTTCTGCACCAGGGGACATGTATCAATGCAAAAAGAAGTTTTAAAAACGGTCGTTTTTCGGGAGCAGTCATTTTAATGATGCATAAAGTGAAAAAAAAAAAGTCAAATATTCCTTTAAATATCGTACCTGGGGGGTGTCTAAAGTATGCCTGTGAAGTGCCACGTGTTTCCCGTGTTTAGAACTGTCCCTGCACAAAATGACACTTCTAAAGGAAAAAAAAGCCATTTAAAACTGCTTGCGGCTTTAATGTAATGTCTGGTCCCGGTAATATGGATGAAATTCTTTAAGAAAAATGGCATAGCTACCCCATGACCCCCCCCCCTACCCCAGCCCATTACCAGCCCCTTTGGGTCTTGTATGGATATTAAGGGGAACCCCGCACATAAAATAAAAAAGGCCCTATATACTCTGAACAGCCGTATACAGGCGGTGCATACAAGACAGGGACTGTAGGTTTGTTCTTATGTAGAATCTGTTTGTAATTTTGAACAGGTACATTGTTGAAGTGTAGCTCCAGCCCAAAAATCTATTTTTAAACTTTTTGGGAAACATAGGTAAGGGTTATCACCCCTGTAACATTTGTTTTGCTGTCTGTGCCCCTGTTCAGAACATTTCACCTCACTTTCCGTCCCAATGACAACTGTTTTTGAAATGTGGTGTTTTTCTTGAAACAAGGATTGCTGATAAAGCATCAGTACAGATGAGACCCCTTTCTCCCATATTTATTCTTACAGGAGAGAATTTTCCTTTCTAGGGGTAGATTTCCTCTCACTTCCTGTTGTCTTCTTTCGTTTGCAAGTAGGAGTCGTTTGTAAGTTGGATGTTTGAAAGTAGGGACCTGCCGTATATACTCTGCAGAAATAGGCCCCTTAGTTGTTGGTGTTGGCACAACACTGTAAGCACTCAGTTACTCTTGGTTGGTGCTGGAACGCCCTGCTGTCAACTATTATATCAGGAATTTTAATTACATATAATTGTTGAACAGTGGTAGTAAAAATTGGGGCTTTGATGGTGGTGCTGGTGCCACAACACTGTAAGCCCTGACAGTTACTCTTGGTGGGTGCAGCAATGGGCCCTGCTGTGAATTATTAGATCAAGAATTGTAATTACATGCCCCTTTTGAACAGGGGCTGAAAAATTGGGCCTTTCGTGGTGGTGGTGGTGGTGGCGTTGCCACAAGACTGTAAGCCCTCAGAGTTACTCTTGGTGGGTGCAGCAATGGACCCTTCTGTGAATTATTAGATCAAGAATTGTAATTGCATGCCCCTGTTGAACAGGGGCTGAAAAATTGGGCCTTAGGCACTGGTGGCACAACACTACAACCCCTCACAGATACTGTACTTGGAGCACAGCAATGAGCCCTGTTGCAAAGTATTGCTTCAAAAATTGTAATGACACGCCCCTGTTAAACAGGGGCTGAAAAATTGGGCCTTAGGCACTGGTGCCACAACACTCCAACCCCTCACAGATACTGTACTTGGAGCACAGCAATGAGCCCTATGGCAAATTATTGCTAAAAAAATTGTAATTACACGCCCCTGTAAAACAGGGGCTGAAAAATTGGCCCTTTGCCACTGGTGGCGGCACCCATAAACAAAAATGATCTTCCAAGCTATCATCATCAATCGTATCATTGAGGACTCGGAGGAGGAGGATAGCCAGTCAACATAACAGCACAGGCACTCAGCATCAGCATCAGTCTTGAAGGGATGTGACATGTTAAAATCAATTAGTCTGTTATATCAGCATCAGGTGTGTGGTAGCTGGTGGTGATCCAAGACTGGTTCATCTTGATGAAAGTCAGTCGATCAACCGAGTCGGTGGACAGGCGCACCCTGTGATCCGTGACAAATCCTCCAGCAGCACTGAATGTGCGTTCCGAAAGAACGCTGGATGCAGGACAGGCCAGTAGCTCAATTGCATACTGTGCAAGCTCTGGCCAGTGATCCATCCTCAAGACCCAGTAAGCCAGAGGATTTTCGGTGGGGAAGGTGTCCAAGTCTGACCTTGCCCCTAGATATTCCTGCACCATGTTTATCAGACGCTGGCGATGGTTGCTGGAACCGATCATACTTTGGGGCTGCGGACTAAAGAATTGTCTGAACGCATCGGTCAGATGGCCACCTTCCCCACCGCTCCTTCTTTGACTGGCCGAAGCCTCAGCAACTCGTTGTCCAGGACCAGGAGTTTGTAACCTCCCAGTCTCTGGGAACGCGTTGCACAGACCTTTCTGCAAGGCCTCCCGGAGTTGTCTCATCCTCTGCTCCCTCTGCGACGGTAACATAAGGTCCGCAACCTTAGCCTTGTACCGTGGATCAAGGAGAGTGGCCAGCCAGTAATGGTCCCTCTCCTTGATCCGAAGAATACGAGGATCCTTCCGCAGACTTTGCAGGATCAGGGAGGCCATGCAGCGTAGGTTTGCTGAGGCATTCGCTCCGGAGTCCTCTGGGTCACTAAGGACGACATGATCCGCAGCCACCTCCTCCCAGCCACGTACAAGTCCACTGGTTTCTTGGGACTGTAAATCATCCCTAAAAGACTGCTGCTGATGATGCTGAGTGCCAGCCTCCACCTCCATGCTGACACAATCCTCCTCCTCCTCCTCCTCCTCCTCCTCCTCCTCTTCCTGTGCGATGGGTGGGACAGAAGGAACACTGTCTGGGTAAAGGGGGCCTTGAGAGGCAAGGAAGTCCTCCTCTTCCTGCCTCTGTTCTGCCTCAAGTGCCCTGTCCATTATTCCACGCAGCGTGTGCTCCAACAGGTGGACAAGAGGTACAGTGTCACTGATGCATGCACTGTCACTGCTCACCATCCTCGTGGCCTCCTCAAATGGTGCCAGGACAGTGCATGCATCCCTGATCATGCCCCACTGGCGTGGAGAAAAAAAAACAAGCTCCCCTGACCCTGTCCTGGTGCCGTAGTCGCACAGGTACTCATTGATGGCCCTCTGCTGCGTGTGCTGCCGCTGCAGCATGGCCAACGTTGAGTTCCACCTGGTGGGCATGTCACATATAAGGCGGTTCTTGGGCAGGTTCAACTCCTTTTGCAGCTCAGCCAGGCGAGCACTGGCATTATAAGATCTGCGGAAATGCACACAGACTTTCCTGGCCTGCCTCAGGACATCCTGTAAGCCCGGGTACCTGCCCAAGAACCGCTGCACCACCAGGTTAAGGACGTGAGCCACACAGGGCACATGGGTCAGTTGTCCCTGTCGGAGGGCGGAGAGGAGGTTGGTGCCATTGTCGCAAACCACCATTCCTGGCTTAAGCTGGCGTGGCGTCAACCACCTCTCGGCCTGGCCCTGCAGAGCAGACAGGACCTCTGCCCCAGTGTGGCTTCTGTCCCCCAAACACACCAGCGCAAGCACGGCATGGCATCTTTTTGCCTGCGTACTTGCGTAGCCCCGTGAACGGCTACGGAGCACCGCTGGTTCATAGGACAAACCACAGGAAGAGGCCATGGAGGAAGAAGAAGAGGAGGGGGTGGAGGAGAGAGGTGTGTCACAACCAGTAGTAGCATTTTGGAGGCGTGGCGGTGGGACAACCTCCAACACTACTGCACCTTGTCCTGCATCCTTCCCAGCTGCCAAAAGAGTGACCCAATGGGCCGTGAAAGAAAGGTAACGTCCCTGTCCATGCCTGCTGGACCATGAGTCAGCGGTAATATGCACCTTACCGCTGACCGCCCTGTCCAGCGAGGCCAAGACATTGCCTTCCACATGCCGGTAGAGAGCCGGAATAGCCTTCCGTGAGAAAAAGTGGCGTTTGGGAACCTGCCACTGAGGAACCGCACATTGCACAAACTCACGGAAGGGGGCCGAGTCTACCAACTGAAAAGGCAGCAGTTGAAGCGCTAGCAATTTAGCCAAGCTAGCATTCAACCGCTGGGCATGTGGATGGCTGGGAGTGAACTTCTTTCGACGGTCCAGCAGCTGGGGCAGGGAAATTTGCCTGCTAGAATCGGACGTCGGTGTACTGCTAGCAGAGTGCCCGCAAGTACTTGGCTGTGACACACCTAATTCTACACCTTCATTCCTCTCAGTGCATGTTTCAGAGAGGACTGAAGTTATAGTGGGGTTGGAGATCCCAGCTGATGCGGTGCAAGGAGAGGTCCGCTTTGTTCTTTGGTGTGGGTCTTTGAGGTAGGCTTGCCAACGAGCTGCATGGCAGGTCAACATATGTCTGGTCAGGCATGTGGTACCCAAGCGGCTGATGTTTTGGCCACGCGATATACGCTTGAGACATATGTTGCAAACAGCAGCTGTGCGATCTGATGCACTAGCCTCAAAAAAGGCCCACACCAAAGAACTTTTTGAATGACGGGCAGAGGCAGCGCCCTGCACAGGCGGAGCTCTGCGGTGTGATTCCGTCGGTGTACTGCCCTTACGCTGGCCACCAAAGGGCATCCTGCCTCGTTGGAGATGTGCCTCCTCCTCATCCTCCTCCTCCTCCTCTCTCCTATTAGGCACCCACGTGGAGTCAGTGACCTCATCATCACCTCCCTCCTCATCACTGGAGCCAATCTGGCGGTATGCTGCAGCTGCTGGAACATGACTGCCAAATTGGTGTCCTTCTTGAGCATCCCCTCTGTCTGCTCTCACGCTACTGCCTTCCTCTAGCTGGGTTTCATCATCAGACCCTTTGAAACGCTGGGCATCCTCCTGGAGCATGTACCCAACACTGTGCTCAAACAGTTCGGGGGACTCCTCAGGAGGAGGACATGGTGGGTCTAGGGAAGGAGTGACTGATGATGAGTCTGACATTGATACCAGGGAAGAGGACGCTTTGGCAGCTGCTTTTCCAGTACCCTGAGCCTGGGTGAGAGAGGATGAGGAGGAGGAGGAGGGCTTGGTCATCCACTCTACCAAGTCTTCGGCATGATGTGGCTCAACATGTCCAGCTGCCGAAAAGAAGGACAAGCGTGTCCCATGGCCATGTGCTGATGACAATGCATCGCGTCCACGACCAGCACTGTTGCCCCCAGACACAGAGCCTGCTTGCCCTCTTTTATTGCCTCCTGACTGTCTGCCTCTCCTTGTTTGCCTTCCAGACATTCTAATAGATGGCCTGCAGGGAGATGGGAAAAAAGCAATAAGGGCTACCTTCAGGTGTCCTTCTCTGTCCCTTGAAACAAGGACTTTGACAGTGAAAGAAACTGACACACTCTCCCTACCTACAGTTTTCTGTCCCTAGAAAAAATGTTTTTTTTAAGCACAATTTAGCACAAGGAGAATTCACTCACTGTCCTTCCAGGTCCCTGGAAACAAGGACTTTGACAGTGAAAGAAACTGACACACTCTCCCTACCTACAGTTTTCTGTCCCTAGAAAAAATGTTTTTTTTAAGCACAATTTAGCACAAGGAGAATTCACTCACTGTCCTTCCAGGTCCCTGGAAACAAGGACTTTGACAGTGAAAGAAACTGACACACTCTCCCTACCTACAGTTTTCTGTCCCTAGAAAAAATGTTTTTTTTAAGCACAATTTAGCACAAGGAGAATTCACTCACTGTCCTTCCAGGTCCCTGGAAACAAGGACTTTGACAGTGAAAGAAACTGACACACTCTCCCTACCTACAGTTTTCTGTCCCTAGAAAAAATGTTTTTTTTAAGCACAATTTAGCACAAGGAGAATTCACTCACTGTCCTTCCAGGTCCCTGGAAACAAGGACTTTGACAGTGAAAGAAACTGACACACTCTCCCTACCTACAGTTTTCTGTCCCTAGAAAAAATGTTTTTTTTAAGCACAATATAGCACAAGGAGAATTCACTCACTGTCCTTCCAGGTCCCTGGAAACAAGGACTTTGACAGTGAAAGAAACTGACACACTCTCCCTACCTACAGTTTTCTGTCCCTAGAAAAAATGTTTTTTTTAAGCACAATTTAGCACAAGGAGAATTCACTCACTGTCCTTCCAGGTCCCTGGAAACAAGGACTTTGACAGTGAAAGAAACTGACACACTCTCCCTACCTACAGTTTTCTGTCCCTAGAAAAAATGTTTTTTTTAAGCACAATTTAGCACAAGGAGAATTCACTCACTGTCCTTCCAGGTCCCTGGAAACAAGGACTTTGACAGTGAAAGAAACTGACACACTCTCCCTACCTACAGTTTTCTGTCCCTAGAAAAAATGTTTTTTTTAAGCACAATTTAGCACAAGGAGAATTCACTCACTGTCCTTCCAGGTCCCTGGAAACAAGGACTTTGACAGTGAAAGAAACTGACACACTCTCCCTACCTACAGTTTTCTGTCCCTAGAAAAAATGTTTTTTTTAAGCACAATTTAGCACAAGGAGAATTCACTCACTGTCCTTCCAGGTCCCTGGAAACAAGGACTTTGACAGTGAAAGAAACTGACACACTCTCCCTACCTACAGTTTTCTGTCCCTAGAAAAAATGTTTTTTTTAAGCACAATTTAGCACAAGGAGAATTCACTCACTGTCCTTCCAGGTCCCTGGAAACAAGGACTTTGACAGTGAAAGAAACTGACACACTCTCCCTACCTACAGTTTTCTGTCCCTAGAAAAAATGTTTTTTTTAAGCACAATTTAGCACAAGGAGAATTCACTCACTGTCCTTCCAGGTCCCTGGAAACAAGGACTTTGACAGTGAAAGAAACTGACACACTCTCCCTACCTACAGTTTTCTGTCCCTAGAAAAAATGTTTTTTTTAAGCACAATATAGCACAAGCACAAAACACACTGACACTCTCCCTACCTATCCTTCTCTTTCCCTAAACTAAAGGAATCCAGGTTAAGCAAGAAAGAAATAAAAGTCACTGTCCCTGCCTATGCTGCTCTATCCCTGCTCCGGAACACACTACACTAGGCCGCCGTGCTGGCGGCCTTTTATAGTGTGGGGCGTGTACTAAACACCCTCAGCAATAATTGGCCACAGGCATCCTGCCTGTGGCCAATCATTGCTCTCCTCGCTGATGGCGCTGTGATTGGCCAAGCATGCGGGGTCACAGTGCATGCTTGGCCAATCACAGCGCCTGGATGACACTGCGATGGCGTAGTGCATTGTGGGCCGTTCGCGTCACTCGAATTTGGCGCGAACGGCCCAAATCGTTCGATCTTCGTCGAACGATCGAACAGCCGATGTTCGAGTCGAACGTATGTTCGACTCGAACACGAAGCTCATCCCTACTCATGACAACTGTGAGGGGGTTAGCTCGGCAGCGGGTATGTGTGACCCCCGAGATGGGCTCCCCACACAAAAACAGGCCCAGCAAACGGAGGTTGTGGTTTTCAAAATCAAAAAGGTGCGGTTTATTTTCTATTTACAGTGACAAAACACAGCAAAGCAAAAGAAACATAAACAAAATAAATCCTGGTCAACTTGACCTCTGACTAAACATACAGGTTTCCTAACTAACAACTGGGATCAGCCTAGTGCTGTCCTAGTCCCTAAGTCCCTGGTTTTAAATGTCCAAGCAAATAGCCACACAGGCTTTGTCTCACCGCACAGGGGTTCACTCTCCCTAGACAGTCCACCCAGGTCTGGGTCCAGGCATGAGCTAACACCTAATGAAGCTGGGAGTTCTTATAGAGGCCTAAATGAGCTGACAAGCTTCAGCTGGTCTCATCAACTCCCTGTCTGCACGACGCCCCACACTCTCCCTAGAGGTATGAGTCATCCATGAGCCCACTAGCCTCAGCTGGGCTTATACAACTCTCCACCTAGTTGTATAAGTCGGCGTAAAGCCTGAATCTGGGTGAAATATATCTACCCCCCTGGATGCAACCAGGTGACTTTACCTTCCTGCTGTCACATACCCCCCCCCCCTCTTGTTTTAACCTCGGGGTTGGAACACCAGCAATCAGGCATTCATGTACTCGAGACAAAGCATCCACATTCCCCATTTGAACGCCAGGGCGATGCTTTACTGTGAAGTTGAATTCCTGGAGGGCCAGGAACCACCTATTCACTCTTCTATTTGTTTCCTTGTTTTGAGCCATCCACTTTAACGGAGCGTGATCCGTAACCATGTCAAAGTGCCTACCTAGCAGGTAGTACCGAAGGGAATCTAGAGCCCACTTCACCGCTAAACACTCCTTTTCAACGGTGGCGTAATTTACCTCATGGGACTTCAACTTCCTGCTGAGGTAAATGACTGGGTGCTCTTCCCCGTTCCAGACCTGGGACAATACTGCTCCTAACCCCACATCTGACGCATCACTTTGTACGACAAAGTCTTTAGAGAAGTCGGGTGAGTACAACACTGGCTGGCTACATAAGGCTTGTTTCAAGAATTGGAATGCTGCCTCAGCCTCGGGGGTCCATTTAATCATGACCGACCCTTTCCCCTTCGTCAGGTTGGTTAGGGGCACAGCCTTAGAAGCAAAGTGGGGAATGAATCGCCGATAATACCCAGCGATTCCCAGAAAGGCTCGTACCTGCTTCTTGCTGTTGGGACGTGGCCAACTCTGGATGGCCTCGACTTTGTTGAGTTGGGGTTTTATTACTCCCCTCCCAATGGTGTACCCAAGATATTTGGCCTCCTCCTGCCCAATGGTACACTTCTTGGGGTTAGCCGTAAACCCCGCTTCCCGAACAGAGTCCAGGACTGCTTGCACTTTTGGCAGATGTGAGGCCCAATCTGTGCTATGGACAATTACGTCATCCAGGTAAGCCGCAGCATACTTCCGATGGGGCCTCAGCATCTGGTCCATTTTCCGCTGGAATGTGGCCGGCGCATTCTGTAACCCGAACGGCATTCTTTTATATTGGAACGCCCCGTCTGGGGTTACAAATGCGGTTTTCTCTTTGGCCGACTTGGCCAGGGGGATTTACCAATACCCTTTTGTGAGGTCAAGAGTCGTCATGTATCGGGCTGTTCCCAGCCGGTCGATCAACTCATCTATACGTGGCATGGGGTAGGTGTCAAATTTTGTAACTTTGTTCAACTGACGAAAATCGTTACAAAATCGCCAGCTCCCATCCGGTTTAGGCACCAACACAATGGGACTAGACCAATCACTTAGGGACTCCTCTATCACCCCTAAGTTCAGCATTTTCTGTACTTCCTCCCGTATTGCCTCCCGTCGGGCCTCTGGGATCCGATAGGGTTTTAACTTCACCCTTTCACCGGGCGGGGTAATGATGTCATGCTCTACCCCAGATGTTTGTCCCGGCAGCTCAGAGAATACCTCCTTGTTGCGAAGCACAAACTCCTTAACCTCCTGTTGTTGGGGTTGTGACAAGGTGGCTGCTATTCCAACCTCAGGAATCACGCAACCAGTTTGAGCTGGTGACCAAGTGTCTGCGACTAGGGACTCTCTATCCCTCCAGGCTTTCAACAGATTAACGTGATAGATCTGTTCGGGCTTTCGCCTTCCTGGTTGTCTGACCTTGTAATTCACTTCGCTCACTTTTTCCATTATCTCGTAGGGGCCTTGCCATTTGGCAAGGAATTTACTTTCAACCGTAGGGACAAGTACCAGTATCCTATCCCCCGGGGAAAAGATACGGGTCTTGGCTCCACGGTTGTACACTCTCTGCTGTGCTAACTGCGCTTGGGCCAAATGTTCCTTCACGATGGGCATTACCTGTGCAATTCAGTCTTGCATCAGGGCGACATGCTCAATCACACTCCTGTGGGGAGAACTCTCACTTTCCCAAGTTTCCTTGGCAATATCCAACAGCCCTCTTGGGTGTCTCCCATTCAGTAACTCAAAGGGGGAGAATCCCGTAGAGGATTGGGGCACCTCCCTAATAGCAAACATCAGATAAGGAAGTAGACAGTCCCAATCCTTTCCATCTCTATCCACCACTTTCTTCAACATTTGTTTTAGGGTTTTGTTGAATCTTTCAACCAGCCCATCGGTTTGGGGGTGATACACAGATGTACGTAATTGCGTCACTTTGAACAATTTACACAGCTCCTTCATAACCCGGGACATAAAGGGTGTACCTTGGTCCGTAAGCAGTTCTTTACAAATACCCACCCGGCTAAACACAAGAGATAGCTCTTTGGCTATGGTTTTGGCCGAGGTATTTCGGAGAGGGATCGCTTCTGGACAACGGGTGGCATAGTCCATTATAACTAATATGTACTGGTGCCCCCTAGCGGACTTGATTATAGGACCTACCAAATCCATGGCGATCCTCTCAAACGGGACCTCAATGATGGGTAGAGGGACCAGCGGGCTACGGAAATGTGGCATCGGGGCCGACCTCTGACACACAGGGCAGGAGGAACAATAATTTTCTATGTCCTTCATCACCCCCGGCCAATAGAATCTCTGTAATACCCTCTCTCGGGTTTTCTCTGTCCCCAGATGACCTCCAAGAATGTGCCCATGGGCCAACTCCAACACCAACTTCCTGTAAGGTTTGGGCACCACAAGCTGCTCAACGGTTTCTTCTGCCCTTTTTGCCACCCGATACAGTAGGTCCTTCTCTACGCTGAAGTATGGGTAAGTGCAGGTATTATCTGGGTTCACTAACTCGCCATCTATTTTCACTACGTTTTCCCGTGCCTTTATTAGGGCGGGGTCTTTCAACTGTTCTGTGGCAAAGTTTTCCCTGTGAACCTCAAGATCAGAAAACTCCACAGACGGTAGGTTTTCGTCTGAGGAGGTGGGCTCCTCTCCAGTTTCTTGAGTCTCCCCTGCCAATACTGATAAGGGAAATTCCGGAGAGTCCTCACCACTCTCAGGGGAGTTCTGGCTATCACATTCCTGGTACATAGGGGCACCAGTGGGGGGCTCAGGATCATCCCACAGTTCCCAGAACTTCGGAAAATCCCTTCCCACAATGGCGTCATGCGGTAACTGAGATACTAAGCCCACTGGATGAGAGAGGGTACCTTTGGGGGTCTCGAAACACACTGTAGTCACTGGATACTCTCGGGTGTCCCCATGCACACAAATAACAGCTACCTTGCTATTCCCAGAGACCTCTGTTTTAACTAACTCAGCCTTTATCAGGGTCACAAGGCTACCTGAATCCAGCAATACCACAACATTTCTACCATTAACACACATTTTGCATAAATGTTTCTCAGTTCCTCGAATGGCAGTGCATGCGACTGTCGCACACAGCGACTGACGTCTGCCCGTCAGAAAGTCACACTGCATGGGTTCCTCCACAACCGGGCAATTGGCTGCAATATGTCCCGCTTGCCGGCAGCGGTAGCAAACGATCCTTCTTGCGGCCTCTTGAGCCGCTGATTTCCCAGGCTGTTCTCGCCAAACTTGGGGTAGAGCTCCCACCCTCTCACTCTCTCCACCCTCACCCCTTGGAATCCTCTTATCCGCCCCTGGGGATGGTCTGGTCTTAGGGTGGAAAGTCCGAGTGTCTCTGGAAGAGGCCGTCAGGTTCTCTGTAGCCAAGTATTTCTCCACAAGACCATCGGCCGTCTCTGGGTCTCCATGGCTTACCCACTTTTGGATGGCAGTAGGAAGAGCTCTCAAAAACCGATCCATTACAACACGTTCCACAATCTTTGGTGCGGACAAAGTCTCTGGCTGTAGCCACTTTCTGCTCAGGTGAATGAGATCATACATTTGAGACCTGGGGGGTTTTCCAAGCTGGAAAGTCCAGTTATGCACACGCTGAGCCCGGACAGCCTGGGTGACACCCAGCCTTGCCAATATTTCAGCTTTTAGCATCACATAGTCTTTTGCTTGGTTAGGCTCTAGGTCATAGTAAGCTTTCTGCGATTCACCAGTTAACAGAGGAGCCACCAGTCCAGCCCACTGCTCCTCAGGCCACTTTTCTCTTTCAGCGGTCCTTTCAAATGTGGTCAAAAATACCTCTGGATCATCCTCTCCAGTCATTTTTGTCAATAAACGACTCACCCCAAAGGACGCGGTATTAGTGGGACGGCTTTCCTCACTGGTCTGCGGACGTTGCTGCATTACTGCTTCCATCTGTTGTTGTAGTCTTTGCTCTTGCTTCTGCAACAGGTCTATGAAGCGGGCCTCAGATTGCTGCTGGGCTTGTTGCTGAGCCTCCAGACTCTGTTGCAAAGTTGCGTTTGTCTGCTGCTGGGCTGCAAGGCTCTGTTGATGAGCTTGCTGCTGGGCTGCGAAGTTCTGTTGTTGAGCTGCAAGGCTCTGTTGATGAGCTGCAAGGCTCTTTTGCAAACCTGCATTTGTCTGCTGTTGATTGGCATTTGCTAGAGCCAGCTGCTTCAGTATCTCCTCCATGCTGGCTTAAAAAAAAACTGCCACTGGTTCTCCACCAACTGTGAGGGGGTTAGCTCGGCAGCGGGTGTGTGTGACCCCCGAGATGGGCTCCCCACACAAAAACAGGCCCAGCAAACGGAGGTTGTGGTTTTCAAAATCAAAAAGGTGCGGTTTATTTTCTATTTACAGTGACAAAACACAGCAAAGCAAAAGAAACATAAACAAAATAAATCCTGGTCAACTTGACCTCTGACTAAACATACAGGTTTCCTAACTAACAACTGGGATCAGCCTAGTGCTGTCCTAGTCCCTAAGTCCCTGGTTTTAAATGTCCAAGCAAATAGCCACACAGGCTTTGTCTCACCGCACAGGGGTTCACTCTCCCTAGACAGTCCACCCAGGTCTGGGTCCATGCATGAGCTAACACCTAATGAAGCTGGGAGTTCTTATAGAGGCCTAAATGAGCTGACAAGCTTCAGCTGGTCTCATCAACTCCCTGTCTGCATGACGCCCCACACTCTCCCTAGAGGTATGAGTCATCCATGAGCCCACTAGCCTCAGCTGGGCTTATACAACTCTCCACCTAGTTGTATAAGTCGGCGTAAAGCCTGAATCTGGGTGAAATATATCTACCCCCCTGGATGCAACCAGGTGACTTTACCTTCCTGTTGTCACACAACCCAAAAATCCTATCTCAAAAAATTAGCATATCATGAAAAGGTTCTCTAAACGAGCTATTAACCTAATCATCTGAATCAACTAATTAACTCTAAACACCTGCAAAAGAATTCTGAGGCTTTTAACCACTTCCTACCGGGTCATAGACATATGACGCCGGCAGGAACCCTCCCTCCCTCCGGGCGGACGTCATATGACGTCCTTTTTTCCCGGCCGTCTATGGGGCGCGCGCGCCGCCGGCGGCGCGTGCGCGCACCCGCGGCAACGCTCGTGACCCGGTGAGTGTGCCCGGCGGTCGCGATGTCCGCTGGGCACCCGCGATTGCCCACGATCACGGCAGAAGTGTGGATCTGTGTGTGTAAACACACAGATCCACCTCCTGTCAGAGGTGAGGAGACCGATGTGTGTTCCCAGTACAGAGGAACACAGATCGGTCTCCTCCCCTTGTGAGTCCCCTCCCCCAACAGTTACAATCACTCAATAGGGAACATATTAACCCCTTGATCGCCCCCTAGTGTTAACCCTTTCCCTGCCAGTCACATTTACACAGTAATTAGTGCAGTTTTATAGCACTAATCGCTGTATAAATGTGAATGGTCCCAAAAACGCGCCAATAGTGTCCGATGTGTCTGCCGCAATGTCACGGTCACAATAAAAATCGCAGATCGCCGCTATTACTAGTAAAAAAAATAAAAAAAATAAAAATGCCATAAATCTATCCCCTATTATGTAGACGCTATAACTTTTGCGCAAACCAATCAATATACGCTTATTGCAAAAAAAAAATTACCAAAAATATGTAGAATACGTATCGGTCTAAACTTAGAAAAAAAATTGTTTTAGAAAAAAAAAATTGTGATATTTATTAAATCAAAAAGTAAAAAATATTGCATTTTTTTCAAATATGTCGCTCTTCTTTTGTTTATAGCACAAAAAATAAAAACCGCAGAGGTGATCAAATACCACCAAAAGAAAGCTCTATTTGTGGGGGAAAAAGGACGTCAATTTTGGTTAGGTTCAACGTCGCACGACCGCGCAATTGTCAGTTAAAGCGACGCAGTGCTGCATCGCAAAAAGTGCTCTGGTCAGGAAGGGGGTAAATTCTTCCAGGGCTGAAGTGGTTAAAAACTCCCAGCCTGGTTCATTACTCAAAACCGCAATCATGGGTAAGACTGCCGACCTGACTGCTGTCCAGAAGGCCATCATTGACACCCTCAAGCAAGAGGGTAAGACACAGAAAGAAATTTCTGAACGAATAGGCTGTTCCCAGAGTGCTGTATCAAGGCACCTCAGTGGGAAGTCTGTGGGAAGGAAAAAGTGTGGCAGAAAACGCTGCACAACGAGAAGAGGTGACCGGACCCTGAAGAAGATTGTGGAGAAGGACCAATTCCAGACCTTGGAGGACCTGCGGAAGCAGTGGACTGAGTCTGGAGTAGAAACATCCAGAGCCACCGTGAACAGGCGTGTGCAGGAAATGGGCTACAGGTGCCGCATTCCCCAGGTCAAGCCACTTTTGAACCAGAAACAGCGGCAGAAGCGCCTGACCTGGACTACAGAGAAGCAGCACTGGACTGTTGCTCAGTGGTCCAAAGTACTTTTTTCGGATGAAAGCAAATTTTGCATGTCATTCGGAAATCAAGGTGCCAGAGTCTGGAGGAAGACTGGGGAGAGGAAAATGCCAAAATGCCTGAAGTCCAGTGTCAAGTACCCACAGTCAGTGATGGTCTGGGGTGCCATGTCAGCTGCTGGTGTTGGTCCACGGTGTTTTATCAAGGGCAGGGTCAATGCAGCTAGCTATCAGGAGATTTTGGAGCACTTCATGTTTCCATCTGCTGAAAAGCTTTATGGAGATGAAGATTTAATTTTTCAGCATGACCTGGCACCTGCTCACAGTGCCAAAACCACTGGTAAATGGTTTACTGACCATGGTATTACTGTGCTCAATTGGCCTGCCAACTCTCCTGACCTGAACCCCATAGAGAATCTGTGGGATATTGGGAAGAGAAAGTTGAGAGACGCAAGACCCAACACTCTGGATGAGCTTAAGGCCGCTATGGAGGCCCAGGATGCTTCGATAACACCTCAGCAGTGCCACAGGCTGGTTGCCTCCATGCCACGCCGCATTGAAGCAGTCATTTCTGCAAAAGGATTCCCGACCAAGTATTGAGTGCATAACTGAACATAATTATTTGAAGGTTGACTTTTTTTGTATTAAAAACACTTTTCTTTTATTGGTCGGATGAAATATGCTAATTTTTTGAGATAGGATTTTTGGGTTTTCATGAGCTGTATGCCAAAATCATCAATATTAAAACAAGAAAAGGCTTGAACTACTTCAGTTGTGTGTAATGAATCTAAAATATATGAAAGTCTAATGTTTATCAGTACATTACAGAAAATAATGAACTTTATCACAATATGCTAATTTTTTGAGAAGGACCTGTATATATATATTTTTTTATGTATTTATGTGTTTATAATATGTTTCCCATTTATTTCTATTGAGCTGAGGATATGTTAAAAGATCTTTTTTGGTATAATCTAATATGCAAAATACCAATTTTTATCCTTTTTTTTGGTGACCCCAGAGATATATCTCTAAATGTTACTTCCGGTGTCACGGCTGCCCTATGAGTATATATACGTGAAGTGATGACGCTGGTAATTAGCCTCCGTTCCCAGTTGATGCCATTTTTGGGGAAACACGTCGGGTGGAGCCAAGATTCCTAACGTCATCACGTATTGGATATTGATGTATTGATGCAGTCTATGTTTGCTCTCTGACTAGCATACGAAAACATTAGAAACCTTTTTTACCCTTGTTACGTTGCTGTTTCCTTGCCTATTTTGCCTATTTTACTATTTGTGGATTGGATGTGGACTTTTTGATTTTGGCTTTTTTGCTGTGTGTTTTTACAATAAATCCTTTGAATTTTTTGAAAATACTGCACCATGAAGTCCTTTTTTTAATCCTTCCTTGCTGAGTTGAACAAGCTCTTAGGAGTACACTTGGAAGCTGGAGCGATTCTATTCCCGCCTACCTTTTTCGTTTTGGATACTGTGTGTCAAGACATCTGATTACCTGGTGGAGTGAGGACAGGCCACCTGGGATAAAGGAACAGGTGAATACCATCGCTGCCGGCAGGCTGATGCACACGCCTTTGTGACCTCTATGATCTGAGGTCCCGTCCATCTGGTAAGCGGCTTTAAGATTATCTGTTATCACTGAACATCTATAGAGTAAGGCTCCCTTTGGATATCCCTTATCCATATGAAGCAAGTGGATTTCACCTTTGGAATTTAAATGCGTTGTGGACATTTTTTTCAATCTCACCTTTATAATTTTAATTTTTAAATTAATATTTGCCTTTGGAGAACAATTTCACCTTCACTATTGAGATTCAGTATATATTCTCTTGTGGTTTTTTTCACTATTGAGATTCAGTATATATTCTCTTGTGGTTTTTTTCACATAGTGTGTTATTAGTAATATATTTATCATTTTTTATTTAATCAATGTCAGTGGTTGCGCGCTTGTCCTTTTACACATGTCTTTTGAGTTTTAGTATTTTTAACTTTTTACTTGCAGCAGCACCACATTTTTTGGATCATTTATTTATTCACCATCTTTTAAAATATACTTTCGGTTTAGCGCAGGTTTTTCCAAACTATATATATATCTGTACACAAATACACTTTAACCTTGCTGCTTCCGAGTTTTTTTCACTATATATGCACATATTTGTATAGTTATTGTCGTTGGATATAATTATAGTATCACCCTTATTGCTATAGAATATTTTTTTGAAAATATCAATTTTCACAATTTTTTCTTTTTTCACATTTATACTAAATTTTTCTTTGTTTTGATATGGATATCTTTGAATATCACAAAAATAGGAAAATTAACCCAGAGGAGGTCTTTGACCAGACCACTCTGGAAACGGATAATATAAGAGGGATCTTTATGAGGCTGAAAAATGTCCTGATTGCTGAATTACATGCCACCTGGGACATTATCTTCCTGGAGAGGTATTTAAAAGAAAGAATGGTCCCGAGAAGTTTACGGTGGCATATATACCCTGATAAAGCAGATAAAGATCTGAAAGATTGGTTCATTTATTTCAATGATGCAGGCCTGGCTTTTATTAATTTCCTGATAACTAGGAAGCAAAGTAAGGCTGCTAAATTGCAACAAGAAATAAATGAAATTAAGGATAAACTTATACCATTCAATAAAGAAGGTCTATGTCAGGTGTACACCAAAGAATTAAGAGACATTATGATAGAGGAGGAGGAAGAACAACGGGTAAAAAAGAGAAAGAAATACTTAAGAGACGTGGAAGATTATAAAACCCATAATGTCTTTAAATGGCAGGAATTATATAAGGATATTAATGTTACTAGTATGGAGAACACAGGGGTTGAAAATATGGACGCCATAAGTGGAGTTCAACCTCACCCTCTCTCAGATGACAATAGAGTGAGGCCAGACCCGCAGACTCCACAGTATCGTGATATGGGTCAATTGAAGGGAAGTGGGGGACAACCTATACAACAACCAAAGAAAAAAGGGGCGAATGTCCCCCAGAAAAATAACTATCCCCCTAGGACCCAATATTCCTCAGCTAATAACTATCCGAAAAATCCGGGGAAGCAACAACATGGTTATTATAATAGAGGAAATAGACCTCCTCACACCCCTCAAAATTATGGGAATCAACAATTCTATCCCCCAGGCAGATCATCGCAAATGGACTACATGGGGAGATATGAGGATCCTATGCAAAGAAGACCCCATTGGAATGAACAGTATGAAGGACCATACGGTTCACCTACAGTCCCCTGGAAGTATGATGTGAGGGTGGATAATCGCTATAGTTTGCTACAGGACTCCGAAAATGAGTATGAGGGAGAATATGCAAAAAATAGGCAAGGATTTCCACGAGAGGATTATCAAAGATCACATGAGGAATCGAGTAATCCAGCCCCTCTCAGGAACAAATCGGATAGTTTTTTAGGGAAAGGACCGAACAGAAAAGTAAGACTAAGAGAGGATGCAGAGGAAAACGGAACTCCAAGAAAAAAGAGGAGATAAATAATGAAGGAATTTTTAATCTGAGTGGGATAATGCTGACAGAAACAGAACAAAGGACTCTTAACAAAGGTTTAAAATTTGCACCCAGACAAGGACTTAATAAATTCCAAACGTTCATTGATTTACAAAAATATACGAGGAAGTTGAGTATTAAAAGATATTTCCTCTCTGATCCTATAATAAGGAACTTTGTTCCTCAAAGTAAATCTGATAACAGCAGTACAGGGAAGTCTAAGGGAACGGGCCTCAGAAATGCATCCCTTTTTAACCCCCCTGGAAAACCTGCTGCTAGTATCTCTGTTTTTAAAGAAATGGTTTTACAAGATCTTCGTAAAGCACATTTTAAGAATGAAAAAAAAAAAGATATTCAGGAAGGAATTGAATCTTTATGTCAGAAAAAAGAATTAATCATACTGTCACGATCAGGCGTCGGGCTTGAAGACCAATTGCAATAGCAGTGGCAGGAAAGGCATACAGGCAGTCACTTCTGGTAGATGACACAGGCTCACCTGAGGTGCGGAGTCTAAGTACTAGCTGGTTTTCCCCAGAGCTCCGGGTGGTGGAGATGGATTTAGCTGCAAGCTAGTACCAGGTCGCAGTCCTCAAGTTTGCCCCACCAGGGTTTGAGCAAGCCGGGGTCCAATAGCGGATAAACAGACAAGGATGAAACAGCAACGTGGTCAAAGAACAGGCCGAGGGTCAAACACGGGTAGTTGCAGATTGGGATCAGGCAGTAGAGAAGTCCAGGAACAAGCCAAAGGTCAATCACGAGTGGTCGTAGGTACAGATGGCAACAGGAAAACCAACAGCAAGGCACTGGCAGGGAAGGCACAATAACCTGGCAAAGAGGAAGTGCTGAGACAAGGCTTATATAGGAAGTTCATGGGAGGAGCAAGGAGTTCAAGGTTCATCGTTAATCAAGACTCAAGGCAGGGTTGTCCATTGGAACAGATAGGTTTGTCCAGCAGATCAGGCAGGGAGCTGTCCAGCATCCCAGATAGCTCAGTGGGAAGAGTAAATGCCAGACACAGACGAGGTCCCAGGTTCAAGCCCAGGTCCTAACACATACGTCCCGCAGATAAAGGGGGGGGCATTGTGCTCCTTAACAAGCAGGACTATCTGGACGAGATGAATCATTTACTGTCAGATAGAGATACATATACTATTCTGAAACGTGACCCCACTCTAGGGTATAAGAAACAGTTGGATGGGTTGGTACAGGATGGCTTCAGAAAGGGTATTCTAAATAAAAATGAAAAGGAATTCCTGATACCACTGGCACCTAAAATGCCGATTGTCTACTACTTACCCAAAATACACAAAGATCTAACTCAACCACCCGGTAGACCAATTGTGAGTGGTATTGAGTCCCTCACGTCCAGAATAGGAAAGTATGTGGATTTTTTTCTACAGCCGGTGGTTACTAAAACCCCCGCTTTCTTGAAGGACTCCATGCAGCTGATGAATGAGATGTCTGCACTTCATATTGAAGATGATTTCCTGGATCTGGTAATTATGAAAGAAGAAGGGAGACTAATTACTAAAACTTTTTTCAAATCTACTGATAAAAATGGGTATATACCAATGGGTAGTTGTCATCATCCCAGTTGGTTGAAAGCAATACCCAAGAGCCAGTTCCAGAGGATAAGGAGGAATTGTTCTCGTACGGAAGACTTCAAGATACAAACAGATATTATAAAAAATCGCTTCATTGATAAAGGATATGACCGTAATGCTTTGGAAAAGGATATTGTCAAAGTTAATAACATGGAGAGAGAAATACTGTTGAAACCCAAAGTTAGGGATATAGAAGATAATAGGGGTTTTGAATGGGCTTTCATTACGAATTTCTCCTCCCACCATTGGTGGGTTAACAAGGTTATGAGGAAACATTGGAATATCCTTAAGGGGGATAGGGTCCTGGGACCAGTTATACCTACTAAACCCAATATTGTTTATAGGAGAACTTTAAACCTCAAGGATAAACTGGCACCTAGTGCTATTGATATACCTTCCAGGATTAGTATGTTTGGGGACATGAAGGGATTTTTTCCTTGTAAGAGGTGTAAGGTGTGCAAAACATCTCAGACTGTTAGAACCACCTCCTTTACCTCTCAGGTGACGTCAAAAGTATATGAGATAAAAGATTTTATTACCTGTGGGACGGTGGGAGTTATTTATCTCCTAACCTGCCCTTGCAATTTACAATACGTTGGCAGAACAACAAGAGCCCTAAATGTGAGAATAGGAGAACATCTTGGGAATATTAGACGAGGATTTGTGGGACACAGTGTATCTAAACATTTTCGTACACACCATAATAGAAACACCTCCTTGGTAAAAGTAGTGGCTATAGAAAAATATACTGCCCATTGGAGGGGTGATAACTTGAAAAGACATGTGTCCCGACGTGAAACCAGATGGATACATGACCTCCAATGTTATAATCCCCTGGGTTTAAACGTCGAATGGGATAGTAACTGCTTTATTGACAATAAATAGCATTAATTCCCATTCTGATGTGCTCTACTGAAGATCTGACTGAATACCTTTTTATTAATTTTTAGAATAATTTTTAATTAATTTTTATGACATTTTTTAATTGCTAAATTGTTATATATTTTTACATATTATATACAATTTTTTCTGAGGTAATATATAATATACACCTCTTTTTATCCGCATCCATATTTCTACATTAATTAATTAAATTTATACATTTATATGCATATTTTTTGATGTTAGAGGTATAATTAGTATTCGTTCTGACATATATATATATATATATATATATATATATATATATTTTTATGTATTTATGTGTTTATAATATGTTTCCCATTTATTTCTATTGAGCTGAGGATATGTTAAAAGATCTTTTTTGGTATAATCTAATATGCAAAATACCAATTTTTATCCTTTTTTTTGGTGACCCCAGAGATATATCTCTAAATGTTACTTCCGGTGTCATGGCTGCCCTATGAGTATATATACGTGAAGTGATGACGCTGGTAATTAGCCTCCGTTCCCAGTTGATGCCATTTTTGGGGAAACGCGTCGGGTGGAGCCAAGATTCCTAACGTCATCACGTATTGGATATTGATGTATTGATGCAGTCTATGTTTGCTCTCTGACTAGCATACGGAAACATTAGAAACCTTTTTTACCCTTGTTACGTTGCTGTTTCCTTGCCTATTTTGCCTATTTTACTATTTGTGGATTGGATGTGGACTTTTTCATTTTGGCTTTTTTGCTGTGTGTTTTTACAATAAATCCTTTGAATTTTTTGAAAATACTGCACCATGAAGTCCTTTTTTTAATCCTTCCTTGCTGAGTTGAACAAGCTCTTAGGAGTACACTTGGAAGCTGGAGCGATTCTATTCCCGCCTACCTTTTTCGTTTTGGATACTGTGTGTCAAGACATCTGATTACCTGGTGGAGTGAGGACAGGCCACCTTGGATAAAGGAACAGGTGAATACCATCGCTGCCGGCAGGCTGATGCACACGCCTTTGTGACCTCTATGATCTGAGGTCCCGTCCATCTGGTAAGCGGCTTTAAGATTATCTGTTATCACTGAACATCTATAGAGTAAGGCTCCCTTTGGATATCCCTTATCCATATGAAGCAAGTGGATTTCACCTTTGGAATTTAAATGTGTTGTGGACATTTTTTTTAATCTCACCTTTATAATTTAAATTTTTAAATTAATATTTGCCTTTGGAGAACAATTTCACCTTCACTATTGAGATTCAGTATATATTCTCTTGGGTTTTTTTCACTATTGAGATTCAGTATATATTCTCTTGTGGTTTTTTTCACATAGTGTGTTATTAGTAATATATTTAGCATTTTTTATTTAATCAATGTCAGTGGTTGCGCGCTTGTCCTTTTACACATGTCTTTTGAGTTTTAGTATTTTTAACTTTTTACTTGCAGCAGCACCACATTTTTTGGATCATTTATTTATTCACCATCTTTTAAAATATACTTTCGGTTTAGCGCAGGTTTTTCCAAACTATATATATGCAAGTGTATATATGGATGGTAAGGACTGTATGGATGGCTGGTGTATGACATACACAATACCCCAAACACTTACTGTACAAGTCTCCCAGCGCGATCTCCACAGTTTTCAAGAGAACGCCACCTCCGTGTGCCTTCAGCAGCCAGCCTGAGCCGAAAGCAAGATGGGGGCTCCGCCTCCGTGTCCTGTCTGCAGCCAGCGCACCCGGCTCCGCCTCCATCTCCACCTTCATGTCCCGTCTGCAGCCAGAGCACCAGGCTCCGCCTCCACCTCCATGTCCCGTCTGCAGCCAGAGCACCCAGCTCTGCCTCCAACCCCACCTCCACGTCCATGCCCGTCTGCAGAACACTGAGCGCATGGAGGGGTAGATGGGAGGGAGAAATGTTGGCCGGCAAGAGCGGAAATGTCAGGTGAGAAACTGTCCGGGTTACAGGGGGCCAGAGACATGTCTCACAAACCGGACAAGTGGTAACCCTAAGTCTGCCCCTGCAATCTGGGGACAAAATCGGGGACAGATAGGCTCCGGGGACAGTGTCCTCAGTTCGGGGACTGACCCGGAAACCGGGGAGATCTGGTCACCCTAATTTAGGACTCACAGACAAAATCATGCGCAACTCATGCAGGAAAACTTAGATACAGTAAATGCAGGCTGGCATGCATTAAAATGTATGCACAAAAACGAATGGAAACTTTTTCCATAGTGTGCGTTAAATACGTAAAACCATGTGCAAATTGCAAATCCAGTCTTACAGACATGTTTTCTCAGACAACTAGTAAGAGCACCAAGCCAAATTAAAATCAAATGCTTTATTGAGATCAGGTTTTGGCTGAAGTATGGTCATGCAAAAATCCTGAATATGTGGTAGCAGATGGTATAGGTGTATGCACAGAAAGTGGGTGTGAGGGAAGAGAGGTAAGGGACTGAGTTATTTGTGGACTGCTAAGGCAAAGCAACCCACGGCAGATCATTACAGGTGTCTACAGGCTACTGCAGGGCTATCCCTTCCTTTTGTTTTTATGTGTGACGAAGAGAGGGTTCAACTACAACATAAAGTGATATTACACCTAAAAGAAAACATTTATTATATTGCAGCTTACCAATTCTTAGATGAGATCACTGTCGTTTTCTTTTTAGAGTTTCTTTCTTATTTTTTCACCTGGTGATCCAGCAAGTAAGTCTGTTGTTTTTCAAAAGAACAACCACTCTTCCAGATGTTTCTGTTTACAGGGATTAGACAAACCATTTACCAAGGACAGGAGTGCTTATAATGATCAGTTTTATTTATTTATGTAAAACATTTATCCCAAAAGTAAAAAAACTGTTAGCTACAGTGGGGAGGACAAGTATTTGATACACTGCCGATTTTGCAGGTTTTCCTACTTACAAAGCATGTAGAGGTCTGTAATTTGTATCATAGCTACTCTTCAACTGTGAGAGACTGAATCTAAAACAAAAATCCATAAAATCACATTGTATGATTTTTAAATAATTAATTAGCATTTTATTGCATGACATAAGTATATGATCACCTACCAACCAGTAAGAATTTCGGCTCTCACAGACCTGTTATTTTTTCTTTAAGAAGCCCTCCTGTTCTCCACTCATTACCTGTATTAACTGTACCTGTTTGAACTTGTTACCTGTATAAAAGACACCTGTCCACACACTCAATCAAACAGACTCCAACCTCTCCACAATGGCAAAGACCAGAGATCTGTGTAAGGATATCAGGGATAAAATTGTAGACCTACACAAGGATGGGATGGGCTACAGGACAATAGGCAAGCAGCTTGGTGAGAAGGCAACAACTGTTGGCACAAGTTCAAGATGACGGTCAATCTCCCTCAGTCTGGGGCACCATGCAAGATCTCACCTCGTGGGGCATTAATAATCATGAGGAAGGTGAGAAATCAGCCCAGAACTACACAGCAGGACCTGGTCAATGACCTGAAGAGAGCTGGCATCACAGTCTCAAAGAAAACCATTAGTAACACACTACGCCGTCATGGATTAAAATCCTGCAGCGCACGCAAGGTCCCCCTGCTCAAGCCAGCGCATGTCCAGGCCCATCTGAAGTTTGCCAATGACCATCTGGATGATCCAGAGGAGGAATGGGAGATGGTCATGTGGTCTGATGCGACAAAAATAGAGCTTTTTGGTCTAAACTCCAATCGCCGTTATTGGAGGAAGAAGAAGGATGAGTAAAACCCCAAGAACACCATCCCAACCGTGAATCATGGAGGTGGAAACATCATTCTTTGGGGATGCGTTTCTGCAAAGGAGACAGGACAACTGCACCGTATTGAGGGGAGGATGGATGGGGCCATGTATCGCGAGATCTTGGCCAACAACCTCCTTCCCTTAGTAAGAACATTGAAGATGGGTTGTGGCTGGGTCTTCCAGCATGACAACCACCCGAAACACACAGCCAGGGCAACTAAGGAGTGGCTCTGTAAGAAGCATCTCAAGGTCCTGGAGTGGCCTAGCCAGTCTCCAGACCTGAACCCAATAGAAAATCTTTGGAGAGAGCTGAAAGTCCGTATTGCCCAGCGACAGCCCCGAAACCTGAAGGATCTGGAAAATCTCTGTATGGAGGAGTGGGCCAAAATCCCTGCTGCAGTGTGTGCAAACCTTGTCAAGATCTACAGGAAACGTATGATCTCTGTAATTGCAAACAAAGGTTTCTGTACCAAATATTAAGTTCTGCTTTTCTGATGTATCAAATACTTATGTCATGCAATAAAATGCAAATTAATTACTTAAAAATCATACAATGTGATTTTCTGGATTTTTGTTTTAGATTCCGTCTCTCGCAATTGAAGAGTACCTATGATAAAAATTACAGACCTTTACATGCTTTGTAAGTAGGAAAACCTTCAAAATCGGCAGTGTATCAAATACTTGTTCTCCCCACTGTATAAGTACTCATAAAGTGTGAGCTGGCATTTGGCTTCAGTTTGCTAGTGTATTCAAATCTGCTAGTACATTTATCACTACCCTTTCCACAGACTTACAATGTTGCTGTCTGCTGTGCTCCATTTGCACCTTCATCTAGAGTGGGGGCACTCTAATTTAGGAGGTGTGTTACTGGCCAGATCACCAGGTGAAAACAGAGAGGGAAAAAGCTTTAAAAAAAAAACATCTAATGGTAAACTGCAATATATTATATTTTTGGTTGTAGGTTTATTACCACTTTAAGCTGAACCAGACAGATGGTGTAAAGTTTGTTTGTGATTCTTGCCAGTAAGTGGTTCATTTTGCTTTTCGCAATAAAACTGAATTGAGAAAATGAAATAGGAGCAGTAAAAGCGACAAGGTTAATAAAGAATTTCATAACTCTGCAATTACAAATGAGGAGACATTAGATGTTATTGTATCTGTACTGCAGGAGAAATCTCATGGCAATATGATGGTATTTAAATATTTTTGTAGTTGTCTGTTCAAATGTTTAGTTTTTATTCCTTTCTATTACACTGTATGTAAATTATTATATGGAAATATGTAGGTTTTCTAATGCTCTGAAAGATCTTCCTGATGACGTTGTAACACGAAACGTACGCCGAGGCACTTTCGGGTCACATCACTTCCGGGTCTCTGGCTTCCGGTTTTGTGTCTACGTGGCAGTGCAATGCACACCGACCCTAGAGCGTGAGCCGGGCAGCGACGGTTCCCTCCGGCTTTCATGCAGGCTATCCTTAGTGCCGGGAGAAGGCACCCACCCACACATGTAAGCATACAGTGTAATAGAAAAGAATAAAAATGAAACATTTGAACAAACAACTACAAAAATATTTAAATACCATCATATTGCCATGAGATTTCTCCTGCAGTACGGATACAAAAAAATCTAATGTCTCCTTAGTGTAATTGCAGAGTTATGAAATGTATTAACCTTGTCGCTTTTAAAGTATTTAAAAAAATATATATTTTTATGCTATTGGTTTCCCCCTCATCTCTTATTTTCAATGGGCTACCATGGTGGAGAGGAGGATAGAAAGAAAATTCTCCTGACCTATTTCTAAGAACAGCAATGCAAGCTCCAAGACCTAACCACTTAAAGCGAACCTTCAGTCATTTTTTCAACTTTCCATCTATTAAATCTTCTGCCCTTGTTGTTTTAAAGTGGAGTTCCGCCCACTTTGACAACTTTTTCTTAATGGAAATATAACCCCTCCACCACTGGATTTTGGATAATTATTTTTTCTTACTTACCTTTTATAAAGTACCTTGTGTACTTCTGTCCCAGCCTCGCCGCGGCCCAGTGCATCACGTCTAGGGTTGCCACCTGTCCAGGATTCACCCAGACAGTCCGGGTTTTGAATTATGTGTCTGGGTTTCAGTCCGTCTGCAACCCGGACACATTATTCAGACCAGTCTGTGGCTCCCCAAGTAACTGAGATACATACAGATCTATTGCCATCTGGAAGCTGCAGGCGGATGTCGGGTGGCAGGTTTGGCATCACTGGGAGGCTGGGCATTGATGCCAGCAAAAAATTTTTTGGCCACACCAACTGTTAGCCACTGCACACTATGCGCGCCACATTACTATTTCCTTGGGGCACCCAAAGGTGTTCCAAGTCTTTTATAATCCTATAGTGTATACTATGAAAAAAAAAATTGTCCTACGCTGCTAAAGTGTTCGGGTTTGGCTTGAAGAAAAGGTGTCAACCCTAGTCACATCCACTTCTCCCCCGCTGCATTCTGGGACCTGTGTGTGTCCCAGAAGATGACAGGCCATTCAGGAAGCGCCGTGCAACTCGCGCATGCGCAGTAGGAAACCGGCAGTGAAGCCTGAAGAAGGCTCCACTGCAGGTTTCCCTTAGTTGGAATGGCGGCGCCTGCACCCGATCTGATGAACGGATCGGCCTCGGGGGCCGACATCGCGGGCTCCCTGGACAGGTAAGTGTCCTTATTAAAAGTCAGTGTTTGTAGCTGCTGACTTAAAAAAATAAAAATTGCGTCCGGCACACCGCTTTAACTTTGGATAGTAAAACATTTTTTTATGCCAGTAAATACCTCATACAGCCCACTTCCTGTTTCTTGCCTGGTAAAAAGCCTAGGCTTATGACATCATGCACAGCTCTCCCTCTCACTCTGGTGAGAGTTTGCCAGGAAGGGAGGGGGGATGAGTCCTAAGAGGGCCAATGAGAGCTGCAGGGTTGCAGAGCTGGAGGTGTGTCTCTGTGTGTCTGTGTAAATCCAGGAAGTGAACAGGCAGCAGCTTTAGCTACCCACAGTTACAATGGCTGCAGCCAGACTTAGTGGAGGAAGATTTCTGCAGCATATTTGGCAAGTACAGAATCACAGTATATACAAAATAATATGCAAAGTGGTTGGAGGGAAACTTCAGAATGGCATAGATGTGTTTATTACAAATTATGTGAGCAGACTGCAATTCCACTTTAAGTGCATTTTGACCTTCTTTTTAGCTAAAGAGGTCATGGCCAGATCACCAGCACAGCCAGATCACCAGCATCACCAGCACAGCCAGATCACCAGCATCACCAGGGCAGCACAGTGGTGTAGTAGTTAGCCCTTTTACCTAGCAGCAAAAGGGTTGCTGGTCGCTGGTTCGGTTCCCGACCATGACACCATCTGCCTGGAGTTTGCATGTTCACCTTGTGCCTGCGTGGGTTTCCTCTTGGAACTACGATTTCCTCCCACACTCTAAAGACATGATGGTAAGTTAATTGGCTCCCGTCTAAATTAGCCCTAGTCAAGCGCGTCGAGACCCTTAGGGGTAAGACCGCGCTATATCAAGATACCTCTCAACTCATGGCCATGGTGAGTAGGACATCCTACTGAGCACATCAGTGTGTTTGGATACAAAAGAGGAGTTCCCCTAAAAAGACTTTAAAGGCTAATATACTAATATTCCCTGTACACACAATAGGATTTTCCGTCCAAAAAAGATGTATGTGAGCTTTTGGTCGGATATTCCGACCGTGTGTATGCTCCATCCAACATTTTCTGTCTGAAACGTGTTCTCTATTTTTCCAACGGAAAAGGTTCTTGTCAGAAATTCCGCTCGTCTGTATGCATTTCCGACGCGCAAAAAAACATGCATGCTCAGAATCAAGCAGAAGAGCCAAACTGCCTATTGAAGTTCATTGATCTCGGCTCGTCGTACGTCTTGTACGTCACCGCGTTCTTGACAGTCGGAATTTCAGATAAGATTTGTGTGACCGTGTGTATGCAACACAAGTTTGAGCCTACATTCCGTCACAAAAAAATCACGGTTTTCTTGTCGGAATTTCCGATCGTGTGTACGGGGCAATATGCTAATATATTATACTGGATGTGGCATTATATCTATTAGAACACACCCACCGACCTTCTTCTTTTTGTGTCTGGATACATTACAAGGTGGTCATGGTTTCCCACAGTATGTCACATTGAAGATACACTTTTTTTTTTTATAAATCTTTTTATTTAATTTCTTAAACAAACAAAACATAACATAACATAACAACACATCATACACAATAAATCTAAAATATATTAGTAAAATAACACGATCATCACCTTGCATAGCAAAAACAAGAAATAAAGAAAAATTATGATTATCACTATTATTTCCAATCATATTCTAAACACGAATATCCCATATAGGGAACATCCCTCTATGTTAGATGCCGTATATGGCTTATCCAGCCACTTTGCCCAAACCTTATCATACTTACTAGGGCAACCCCTATTCCTATAAGTATCTCTATACAATTGAAGATTATTATTAATCAATTGTTTCCAGTATATCAGCGAAGGAGGATGATGTTTCTTCCAATATAATGCAATAGATTTTCTTGCATAGAATAATGTTGTATTAATAAATATTTGTTCGGTCTCTATAGGGGTATAATCCTCTACTAAGCCCAGCAAACAGACTGATATTGAAAACGGTAAAGGAGCAGAAGTGATAGAATTTAATAGATCCACTACCTCCACCCAAAATGTAACTATATATGGACAGGTCCAGAAGATGTGTGTGAAATCCCCTCAAGCTGCTCCGCACCTCCAGCATTTAGAGGAACAAGCAGGATTTATCTTTTGAAGTCTATATGGCGTGATATATGCTCTGTGTATGAGTTTAAATTGGATAACACGATCCCTCAAGGAGACCAGAGATCTCAAAGGGAAATCCCACACACAGCTCCAATCCTCCATACTCAAATCTGGTATATCTCGAATCCACCTAGCTCAAAGACTCTCTAATGGCAGGATAGAAGTTAAAGTAAGATGAGAATAGAGTCTTGAGGTAGGCTTATCCAGACACTCGGACCTAAGTACTAACTCCAAAGTAGATTGTATCATCGTTAAGCTATCCTGTGGAAAGCTGGTAGTATCTAAATAGATAAGAGCTAGGAAGAGTAAAAATTGAGGTTAATGTTGAGAAGGTAGATAGCCTCTGATCAGTAACCACTTGAGCAAGTAATTTAATATTGTATTTGGTCCATGCTGTAGGGTCTGGTGTTTTAAAGAATTGAGAGAGGGCAGGGTTTAGCCATAGAGGGGCATTTGGAGAGATCGCTCCCTTTGGATAACCCTCACATCTTAGGCCGGCCTCCCAAGCTCAAATAGTATTAAGCATAGGAATAGGTACCTGATGAAGTGCCCTACGGCCCCTAAATAACAGTACCTTGAGAGCTTCTACGGAACCTACTACTGCTGCTTCCAGCCGGGTACAAGGGTTGTATAAATCTGGATTTAACCACCATGCGGCTGTAACCAACTAAGTGGCTAAAAAATATTTGTATAAGTCTGGAAAAGCTAATCCTCCCTCTTCACAAGGGCGCATCAAGGTACTTAATTTATACCTAGGGTTATTTTTCCCCTATAGAAAAGATGAAAACAACTGATTTAGTCTTTTGAAAAGAGATGCAGGGAGCCATTGAGGAGAATGTCTAAATAAGTACATGAATTTAGGTATAATTTTCATTTTTAAAAGAATAATGCGTCCCAATAGAGACAATGGTAGAGACTTCCATACTTTTAATTTAGACTCAGTATCTCCCAAAATTGGAATCAAATTCAGAGACATAAATTCAGAAGACCGATGTGAAATTACCACTCCTAAATACTTAAAATTATCTACCCACTGTAGTGGAGTTTCCTTCATAGCCATACTACGAGCCTCCATATCTATTGGGAACAACAATGAATTAGTCCGGTTTACCTTCAGCCCTGTAAAAATAATCCAATATATCTAAAGCTCCTTGTAATGAGGGGCCAGTATCATTTAAGAATACTAAGAGGTCGTCTGCATACAGAGCTACCCTTTCCTCCAGCCAACCGATCCGCAATCCCCTAAGATACACTATTGAAGATTTTATAAACTGTTCGAAGGACATTTATATTATTTTACTATTTTGGTTCACAAATTATGATCTAGCACTTTGCACTTTATTGTTTTTGACTGATAAGGTTGTAATAGTTTTTATTGTCCATGTCATTGTTGTTATCCTATTTCAGATGGTAGCACAACAGATATAGGTACCACTAGCACCCCCACATTTTTCCTTTAATCAAAGTTTAGTTATTCTAGGGGAGCAGTTTTTTTTAGTTCACAATTTTTAAAAAGACAAATTTCTTTCCACTTTTTGGCGCAAAGTACATTTTTAGGTAATGCTCTGAAAGGTCTTGCCTTTGACTTTTGCTTCATTGTGATCATAACAGTTATACCCACCCAGAATAAGTAACACGTATAGGGTATTCAAAATTAAAGTGGCATTAAAGTCATGAATTAGAAAATTCACTGACAGGCTGGGTTTTAGTAACAGAAGAGACCCTGGAGGTTTCTTCTGTAATAAATATAAACCATGCCTGACAGCGAGGAATGTAATCTGAACCACGCATGTGGAGCTCAGACCACATTTACGGTCCGCTCTCTGTGCCGCGACAATGTGACTCCTGTGTGCATGAGCAGAAATTACATCGCCCAATCATTCAAGCGGCCGAAGATACAAAACCCGGAAGGAAGACCGGGCAATCATGGAAGAATCGGGGAGCTGTGACAGCGCAGTGCTGCAAGGGGGCCCATTTCTTTACTTTTGCTCACTAACTTTACTACCACTTTAAAGTCTAGCTATAGGCCAAACAATTATTTATTTTTTGGATAGAGTGGAGAGGAGTTAAAATACTTGTCAGTTTTTGTTGCTGTCTGTGCCCCCATTGGGGAGATTTCCCCTCTCTATTGGTCCGATTTGCCACTATCATCGAAAGTGAAAGTAAAATAAAATTCCAAATTTTGGGTTGACATGCAAACAGGAATAGAGGAAAAATCTTCCAATGGTGACTGGGATTTCTTTACTGTGGAGGGATTTCATCTCACTTCCTGTTTTAGCCATTGGAGGTAAGTGAAGGGAAATCTCTCCAACGAGACACAGTTTGCAAAAAACTGACAGGGGTTATAACCCTTATTATCTCTATCTAAAATGAAAAAAAAGTGTTGTCTTTATTTACATTTTAATAGCAAAATTATATAAAAAACTGTTTGCAAATATCTCTTACTTTTAACTTATTTCTTATAGTTAATCTGACTTGAATGCTAAAATCTTCCCCTTTTTTATTTTCTTTCTTCCCTTTTTATCAAAACTCATTGCGCTGCATGAGCTAATTGCTTCAGCTGATACCTGGAGGGAGATCCCTTTTCCTATCTTGGAAGAAAACCCAGGAGGGGAAAGTTACTATCCGTTTCCAGTGTCTCTTGGCTGACTGATCGGTGGGATTAATTAATATACGAGTTGAGCCCCTATAGATCTCCGTAATAGAGATCCATTTGATCTGGTAAGCTGCCATTTCTTCTATATATTATCTGAACAATTTGGATGTGGAGGTTTTCGCCTACAAACGCATAGAAGATTGCACTACACATACACCAGCAGATGTGGTTGCTCATTTTTTATATGAACTAATCTCATTGATATTTTCGATTTTTTTCTGTGTATATATATTTCTCTTTTTTGCACAGGTGTCACTATTGATATATTTTTTTCAGCACAGGACTTTGGTGTTTTTTATTTTTTATTACATATATTTTTTTGTACTTTCTATGTATGTGAACACATATGAATTATTAGCACTGTGTTTGCTTTTTTTAAGGGTAGCGCATTGTTATTTTCACTTTTTTGCATATTTATATAGTTGTTATTCCAGCTATTATTACTTTTGCAGCACCCATCAATTTATTTAATCATATAGACTATTATTATATATTTGAATAGTCCTTCTTTACTCATTTTTAATCACGGTTAGCGCGGATTTTTCTTCTTTTACACTAAAATCTTCCCCTACCCACATAATTTATCTCTACAATTTATCCCTTAACACTGAAAACAAAAAATATAATTTTGTACAGTATGTTGCACCTTTCCAGCCCTAATGGCTATATTAGTTATCTTATTTCCAGCTTTTTTTCCCCTATATTTTTACCTGGTGAATGGTGAGCCGAACTACCCTGAAGCAGGGTTTAGCAAACTTGTTTTTTATTTTCTCAGCTTTTACTCAAAATAAAGTTTTTCAAACGTATCTTTTGTGCTTTTTTTTTCTCCTTTTTTTCATAGAAAAATTTGGAAATTTACTTTTGTGGGAGGTAAAACATTTAACAGCTGCAGTGTGCATGGGGCCAAAAGGTTTTTGAAGTGCATTTACTACTAATATTTGAATTTGTCAGTATTTTTTTTTTCATGAAAAGCTAATTGTTATGGGTTCTGTATTTATGTGGCTTAGTGATTGTTTTTACAAACCATACACATACGTGTCTCCCTCTAATATTTTGGGGAGCAGTCTACAGTGAAAAAAAAATACTCTATAATGCTGTTTATTTTAAAGTGGTTATAAAGGTAAATCATTCTTTACAATTATGCATTCCCTGCATTAAAATAAAAATGTTTTGTCTCTTGCTGTGCCCTTCACGTCAAATACTTACCCGAGTCCTGTATTGACCCAGCTCTGTGCCCAGCTTCAGACCTTCTTTGCTCTCTTCATAAGCTTGGCTGAGAGCAGCGAGAACCATTGGCTCCTGCTGCTGTCAGTTTGTCGGGAAGGTCTTGCCAGAAACAGAAGATCTGTGCAAGCTGGTGTGCGATTGCTGGTGCCAATGCGCCAATGCACATGCATGAGCATGCACGTTCATGCACGCACGCGATTCCTCGTGCCAAACAGGCTATTTAAACCAGGCTAACACACAGGAACATTTAAAGAAAAAACGGAAAAAACAGGCGCCTCTTAACCACTTCAATACCATGCACTTATACAGCTTCCTGCCCAAGCCAATTTTGAGCTTTCTGCTCTGTCGCAATTTGAATGACAATTGCGCGGTCATGCTACACTGTACCCAAACAAATTTTTTATCATTTTGTTCCCACAAATAGAGCTCTCTTTCGATGGTATTTGATCGCCTCTGCGATTTTTATTTTTTGCACAACAAATAAAAAAATAGGGAAAATTTTGAAAAAAACTACGTTTTTCTTTGTTTCTGTTAATTTTTTTTGTAAATAAGTACCTTTTCTACTTCAATGACGGGCACTGATAAGGCGACACTGAAGGGCACTGATAAGGCGACACTGATGGGCACCGATGAGGTGGCACCAATGAGGTGGCACTGATGAGGTGGCACTGATGGGCACTGATGATGGGCACTGATAGGCGGCACTGATGGGCACTGATATGTGGCACTGGTATGTGGCACTGATGGGCACTCATAGGTGGCACTGATTGGCACTCATAGGTGGCACTGATTGGCACTCATAGGCGGCACTGATGGGCACTTATAGGCGGCACTGATGGGCACTTATGGGTGGCACTGATAGGTGGCACGGACGGGCACTGATAGGTGGGCACTTATAGGCACAGATGGGCACGGATGGGCACTGATAGGTGGCACTGATGGACACTAGTAGGTGGCACTGGTGACACTGATGCCCAGCAATGCCAGCCACCACACATTGTGGTTGTGCCATGATAGTGCCAGTCAGTGCCCATTTGTGGTCACTGATTGGCATTTTTTTTATGTTTTTTTAAATATATTTGTTAGTGTTTACCACATGTGGATGGCCATGGGGGCCATCCACATGCTTGGGGCTTCCTGGGGCGTCCTGGGGGGCTTCCCTGGTGGTCCAGTGTGGGTATCCAAGGGGGGGCTGCGCTGATAAACAATCAGCGCGAACCCCCCCTGTCAGGAGAGCCGCCGATCGGCTCTCCTCTACTCGCGTCTGTCAGACGTGAGTGAGGAAGAGCCGATCAACGGCTCTTCCTGTTTACACCCTGATCAGCCGTGATTCGACACGGCTAATCACGTGGTAAAAAGCCTCCGCCGGAGGCTTTCTACCGAGATCAGTGTAGCGGTGTGTCAGACTGACACACCGCTCCACCGATCGCCGCGATGCGCGCCCCCCCCCCGGGCGGCTGTTATCCTGCAGGAGGTCATATGACGTCCAGTGTGGATAACAGAACCAATTCCCGGACGTCAATTTGCTATTGACTGGGCGGGAAGTGGTTAAGTAAGACTGTTTGTGTTTAATAGACAAGCGTATTAAAAAACTCACATAGTAGTACCTTTAAACAGGCACAGTAGAGTTCAGTGAACTCGATCTACTGTGCCTGTTTAAGGATACTACTATGTGAGTTTTTTAATACGCTTGTCTATTAAACACAGTCTTACTTAAGAGGCGCCTGTTTTTTCCTGTTTTCCCTTTACATGTTTGGAGTGTGCTTCAACTCCCTCTGCAAGGCTGCTCTGCTTTTACAGACTGCTTTCTCACACAGAGCTAGAAAGCTCAAAGGACACTTGCATGGACTCACATTGCATTTTACATACTATAACCTGTGCCACTATCCACTGTATTTCTACACAAAAACATTGCTGTCTGCTCTACAGTGTTCCCTGTGTGATACCTGCAACTCTGCATCTGTTCCTGCATTTACCCGGCTTGCCTCTGACTATCCTTGCTGTCCACCTGTATCTGACCCCGGCTTGTCTTTGACCTTGCACCTGCCTTCTCCTCTGGTACCTCTGCTGCCCACCAGATACTGACCCGGCTTGTTCAGTGACCCTGCTCCTGCCTCTGCATCTGCTTCAGTATTACCTCTCTGTGTTTGACCCATCTTGCCTGACCTTCCTGCGTTCCAGTCCCATTGGAACCTCCTCTCTGCCTGCTCACCTCTGCATCCCTGTTTGTGGCACCCCAATACGAGCCTGCTCCAGTCTCCAGCTTAATCTGCCATTCCCTGCTCCTCATTCTGCTGTCTACCCTTCTCAGAGCCATTCGGAACTCCAGACCTGCCTCCCTGCTGTTGATCCTGCCAGGCACACATGCTACTCTGCACTCCTGTGCCTCCTGTCTGCTCTCTCAGGGGCCTCGAGTCAGAGGTGTAAGAGAGGCCTTCCTCTGCATACCAGGCCCATCTACTAGGTATGTGAAAGTATCAGACAGCCACGTCTGAGGCTGAGCGAGGAACCTCTCCTATGGATGAACTATGCCAACATCTGTCAGGCCTGACACAGGCCATCACAAATCTGCAAGAGGGCTATACCCGATTGGAGGAATGTGTTCAAGCACTATCATCTCCGACCAGAACCCAGGGGTCCCAACACCCCTATGCCTCTTCAGCCAGTGCAACCTCTCCATTTACAGTAATCATGCTTCCTCCTGTGCCTAGAGTTCCTACACCTGAAAGGTTTTCTGGAGAACACAGCTAATTCAGGCCGCTCCACACCGCCTGCAAACTTTACTTTGCTCTGCAGCCACGTACCTTCACATTGGAGGCTACCAAGGTGGGCTTTGTAATGTCCTTGCTACAGGGTGAGCCTCAATCCTGGGCACGCTGCCCCCTTGAACAGAAATCAGCAGCATTAATAGCTATACGAGGATCCTCAGCTTTCAACAGCTGCTGAAGCCGCACTGCATACTCTACAACAAGGACAGAGAGCGGAAGAAGACTACGTCTCTGAGTTTAGACATTGGAGTGCTGATCCCAATTGGAATGATGCTTCCCTCCACTATCAGTTCCGTATGGGACTGTCAGACTCCCTAAAAGACGAGTTGGCCCGAGTTAGGGTGCCCCAAGCCCTGGATGCACTCGTTAACCTGTCCATACAGATTGACCGGTTCCTGAGGGAACAGATCAGAGAGAGTAAAAGGACAATCTCGTCCCACCTGGGTGTTACCAAGAGTCCCAAGCCTTTCCAATCTGGTTCCTCCAGTACAGCCAGCCCCCACACCTGATGCGTCTGAGCCTATGCAGCTGGGCTTGCTCTGCCCCTCACTAATGGTTAAAGAAGGTCAATGTTGTTGTCTGAACAATCTATGCCTGTATTGTGAAGAACCAGGACACTACATAAGATCCTGCCCAGCAAAGCTCCGTAAGTGCCTATCAATTTCTTCTGACCATACATCTGCTTTGCCCAGTACTTCTTCTCACTTTGCCCTTCCCATTCTGTTGCAGCTCCCAGGAAAGAACATCCAAGTTTCCACCATTATTGACTCCAGAGCCTGTAGCTGCTTCATGGACTCATCTTTTGCAGCTAAACACCTGATTCCCTTACAACTCAAGGCTCAGGGACTCTCTGTACATCTAGCCGATGGGTCTGCTATTAAGTCAGGACCAGTTACTCAGGAAACCGCTCCTTTACCTGCCACCATTGCCAACCTTCACCAAGAACTGCTACGCTTGGATATTATCGCCTCACCCCTGTTCCCAGTCATCCTTGGCATGCCTTGGTTACAGGCCCACAATCCACACATCAATTGGGCCACTGGGGAAATCACATTTCCTTCATCATACTGCCATCAGTTTTGTCTACATAAAGTTGCCTGTGACTCTTCTTCCCTGCTGTGCTTGGACTCTGACACAGAAATACGCCAATCAGTCCCAATGGCGTATCATGATTTCATGGAAGGTTTCAGTAAAAAGGGAGCGGAGACTCTCCCTCCCACCAGGCTTATGAATGTCCAATTTAGCTCCTTCCGGGGGCTAAAGTTCTTTTTGGGAAAATTTTCCCTCTAACAGAGTTGGAGCTGGGAACATTAAAGGAATATATTGATGACAATCTGAAAAAGGGTTTCATCCGCCCATCCACCGCCCCGGCAGGAACAGGCATCTTCTTTGTGGAAAAAAGGATCACACTTTTCAGCCCTGTGTTGACTATCGCAAACTTAACAAGATTACTATAAAGAATCGCTACCTTCTTCCCCTGGTGCCCAAATTACTTCAAAGACTTGGAGCTGCTACTATCTTCACTAAACTTGATCTTCGGGGGGGCCTACAACTTGGTCCGCATCAAGGAAGGTGACGAATGGAAATTTTCTGCTAGTACAGGAATGTCTATTTTCACGGATCAAACAGGCCTCCGCAGGGTTTGCTCCCACCACTGAAACAGATTTACAGGGAAGAGATGGTCTGTTCTGGTACAAAGAAAATATCTTCATACCTTAGAGTCTATGGGTTACCATACTGAAACTCTGTCATGATCATGTGTTGGCCAGACATTTTAGTATATCCAAAACTTCTGATCTTGTGCAATGCACATTTTGGTGGCCCCAAGTAGCAAGAGATTGCAAGAGATATGTGGAATCCTGTACCACTTGCATTCAAAAATAGTAAAGCCAAGGCCTGGGGCTTGTTAAAACCATTACCCATTCCAGACAGACCGTGGAAACAATATATATAGACTTTATTGTGGAGCTTCCTCCTGCAGAGGGTCATACCACCATCTTTGTAGTGGTGGATCAGCTGTCCAAAATGGCACATTTCATTCCAATGGCCAGCTAACATTGTCTCTGATCATGGAGTACAGTTCTGGTTCTGGAAGGCATTGTGTAGTCTCTTGGAATTTAATTATCCTTCTCCTCTGACTACCACCCACAGACAAATGGGCAGTTGGAGAGGACCAATCAGACCCTCGAGCAATACTTACGCTGTTTCTCTTCATTTTCTCAGAATGAATGGATCTCTCTGCTGACAATAATTCCACCCAAGACAAACTCTATTCTTTGCCAATTATGGCTTCCATCCATCATTTTTTCCTAACTCCATTCTTGAATGTTCAGTAACAACTGTCCTTGGGACAATGAACTTCTTCAGTGCCAATAACAAATTATTACAGGAAACAATGGCTAAAACACAGGAATATAACAAAGAAACATTTGATAAGAAAAGACGAGGAGAAAAAGAATATAATACTCTACTTCAGTGTTTCTCAACTCCAGTCCTCAAGGCGCCCCAACAGGTCCTGTTTTCAGGCTCTCCATTATTTTGCACAGGTGATTTGATAAGTTTCACTGCCTTAGTAATTGTCACACAGCCATTTCATCTGAGGGAAATCCTGAAAACATGACCTTTTGGGGCGCCTTGAGGACTGGAGTTGAGAAACACTGCTCTACTTGACCAACATAGAAAAAAATCCCTCTGTATCCTTATTTAATAAATTATCCGATGTTCAGATGCAACTTAACCTATGTTTAACTACACAATCTGAAAAAATATATAAATTGGACAAAAAATGTATTCTATATATACATATAGATAAACCAAATTATGTAAAGCTGACAATAAATTTAAACCAATTTGTCTTAAGACTCACTCAAATTAATTTACAAGTAATTCTTCTAAAATTCTAGACATTTTTCATGAACACTTATCGAATCTTTATCAAGCCCCAGACACTTAAGATGATAAACTAGCTGAAAACAACATTTCATCGATACACCTATCCGCAATTCCAAAACCTCTTTTTCAATTGCTAGAAAATAATATTTCTGTTCCTGAAATTCTTTTGGCCATTAAATCTCTCAAAACTAATTTAAAAAACCTGGTCGAGATGGTCTTTCTGCTCTTTACTATAAAAAAATTGCTGATTTTTTAGTCCCTTAATTACCCTTTTATTATAATGCTATTATTCAAGGTGATAAATTAAATTTGGATACACTTCTTGCCTCTATTTGCATGATACCTAAACCAAATTGCGATAATACTACTTGGTCTAACTTTCTCCCTATTTCTTTTCTTAACGCTAAAATACTTGCAAAAATTTCAGGGACTCGATTGAACACTGGAATAAATTAATTAATTAGTAAAGACCAAGTAGGTTTCGTGCCTAGATGACAAACAAGTGCTAATATTTGCAGAATATTACATCTTATCTATTTAGCTTAAAAAATAAAAAATCCTTGTTTCCTCTTATCGCTTGATATTAGGAAAGCATTTGATACTGTCCTCTGGCTATACTTAAATTTCCTTCTTAAAAAAGGGGGCTTCAGTCATCACTTTTGCAACTGGATTAATTCTCTCTACGATAAACCAAAAGCATTTGTACAATACGCTGGATTTCGATTGTCCCCTTTTCAAATTCAAAGAGGCACTAGACAGGGATGCCCTTTATCCTCATTATTGTTTCTATTAGCGATTGAACCTCTTGCAATTTCAATTAAAAATAACATTAGTATTAAAGGTTTAGATATTGCAAGTTATCATCATAAAATCTCCCTTTTTTGCTGATGATGTCATCTTATTTATAACACAACCCTTGACCACATTACCCAATCTAAATCTAGAACTAGTTGCCTTTCAAAAAATTTCTGGTCTTTATATTAATAATGTTAAATCTAAAGCCCTAAACAATAATATGTCAAATACCAATATTATTCATATTAAAACACATATTCCTTTTCCCTGAGAAGACTTTTCCTTGTCTTATTTAGGCATTAAACTTACCTTTTCTTACAATTATCTTCATAATGCTACTTTTTCATCTATTATTCATTACCTAAAATCTCTTCTTGAGACATGGAAAAATTATCAAATTTCATGGATAGGACGCATAACATCTATCAAAATGTTTTTTTTTTTACCAAAATTACTTTATTTATTTAGAGTGCTTCCTATTCATATTCCTTCCCATATTCAAAGATCAATTCAAAATGTAATATTTTCCTTTAAATGGCAAAAACATAAACCCTGAATAAATAGAGAAACTCTTTTCCAAACAAAAAAAATTGGAAGACTAGCTGTTCCTAATATTTCCACTTCTCATTCAGCTGCTCAAATATCTAATCTTATGGATTACCATAACTGTTCAGACCCTCCTCTCTGGATTTCCCTGGAAGCCTCCCAAATGGACCTTATATCCATTGATACTATTCTATGGATTCCTAAAAAATGTAGAAAACATATTGATAACCCTATTATCAAACATACATTCCATGTTAATTTGGGATAATTACAAATTTAGAAATAATTTATCCCCTTATGCTCCCCCATTACCAATCGTACGTAACTGTCAAAAAACATGAATCAGACCGAGACAGAAGTACAGTTAAATCACACTTGTTTAATAATAAAAATAAAAAGGTAAACAGAGTAAGCATAGTCAAAACATAGCCAGAGTTCAGTAACCGGATCGGGTAGTCGGCCAAGCCAATGTCCAAGAGCCAGTGATAAAGGTAGTAGTACAGGAAGCAGGATCTGTAGCCAGAGGGAACGACAGTCAAGCAGGTCTTCAAACAGGAACGCAGGAGAAAGTCTCTTGTGATGTTAACACAGGCGAAGACGGAGAGCAAATGAACTGGAAGGCTTAAGTAGGCAGAGCTGACGAGCAGGATCATCAACAGCTGGATCACTGTGGAGAGATGGCAACTGGCAATTAGCTGACAGCTGAACTGCTAGCACAGAGAAGGAAGGGCTGAGCCCAGCCCTGACAGTAACCCAATGTTTTTACTAGGATTCCATGAACCCCTCCAATTCAAATGGCGGACGTCAATTTTTTTTAATAAAATCTACGACTTAATTACTCCCTCTGGAGTATTAAGTCTTTCGTCTATGAAACAAACTCACAAATTACCCCATCAAGAACTTCCCAGATATTTTCTAATAAAACTATTTATATATCTGTAGCCAGCGGTTGCTACTATAATTATTATTGTTGAATGGTTCATTGTTTTTCATGTATGGATTTGTCTCCCACTAGTGCCCGCTAAACTCTGTCAGGGTTTTCTTTCCTCCTTGAGAGTAAACAGAGCAATGCATTATGGGACATATAGTCTGGATGAGGAAGACACACAAAGCAAAGCGCAAAGAACAGCCTGCTGGGAGGAGAAATAAAAAGGTGGGCGTGACCTGTTTTCAGCCTCTCTGGATGCCATTCTGAACCTGCTAGCAGGAGGTCTGTGTGACATGGAGTGAGAGTCTGCGGCCTACACAGCGGAGAGCCGGATCGCCGTCCTCAGAGGGACCTCAGAGGACAGCACCGCTATTCCAGCAAGCGGACCGGCCTGCGCTCCAGAGCATCTGTGAGCACCTGCACTCCAGTCCACCGGGAGTTGTGGCGTGACAGCACCATTTCACCAGACGGAGACACCAGGAGGGATTCCGACTGGTGCCCTTCATCTATTGGGATCCATTGTTTTGAGCGGGCGCCTGCCCATCCAGATAGAGAGTACAGTGTTGTTGAGTGATTTTTCTACAGACTGAGTGGTGAGACTTTGTAGTTCCATGGATGTGAATCTACTTCTTCACAGGCCTTATACAGCAGGCGCTTGGGGACTATTCTTCCCCACTGTGCTGTAAAGTCAGTACTGTATTCAACTCATTTACATAATTAAAGAGGAACATACAAGTGGTGGTGATTAGGGATGAGCTCGGTGTTCGAGTCGAACGCATGTTCGACTCGAACATCGCCTGTTCGGCGAAACCAGAACTTTGTGGGCCGTTCGTGCCAAATTCGTGTGATGCGAACGGCCCACAATGCACTGTGCCATCGCACTGCATTGCCGGCGCTGTGATTGGCCAAGCATGCACTGTGACCCCGCATGCTTGGCCAATCACAGCGCCAGCAGCGAGGAGAGCCATAATTGGCCACAGGCAGGATGCTTGTGGCCAATTATAGCTCAGGGGGGTTTAGTACATGCCCCACACTAATAAAGGCCGCCAGCGCGGCGGCCTTGTGTAGTGTGTTCCGGCGTGCAGGGACAGTGTGTTCTACAGTGTGTTCTTTTCTCAGGCATCTGCAGGAGTTAATGGGTGTTGTGTGCCTCCAGCACAGTATACACCTGTATCTACCCTTTATTGCTGTTCTCTAAGCTAGATAGGCAGGGACAGTGTGTTCTTTTCTTAGGCATCTGCAGGAGTTTGTGGGTGTTGTGTGCCTCCAGCACAGTATACACCTGTATCTACCCTTTATTGCTGTTCTCTAAGCTAGATAGGCAGGGACAGTGTGTTCTTTTCTCAGGCATCTGCAGGAGTTAGTGGGTGTTGTGTGCCCCAGCACAGTATACACCTGTATATACCCGTTATTGCTGTTCTCTAATACAGGCATCTGCAGGAGTTAGTGGGTGTTGTGTGCCCCAGCACAGTATACACCTGTATCTACACTTTATTGCTGTTTTCTAATACAGGCATCTGCATGAGTTAGTGGGTGTTGTGTGCCCCTGCACAGTATATACATGTATCTACACTTTATTGCTGTTCTCTAATACAGGCATCTGCAGGAGTTAGTGGGAGTTGTGTGCCCCAGCACAGTATACACCTGTATCTACACTTTATTGCTGTTCTCTAATACAGGCATCTGCAGGAGTTAGTGGGTGTTGTGTGCCCCAGCACAGTATACACCTGTATCTACACTTTATTGCTGTTCTCTAATGCAGGCATCTGCAGGAGTTAGTGGGTGTTGTGTGCCCCAGCACAGTATACACCTGTATATACACTTTTTTGCTGTTCTCTAATACAGGCATCTGCAGGAGTTAGTGGGTGTTGTGTGCCCCAGCACAGTATACACCTGTATCTACACTTTATTGCTGTTCTCTAATGCAGGCATCTGCAGGAGTTAGTGGGTGTTGTGTGCCTGTCACGTACCTGATGGTAGTGAGCCCGAATTGCAGGGGACGGCCTCCCTTACGGCTCCCACTCCCGACCCCCTGGTAAGGTAACAGTTGGCACAGGAGTAAGGAGTGGCACGGGTGCCTGGCAGGATCAATTGTGGTGAGGTGTTGATTCAAACACCCGGAAGCTTCCTTGCAGAATACCGGAACTGGAACGGCTAGCAGGCTGGATCGGAAGTAGCACAGCAGACTGGATCGGTCTCGCAGACTGGATCGGAAGAAGCACAGCAGACAGGATCAGCTAGCAGGCAGGTTCAGCTTAGCAGGCTGGATCTGGGACAGTTCAGCAGACTGGATCGGTCTCGCAGACTGGATCGGAAGAAGCACAGCAGACAGGATCAGCTAGCAGGCAGGTTCAGCTTAGCAGGCTGGATCTGGGACAGCTCAGCAGACTGGATCGGTTTAGCAAACTGGATCGGAACCAGGAACAGGGTAGTAAACAGGCCGGGTCAGATATCAGGCGGGCAGCAGAAGTACAGGATGCAGGCAAAGGGTAGTCACAACAAGCCGGGGTCGGGTGCAGGCAGATAACAGGTTGGTCAAGGTAAGCCGGGTCTTTTAGCACAGGTATGGTCTCAGATTAGGGTTTAGCACACAACGCTGTAGAGCAGACAGCAGGGATTGTCTGTAAATGACAGGTTTAAATAGTCTCTCTGGCGCCACCCGCTGGACGCACGCGCGAACGGAGACCAGGAAGTCCGGGGCGCCTGTTTCTGGCAGGATCTCCATGACATTGCCCCCCCCCAAGGGGCAGCCTCCGGATGCCCATCCGGGCGAACTTTTCAGGGTGAGACCTTTTAAAGGACTGTACCAAACTCTTAGCGTGGATGTTCCCCTCGGGCTCCCAAGAATTCTCTTCGGGTCCATACCCCTTCCACTTTATCAAAAACTGGTTCTGGTTCCTTCTCCTCCTGTAATCCAGGATAGCCTCTACTTCAAACTCCTCTTCCCCGTCTATAATAACAGGGTCAGGGGTAACAGAGCTTCGGCCAGGAAAGGGATTGGAAATAGATGGTTTCAACAGTGACACATGGAATACTGGGTGGATCTTCAGTGAATCCGGGAGTTCCAGTTCAAAAGCCACTTCATTGATTTTTCTTTTAACCGGAAAAGGTCCTAGGAACTTGGGACCCAATTTCTTTGAAGGGCATGCCATCCTCAAGTTCACTGTAGACAGCCACACCAGGTCACCGGGTACCAGTACCAACTCACCACGTCTCTTCTTGTCAAAAGTTAATTTGTTGTGTTCCTGGGTCCTGGTCATAGTTTCCTGCAAAAGTTGGTTATTGGTGGAAAATAAATTTATTTTCTCCTGTACTGCTGGCACCGCACATTCGGGAAGAGAATTGGGTAGGAATGAAGGGTGAAAACCAAAGTTGGCAAAGAACGGGGTCTGCTTGGTGGCGGAGTGGATGGAGTTGTTGTAGGCGAATTCGGCCAAAGGAAGCAGGGAAATCCAGTTATCTTGTGTAAAAGAGGAGAAGCAGCGCAGGTACTGCTCCAGAGTTTGGTTAGTCCTCTCAGTCTGTCCATTGGTCTGGGGGTGATAGGCGGAAGAGAATGACAGTTCTATATCCAAGGCCTTACAGAGGGACCTCCAGAAGCGGGAGGTGAACTGTACCCCTCGATCTGAAACAATGTTGGCTGGTACCCCATGGAGTCTGACGATTTCCTTGATAAATGCCTGTGCTGTTTCAGGGGCAGAGGGAGTGCCTTTCATAGGAATAAAGTGTGCCATTTTGGACAGACGATCGACTATCACAAAGATAGTGGTATGATCTTCTGCTGGAGGTAACTCGACAATGAAGTCTATGGATAACATCCTCCATGGTCTGTCTGGAACAGGCAAAGGTCTTAATAAGCCCCAGGCCTTGGTTCTATGAGTCTTGTTCCTGATGCAGGTAGTGCAGGACTCCACAAATTCTTTACAATCTTCCCGTAATTGAGGCCACCAAAAGGTACGCTGTACCAAGTCGGTGGTCTTCGCTATGCCAAAGTGCCCGGCTAATGCATGGTCGTGGCAGAGTTCCAGGACAGATACTCGTAGATCCTTGGGGATATAGATCTTGTCCTTATGCCAGAGCAACCCGTCCTTAACCTGCAGTTCCAATTCAGGAGAGGGCAACTGCCCTGCGGAGGCTTGTTTAAGTCTGGAGAGCAGGTTTTCCTGAAGCAAGAGGAAATTCCCAGGGGCAAGGATGGTATCCGGAAGAGAAACTTCTTTGGGTTTGTGAAACATCCGAGACAAGGCGTCAGGCTTAGTGTTCTTGGAGCCTGGACGATACGTGACATGGAACGAAAACCTGGAGAAAAAGAGCGCCCATCTGGCCTGTCGTGGTTTCAGTCTCTTTGCGGATCTCAGATATTCCAGGTTCTTATGGTCAGTAAATATCAGAATTGGATGGGCAGCTCCCTCCAGCAGATAGCGCCATTCTTCTAGCGCAGACTTAATCGCCAGCAACTCCCGATCCCCCACATCGTAGTTCCTCTCTGCTGTTGACAACTTACGTGAGAAGAAGGCCACTGGGTGAAGCAGGGCCTTGGTTCCTTGTCTCTGGGACAATATTGCCCCTACAGCGATTTCGGATGCGTCTACCTCGAGGACGAATGGCAAAGAGGAATCCGGATGCTTTAAGACGGAGGCAGAGGTAAAAAGTCCCTTAAGGGCCTCAAAGGCCTTTTGGGCCTCGGAGGACCAATGGAAGCGGTTCCTCTGTTGGGTTAATTGAGTGATTGGTGCAATGATGGCCGAGAATCCTCTGATGAACTTGCGGTAAAAATTGGCAAAGCCGACAAAACGTTGGATTCCCTTCTTGTCTGTAGGGACTGGCCAGTCTAGGATTGCAGCAATCTTCTGGGGGTCCATCTCGATGCCCTCACTGGAGATGATTAATCCCAAGAATGGTATACTTCCCTGCTCGAACGCACATTTTTCGGCTTTCGCATATAGGCCATGTTGTCGAAGCCGGGCTAACACACTCTTGACATGCCTGCGATGGGATTCGAGGGAGGAAGAGAAAATTAATATGTCGTCTAGATAGACGATAACAAATAAGTCCAGAAAGTCCCGAAGGGCATCATTAATGAAGTATTGAAACGTGGCGGGGGCATTGCACAACCCGAAAGGCATCACCAAATACTCGAAGTGCCCAAATCGAGTACGGAAAGCAGTCTTCCACTCATCTCCGTCCCTGATGCGGACCAAATTATAGGCTCCACGGAGATCAAGCTTGGTGAAGACATTGGCAGCCCCCAGTCTCTGGAATAACTCTGGCATCAAAGGAAGGGGATAACGGTTCTTCACCGTAATTTTATTTAATTTGCGGTAATCCACGCAAGGACGAAGGGTATGGTCCTTTTTCTCGACGAAAAAGATGCCCGCGCCTGCTGGAGACGTGGATGGGCGAATAAACCACTTCTTCAGGTTCTCGTCAACGTATTCCCTTAGTGCCCCCTGTTCAACCTCTGTCAACGGAAAAATCCTTCCAAATGGGATTTCAGCCCCAGGTAATAGTTCAATGGGGCAGTCGTAGGCTCGATGGGGTGGTAGAACCTCCGCCCGTTGTTTACTGAATACATCCAGGTACTCATGATAGACTTCTGGAATAGACTGACGTAATTCAGCTTCTGAATCCAGGCAGAGCAGGTTAGACGGCCCATGAGGGGCGTGAGAGCCACAGAACTGCTGGCAATAAGGTGACGAGAAGGTGACTTCCCCTGTGGCCCAGTTGATGGCAGGGTTGTGAGCTTGCAGCCAGGGCATACCGAGGATCACAGGGAATAATGGAGAAGAGATGATGTCCATACGTAACAGTTCGTGGTGGGAACTGGAAATGACAGCAGAAATAGGAGCAGTCTCTAGAACTACAGGGCCGGATTTAATAGCAGACCCATCAGCCAGGTGAACAGAGAGTCCATGGGTCTTGGGAAGGAGAGGAATCCGATGTTTAGCAGCGAATGAAGAGTCCATGAAACAACTGCAGGCCCCAGAATCAATAATGGCGGGGGTTGGTAGGGTCTTTCCTGAAAGCTGCAATGAGACTGAAAGGGCCAGGTGAGATGCGGTCTTGGCTATAGGACCCGTGTATTCAGGAATCATAGAGAGACATTTACGGAGCTTCAGAGGGCAGTTCCTAACGTAATGTCCGGGCCCTCCGCAATACAGACACAGATTGTTCATCCGACGACGTTGTCGCTCCTCCGGGGTAAGGGAAGGACGAAGAACCCCAAGCTGCATGGGCTCAGGTGCGTTGGGTGCGGGAGCTGGTGATGCAGCGGGTACTGGGTGCAGGTGACTTGGAGCCCTTGGGAGCATCCAGGTTGGGTGAGAAAACCCTGTAGCTCTCTCAGCCCTTCGTTCTCTTAGGCGTCGATCGATCTGTATGGTTAAATCGATCAACGCATTCAAAGTCTGTGGCACCCCAACTCTAGCCAGCTCATCTTTCAGAGAATCAGAGAGTCCCATGCGGAACTGGTGACGGAGAGCGGCATCGTTCCAGTCTGTATCTGCGCTCCACCGCCTAAACTCGGTCACGTAGTCCTCTGCCGCCCTGCGTCCCTGCTGAAGGGTACGCAAAGCCGCTTCTGCAGTTGCTGAAAGCTGGGGATCCTCGTATAGCTGAGCCATAGCGTCAAAGAAGGAGGCAAGGTTGGTCAGAACTATGTCCTTTCGTTCCAGGAGACGGTGGGCCCAGGCTTGGGGGTCCCCGGTAAGCAGGGAAACCACAAAGCCCACTTTAGTGATTTCCAGAGCGAAGGTTCGTGGCTGGAGGGTGAAGTATAGTTCGCAAGAGTTGCGAAAAGCCCTAAAGCTACTTCGATTTCCGGAAAATCTTTCGGGTGCAGGGACCCTAGGTTCTGGAGAAAGCATTACTATTGTTTGGGTTGGCTCAGTCCCAGAGTAAGAGGTGGAAGCATGGGGAAATCCTTGGGTTCCGGTAGCGTTGGGAAGAACCAGTAACCGTTCTTCCAGCCGGGTGTAGTTTTGTTGAAGGTCCTTGACTGCTTCGGTTAGATCTGCCAGATGCTGACACAGATCTTCCATAGGGGAGGCTCCCTGCTCAGGCTCAGGCATGGCTGTCTGCTACTGTCACGTACCTGATGGTAGTGAGCCCGAATTGCAGGGGACGGCCTCCCTTACGGCTCCCACTCCCGACCCCCTGGTAAGGTAACAGTTGGCACAGGAGTAAGGAGTGGCACGGGTGCCTGGCAGGATCAATTGTGGTGAGGTGGTGATTCAAACACCCGGAAGCTTCCTTGCAGAATACCGGAACTGGAACGGCTAGCAGGCTGGATCGGAAGTAGCACAGCAGACTGGATCGGTCTCGCAGACTGGATCGGAAGAAGCACAGCAGACAGGATCAGCTAGCAGGCAGGTTCAGCTTAGCAGGCTGGATCTGGGACAGTTCAGCAGACTGGATCGGTCTCGCAGACTGGATCGGAAGAAGCACAGCAGACAGGATCAGCTAGCAGGCAGGTTCAGCTTAGCAGGCTGGATCTGGGACAGCTCAGCAGACTGGATCGGTTTAGCAAACTGGATCGGAACCAGGAACAGGGTAGTAAACAGGCCGGGTCAGATATCAGGCGGGCAGCAGAAGTACAGGATGCAGGCAAAGGGTAGTCACAACAAGCCGGGGTCGGGTGCAGGCAGATAACAGGTTGGTCAAGGTAAGCCGGGTCTTTTAGCACAGGTATGGTCTCAGATCAGGGTTTAGCACACAACGCTGTAGAGCAGACAGCAGGGACTGTCTGTAAATGACAGGTTTAAATAGTCTCTCTGGCGCCACCCGCTGGACGCACGCGCGAACGGAGACCAGGAAGTCCGGGGCGCCTGTTTCTGGCAGGATCTCCATGACAGTGCCCCAGCACAGTATACACCTGTATCTACACTTTATTGCTGTTCTCGAATACAGGCATCTGCAGGAGTTAGTGGGTGTTGTGTGCCCCAGCACAGTATACACCTGTATCTACACTTTATTGCTGTTCTCTAATGCAGGCATCTGCAGGAGTTAGTGGGTGTTGTGTGCCCCATCCCAGTATACACCTGCATATACACTTTTTGCTGTTCTCTAATACAGGCAACTGCAGGAGTTAGTGGGTGTTGTGTGCCCCAGCACAGTATACACTTGTATCTACACTTTATTGCTGTTCTCTAATACAGGCATCTGCAGGAGTTAGTGGGTGTTGTGTGCCTCCAGCACAGTATACACCTGTATCTACCTTTTTTGCTGGTGTTCTCTAATAAAGGCATCTGCAGGAGTTAGTGGGTGTTGTGTGCCTCCAGCACAGCACAGTATACACCTGTATCTACCCTTTGTTGCTGGTGTTCTCTAATACAGGCATCTGCAGGAGTTAGTGGGTGTTGTGTGCCTCCAGCACAATATACACTACCCAATTGCTGGTTTTCCCATCTCCATGCAGGCCATTACTATGTCTGGAAGGCCAACAAGGAGAGGCAGACAGTCACGAGCCAATAAAAGAGGGCAAGCAGGCTCTGTGTCTAGAGACAACAGTTCTGATCATGGACGCAGTGCATCGTCATCAGCACGTGGCCATGGGACACGCTTGTCCTTATTTTCGGCAGCTGGACGTGTTGAGCCGCATCATGCCGAAGACCAAGCCCTCCTCATCCTCCTCATCCTCTCTCACCCAGGCTCAGGGTACTGGCAAAGCAGCTGCCAAAGCGTCCTCTTCCCTCGTATCAATGTCATCATCAGTCACTCCTTCCCTAGACCCACCATGTCCTCCTGAGAAGTCCCCCGAACTGTTTGAGCACAGTGTTGGGTACATGCTCCAGGAGGATGCCCAGCGTTTTGAAGGGTCTGATGATGATACCCAGCTAGAGGAAGGCAGTAGAGTGAGCGCAGAGAGAGGGGATGCTCAAGAAGGACACCAATCTGGCAGTCATGTTCCAGCAGCTGCAGCATACTGCCAGATTGGCTCCAGTGATGAGGAGGGAGGGGATGATGAGGCCACTGACTCCACGTGGGTGCCTGATAGGAGAGAGGAGGAGGAGGAGGATGAGGAGGAGGCACATCTCCAATGAGGCAGGATGCCCTCCGGGGGCCAGCGTAAGGGCAGCACATGACTGAATCACACCGCAGAGCTCCGCCTGTGCAGGGCGCTGCCTCTGCCTGTTATTCCAAAAGTTCTTTGGTGTGGCCCTTTTTTGAGTCGAGTGCATCAGATCGCACCACTGCTATTTGCAACATATGTCTCAAGCGTATCTCGCGTGGCCAAAACATCAGCCACTTGGGCACCACATGCTTGACCAGACATATGTTGACCTGCCATGCAGCTCGTTGGCAAGCGTACCTTAAAGACCCACACCAAAGAACAAAGCGGACCTCTCCTTGCTCCTCATCAGCTGGGATCTCCAACCCCACTATACCTTCAGTCCTCTCTGAAACCTGCACTGAGAGGAATGAAGGTGTAGAATTAGGTGTGTCACAGCCAAGTACTTGCGGTCACTCTGCTAGCAGTACACCAACGTCCGATTGTAGCAGGCAAATTTCCCTGCCTTAGCTGCTGGACCATCGAAAGAAGTTCACTCCCAGCCATCCACATGCCCAGCGGTTGAATGCTAGCTTGGCTAAATTGCTAGCACTTCAACTGCTGCCTTTTCAGTTGGTAGACTCGGCCCCCGATTCCGGCTCTCTACCGGCATGTGGAAGGCAATGTCCATGCCTCGCTGGACAGGGCGGTCAGCAGTAAGGTGCATATTACCGCTGACTCATGGTCCAGCAGGCATGGACAGGGACGTTACCTTTCTTTCACGGCCCATTGGGTCACTCTTTTGGCAGCTGGGAAGGATGCAGGACAAGGTGCAGTAGTGTTGGAGGTTGTTCCCCCGCCACGCCTCCAAAATGCTACTACTGGTTGTGACACACCTCTCTCCTCTACCCCCTCCTCTTCTTCTCCCTCCATGGTCTCTTCCTGTGCCTTGTCCTTGGAACCAGCAGTGCTCCGTAGGCGTTCAAGGGGCTACGCAAGTACGCAGGCAAAAAGATGCCATGCCGTGCTTGTGCTGGTGTGTTTGGGGGACAGGAGCCAAACTGGGGCAGAGGTTCTGTCAGCTCTGCAGGGGCAGGCCGAGAGGTGGTTGATGCCATGCCAGCTTAAGCCAGGAATGGTGGTTTGCGACAATGGCACCAACCTCCTCTCCGCCCTCCGACAGGGACAACTGACCCATGTGCCCTGTGTGGCTCACGTCCTTAACCTGCTGGTGCAGCGGTTCTTGGGCAGGTACCCAGGCTTACAGGATGTCCTGAGGCAGGCCAGGAAAGTCTGTGTGCATTTCCGCAGATCATATAATGCCAGTGCTCGGCTGGCTGAGCTGCAAAAGGATTACAACCTGCCCAAGAACCGCCTTATATGTGACATGCCCACCAGGTGGAACTCAACGTTGGCCATGCTGCAGCGGCTGCACACGCAGCAGAGGGCCATCAATGAGTACCCAGGGCCGCTGATAGGGCAGTACAGCCAGCCCTCTTGTACTGGGCCCGGGCACATCAGCTCATCAGGGGGGCCCGGACAGCATTATAGTGCATTTCTTCTTTAAAAAAAAAAATAGGGCTCACTAAATTACACCCCCGCTCTTACTTGCTTAGGGGTGCATAAATATATTTTCCCAGTCCCTATCAGGGGCTCATGAGGTGAAATCTGAGTAGGGACTATTTTTTCATTTTCGGGCGGAGGTATGCATACCTGCGCCCAGTCGCATTCTCTAGTGTTCGGATCACTGCTCTCCTTCGCTGATGCTCGGCGGAGTGATCTGTACAGTGCTTTACCCATGCCGCTGTCTCAGAGACTGATGTGACTCGGCCGACAGGGAGGGAGCGGTAATGCTAATCCTGACGGCGGTGGCAGGTATCGTGTAGCATGGCAGGCACTGGGCAGCACTGAGCGGCACACAGTGAGTTAGGGTGTTACAACACCCATTGTAATAGAATTATCCACATCCTTACATGCCTTATGATTCTCAGCATAGGATAATCATTGGCACAGGAGGTGCTCTATGGCTCTGTCAAAGTGTGTCACATGCTGTTGTGTGCTGACTGTGTTACTTTATGGCTGTACTGTGTGTTACAGATTGTACCACTGTACAGCCATAGCAAAGTCAGCATCCAACAGCATGCAACACACTTTGACATTGCCATAGAGCACCTGCTGTGCTGTGTAAATGATTATCCTAATGCTATAAGGCCACATGCACACCTTATGCTTTAAAAAATATCCTCCTCTTGGCAGCAGCCTTTTGCCAGAAAAATTGCCTGACACTTGTAAAAGTGTCTAACATTTTACAAGCGTTTAGGCTAATTTACAGGCATCAAGCACTTGGACGTTCATTTGATTGGCAAGAATAATAAGTTATTCTGGTCACTGAAATGAATTATCGCTCAAGCAGTAAACGTGCCTAACGTTAACATGCGTTTAGGAGCATTTGCATGCGTCAAGTATTTTTCTGGTCAAAAAACTGCTGCTCCTGGACGCACTGGCCATGTTTTTTTTCCCTGCTTGTAAACGCCCCTGCCACTAAAAATTCAAAAATTCTATGTGTGCATGGACACCTAGTATAATATGAAGGGGTGTTTGGAAGCAGTAAAAAAATGTGTGCATGAGGCCTAAAGATCACAAAGCACTGTAAGATGCTACCGTAGACTTGTGTTTTTGGAGCAGTAAAAATGCACAGCTGAGCTGCATTTTTACAGCCCCCAACCAATTCCCTTTAACCACGGCATTTCATATCAGAGCTGGGGCCCTGCTGCAAGCTTGTCTTTTTAAACACATACACACATTTCCAGCTGGGGTCAGCAGCCAGGAGTGTGTGTATATTTGTTAAAGCAACTATCAAGTTTCATGTGGAAGTGATACGAGCAGTTCTGAAGTCACCTTTTACTTCCACAACTGTTGCATCATATCCCCCCCATAACTTTCGGGAGGGGGAGGGGCCAGGGGTGGGGTCAAGGGCGGGGTCAAAGGGGGCCCTGTCAGATAGGCTGTACGGGGCCCCATGATTTCTAACAGCGGCCCTATGAGTACCTGTGCGACTATGGCACCAGGACAGGGTCAGGGGAGCTTGGGTTTTTTCACCACGCCAGTGGGTCATGATCAGGGATGCATGCACTGTCCTGGCACCATTTGAGGAGGCCACGACGATGGTGAGCAGTGACAGTGCATGCATCAGTGACACTGTACCTCTTGTCCACCTGTTGGAGCATACGCTGCATGGAATAATGGACAGGGCACTTGAGGCAGAACAGAGGCAGGAAGAGGAGGACTTCCTTGCCTTTCAAGGCCCCCTTTACCCAGACAGTGTTCCTTCTGTCTCACCTATCGCACAGGAAGAGGACGAGGAGGAGGAGGAGGATTGTGTCAGCATGGAGGTGGAGCCTGGCACTCAGCATCAACAGCAGCAGACTTTTAGGGATGATTTACAGTCCCAAGAACCCCGTGGACTTGTACGTGGCTGGGAGGAGGTGGCTGCGGATCATGTCGTCCTTAGTGACCCAGAGGACTCCGGACCGAATGCCTCAGCTAACCTATGCTGCATGGCCTCCCTGATCCTGCAAAGTCTGCGGAAGGATCCTCGTATTCTTCGGATCAAGGAGAGGGACCATTACTGGCTGGCCACTCTCCTTGATCCACGGTACAAGGGTAAGGTTGCGGACCTTATCTTGCCGTCGCAGAGGGAGCAGAGGATGAGACATCTCTGGGAGGCCTTGCAGAAAGGTCTGTGCAACGTGTTCCCAGAGACTGGGAGGTTACAAACTCCTGGTCCTGGACAACGAGTTGCTGAGGCTTCGGTCAGTAGCAGAAAGAGCGGTGGAGAAGGTGGCCGTCTGACTGATGCGTTCAGACAATTTTTTAGTCCGCAGCCCCAAGGTATGATCGGTTCCAGCAACCATCGCCAGCGTCTGATATACATGGTGCAGGAATACCTAGGGGCAAGGTCAGACTTGGACACCTTTCCCACCGAAAATCCTCTGGCTTACTGGGTCTTGAGGATGGATCACTGGCCAGAGCTTTCACAGTATGCAATTGAGCTACTGGCCTGTCCTGCATCCAGCGTTCTTTCGGAATGCACATTGAGTGCTGCTGGAGGCTTTGTCACGGATCACAGGGTGCGCCTGTCCACCGACTCGGTTGATCGACTGACCTTCATAAAGATGAACCAGTCTTGGATCACCAACAGCTACCAAGCACCTGAAGCTGATGTAACAGATTAATTTATTTTGAAATGTCACATCCCTTCAAGACTGCCTATGCTGATGCTGAGTGACTGTCCTGTTATGTTGACTGACTATCCTCCTCCTCCTCAATGATCCGATTCCTGATGATAGCTTGGAAGAACATTTTTGTTTCTGGGTGCCGCCACCAGTGGCTAAGGCCCAATTTTTCAGCTCCTGTTTAACAAGGGCATGTAATTACAATTTTTTATTCAATGCTTTGCAGCAGGGCTCATTCCTGCACTCCAACTAGAGTATCTGGGAGAGGTTGCAGTGTCGTGGCACCAGCACCAGTGCCTAAGGCCCAATTTTTCAGCCCCTGTTTAACAGGGGCGTGTAATTACAATTTTTGATGCAATACTTTGCAACAGGGCTCATTGCTGTGCTCCAAGTACAGTATCTGTGAGGAGTTGCAGTGTTGTGGCACCAGTGCCTAAGGCCCAATTTTTTAGCCCCTGTTTTAAAGGGGCATGTAATTACAATTTTTGATGCAATACTTTGCAACAGGGCTCATTGCTGTGCTCCAAGTTCAGTATCTGTGAGGGGTTGCAGTGTTGTGGCACCAGTGCCTAAGGCCCAATTTTTCAGCCCCTGTTTAACAGGGGCGTGTAATTACAATTTTTGATGCAATACTTTGCAACAGGGCTTATTGCTGTGCTCCAAGTACAGTATCTGTGAGGGGTTGCAGTGTTGTGGCACCAGTGCTTAAGGCCCAATTTTTCAGCCCCTGTTTAACAGGGGCGTGTAATTACAATTTTTGATGCAATACTTTGCAACAGGGCTCATTGCTGTGCTCCAAGTATAGTATCTGTGAGGGGTTGCAGTGTTGTGGCACCAGTGCCTAAGGGGCATGCAATTACAATTCTTGATCTAATAATTTACAGTAGGGCCCATTCATGCACCCACCAAGAGTAACTGTGAGGGCTGACAGTGTTGTAGCACCAGCACCACCACCAAAGGCCCAATTTTTCCTACCACTGTTCAACAATGGCATGTAATTACAATTCCTGATATAATAGTTCACAGCAGGGCGTTCCAGCGCCCACCAAGAGCAACTGTGAGGGCTCACAGTGTTGTGGCAATACCAACATCTAAGGGGCAAATTTCAGCAGAGTATATACGGCAGGCCCCTACTTTCAAACATCCTACTTACAAACGACTCTTACTTGCAAACGGAAGGAGACAACAGGAAGTGAGAGAAAATCTACCCCTAGGAAGGGAAATTCTCTCCTGTAAGAGTTAATATGGGAAAAAGGTGTCTCCTCTCTACTGATGTTTTATCACCAATCCTTGTTTCAATAAAAACCCCACTTTTCCAAAAACATTTGTCATTGGGACGGAAAGTGAGGTGAAATGTTCTGAACAGGTGCACAGACAGCAAAACAAATGTTACAGGGGTGATAACCCTTCCCTATGTTTTCCAAAAAGCTTAAAAATATATTTTTTGGCTGGAGCTACACTTAAACAATGTACCTGTTCAAAATTACAAACAGATTCTACTTAAGAACAAACCTACAGTCCCTGTCTTGTTTGCACCGTCTGTATACTGCTGTTCAGGGCCTTTTTTTATTTTGGGTGCGGGGTTCCCCTTAATATCCATACAAGACCCAAAGGGGCTGGTAATGGGCTGGGGTGGGGGGGTAGCCATGCCATTTTTCTCAAAGATTTTCATCCATATTGCCAGGACAAGACATGACATTAAAGCTACAAGCAGTTTTAAATGGCTGTTTTTCCTTTAGAAATTTCATTTTGTGCAGGGACAGTTCTAAACACGGGAAACACATGCCACTTCACAGGCATACTTTAGACACCCCCCCAGGTACGATATTTAAAGGAATATTTCACTTTTTTTTCACTTTATGCATCATTAAAATGACTGCTCCCGAAAATACAGCCGTTTTTAAAACTTATTTTTGCATTGATACATGTCCCCTGGGGCAGAACCCGGGTCCCCAAACCCTTTTTAGGACAATAACATGCATATTAGTGGGGAGTTGTATTTCCATTTTTTGTGTCGGTGCAGTGTATCCCAATTTTTAAATACGTTCTTAGTTATTTTATGTGTTTCTGTGCCCAATGTTCTAAATTTTGGTGGTATCCATATGTTTTTTGTAGATGCGCCATACTTAATGTGTCTTCCATTTGTACCCACTTTTTTTTTGTGTGTGGGTTTGCCCATTCCGCTAGTCTTATATAGTCTAATATAATCGCCTTGTAGTATCTTTTTATGTTTGGCAAAGCCATGCCCCCATTTTTTTTCCCCCGCGTTAACAATGTATAGTTTATTCTGCCCTTTTTACCCTGCCATATATATTTCAGAATCATAGTTTTAATCACCTTAAAAAAAACTTGAGGTATTTCTATTGGGAGCATCTGAAGCCTGTAGGTCACTTTCGGTAGGATCATCATTTTCAAGATATTAATCCTTCCTATCCAGGAAAAGGGTCTCTTAGAGGTATTTTTTAGTTATACTTTAATTTCATTTATTAAAGGGATGAAATTAGCGTGGTACAGTTCTTCTAACGTAGGAGTTATTTTGATTCCTAAGTATGTTAATGTTTTTGTCTCCCAGATGAATGGGAATTCTTTCTGTAATAGTCTTTCTTCGTTTTTTTCTATTCCCAGGTTCAAAATTACCGTTTTGTTTGGGTTAATCTTGAAATTTGAAAGATCCCCATATTTTTTTATTTCTTTTACTACATTGGGCAATGTTAACCTTGGTTTTGTCAAGTATAGGAGAATGTCATCTGCGAATGCAGCCACCTTATGTTTTTGATCTCCCACTCTCACCCCCCCTGTATCCTGACTGTTCCGTATATTTGACAACAGTGGTTCTAATGCCAACACATACAGGAGGGGCGAGAGTGGGTACCCTTGTCTCGTTCCATTATGCATCTCGAATACAGACGACACACTCCCGTTTACCTTAACCCTGGCCGTAGGATGGGTATATAGATTTTTAATCCATCTCGTATATTTTGGTCCCAGACCTATTTTCCGGAGTGTCTCCATCATAAACCCCCAGTCGACTCGGTCAAATGCTTTTTCAGCATCTATCGACATGAGTACGACTGGGGGTTTCTTCTCCATCCCCTTCCAGATTAATAATAGGGTTCTTATACTGTTATCTCTCCCTTCCCTTCCTGCCACGAAACCCGCCTGTTCTGCATTTATTAGTTCCGGCATTAGGATTTTTAATCTCGTTGCCAATACCTTTGTGTATACCTTTATGTCTGAGTTCAATAGCGCTATAGGCCGATAGCTGGAGCATAAAGTTCCATCCTTCCCCACTTTTGGTATAACAGAGATATTGGCAAGGAGAGATTCTTTTATTATTTCTACATCTTCTCCCATTTTATTAGTTCTGGTACTAACTGTTTTTTTAATTTTTTGTAATACTTAATCTGGAATCCGTCGTGTCCTGGGCTTTTCCCCCCTGGTGTTTCTTGGAGAGCTTTATTTATTTCTTCTTGTGTAATTGGGTCTTCTAGGCACTCAATACTTTCAGGTGTTATCTTTGGTAGATTAGTTTGCTCTAGGTATTCCTGTATTCTAAGTTTCCTACTTTCCTCTTCCTCTCGTGTCTCTTTCGCTCTAATGTCATATAATGCACTATAATATGTTTTAAAGATTTCTGCGATTTCAGATGTTTTATATTTCATCTCTCCTCTCTATTTTTTTATTTTGTTTATATAATTTAGCGTTTTTTTCCCCTTTGCTACTCTTGCTAAGTATTTCTCGGGCTTGTTCCCCCATTTATACCTTTCCTTTGCTACAATTTTAAATACTTTTCTGGTTTATTGTTCCATCAGATCTCTAAGTTGACCTCGCTTAATTATTATCTTTTGGTGTGTTTCCCTGTCTTGCTGTTTTTTATCTTTTTGTTCCAAATAATTTAATTCCTTTAACAGGTTTTTCCTGTTTAAATCTCTTTCCTTCTTTTTCCGCGCTCCTATGGAGATCAGTTTACCCCTTATGCAAGCCTTGTGGGCTTCCCATATCGTCGCCACACTTACTTCGGGTGTATTATTTATTCTGAAATATTCTTCAATTTCCCTTGATATTGTCTCACCCACTTCTTTATTATCTACGAGGTCCTCGTTTAAGCTCCATATATCCTTTCTTTGTTCAACATTGTTAAATCTTATTTTTACCATTACAGGGGCGTGGTCTGAGATTGATATTACACCTATTGAGCCATCTACTACATATTCCAAAAGCCCTTGGTCAAATAACATGTGATCCAATCTCGAATACGTGTCGTGCACCGTTGAATAATACGTATAATCTTTATTACTTGGATGTGTCACTCTCCAGGAGTCTACTAATTGATGGTTATATATATTTTTTTTTGACCAATTTTAATTGTTTGCTATCTCGTATCGGTCCACCAGACGTACTATCGAGTCTGTGTTCCATTGAAAAGTACTGTTAGCAGGCACAGAGTTTTTCACACCAGGAAATGGGACATGATTGGGAAAACAATTGGGAACTGCACAATTAAAGGACATTATCATATCGGGTAAAATAAGGACAAGACAAGACTTAATCATGACACATGGGTGGAACCAGCTTAGTGACTGGGAGTACCTTCAATTAAAACACTTAGTTAGCACTATAGCACAACCAATTAGAAACGAAAAAGCACTAACTCAAATGGAAAAGATATTTAGTAAAGGAAAGCCACTGAAGCATAGTATATCACATGTATATAAAATACTAACAGAATTAGAAATGGAAGGACTACTACCCTTTATAGAAAAATGGGGCCAAGAACTGGGTAAAGAAATCGAGGAAAAGCAAATGATTGAAGCTGGGTAAGGGAGCAGGGAGGAGGGAGGATATGGGAAACGGGAAAAAGGGGAAGATAGGAAATATGTATGCATATTTTTGTACTAAGTTTTTTGTTATTATATACACCAATGTGGCTGTGTGTTGTACTTTTCTATTTATCTCCAATAAAGAATGAATTATAAAAAAAAACATGCATATTAGCCGTTATAATTAGCACTTTAGATTTCGAACGTTCGCGTCCATTGTATTTAATAGGGTTCTAACATTCACGCAAACTTTCGGTCCGTTCGCAGGTTCTGGTGCGAACCGAACCGGGGGGTGTTCGGCTCATCCCTAGTGGTGATATTTCTTCAGTAGTGACGAGCCGAACACCCCCGGGTTCGGTTCGCACCAAAACCCGCGAACGGACCGAAAGTTCGCACAAACTTTAGAACCCTATTAAATACAATGGATGCGAACGTTCGAAATCTAAAGTGCTAATTATAACGACTATTATGAATGTTATTGTCCTAAAAAGGGTTTGGGAACCCGGGTTCTGCACCAGGGGACATGTATCAATCCAAAAAAAAGTTTTAAAAACGGCAGTTTTTCGGGAGCAGTCATTTTAATGATGCATAAAGTGAAAAAAAAAAAAGTCAAATATTCCTTTAACCACTTGACAACTGGGCACTTAAATCCCCTTAATAACCAGACCAATTTTCAGCTTTTGGTGCTCTCACATTTTGAATGACAATTACTCAGTCATGCAACACTGTACCCATATGAAATTTCCGTCCTTTTTTTCACACAAATAGAGCTTTTATTTGGTGGTATTTGATCACCTCTGCGTTTTTTTTTTTCGCTATAAATGAAAAAAGACCGAAAATTTTGTAAAAAAATGCATTTTTCTTCATTTCTATTATAAAATTTTGCAAATAAGTAATTTTTCCTCATAAATTTGGCCAAAAATGTATCCTGCTACATATATTTGGTAAAAATAACCCAAATTAGTGGATATTATTTAGTCTGGGTGAAAGTTATAGGGTCTACAAGCTATGGTGCTAATTACTGAAAATTGATCAATTTGATCACACCTGATGTACTGACAGTCTATCTCATTTCTTGAGACCCTAACAAGCCAGTAAAGTACAAATATCCCCCAAATGACCCCTTTTTGGAAAGTAGACATTCCAAGGTAGTTAGTAAGAGGCATAGTTAGTTTTTTGAAGTTGTCATTTTTTCCCACAATTCTTTGCAAAATTAAGATTATTATTATTATTTTTTTTTCACACCAAATTGTCATTATAACAGGTTATTTCTCTCACATGGCATGTACATTCCACAAATGACACCCCAAAATATATTCTGCTGCTCCCCCCGAGTATGGCGATACCACATGTGTGAGACTTTTATACAGCCTGGCCACATACAGAGGTCCAACACTGAAGTAGCAACTTCAGGCGTTCTAGGAACATAAATTACACATCTAATCTCTCAACCACCTATTACACTTTTGAAGGCCCTGGAGCACCAGGACAATGGAAACGCCCACAAAGTGACCCCATTTTGGAAAGCTAAGACCCCAACGTATAATCTATGAAGCATAATGAGTCTTTTGAAAGGTTAATTTTTTTCCAGAAGTTTTTCAAAAATGTGGAAAAAAAATGAAAACGCATTTTTTTTACACAAAGTTGTCCATTTATAAGATATTTTCAACACATAGCATGTACATAGCAAAAATGACACCCCAAAATATATTCTGCTACTCCTCCTGAATATGGCAATACCACATGTGTGAGCTTTTTTAACAGCCTGGCCACATAGAGGCCCAACATCCAAGAAGCACCATCAGGTGTTCTAGGGACATAAATTACACATCCAATTTCCTTACAATCTATCACATTTTTGAAGGCCCTTCATATTTCTAACACAGCATGTACATACCAAGAATTACACCCTAAAATACATTCTGCTGAGTAAACGGTAAAAAAAAAGATTACCTGTGGTTTTAGTAGTGCAATTATCCACAGGAGGAGAGCCCTGATCCAGGCAGCAGGCAGGGACGTGGTCAGCGACAGTGAATGGAATTGTCCAGGCAGCAGACAGGAATATTGTCCATAGTCACTACAGGCAGGAATACTGTCCATATACAGTCCAGGGTCAGTGCAAGTAGAGACATTGCCAGCAGTGCCATAATATTGGTCCTGGTAATAAGCAGGAACATGGTCCAAGTAGCAGACCAGGAAAGAATGGGGACAGGGGTAGAGGCTTCTCCCACCCAAATCTCTTTGAAGCCTCCGAGTCTCCAGACCCTAATCCGGGAATGAGAAAACTAAAAAATTAGTTTTCTTCATCCAGAAAAACTATTCTGGAGCCCCTCACATATGTGAGACCCCTGTGTTCCCATTAGCATAGCAGGGTAAAAGATCAATCCAAGAGGCAGGCAAAAAACGTGGTCAAACAGTCCAGGGTCAGTTCCAGAGCAGGCAGAGGTAGGTACAGTTAAGCGTTAGGCAGAAGAGTGGTCGTATAACAGGCCAGGGTCAGTTCCGGAGAAAGCAGAGGTAGGTACAGTTTAGCGTTAGGCAGAAGAGTGGTCGTATAACAGGCCAGGGTCAGTTCCGGAGAAAGCAGAGGTATGTTTAGCGTTAGGCAAAAGCGTGGTCGTATAACAGTCCAAGGTCGGTTCCGGAGAAGGCAGAGGTATGTACAGTTCAGTGCAGTGGCATAAGGGGTGTGGAGGAAAATGACAGGAAATGAGAATTGCATTTACCATACTTCCCTAATAGTGTAGAAACGTATGGTAATGAAGGAAACATTTGCCTATACCAGGGATATGCAATTAGCGGACCTCCAGCTGTTGCCAAACTACAAGTCCCATGAGGCATAGCGAGACTTTGACAGCAGCAAGCATGACACGCAGAGGCAGAGGCATGATGGGACTTGTAGTTTTGCAACAGCTGGAGGTCCGCTAATTACATATTCCTGCCCTATACAGAGGCCTGGTTGGGAGGGACAATCAGGACAATAATACACGGTGTCTCTTCGAATTCCTCCTCTGGAGCACACCCGACATCTCTTCTGACGTCTGTAGCCTGTTTCACGGGGAACGGCTTTCTCAGGGAAGTGGCGCTCGTGGAGTCTGCTCACGGAATCAGAGCAAATATTTTCTGGTGGGCTTTCAGGGTACAAAAGGGCGGAGATAACTTCTTCTTGGTAGAGTAGATAGGATACGGGGTTCTCTGTTGATTTTTTGTAAATAACATAAGTGTTATACATGGCCAAACTAAAAAAATAAAGGGACACTTTCTTATACCAGTGGCGGGATTTTCTTGTTGGAAGATAGGGTTCAATCATCTGATCGTTGAGGTCCACTCCCCCCATAAACAAATTATAATCGTAGACACAAGCTGGTTTCTGGATTGTGCCGTTTCTTTTGGGGACTTCAACGTAGGTGTCGTTGTGGATTGAAGTGAGCATGTGGACGTTTCGTTTGTCCCTCCACCTGACAGCCAATATCTCTTGGTTCCTCAATGATGCCGTCTCCCCTCGTCGTAGCTTTTCATTGACGAGTTTTTGTGGGAAGCCTTTTCTATTGGGTCTTACTGTGCCACATGCTGGGGTGTCCCTCCGGTAAAGATTGCGGAACAGGGGCAAGCTGGTATAAAACTTATCCACATAAAGGTGGTATCCCTTTCGAAGGAGTGGATAGATAAGCTCCCAGACCACTTTTCTGCTGACTCCGATGTACTCTGGGCATTCAGGGGGATGCAGTTGGGAGTCCTTCCCTTCGTACACCAGGAAGGCGTAGATGTACCCCGTAGCTCGGTCACATAGCTTGTACATTTTAACCCCATATCGGGCCCTTTTGCTGGGGATAAACTGTTTAATGCACAGCCTGCCTGAGAATTTTATAAGGGACTCATCCACGGAGATATTCTGTTCAGGGATATACAACTGGGAAAATTTTACAGAGAAAAAATTTAGGAGTGGCCAAATTTTATATAGTTTGTCAAAAGCTGGGTCATTTCAGGGAGGGCACTGGGTGTTGTCATTATAGTGGAGGAACCGCATAATCATTAGGTATCGGGATCTTGGCATAATGGATGAGAAGAGTGGCATGTGGTGGATGGGTTTGGTAAACCAGTAGGAGTACAGTTGTTTTTTTTTTGAGAGTCCCATAGTAAAAGTTAGGCCTAGGAAAATTTTGAATTCCTCTACGGTAAGTTCTCTCCACTCAAAGGGACGGGCGTAACTAGACCCAGGGTTGCTTACGATGTACTGCTGTGCGTAGAGGTTGCACTGGGCCACAATGGAGGATAGTAAGTCTTCGGTGAATACTAAATGAAAAAAATCGAGCATGGAAAAACCATCGGTGTTCACCTGGACACCTGGCTGGGCGGTGAAAGGGGGGATATTTGCTGCTCCGGAATTAGGGGGAAGCCACAGGGGGTTTTGAAGGCCATAGGGAAGGCTGGCATGGCCCCTATCCCATTGGGGCTGAGATGACACCCTACTGGTGCCTGGCCTTTGTTGCAGTGGCACTGCGCTTGGGGTGGACGGCACTGCGCTTGGGGTGGACGGCACTGCGCTTGGGGTGGACGGCACTGCGCTTGAGGTGGACGGCACTGCGCTTGAGGTGGACGGCACTGCGCTTGAGGTGGACGGCACTGTGCTGCTGGTAGTAGGCCGCTTCCCCACGCCAGAACCCCTTGTTTTCACGGGCACACATTCCTCTTCTGATTCTGTATCAGACCCACTGTCTGTAATGGGTTCATAGGCCGAATCCGAATCGGACTGAGACTCCTCGCTGCTCTCATCGGTCATGATTAGACGCTGGTAGGCCTCCTCACAAGTAAAGAATTTTTTTGCCATGCTGGTGGCTGGTGAGGCTGCACTGCAGAGCACTGTGGTGGCACTGGTGGGCACAGGCGGCACTGATGTGGCACAGGTAGCACTGGTGTGCACTGTAGTGGCACTGGTGTGGCTCTGGTGGCACTGATTAGCACACAGGCGGCACTGGTGGGGACAGGCGGCACTGGTGGGCACAGGCGGCAGTGGTGGGCACAGGCGGCACTGATGTGGCGCTGATGGGCACAGGTGGCACTGATGGGCACAGGTGGCACTGATGGGCACAGGTGTGGCTCTGGTGTGCACTGGTGTGGCTCTGGTGTGCACTGGTGTGGCTCTGGTGTCACTGGTTGGCACAGGCAGCACTGGTGGGCACAGGCAGCACTGATGTGGCACTGCAGTGGCGCTGATGGGCATAGGTGGCACTGGGCACAGGTGGCACTGATGGGCACAGGTGTGGCTCTGGTGTGCACTGGCGTGGCTCTGGTATGCACTGGTGTGGCACTGGTGGCACTGGTGGGCACAGGTGGCACTGGTGGGCACAGGCAGCACTGATGTGGCACTGCAGTGGCGCTGATGGGCACAGGTGGCACTGGGCACAGATGGCACTGATGGGCACAGGTGTGGCTCTGGTGTGCACTAGTGTGGCTCTGGTGTGCACTGGTGTGGCTCTGGTGGCACTGGTGGGCACAGGCAGCACTGGTGGGCACAGGCGGCACTGATGGGCACAGGTGGCACTGATGGGCACAGGTGGCACTGGTGGGCACAGGTGGCACTGATGGGCACAGGCGGCACTGGTGGGCACAGGCAGCACTGATGTGGCACTGCAGTGGCGCTGATGGGCACAGGTGGCACTGGGCACAGGTGGCACTGATGGGCACAGGTGTGGCTCTGGTGTGCACTGGTGTGGCTCTGGTGTGCACTGGTGTGGCTCTGGTGGCACTGGTGGGCACAGGCGGCACTGGTGGGCACAGGCGGCACTGATGTGGCACTGCAGTGGCGCAGATGAGCACTGATGGGCACAGGTGGCACTGATGGGCACAGGTGGCACTGATGGGCACAGGTGTGGCTCTGGTGTGCACTGGTGTGGCTCTGGTGTGCACTGGTGTGGCTCTGGTGGCACTGGTGGGCACTGGTGGCACTGGTGGGCACAGGTGGCACTGATGTGGCACTGCAGTGGCGCAGATGAGCACTGATGGGCACAGGTGGCACTGATGGGCACAGGTGGCACTGGTGTGGCACTGGTGTGGCCCTGGTGTGGCTCTGGTGGCACTGGTGTGGCTCTGGTGGCACTGGTGTGGCACTGGTGTGGCACAGGTGGCACAGATGTGGCACAGATGTGGCACAGATGTGGCACAGATGGCACAGATGTGGCACAGATGTGGCACAGATGGCACTTTGGGGCCCTTTTGGCACTGTTGGGCACAGCTGGGCACAGGAAAAATCAAGATTGACTCACTGTGCGGCACTGTGTGGCAGTAATGTCTCTCCTCTCCTCTCACGCTGCATCGGTGTGAGGAGAGGAGAGAGATGAACTTGTCCTGACCCCAGTTTGTTTACATTGTGATCGCGCCGTCATTGGACGGCGCGATCACATGGTAAAAGGCCGCTGTCATTGGCCATTTACCTCGATCTGTGTTGCTACGGGTCCGGTGGACCCGGCGAGCACAGTCGTTTGCGTGTGCGCGCCCGCGGGCGCGCGCAGGAACGATTCTAAGGGAGGACGTTATATAACGTCCTCCCAGAGTTAAGCAACCACCTTGTCGCCGTTATTCGGCGGCAGGTGGTTGTGAAGTGGTTAAATATCGTACCTGGGGGGTGTCTAAAGTATGCCTGTGAAGTGCCACGTGTTTCCCGTGTTTAGAACTGTCCCTGCACAAAATTACATTTCTAAAGGAAAAAAAGCCATTTAAAACTGCTTGCGGCTTTAATGTAATGTCTGGTCCCGGTAATATGGATGAAAATCTTTAAGAAAAATGGCATAGCTACCCCATCACAGGGAATTAAGTGTTTACCAAGTAACTATAGACCTGTTAGTTTAACTTCTATAGTTGGGAAAATACTGGAGAGATTAATAAAAGACCACATAGATGAGTTCTTGCTGGAAAAAAACTATTTAAGCAACAGACAGCATGGATTCATGAAAGACAGAAGTTGTCAAACAAACCTGATTTCTTTTTATGAAGAGGTAAGTAAGACCTTGGACAGAGGGGTGGCAGTGGAGGTGGTATACTTGGATTTTGCAAAAGCGTTCGATACAGTTCCCCACACACGGCTCATGTGTAAGGTAAAGTCTACAGGATTGGAAATATCAGTTTGTAAATGGATAGAAAACTGGCTAAAAGACAGAATTCAGAGAGTAGTGGTTAATGATTCTTACTCTGAATGGTCCAAGGTTATCAGTGGTGTACCCCAAGGTTCAGTGCTGGGACCCTTACTTTTTAATATGTTTATAAATGATATTGGGTCTGAGATCAAAAGTAACATTTCTGTCTTTGCAGATGACACCAAGCTATGCAGTGGAATAACGTCCTTACAGGATGTCGCCAATTTACAAGCCGACCTCAATGCTCTGTCTAATTGGGCGACTATGTGGCAGATGAGGTTTAATGTTGATAAATGTAAAGTTATGCACTTGGGGGCTAATAATATGAATGCATCATACATACTAGGGGGAGTACAACTGGGGGGATCCGTAGTGGAGAAGGATCTGGGGGTTTTGGTAGATCATAAGCTCAATAATGGCATGCAATGCCAAGCTGCAGTTTCCAAAGCGAGCAAAGTCCTTTCTTGTATTAAGAGAGGTATGGTCTCCAGAGAGAGAGATATCATTTTGCCCCTGTTCAAATCATTAGTAAGACCTCATCTGGAATATGCAGTTCAGTTTTGGGCCCCAGTTCTCAAAAAGGATATTGGGGAACTGGAGAAAGTGCAGAGAAGGGCAACCAAACTGATAAGAGGCATGGAGGAGCTCAGCTATGAGGAGAGATTAGAGGAACTGAATTTATTCTCTCTTGAGAAGAGGAGATTAAGGGGGGATATGATCAACATGTACAAATATATAAGGGGTCCATATAGTGAACTTGGTGTTCAGTTATTCACTTTACGGTCAACACAAAGGACAAGGGGGCACTCTTTGCGTCTAGAGGAAAAGAGATTTCACCTCCAAATACGGAAAGGTTTTTTCACAGTAAGAGCTGTGAAAATGTGGAATAGACTCCCTGCAGAGGTGGTTCTGGCCAGCTCAGTAGATTGCTTTAGGAAGGGCCTGGATTCTTTCTTAAATGTACATAATATAACTGGGTACTGACATTTATAGGTAAAGTTGATCCAGGGAATATCCGATTGCCTCTCGGGGGATCAGGAAGGAATTTTTTCCCCTGCTGTACCAAATTGGATCATGCTCTTCTGGTTTTTTTTTGCCTTCCTCTGGATCAACTGTGGGTATAGAATTGGGTATATGGGATTGTACGATATATGTTTATTTAATTTTTTTTATTTAATTTTTTTACGGTTGAACTGGATGGACTTGTGTCTTTTTTCAACCTGACTAACTATGTAACTATGTAACTATGTAACTATTGTGAGGGGGTTAACTCGGTAGCGGGTGTGTGTGACCCCCTGGTTGGGCTCCCCACACAAAAACAGGGCCAGCAGACGGAGGTTGTGGTTTTCAAAATCAAAAGGTGCGGTTTATTTCTCTATGTACAGTGACAAAAACACAGCAAAGCCAAAAAGAAACAAACAAAATAAATCCTGGTCAGTTTGACCTCTGACTAAACATACAGGTTTCCTAACTAACAACTGGGATCAGCCTAGTGCTGTCCTAGTCCCTAAGTCCCTGGTTTTAAATGTCCAAGCAAAATATAGCCACACAGGCTTTCTCTCACCGCACAGGGGTTCACTCTCCCTAGACAGTCCACACAGGTCTGGTTCCAGGCATGAGCTAACATCTAATGAATCTGGGAGTTTTTATAGAGGCCTTAAACGAACTGACAGGCTTCAGCTGGTCTCATCAACTCCCTGCCTCACGACGCCCAGCACTCTCCCTAGAGGTATGAGTCATTCATGAGCCCACTAGCCTCAGCTGGGCTTCATCAACTCCCTAGTTGTATAAGTCGGCATAAAGCCTGAATCTGGGAGAAATATATCTACCCCCCTGGATGCAACCAGGTGACTTTACCTTCCTGCTGTCACATACCCCCCCCTCTTGTTTTAACCTTGGGGTTGGAACACCAGCAATCAGGCATTCATGTACTCGAGACAAAGCATCCACATTCCCCATTTGAACGCCAGGGCGATGCTTTACTGTGAAGTTGAATTCCTGTAGGGCCAGGAACCACCTATTCACTCTTCTATTTGTCTCCTTGTTTTGAGCCATCCACTTTAACGGAGCGTGATCCGTAACCATGTCAAAGTGCCTACCTAGCAGATAGTACCGAAGGGAATCTAGAGCCCACTTCACCGCTAAACACTCCTTTTCAACCGTGGCGTAATTTACCTCATGGGACTTCAACTTCCTGCTGAGGTAAATGACTGGGTGCTCTTCCCCGTTCCAGACCTGGGACAATACTGCTCCTAACCCCACATCTGACGCATCACTTTGTACGACAAAGTCTTTAGAGAAGTCGGGTGAGTACAACACTGGCTGGCTACATAAGGCTTGTTTCAAGAATTGGAATGCTGCCTCAGCCTCGGGGGTCCATTTAATCATGACCGACCCTTTCCCTTTCGTCAGGTTGGTTAGGGGCACAGCCTTAGAAGCAAAGTGGGGAATGAAGCGCCGATAATAACCCGCGATTCCCAGAAAGGCTCGTACCTGCTTCTTGCTGTTGGGACGTGGCCAACTCTGGATGGCCTCGACTTTGTTGAGTTGGGGTTTTATTACTCCCCTGCCAATGGTGTACCCAAGATATTTGGCCTCCTCCTGCCCAATGGTACACTTCTTGGGGTTAGCCGTAAACCCCGCTTCCCGAACAGAGTCCAGGACTGCTTGCACTTTTGGCAGATGTGAGGCCCAATCTGTGCTATGGACAATTACGTCATCCAGGTAAGCCGCAGCATACTTCCGATGGGGCCTCAGCATCTGGTCCATTTTCCGCTGGAATGTGGCCGGCGCATTCTGTAACCCGAACGGCATTCTCTTATATTGGAACGCCCCGTCTGGGGTTACAAATGCGGTTTTCTCTTTGGCCGACTTGGCCAGGGGAATTTGCCAATACCCTTTTGTGAGGTCAAGAGTCGTCATGTATCGGGCTGTTCCCAGCCGGTCGATCAACTCATCTATACGTGGCATGGGGTAGGTGTCAAATTTTGTAACTTTGTTCAACTGACGAAAATCGTTACAAAATCGCCAGCTCCCATCCGGTTTAGGCACCAACACAATGGGACTAGACCAATCACTTTGGGACTCCTCTATCACCCCTAAGTTCAGCATTTTCTGTACTTCCTCCCGTATTGCCTCCCGTCGGGCCTCTGGGATCCGATAGGGTTTTAACTTCACCCTTTCACCGGGCGGGGTAATGATGTCATGCTCTACCCCAGATGTTTGTCCCGGCAGCTCAGAGAACACCTCCTTGTTGCGAAGCACAAACTCCTTAACCTCCTGTTGTTGGGGTTGTGACAAGGTGGCTGCTATTCCAACCTCCGGAATCACGCAACCAGTTTGAGCTGGTGACCAAGTTTCTGCGACTAGGGACTCTCTATCCCTCCAGGCTTTCAACAGATTAACGTGATATATCTGTTCGGGCTTTCGCCTTCCTGGTTGTCTGACCTTGTAATTCACTTCGCTCACTTTTTCCATTATCTCGTAGGGGCCTTGCCATTTGGCAAGGAATTTACTTTCAACCGTAGGGACAAGTACCAATATCCTATCCCCCGGGGAAAAGGTACGGGTCTTTGCTCCACGGTTGTACACTCTCTGCTGTGCCAACTGCGCTTGGGCCAAATGTTCCTTCACGATGGGCATTACCTGTGCAATTCGATCTTGCATCAGGGCGACATGCTCAATCACACTCCTGTGGGGAGAACTCTCACTTTCCCAAGTTTCCTTGGCAATATCCAACAGCCCTCTTGGGTGTCTCCCATACAGTAACTCAAAGGGGGAGAATCCCGTAGAGGATTGGGGCACCTCCCTAATAGCAAACATCAAATAAGGAAGTAGACAGTCCCAATCCTTTCCATCTCTATCCACCACTTTCTTCAACATTTGTTTTAGGGTTTTGTTGAATCTTTCAACCAGCCCATCGGTTTGGGGGTGATACACAGATGTACGCAATTGCGTCACTTTGAACAATTTACACAGCTCTTTCATAACCCGGGACATAAAGGGTGTACCTTGGTCCGTAAGCAGTTCTTTACAAATACCCACCCGGCTAAAAACAAGAGATAGCTCTTTGGCTATGGTTTTGGCCGAGGTATTTCTGAGAGGGATCGCTTCTGGATAACGGGTGGCATAGTCCATTATAACCAATATGTACTGGTGCCCCCTAGCGGACTTGATTATAGGACCTACCAAATCCATTGCGATTCTCTCAAACGGGACCTCAATGATGGGTAGAGGGACCAGCGGGCTACGGAAATGTGGCATCGGGGCCGACCTCTGACACACAGGGCAGGAGGAACAATAATTTTCTACGTCCTTCATCACCCCCGGCCAATAGAATCTCTGTAATACCCTCTCTCGGGTTTTCTCTGTCCCCAGATGACCTCCAAGAATGTGCCCATGGGCCAACTCCAACACCAACTTCCTGTAAGGTTTGGGCACCACCAGCTGCTCAACGGTTTCTTCTGCCCTTTTTGCCACCCGATACAGTAGGTCCTTCTCTACGCTGAAGTATGGGTAAGTGCAGGTATTATCTGGGTTCACTAACTCGCCATCTATTTCCACTACGTTTTCCCGTGCCTTTATTAGGGCGGGGTCTTTTAACTGTTCTGTGGCAAAATTTTCCCTGTGAACCTCCAGATCAGAAAACTCCACAGACGGTAGGTTTTCGTCTGAGGAGGTGGGCTCCTCTCCAGTTTCTTGAGTCTCCCCTGCCAATACTGACAAGGGAAATTCTGGAGAGTCCTCACCACTCTCAGAGGAGTTCTGGCTATCACATTCCTGGTACATAGGGGCACCAGTGGGGGGCTCAGGATCATCCCACAGTTCCCAGAACTTCGGAAAATCCCTTCCCACAATGGCATCATGCGGTAATTGAGATACTAACCCCACTGGATGAGAGAGGGTACCTTTGGGGGTCTCGAAACACACTGTAGTCACTGGATACTCTCGGGTGTCCCCATGCACACAAATAACAGCTACCTTGCTATTCCCAGAGACCTCTGTTTTAACTAATTCAGCCTTTATCAGGGTCACAAGGCTACCTGAATCCAGTAATACCACAACATTTCTACCATTAATACACATTTTGCATAAATGTTTCTCAGTTCCCCGAATGGCAGTGCATGCGACTGTCGCACACAGCGACTGACGTCTGCCCGTCAGAAAGTCACACTGCATGGGTTCCTCCACAACCGGGCAATTTGCTGCAATATGTCCCGCTTGCCGGCAGCGGTAGCAAACGATCCTTCTTGCGGCCTCTTGAGCCGCTGATTTCCCAGGCTGTTCTCGCCAAACTTGGGGTAGAGCTCCCACCCTCTCACTCTCTCCACCCTCACCCCTTGGAATCCTCTTATCCGCCCCTGGGGATGGTCTGGTCTTAGGGTGGAAAGTCCGAGAGTCTCTGGAAGAGGCCGTCAGGTTCTCTGTAGCCAAGTATCTCTCTACACGATCCACAAGTTTACCGGCCGTTTCTGGGTCTCCATGGCTTACCCACTTTTGAATGGCGGTAGGAAGAGCTCTCAAGAAACGATCCATCACAACACGTTCCACAATCTCCGGTGCGGACAAAGTCTCTGGCTGTAGCCACTTCCTGCTCAGGTGAATGAGATCATACATTTGAGACCTGGGGGGTTTTCCAAGCTGGAAAGTCCAGTTATGCACACGCTGAGCCCGGACAGCCAGGGTGACACCCAGCCTTGCCAATATTTCAGCTTTTAGCATCACATAGTCTTTTGCTTGGTCAGGCTCTAGGTCATAGTAAGCCTTCTGCGATTCACCAGTTAACAGAGGAGCCACCAGTCCAGCCCACTGCTCCTCAGGCCACTTTTCTCTTTCAGCAGTCCTTTCAAATGTGGTCAAAAATACCTCTGGATCATCCTCTCCAGTCATTTTTGTCAATAAACGACTCACCCCAAAGGACGCGGTATTAGTGGGACGGCTTTCCTCACTGGTCTGCGGACGTTGCTGCATTACTGCTTCCATTTGTTGTAGTCTCTGCTCTTGCTTCTGTAACAGGTCTATGAAGCGGGCCTCAGATTGCTGCTGGGCTTGTTGATGAGCTTGCTGCTGGGCTGCAAGGCTCCTTTGCAAACCTGCATTTGTCTGCTGTTGATTGGCATTTGCTAGAGCCAGCTGTTTCAGTATCTCCTCCATGCTGGCTTAAAAAAAACTGCCCGCATTCTCCACCAACTGTGAGGGGGTTAACTCGGTAGCGGGTGTGTGTGACCCCCTGGTTGGGCTCCCCACACAAAAACAGGGCCAGCAGACGGAGGTTGTGGTTTTCAAAATCAAAAGGTGCGGTTTATTTCTCTATGTACAGTGACAAAAACACAGCAAAGCCAAAAAGAAACAAACAAAATAAATCCTGGTCAGTTTGACCTCTGACTAAACATACAGGTTTCCTAACTAACAACTGGGATCAGCCTAGTGCTGTCCTAGTCCCTAAGTCCCTGGTTTTAAATGTCCAAGCAAAATATAGCCACACAGGCTTTCTCTCACCGCACAGGGGTTCACTCTCCCTAGACAGTCCACACAGGTCTGGTTCCAGGCATGAGCTAACATCTAATGAATCTGGGAGTTTTTATAGAGGCCTTAAACGAACTGACAGGCTTCAGCTGGTCTCATCAACTCCCTGCCTCACGACGCCCAGCACTCTCCCTAGAGGTATGAGTCATTCATGAGCCCACTAGCCTCAGCTGGGCTTCATCAACTCCCTAGTTGTATAAGTCGGCATAAAGCCTGAATCTGGGAGAAATATATCTACCCCCCTGGATGCAACCAGGTGACTTTACCTTCCTGCTGTCACACTATGTACTCCAGCCCATTACCAGCCCCTTTGGGTCTTGTATGGATATTAAGGGGAACCCCGCACACAAAATAAAAAAGGCCCTATATACTCTGAACAGCCGTATACAGGCGGTGCATACAAGACAGGGACTGTAGGTTTGTTCTTATGTAGAATCTGTTTGTAATTTTGAACAGGTACATTGTTTAAGTGTAACTCCAGCCAAAAAATCTATTTTTAAGCTTTTTGGAAAACATAGGGAAGGGTTATCACCCCTGTAACATTTTTTTTGCTGTCTGTGCAGTGTGCACCTGTTCAGAACAGTTCACCTCACTTTCCGTCCTAATGACAAATGTTTTTTTGAAAATTTGGGGTTTTTATTGAAACAAGAATTGGTGATAAAGCATCAGTGGAGAGGAGACACTTGTTTTCCCATATTAACTCTTACAGGAGAGAATTTGCCTTCCTAGGGGTAGATTTCCTCTCACTTCCTGTTGTATCCTTCCGTTTGCAAGGAGGAGTCGTTTGTAAGTTGGATGTTTGAAAGTAGGGGCCTGCCGTATATACTCAGCTGAAATTTGCCCCTTACATTTTGGTGTTGCCACAACACTGTGAGCCCTCACAGTTACTCTTGGTGGGCGCATGAATGGGCCCTGCTGTGAATTATTAGATCAAGAATTGTAATTGCATGCCCCTGTTGAACAGGGGCTGAAAAATTGGGCCTTTGGTGGTGGTGGTGGTGGTGGTGGTGTTGACACAACACTGTAAGGCCTCACAGTTACTCTTGGTGGGCGCAGGAATGGGCCCTGCTGTGAATTATTAGATCAAGAATTGTAATTACATGCCCCTGTTAAACAGGGGCAGAAAAATTGGGCCTTAGGCACTGGTGCCACAACACTGCAACCCCTCACAGATACTGTACTTGGAGCACAGCAATGAGCCCTGTTGCAAAGTACTGCATCAAAAATTGTAATTACACGCCCCTGTTAAACAGGGGCTGAAAAATTGGGCCTTAGCCACTGGTGCTGGTGCCACGACACTGCAACCTCTCCCAGATACTCTAGTTGGAGTGCAGGAATGAGCCCTGCTGCAAAGCATTGCACAAAAAATTGTAATTACATGCCCCTGTTAAACAGGGGCTGAAAAATTGGGCCTTAGCCACTGGTGGCGGCACCCAGAAACAAAAATGTTCTTCCAAGCTATCATCATCAATCGGATCATTGAGGAGGAGGAGGATAGTCAGTCAACATAACAGGACAGTCTCTCAGCATCAGCATCAGTCTTGAAGGGATGTGACATTTGAAAATAAATTAGTCTGTTATATCAGCTTCAGGTGTTTGGTAGCTGGTGGTGATCCAAGACTGGTTCATCTTTATGAAGGTCAGTCGATCAACAGAGTCGGTGGACAGGCGCACCATGTGATCCGTGACAAATCCTCCAGCAGCACTGAATGTGCGTTCTGAAAGAACGCTGGATGCAGGACAGGCCAGTAGCTCAATTGCATACTGTGCAAGCTCTGGCCAGTGATCCATCCTCAAGACCCAGTAAGCCAGAGGATTTTCGGTGGGGAAGGTGTCCAAGTCTGACCTTGCCCCTAGGTATTCCTGCACCATGTATATCAGACGCTGGCGATGGTTGCTGGAACCGATCATACCTTGGGGCTGCGGACTAAAGAATTGTCTGAACGCATCGGTCAGACGGCCACCTTCCCCACCGCTCCTTCTTTGACTGACCGAAGCCTCAGCAACTCGTTGTCCAGGACCAGGAGTTTGTAACCTCCCAGTCTCTGGGAACGCGTTGCACAGACCTTTCTGCAAGGCCTCCCGGAGTTGTCTCATCCTCTGCTCCCTCTGCGACGGTAAGATAAGGTCCGCAACCTTACCCTTGTACCGTGGATCAAGGAGAGTGGCCAGCCAGTAATGGTCCCTCTCCTTGATCCGAAGAATACGAGGATCCTTCCGCAGACTTTGCAGGATCAGGGAGGCCATGCAGCGTAGGTTAGCTGAGGCATTCGGTCTGGAGTCCTCTGGGTCACTAAGGATGACATGATCCGCAGCCACCTCCTCCCAGCCACGTACAAGTCCACTGGTTTCTTGGGACTGTAAATCATCCCTAAAAGACTGCTGCTGATGATGCTGAGTGCCAGGATCCACCTCCATGCTGACACAATCCTCCTCCTCCTCCTCACCCTCTTCCTGTGCGATGGGTGGGATAGAAGGAACACTGTCTGGGTAAAGGGGGCCTTGAGAGGCAAGGAAGTCCTCCTCTTCCTGCCTCTGTTCTGCCTCAAGTGCCCTGTCCATTATTCTAACAGGTGGACAAGAGGTACAGTGTCACTGATGCATGCACTGTCACTGCTCACCATCCTCGTGGCCTCCTCAAATGGTGCCAGGACAGTGCATGCATCCCTGATCATGCCCCAGTGGCGTGGTGAAAAAAAAACAAGCTCCCCTGACCCTGTCCTGGTGCCGTAGTCGCACAGGTACTCATTGATGGCCCTCTGCTGCGTGTGCAGCCACTGCAGCATGGCCAACGTTGAGTTCCACCTGGTGGGCATGTCACATATAAGGCGGTTCTTGGGCAGGTTCAACTCCTTTTTCAGCTCAGCCAGGCGAGCACTGGCATTATAAGATCTGCGGAAATGCACACAGACTTTCCTGGCCTGCCTCAGGACATCCTGTAAGCCCGGGTACCTGCCCAAGAACCGCTGCACCACCAGGTTAAGGACGTGAGCCACACAGGGCATATGGGTCAGTTGTCCCTGTCGGAGAGCGGAGAGGAGGTTGGTGCCATTGTCGCAAACTACCATTCCTGGCTTAAGCTGGCGTGGCGTCAACCACCTCTCGGCCTGCCCCTGCAGAGCAGACAGAACCTCTGCCCCAGTTTGGCTCCTGTCCCCCAAACACACCAGCGCAAGCACGGCATGGCATCTTTTTGCCTGCGTACTTGCGTAGCCCCTTAAACGCCTACGGAGCACCGCTGGTTCCGAGGACAAAGCACAGGAAGAGGCCATGGAGGAAGAAGAAGAGGAGGGGGTGGAGAAGAGAGGTGTGTCACAACCAGTAGTAGCATTTTGGAGGCGTGGCGGTGGAACAACCTCCAACACTACTGCACCTTGTCCTGCATCCTTCCCAGCTGCCAAAAGAGTGACCCAATGGGCCGTGAAAGAAAGGTAACGTCCCTGTCCATGCCTGCTGGACCATGAGTCAGCGGTAATATGCACCTTACCGCTGACCGCCCTGTCCAGCGAGGCCAAGACATTGCCTTCCACATGCCGGTAGAGAGCCGGAATCGCCTTCCGTGAGAAAAAGTGGCGTTTGGGAACCTGCCACTGAGGAACCGCACATTGCACAAACTCACGGAAGGGGGCCGAGTCTACCAACTGAAAAGGCAGCAGTTGAAGCGCTAGCAATTTAGCCAAGCTAGCATTCAACCGCTGGGCATGTGGATGGCTGGGAGTGAACTTCTTTCGACAGTCCAGCAGCTGGGGCAGGGAAATTTGCCTGCTAGAATCGGACGTCGGTGTACTGCTAGCAGAGTGTCCGCAAGTACTTGGCTGTGACACACCTAATTCTACACCTTCATTCCTCTGAGTGCAGGTTTCAGAGAGGACTGAAGGTATAGTGGGGTTGGAGATCCCAGCTGATGTGGTGCAAGGAGAGGTCCGCTTTGTTCTTTGGTGTGGGTCCTTAAGGTAGGCTTGCCAACGAGCTGCATGGCAGGTCAACATATGTCTGGTCAAGCATGTGGTGCCCAAGCGGGTGATGTTTTGGCCACGCGATATACACTTGAGACATATGTTGCAAACAGCAGCTGTGCAATCTGATGCACTCGACTCAAAAAAGGCCCACACCAAAGAACTTTTTGAATAACGGGCAGAGGCAGCGCCCTGCACAGGCGGAGCTCTGCGGTGTGATTCCGTCGGTGTGCTGCCCTTACGCTGGCCCCCCGAGGGCATCCTGCCTTGTTGAAGATGTGCCTCCTTCTCATCCTCATCCTCCTCCTCCTCTCTCCTATTAGGCACCCACGTGGAGTCAGTGACCTCATCATCCCCTCCCTCCTCATCACTGGAGCCAATCTGGCAGTATGCTGCAGCTGCTGGAACATGACTGCCAGATTGGTGTCCTTCTTGAGCATCCCCTCTCTCTGCTCTCATGCTACTGCCTTCCTCTAGCTGGGTATCATCATCAAACCCTTCAAAACGCTGGGCATCCTCCTGGAGCATGTACCCAACACTGTGCTCAAACAGTTCGGGGGACTCCTCAGGAGGACATGGTTGGTCTAGGGAAGGAGTGACTGATGATGACATTGATACCAGGAAAGAGGACGCTTTGGCAGCTGCTTTGCCAGTACCCTGAGCCTGGGTGAGAGAGGATGAGGAGGATGAGGAGGGCTTGGTCATCCACTCTACCAAGTCTTCGGCATGATGCGGCTCAACACGTCCAGCTGCCGAAAAGAAGAACAAGCGTGTCCCATGGCCACGTGCTGATGGCGATGCACCGCGTCCACGACCAGCACTGTTGTCTCTAGACACAGAGCCTGCTTGCCCTCTTTTATTGGCTCCTGACTGTCTGCCTCTCCTTGTTTGCCTTCCAGACATTCTAATGGCCTGCAGGGAAATGGGAAAACCAGCAATAAGGCCTAGCTTCAGGAGTATATTTTGCAGGAATCACACTACGCCTGCTGTAGGTGCTGCAAATGCCTGTTGGTGTAACACACCAGGAAAACGCAGCAATACAGGCTAACTTCAGGTGTAATATGATCAGGAGGCACACTCCGCTCGCTGTAAGTGCTGCAAATGCCTGTTGGTGTAACACACCAGGAAAAAGCAGCAATACAGGCTAACTTCAGGTGTAATATGATCAGGAGGCACACTCCGCCCGCTGTAAGTGCTGCAAATGCCTGTTGGTGTAACACACCAGGAAAAAGCAGCAATACAGGCTAACTTCAGGTGTAATATGATTAGGAGGCACACTCAACCCGCTGTAAGTGCTGCAAATGCCTGTTGGTGTAACACACCAGGAAAAAGCAGCAATACAGGCTAACTTCAGGTGTAATATGATCAGGAGGCACACCCCGCCCGCTGTAAGTGCTGCAAATGCCTGTTGGTGTAACACACCAGGAAAAAGCAGCAATACAGGCTAACTTCAGGTGTAATATGATCAGGAGGCACCCTCCGCCCGCTGTAAGTGCTGCAAATGCCTGTTGGTGTAACACACCAGGAAAAAGAACCAATACAGGCTAACTTCAGGTGTAATATGATCAGGAAGCACACTCCGCCCGCTGTAAGTGCTGCAAATGCCTGTTGGTGTAACACACCAGGAAAACGCAGCAATACAGGCTAACTTCAGGTGTATAAGGTGCAGGAGGCTTAGCAACAATGACACTGACACTGTCCCCTGCCTATCCTTCTCTCTCCCTGCACACAAGGTTTATCAAAGTATATGACACTGACACTCTCCCTGCCTATCCTTCTCTCTCCCTGCACACAAGGTTTAGCAAAGAATATGACACTGACACTGTCCCCTGCCTATCCTTCTCTCTCCCTGCACACAAGGTTTATCAAAGTATATGACACTGACACTCTCCCTGCCTATCCTTCTCTCTCCCTGCACACAAGGTTTAGCAAAGAATGTGACACTGACACTGTCCCCTGCCTATCCTTCTCTCTCCCTGCACACAAGGTTTAGCAAATAATATGACACTGACACTCTCCCTGCCTATCCTTCTCTCTCCCTACACACAAGTTTGAGGTACAAATAGCACTGACACTGTCCCTGCCTATGTAACTCTTTCCCTGCGCCGGAACACACTACACAAGGCCGCCGCGCTGGCGGCCTTTTATAGTGTGGGGCGTGTGCTAAACCCCCTGAGCTATAATTGGCCACAGGCAACCTGCCTGTGGCCAATTATGGCTCTCCTAGCTGCCGGCGCTGTGATTGGCCAAGCATGCGGGGTCACAGTGCATGCTTGGCCAATCACAGCGCCGGGATTGCACTAGAATTTGGTGTGGACGGCCCAAATCGTTCGATGTTCGCCGAACGATCGAACAGCCGATGTTCGAGTCGAACTTATGTTCGACTCGAACACCGAGCTCATCCCTATTCTTCAGTTTAAGTATTCATCAGTTCATCTTTGCTCTACAATTCTTTTGTCTTTTATCTACCTGGATTACAAATTAAAAATTACACTGCAGTATAAACAACAGGCTACCTGAAGATATCCGGAATTGAAAGAACATTCATCATTCTCCTCTTTGTTACGCTTTACTGCTCTGCATTTTATGCTTAATCATTGAATTGCAACCTAGGGGGAGCCATTTTGTGAGACATTATCTAATACACACTGTGTTTATTGTATGTATATGATGTGCACTGTTTGCTGGTTTGTGTACTGAGGCCTCAGGAGGAAAGGTATCCAATACATGCGTTAAAGGTGTTGAATATTTGTCTCTCGGTGTACCTGTTCACATAGATCTTTTTGCAGGTTTTAAGGTACAAAACTTTATATATCTGTGTCAAGTGATATATTCTGTCAAACCTAAGTTTTGTTCACTCGTACCTTTTCTTGTGTTCATTCTTTATCTCAGTAAACATATCTGAGTGGTTCAGTGATTCTGTGTGAGGCTTTTATTACTAACGCAGCATTTCAGAATGGAACCCAAGGTGTCAGAGGTAAGAGAGGATTTGCAGAGTCGGGGTGGCCAGTGGGGTATAGAGTCTATCAGCAGCCCCCACGGGGGTACCGCTACATATCAAACTATAAGATCTTCACATAATCTAAAAACCCTCACTCTCTTTGAACATCTTTGTAAACACGATCCTACTGCTAAAGGTCTCAATGATTTATTCATCTATACTTGATAAAACAAAACCTCATTCATATAAGACAAAATAGAAAAATGATCTTGCAACAACTATAATGCCACGTACACACGGCCGTTTTTAATGTCGTAGAAAAAAACAAAGTTTTTCTCGACGAGATTCTTCTCAAGCCTGCCTTGCCTACACACTATCGTGAAAAAAAATGCTTGAGCAAAGTTCGGTGAAGTACAACACTTTCGACAACATGTACGATGGCACTATAAAGGGGAAGTTCCATTCGGATGGCGCCACCCTTTGGGCTGCTTTTGCTGATTTTGTGTTACCGCTAGTGATGAGCCGAACACCCCCGGGTTCGGTTCGCACCAGAACCCGCGAACGGACCGAAAGTTCGTACGAACATTAGAACCCTATTAAATACAATGGATGCGAACGTTCGAATTCTAAAGTGCTAATTATAACAACTATTATGCATGTTATTGTCCTAAAAAGGGTTTGGGAACCCGGGTTGTGCACCAGGGGACATGTATCAATGCAAAAAGAAGTTTTAAAAACGGTCGTTTTTCGGGAGCAGTCATTTTAATGATGCATAAAGTGAAAAAAAAAAGTCAAATATTCCTTTAAATATCGTACCTGGGGGGTGTCTAAAGTATGCCTGTGAAGTGCCACGTGTTTCCCGTGTTTAGAACTGTCCCTGCACAAAATGACACTTCTAAAGGAAAAAAAAGCCATTTAAAACTGCTTGCGGCTTTAATGTAATGTCTGGTCCCGGTAATATAGATGAAAATCTTTAAGAAAAATGGCATAGCTACCCCATGCCCCCCCCCCTACCCCAGCCCATTACCAGTCCCTTTGGGTCTTGTATGGATATTAAGGGGAACCCCGCACATAAAATAAAAAAGGCCCTATATACTCTGAACAGCCGTATACAGGCGGTGCATACAAGACAGGGACTGTAGGTTTGTTCTTATGTAGAATCTGTTTGTAATTTTGAACAGGTACATTGTTTAAGTGTAGCTCCAGCCCAAAAATCTATTTTTAAACTTTTTGGAAAACATAGGTAAGGGTTATCACCCCTGTAACATTTGTTTTGCTGTCTGTGCCCCTGTTCAGAACATTTCACCTCACTTTCCGTCCCAATGACAACTGTTTTTGAAATGTGGTGTTTTTCTTGAAACAAGGATTGCTGATAAAGCATCAGTACAGAGGAGACACCTTTCTCCCATATTAATTCTTACAGGAGAGAATTTTCCTTCCTAGGGGTAGATTTCCTCTCACTTCCTGTTGTCTTCTTGCGTTTGCAAGTAGGAGTCGTTTGTAAGTTGGATGTTTGAAAGTAGGGACCTGCCGTATATACTCTGCAGAAATAGGCCCATTAGTTGTTGGTGTTGGCACAACACTGTAAGCACTCACAGTTACTCTTGGTTGGTGCTGGAACGCCCTGCTGTCAACTATTATATCAGGAATTTTAATTACATATAATTGTTGAACAGTGGTAGTAAAAATTGGGCCTTTGATGGTGGTGCTGGTGCCACAACACTGTAAGCCCTGACAGTTACTCTTGGTGGGTGCAGCAATGGGCCCTGCTGTGAATTATTAGATCAAGAATTGTAATTGCATGCCCCTGTTGAACAGGGGCTGAAAAATTGTGCCTTTCGTGGTGGTGGTGGTGGTGGTGGTGTTGCCACAACACTGTAAGCCCTCAGAGTTACTCTTGGTGGGTGCAGGAATGGGCCCTGCTGTGAATTATTAGATCAAGAATTGTAATTACATGCCCCTTTTGAACAGGGGCTGAAAAATTGGGCCTTTCGTGGTGGTGGTGGTGGTGGCGTTGCCACAACACTGTAAGCCCTCAGAGTTACTCTTGGTGGGTGCAGGAATGGGCCCTGCTGTGAATTATTAGATCAAGAATTGTAATTACATGCCCCTTTTGAACAGGGGCTGAAAAATTGGGCCTTTCGTGGTGGTGGTGGTGGTGGCGTTGCCACAACACTGTAAGCCCTCAGAGTTACTCTTGGTGGGTGCAGGAATGGGCCCTGCTGTGAATTATTAGATCAAGAATTGTAATTACATGCCCCTTTTGAACAGGGGCTGAAAAATTGGGCCTTTCGTGGTGGTGGTGGTGGTGGCGTTGCCACAACACTGTAAGCCCTCAGAGTTACTCTTGGTGGGTGCAGCAATGGGCCCTGCTGTGAATTATTAGATCAAGAATTGTAATTGCATGCCCCTGTTGAACAGGGGCTGAAAAATTGGGCCTTAGGCACTGGTGGCACAACACTACAACCCCTCACAGATACTGTACTTGGAGCACAGCAATGAGCCCTGTTGCAAAGTATTGCTTCAAAAATTGTAATGACACGCCCCTGTTAAACAGGGGCTGAAAAATTGGGCCTTAGGCACTGGTGCCACAACACTCCAACCCCTCACAGATACTGTACTTGGAGCACAGCAATGAGCCCTATGGCAAATTATTGCTTAAAAAAATTGTAATTACACGCCCCTGTAAAATAGGGGCTGAAAAATTGGTCCTTAGCCACTGGTGGCGGCACCCATAAACAAAAATGATCTTCCAAGCTATCATCATCAATCGTTTCATTGAGGACTCGGAGGAGGAGGATAGCCAGTCAACATAACAGCACAGGCACTCAGCATCAGCATCAGTCTTGAAGGGATGTGACATGTTAAAATCAATTAGTCTGTTATATCAGCATCAGGTGTGTGGTAGCTGGTGGTGATCCAAGACTGGTTCATCTTGATGAAAGTCAGTCGATCAACCGAGTCGGTGGACAGGCGCACCCTGTGATCCGTGACAAATCCTCCAGCAGCACTGAATGTGCGTTCCGAAAGAACGCTGGATGCAGGACAGGCCAGTAGCTCAATTGCATACTGTGCAAGCTCTGGCCAGTGATCCATCCTCAAGACCCAGTAAGCCAGAGGATTTTCGGTGGGGAAGGTGTCCAAGTCTGACCTTGCCCCTAGATATTCCTGCACCATGTTTATCAGACGCTGGCGATGGTTGCTGGAACCGATCATACTTTGGGGCTGCGGACTAAAGAATTGTCTGAACGCATCGGTCAGACGGCCACCTTCCCCACCGCTCCTTCTTTGACTGCCCGAAGCCTCAGCAACTCGTTGTCCAGGACCAGGAGTTTGTAACCTTCCAGTCTCTGGGAACGCGTTGCACAGACCTTTCTGCAAGGCCTCCCGGAGTTGTCTCATCCTCTGCTCCCTCTGCGACGGTAAGATAAGGTCCGCAACCTTACCCTTGTACCGTGGATCAAGGAGAGTGGCCAGCCAGTAATGGTCCCTCTCCTTGATCCGAAGAATACGAGGATCCTTCCGCAGACTTTGCAGGATCAGGGAGGCCATGCAGCGTAGGTTTGCTGAGGCATTCGCTCCGGAGTCCTCTGGGTCACTAAGGACGACATGATCCGCAGCCACCTCCTCCCAGCCACGTACAAGTCCACTGGTTTCTTGGGACTGTAAATCATCCCTAAAAGACTGCTGCTGATGATGCTGAGTGCCAGCCTCCACCTCCATGCTGACACAATCCTCCTCCTCCTCCTCCTCCTCCTCTTCCTGTACGATGGGTGGGACAGAAGGAACACTGTCTGGGTAAAGGGGGCCTTGAGAGGCAAGGAAGTCCTCCTCTTCCTGCCTCTGTTCTGCCTCAAGTGCCCTGTCCATTATTCCACGCAGCGTGTGCTCCAACAGGTGGACAAGAGGTACAGTGTCACTGATGCATGCACTGTCACTGCTCACCATCCTCGTGGCCTCCTCAAATGGTGCCAGGACAGTGCATGCATCCCTGATCATGCCCCACTGGCGTGGAGAAAAAAAACCAAGCTCCCCTGACCCTGTCCTGGTGCCGTAGTCGCACAGGTACTCATTGATGGCCCTCTGCTGCGTGTGCAGCCGCTGCAGCATGGCCAACGTTGAGTTCCACCTGGTGGGCATGTCACATATAAGGCGGTTCTTGGGCAGGTTCAACTCCTTTTGCAGCTCAGCCAGGCGAGCACTGGCATTATAAGATCTGCGGAAATGCACACAGACTTTCCTGGCCTGCCTCAGGACATCCTGTAAGCCCGGGTACCTGCCCAAGAACCGCTGCACCACCAGGTTAAGGACGTGAGCCACACAGGGCACATGGGTCAGTTGTCCCTGTCGGAGGGCGGAGAGGAGGTTGGTGCCATTGTCGCAAACCACCATTCCTGGCTTAAGCTGGCGTGGCGTCAACCACCTCTCGGCCTGGCCCTGCAGAGCAGACAGGACCTCTGCCCCAGTGTGGCTTCTGTCCCCCAAACACAGCAGCGCAAGCACGGCATGGCATCTTTTTGCCTGCGTACTTGCGTAGCCCCTTGAACGGCTACGGAGCACCGCTGGTTCATAGGACAAACCACAGGAAGAGGCCATGGAGGAAGAAGAAGAGGAGGGGGTGGAGGAGAGAGGTGTGTCACAACCAGTAGTAGCATTTTGGAGGCGTGGCGGTGGAACAACCTCCAACACTACTGCACCTTGTCCTGCATCCTTCCCAGCTGCCAAAAGAGTGACCCAATGGGCCGTGAAAGAAAGGTAACGTCCCTGTCCATACCTGCTGGACCATGAGTCAGCGGTAATATGCACCTTACCGCTGACTGCCCTGTCCAGCGAGGCCAAGACATTGCCTTCCACATGCCGGTAGAGAGCCGGAATAGCCTTCCGTGAGAAAAAGTGGCGTTTGGGAACCTGCCACTGAGGAACCGCACATTGCACAAACTCACGGAAGGGGGCCGAGTCTACCAACTGAAAAGGCAGCAGTTGAAGCGCTAGCAATTTAGCCAAGCTAGCATTCAACCGCTGGGCATGTGGATGGCTGGGAGTGAACTTCTTTCGACGGTCCAGCAGCTGGGGCAGGGAAATTTGCCTGCTAGAATCGGACGTCGGTGTACTGCTAGCAGAGTGGCCGCAAGTACTTGGCTGTGACACACCTAATTCTACACCTTCATTCCTCTCAGTGCATGTTTCAGAGAGGACTGAAGTTATAGTGGGGTTGGAGATCCCAGCTGATGCGGTGCAAGGAGAGGTCCGCTTTGTTCTTTGGTGTGGGTCTTTGAGGTAGGCTTGCCAACGAGCTGCATGGCAGGTCAACATATGTCTGGTCAGGCATGTGGTACCCAAGCGGCTGATGTTTTGGCCACGCGATATACGCTTGAGACATATGTTGCAAACAGCAGCTGTGCGATCTGATGCACTAGCCTCAAAAAAGGCCCACACCAAAGAACTTTTTGAATGACGGGCAGAGGCAGCGCCCTGCACAGGCGGAGCTCTGCGGTGTGATTCCGTCGGTGTACTGCCCTTACGCTGGCCACCAAAGGGCATCCTGCCTCGTTGGAGATGTGCCTCCTCCTCATCCTCCTCCTCCTCCTCTCTCCTATTAGGCACCCACGTGGAGTCAGTGACCTCATCATCCCCTCCCTCCTCATCACTGGAGCCAATCTGGCAGTATGCTGCAGCTGCTGGAACATGACTGCCAGATTGGTGTCCTTCTTGAGCATCCCCTCTGTCTGCTCTCACGCTACTGCCTTCCTGTAGCTGGGTTTCATCATCAGACCCTTCGAAACGCTGGGCATCCTCCTGGAGCATGTACCCAACACTGTGCTCAAACAGTTCGGGGGACTCCTCAGGAGGAGGACATGGTGGGTCTAGGGAAGGAGTGACTGATGATGAGTCTGACATTGATACCAGGGAAGAGGACGCTTTGGCAGCTGCTTTGCCAGTACCCTGAGCCTGGGTGAGAGAGGATGAGGAGGAGGAGGAGGGCTTGGTCATCCACTCTACCAAGTCTTCGGCATGATGTGGCTCAACATGTCCAGCTGCCGAAAAGAAGGACAAGCGTGTCCCATGGCCATGTGCTGATGACAATGCACCGCGTCCACGACCAGCACTGTTGCCCCCAGACACAGAGCCTGCTTGCCCTCTTTTATTGCCTCCTGACTGTCTGCCTCTCCTTGTTTGCCTTCCAGACATTCTAATAGATGGCCTGCAGGGAGATGGGAAAAAAGCAATAAGGGCTACCTTCAGGTGTCCTTCTCTGTCCCTTTACTTAAGGATTTCTAAATATGGTTGAGGATGATTGCTTTTGCACAGAATAGCACAACGACAATTTCCCTGACTGTCCAAAAAACAAGGATTTCAAAGATGGTTGATGAGGAATGCTTTAGCACACTATAGCACAAGGAGAATTTCCCTCACTGTCCTTCCCTGTCCCTAGAAACAAGGATTATCAGAGTGAAAGAAACTGACACTCTTCCTACCTATAGTTTTCTGTCCCTAGAAAAAATGTTTTTTTAAAGCACACTATAGCACAAGGAGAATTTCCCTCACTGTCCTTCCCTGTCCCTAGAAACAAGGATTCATAAAGTAAAACACACTGACACTCTCCCTACCTATAGTTTTCTGTCCCTAGAAAAATGTTTTTTTAAAGCACAATATAGCACAAGGAGAATTTCCCTCACTGTCCTTCCCTGTCCCTAGAAACAAGGATTCGCACAGTAAAACACACTGACACTCTCCTACCTATAGTTTTCTGTCCCTAGAAAAATGTTTTTTTAAAGCACACTATAGCACAAGGAGAATTTCCCTCACTGTCCTTCCCTGTCCCTAGAAACAAGGATTCATAAAGTAAAACACACTGACACTCTCCCTACCTATAGTTTTCTGTCCCTAGAAAAATGTTTTTTTAAAGCACACTATAGCACAAGGAGAATTTCCCTCACTGTCCTTCCCTGTCCCTAGAAACAAGGATTCGCACAGTAAAACACACTGACACTCTCCCTACCTAAAGTTTTCTGTCCCTAGAAAAATGTTTTTTTAAAGCACACTATAGCACAAGGAGAATTTCCCTCACTGTCCTTCCCTGTCCCTAGAAACAAGGATTCACACAGTAAAACACACTGACACTCTCCCTACCTATAGTTTTCTGTCCCTAGAAAAATGTTTTTTTAAAGCACACTATAGCACAAGGAGAATTTCCCTCACTGTCCTTCCCTGTCCCTAGAAACAAGGATTCGCACAGTAAAACACACTGACACTCTCCCTACCTATAGTTTTCTGTCCCTAGAAAAATGTTTTTTTAAAGCACACTATAGCACAAGGAGAATTTCCCTCACTGTCCTTCCCTGTCCCTAGAAACAAGGATTCGCACAGTAAAACACACTGACACTCTCCCTACCTATAGTTTTCTGTCCCTAGAAAAATGTTTTTTTAAAGCACACTATAGCACAAGGAGAATTTCCCTCACTGTCCTTCCCTGTCCCTAGAAACAAGGATTCGCACAGTAAAACACACTGACACTCTCCCTACCTATAGTTTTCTGTCCCTAGAAAAATGTTTTTTTAAAGCACACTATAGCACAAGGAGAATTTCCCTCACTGTCCTTCCCTGTCCCTAGAAACAAGGATTCATAAAGTAAAACACACTGACACTCTCCCTACCTATAGTTTTCTGTCCCTAGAAAAATGTTTTTTTAAAGCACAATATAGCACAAGGAGAATTTCCCTCACTGTCCTTCCCTGTCCCTAGAAACAAGGATTCGCACAGTAAAACACACTGACACTCTCCTACCTATAGTTTTCTGTCCCTAGAAAAATGTTTTTTTAAAGCACACTATAGCACAAGGAGAATTTCCCTCACTGTCCTTCCCTGTCCCTAGAAACAAGGATTCATAAAGTAAAACACACTGACACTCTCCCTACCTATAGTTTTCTGTCCCTAGAAAAATGTTTTTTTAAAGCACACTATAGCACAAGGAGAATTTCCCTCACTGTCCTTCCCTGTCCCTAGAAACAAGGATTCGCACAGTAAAACACACTGACACTCTCCCTACCTAAAGTTTTCTGTCCCTAGAAAAATGTTTTTTTAAAGCACACTATAGCACAAGGAGAATTTCCCTCACTGTCCTTCCCTGTCCCTAGAAACAAGGATTCGCACAGTAAAACACACTGACACTCTCCCTACCTATAGTTTTCTGTCCCTAGAAAAATGTTTTTTTAAAGCACACTATAGCACAAGGAGAATTTCCCTCACTGTCCTTCCCTGTCCCTAGAAACAAGGATTCGCACAGTAAAACACACTGACACTCTCCCTACCTATAGTTTTCTGTCCCTAGAAAAATGTTTTTTTAAAGCACACTATAGCACAAGGAGAATTTCCCTCACTGTCCTTCCCTGTCCCTAGAAACAAGGATTCGCACAGTAAAACACACTGACACTCTCCCTACCTATAGTTTTCTGTCCCTAGAAAAATGTTTTTTTAAAGCACACTATAGCACAAGGAGAATTTCCCTCACTGTCCTTCCCTGTCCCTAGAAACAAGGATTCATAAAGTAAAACACACTGACACTCTCCCTACCTATAGTTTTCTGTCCCTAGAAAAATGTTTTTTTAAAGCACAATATAGCACAAGGAGAATTTCCCTCACTGTCCTTCCCTGTCCCTAGAAACAAGGATTCGCACAGTAAAACACACTGACACTCTCCTACCTATAGTTTTCTGTCCCTAGAAAAATGTTTTTTTAAAGCACACTATAGCACAAGGAGAATTTCCCTCACTGTCCTTCCCTGTCCCTAGAAACAAGGATTCATAAAGTAAAACACACTGACACTCTCCCTACCTATAGTTTTCTGTCCCTAGAAAAATGTTTTTTTAAAGCACACTATAGCACAAGGAGAATTTCCCTCACTGTCCTTCCCTGTCCCTAGAAACAAGGATTCGCACAGTAAAACACACTGACACTCTCCCTACCTAAAGTTTTCTGTCCCTAGAAAAATGTTTTTTTAAAGCACACTATAGCACAAGGAGAATTTCCCTCACTGTCCTTCCCTGTCCCTAGAAACAAGGATTCGCACAGTAAAACACACTGACACTCTCCCTACCTATAGTTTTCTGTCCCTAGAAAAATGTTTTTTTAAAGCACACTATAGCACAAGGAGAATTTCCCTCACTGTCCTTCCCTGTCCCTAGAAACAAGGATTCGCACAGTAAAACACACTGACACTCTCCCTACCTATAGTTTTCTGTCCCTAGAAAAATGTTTTTTTAAAGCACACTATAGCACAAGGAGAATTTCCCTCACTGTCCTTCCCTGTCCCTAGGAACAAGGATTCGCACAGTAAAACACACTGACACTCTCCCTACCTATAGTTTTCTGTCCCTAGAAAAATGTTTTTTTAAAGCACACTATAGCACAAGGAGAATTTCCCTCACTGTCCTTCCCTGTCCCTAGAAACAAGGATTCGCACAGTAAAACACACTGACACTCTCCCTACCTATAGTTTTCTGTCCCTAGAAAAATGTTTTTTTAAAGCACACTATAGCACAAGGAGAATTTCCCTCACTGTCCTTCCCTGTCCCTAGAAACAAGGATTCATGAAGTAAAACACACTGACACTCTCCCTACCTATAGTTTTCTGTCCCTAGAAAAATGTTTTTTTAAAGCACACTATAGCACAAGGAGAATTTCCCTCACTGTCCTTCCCTGTCCCTAGAAACAAGGATTCGCACAGTAAAACACACTGACACTCTCCCTACCTATAGTTTTCTGTCCCTAGAAAAATGTTTTTTTAAAGCACACTATAGCACAAGGAGAATTTCCCTCACTGTCCTTCCCTGTCCCTAGAAACAAGGATTCGCACAGTAAAACACACTGACACTCTCCCTACCTATAGTTTTCTGTCCCTAGAAAAATGTTTTTTTAAAGCACACTATAGCACAAGGAGAATTTCCCTCACTGTCCTTCCCTGTCCCTAGAAACAAGGATTCGCACAGTAAAACACACTGACACTCTCCCTACCTATAGTTTTCTGTCCCTAGAAAAATGTTTTTTTAAAGCACACTATAGCACAAGGAGAATTTCCCTCACTGTCCTTCCCTGTCCCTAGAAACAAGGATTCGCACAGTAAAACACACTGACACTCTCCCTACCTATAGTTTTCTGTCCCTAGAAAAATGTTTTTTTAAAGCACACTATAGCACAAGGAGAATTTCCCTCACTGTCCTTCCCTGTCCCTAGAAACAAGGATTCGCACAGTAAAACACACTGACACTCTCCCTACCTATAGTTTTCTGTCCCTAGAAAAATGTTTTTTTAAAGCACACTATAGCACAAGGAGAATTTCCCTCACTGTCCTTCCCTGTCCCTAGAAACAAGGATTCGCACAGTAAAACACACTGACACTCTCCCTACCTATAGTTTTCTGTCCCTAGAAAAATGTTTTTTTAAAGCACACTATAGCACAAGGAGAATTTCCCTCACTGTCCTTCCCTGTCCCTAGAAACAAGGATTCGCACAGTAAAACACACTGACACTCTCCCTACCTATAGTTTTCTGTCCCTAGAAAAATGTTTTTTTAAAGCACACTATAGCACAAGGAGAATTTCCCTCACTGTCCTTCCCTGTCCCTAGAAACAAGGATTCATAAAGTAAAACACACTGACACTCTCCCTACCTATAGTTTTCTGTCCCTAGAAAAATGTTTTTTTAAAGCACACTATAGCACAAGGAGAATTTCCCTCACTGTCCTTCCCTGTCCCTAGAAACAAGGATTCGCACAGTAAAACACACTGACACTCTCCCTACCTATAGTTTTCTGTCCCTAGAAAAATGTTTTTTTAAAGCACACTATAGCACAAGGAGAATTTCCCTCACTGTCCTTCCCTGTCCCTAGAAACAAGGATTCGCACAGTAAAACACACTGACACTCTCCCTACCTATAGTTTTCTGTCCCTAGAAAAATGTTTTTTTAAAGCACACTATAGCACAAGGAGAATTTCCCTCACTGTCCTTCCCTGTCCCTAGAAACAAGGATTCGCACAGTAAAACACACTGACACTCTCCCTACCTATAGTTTTCTGTCCCTAGAAAAATGTTTTTTTAAAGCACACTATAGCACAAGGAGAATTTCCCTCACTGTCCTTCCCTGTCCCTAGAAACAAGGATTCGCACAGTAAAACACACTGACACTCTCCCTACCTATAGTTTTCTGTCCCTAGAAAAATGTTTTTTTAAAGCACACTATAGCACAAGGAGAATTTCCCTCACTGTCCTTCCCTGTCCCTAGAAACAAGGATTCGCACAGTAAAACACACTGACACTCTCCCTACCTATAATTTTCTGTCCCTAGAAAAATGTTTTTTTAAAGCACACTATAGCACAAGGAGAATTTCCCTCACTGTCCTTCCCTGTCCCTAGAAACAAGGATTCGCACAGTAAAACACACTGACACTCTCCCTACCTATAGTTTTCTGTCCCTAGAAAAATGTTTTTTTAAAGCACACTATAGCACAAGGAGAATTTCCCTCACTGTCCTTCCCTGTCCCTAGAAACAAGGATTCATAAAGTAAAACACACTGACACTCTCCCTACCTATAGTTTTCTGTCCCTAGAAAAATGTTTTTTTAAAGCACACTATAGCACAAGGAGAATTTCCCTCACTGTCCTTCCCTGTCCCTAGAAACAAGGATTCGCACAGTAAAACACACTGACACTCTCCCTACCTATAGTTTTCTGTCCCTAGAAAAATGTTTTTTTAAAGCACACTATAGCACAAGGAGAATTTCCCTCACTGTCCTTCCCTGTCCCTAGAAACAAGGATTCGCACAGTAAAACACACTGACACTCTCCCTACCTATAGTTTTCTGTCCCTAGAAAAATGTTTTTTTAAAGCACACTATAGCACAAGGAGAATTTCCCTCACTGTCCTTCCCTGTCCCTAGAAACAAGGATTCGCACAGTAAAACACACTGACACTCTCCCTACCTATAGTTTTCTGTCCCTAGAAAAATGTTTTTTTAAAGCACACTATAGCACAAGGAGAATTTCCCTCACTGTCCTTCCCTGTCCCTAGAAACAAGGATTCGCACAGTAAAACACACTGACACTCTCCCTACCTATAGTTTTCTGTCCCTAGAAAAATGTTTTTTTAAAGCACACTATAGCACAAGGAGAATTTCCCTCACTGTCCTTCCCTGTCCCTAGAAACAAGGATTCGCACAGTAAAACACACTGACACTCTCCCTACCTATAGTTTTCTGTCCCTAGAAAAATGTTTTTTTAAAGCACACTATAGCACAAGGAGAATTTCCCTCACTGTCCTTCCCTGTCCCTAGAAACAAGGATTCATAAAGTAAAACACACTGACACTCTCCCTACCTATAGTTTTCTGTCCCTAGAAAAATGTTTTTTTAAAGCACACTATAGCACAAGGAGAATTTCCCTCACTGTCCTTCCCTGTCCCTAGAAACAAGGATTCGCACAGTAAAACACACTGACACTCTCCCTACCTATAGTTTTCTGTCCCTAGAAAAATGTTTTTTTAAAGCACACTATAGCACAAGGAGAATTTCCCTCACTGTCCTTCCCTGTCCCTAGAAACAAGGATTCGCACAGTAAAACACACTGACACTCTCCCTACCTATAGTTTTCTGTCCCTAGAAAAATGTTTTTTTAAAGCACACTATAGCACAAGGAGAATTTCCCTCACTGTCCTTCCCTGTCCCTAGAAACAAGGATTCGCACAGTAAAACACACTGACACTCTCCCTACCTATAGTTTTCTGTCCCTAGAAAAATGTTTTTTTAAAGCACACTATAGCACAAGGAGAATTTCCCTCACTGTCCTTCCCTGTCCCTAGAAACAAGGATTCATAAAGTAAAACACACTGACACTCTCCCTACCTATAGTTTTCTGTCCCTAGAAAAATGTTTTTTTAAAGCACACTATAGCACAAGGAGAATTTCCCTCACTGTCCTTCCCTGTCCCTAGAAACAAGGATTCGCACAGTAAAACACACTGACACTCTCCCTACCTATAGTTTTCTGTCCCTAGAAAAATGTTTTTTTAAAGCACACTATAGCACAAGGAGAATTTCCCTCACTGTCCTTCCCTGTCCCTAGAAACAAGGATTCGCACAGTAAAACACACTGACACTCTCCCTACCTATAGTTTTCTGTCCCTAGAAAAATGTTTTTTTAAAGCACACTATAGCACAAGGAGAATTTCCCTCACTGTCCTTCCCTGTCCCTAGAAACAAGGATTCGCACAGTAAAACACACTGACACTCTCCCTACCTATAGTTTTCTGTCCCTAGAAAAATGTTTTTTTAAAGCACACTATAGCACAAGGAGAATTTCCCTCACTGTCCTTCCCTGTCCCTAGAAACAAGGATTCATAAAGTAAAACACACTGACACTCTCCCTACCTATAGTTTTCTGTCCCTAGAAAAATGTTTTTTTAAAGCACACTATAGCACAAGGAGAATTTCCCTCACTGTCCTTCCCTGTCCCTAGAAACAAGGATTCGCACAGTAAAACACACTGACACTCTCCCTACCTATAGTTTTCTGTCCCTAGAAAAATGTTTTTTTAAAGCACATTATAGCACAAGGAGAATTTCCCTCACTGTCCTTCCCTGTCCCTAGAAACAAGGATTCGCACAGTAAAACACACTGACACTCTCCCTACCTATAGTTTTCTGTCCCTAGAAAAATGTTTTTTTAAAGCACACTATAGCACAAGGAGAATTTCCCTCACTGTCCTTCCCTGTCCCTAGAAACAAGGATTCGCACAGTAAAACACACTGACACTCTCCCTACCTATATTTTTCTGTCCCTAGAAAAAATGTTTTTTTAAAGCACACTATAGCACAAGGAGAATTCCCTCACTGTCCTTCCCTGTCCCTAGAAACAAGGATTCGCACAGTAAAACACACTGACACTCTCCCTACCTATCCTTCTCTTTCCCTAAACTAAAGGAATCCAGGTTAAGCAAGAAAAAATAAATGTCACTGTCCCTGCCTATGCTTCTCTTTCCCTGCTCCGGAACACACTACACTAGGCCGCCGTGCTGGCGGCCTTTTATTGTGTGGGGCGTGTACTAAACACCCTCAGCAATAATTGGCCACAGGCATCCTGCCTGTGGCCAATCATTGCTCTCCTCGCTGCCGGCGCTGTGATTGGCCAAGCATGCGGGGTCACAGTGCATGCTTGGCCAATCACAGCGCCTGGATGACACTGCGATGGCGTAGTGCATTGTGGGCCGTTCGCGTCACTCGAATTTGGCGCGAACGGCCCAAATCGTTCGATCTTCGTCGAATGATCGAACAGCCGATGTTCGAGTCGAACGTATGTTCGACTCGAACACGAAGCTCATCCCTAGTTACCGCGTGTTAGTAAAAGTTTGGTGAGAGATGATTCGCGCTTTTCAGTCTTCGTGCTTTAAAGATCGTTTTCTGGTGTTCAGTTTGTGCTTGAGGGTTTGTATCTGTCTTTCAGTGCTTGTAGTCAGTTCGTATCTGTTTTTGCGTGCGTTCTTGTCCGCTCGTTACTGTTTTTCAGGTCGTTCTTCAGAGGCCTTGCTGTTCTTCAGTGCGTTCTTTTAGTTCTTTCTAATTAGATGATTATGCAGGAAGCCATCACTGCTGAGCAGAGGCTAGTTGCTACGTTGCGCTACCTGGCAACAGGGAGAAGCTTGCAGGACCTCAAGTTCTCGACAGGCATCTCCCCCCAGGCTCTGGGCCTCATTATCTCAGAAACCTGTTCTGCCATGATCCAAGTCCTGCAGGAGGACTATATTAAGGTAAGTTTTGTCCTTTAACCTCACATTCTATGTATTTAATGCTTGCTAATGTATAGTATTTTTTAAACAGTCCCTAATTACCATGATTGTAATATGCTGTGAATGTCCCCTTTGTCCCCATGCATGTTGTAAGTTTTAATGCTCCTTTTCTGGCCTACATGCATATTTCCAATAACCAACCTCTCCAGCACTCTATCCTGGGCCCAAACACACCTAGCCTAGTCACTTCCCAATGTTATTTGTCTGCTCCATTGTAGTGCTTGACCCTCCCCCCCTAAAATGTGTTCATTTTTTTATTTTGTTCTAATTCAGACAGAGTGCTAGAGCCTTTATTTCTGAGGTCCCCAACTCATCTCGAACCCCCCCTCCATAAAATAATTTTATTGGTCCATCAGAGGGGGTGAGGAATCTGATTAGTGACCATTTTTTTTGTTCTTAAAATACTCCTTCAAATTAATGTTATACTGATGTTTTGGCAAGAATGTTTTGGGATAATCTGCTTGCAATGTTTATGTATTGAAGTATTAATTTTTTTTTCTTGTTTGACTCTATAGTTCCCTTCTATGCCACAGGAATGGCAGAATGTGGTATCAGAGTTTTCACAGCGTTGGAACTTTCTCAACTGTGGAGGAGCCATTGATGGCAAGCACGTCCGCATCGTGCCACCACCCCATTCGGGATCCTATTATGTAAATTATAAAGGGTTCCACAGTATCATGCTGATGGCAGTGGTGTCTGCCAATTATGAATTCCTTTTTGTGGATGTGGGGAAAAATGGGCGGATGTCTGACGGTGGAGTTTTTGCCCAGACGGAGTTCGCCCAATGGCTACAATCAGATGACCTGGCGTTGCCACCTGTGGCAGAGAATGAAGAGGGACTACCCTTTGTTTTCATCGCAGATGAGGCGTTTGCACTCGGTCCACATCTGATGAGGCCTTTTCCCCAAAGGACCCTCACCCCTGAGAGGAGGGTGTTTAATTTCAGGCTGGCCAGATCCAGAAGGGGGGTTGAAAATGCCTTTGGCATCATGGCCAGCCGTTTCTGCCTCTTTCTGACCTCAATAAATCTGGCGGAGTACAAGTGGAATCACATTTTAATGTGCTGTTGCATCCTTCATAATTTTTTTTTTAATTCTCCAAATTATTTTGCTTCTGTTGGGCATGAGGCCACACGACATTCTGATTTTGCATTGCCAGCCCAGGAAACTGGCCCTACAGGCTTGGCCCCCCAAAGCGGCCATGATGTGCGGCAACAGTATTTGGAGTATTTTATGGGTAGGGGGGCCATTGCAATACCTGATGACATTTGAATGTTTGCTTTTAATAAAAATATATTTTGCTTTGGGTTGCTTTTATCTTTTTCCTAGGTTATCCTAGTGCACTTGTAGTGCCATGTGTATTTTGCTTTAGGAAATAACCATCATTGTCAGTGTAAACGCCACAATTTTTTTTTTTTTAGGCAACATTGATATAAGAAGCCACACATTGTTGAATATAAAATATTTTTAATTGTTGCACATTTTAAATGTGTTTTTTTTAATATAAAAACGTAGAAAATGGTATTATTATTATTTTTTTGGGGGTATTTATCTTGCTAAAACGCATGAACCATATGTAACTTGTAAAGTTTAACATGTACACTGGTACTAAAAACAATTAAAACACTACAACCCAAACAATCAAAACAACAAACAAAATTAAAAGTAATTTTTTTTGGAATATTCCAATTTTAAACCCTCCCAAGCACATCTATGATCTTTTTTATTCTTTGCTCCACCTGCTTGGTCTTTTGCCTGATCTGGAGAAAGTTTTGGTTGATGTGATCCAGGTCACAGACCATGATTTCTTGGATCACCATCTGGGCACTGTGACTGGTGAATCTTTGCAGAAAAGCACCTAAAATTTTGAAACACACCATGTATTATAAATATGTAGGCCTACATCTATTACCTGAATCTGTGGTGTATGACACTGACCTGTTGTGTTGCCATTTTCCACTTCCTCCACTTCTTCCTCCACATCCCGCGGTTGTGGGTCTTGGTTTGGAGGTGTGGAGTTCCTAGGCTCCCGTCTCGAAGCTCTTTGAAGCCCTATGAGATTGAACCAAAAGGTATACTTGAGGAAAAAAAGATTTGAAGCCTGAAAGAGGAATATGAATCATTCTTTGGAAGTGTGGTACAATTGTCTGTTTTGTCAATAGTTCTAAGCTGAACACATGATTGTATCCATTACCAAAGCTGGTACATTTATCTATTTTGGTCAAGTTTCACACATGGAAACACACCAAGTATCCACTGGATCACCTATGTGTGACACCCTAAAAATGTTGTTCTTGTGGCCCACACTTGTGCTATTGAGTCTGTAACCAGCTGCTGAGCATACTCTCCTTACCGTACACTGAATCCAGTTAGATTAGTTAAATATAGTTACCAACACATCTACACAACCATGTTCCAAAAAAAATTCTCACATAAATAGTTCAAGATGCAAAGTTTCATGTTCTTGGGCACAATAATCAGTCGTATGATTCATCGTTCAATCGCTCACTAATAAAATTATGATGTTTTTGTCTGATACAGTGGTAACTAAATTTGACCATGCCTAAATAGGGAGCGCGCGTCTGTTTCTTCCATCTACAGCCTGCACGCTCACGAAACCTGGACGCATACCGATGACGTCATCGCCCTCTGCCTGACTTCTCCCTGCGCTCCAAGCCTCGCGCTGAGGACACACTCCACTGCTCCACCGCAAACCTGCTGCACTCCATACAGCGGTGTAGAGCTTCCATTACAATCACAGAAGGCACAGCCTAGGAGATCAAGGAGAGGGGTCGACTCTACCGAGGACAGCCCCACACCCTGGGACATGACTCAATGCCTGCTTTAAACTACTTAAATGTGAGTGCACTATAAGGAAATCTAATTGTATATTAAACTTGTTGAAAAATCTGCACCCAGAGGCGCCTCTTCTCTCCCTTTTTGTCTTTTCAGCGCTGGGAACATGGTCTCTGTTTCACCTTGATGGCAGCCCTGAGTGTGGTCCATTCCCATTCCATTTTATCCTATTTCACTAATTTATTGTTTCATTCCCTCTCCTTCCCCTCCCCCCTCCAATTTTAACTCTTTATGAACTATCATTGAAAGACTCAAGTCCTTGTGGACACCTATTAAGGAGACTGTGGACTTAGTACCATACTGTGCATACGGGGTTTATTTATGCATCCAGCACATATTAATACATCTATAGGATAACCTTGTATTAGATATTTGCACCTTTTACTTGTATATATGGTCAAATTTAGTTAACACTGTATCCGAAAAAAAACATTGTATTATTATTAGTGAGCGAATGAACGATGATTCCTACGACCGATTATTGTGCCCACGAACATGAAACTTGACATCTTGAACTGTACTACATTAAAGAAAAAGCACATGCAGCACCATGCTAGTAATAATAATCTGAGTAACACAGGAAAATTACTTACTTTTTCTATAACTTCTTTAATTTTGTGGTATTGCTCCGGCTCCCTCAACTTGATGTCAGACCATCTTTTGCGGAGCTGTTCTTTTGATCTGCGCACCCCAAATTTAATTTGCAGTTTTAACAACTTTGTTCATTATTTTGGCCTTGACCTGGTTAGGCTTTTTGTATGGGTCATGTTTTGCATCATAATCCTCCCTCCTCAATATTGCCACCATTTCAACCATCTCCTCGAATGCCATGTTTGTGGCCTTGTATCTCCGGGATCTGGTCTGTGGTTCCACCTGGATTTCCTCCTCGGTTGAGGTTGCCACTTGCAGAGTGTCCGCCATGTTGTCTTGAATTACGACGAGCGAGAAGGGGCGGGGAAAGTAGTATAACGAACATCAGGGGCGGGGAAAGCGTGTGGAGCTTCACGGTAACGGTAATCTGCATGGGTCAAAACGACGTTCAGTGTGTGGGAGAAGGTCGGAAGCAACGAACGTGTAGATCGGGGGTACGTAACATTTTTTTGACTTGACTGATCAGTAAATGAGTTTGTGGCCTATATATGGTGAGAAAGATTAGTAGTAGAGTCTTGACTGACATTAGTATTTTTCTGGTTTTTGACTTGCATAAATCATGCAGGTCTTCAAAGATATTGAGTTTAAGGCAGAGGTGGAAGAATCCTGCAAAGGTGGAAGAATCCTGCAAAGGTGGAAGAATCTTCCAGTTTTATGGCAGACCAAAAGTAAGACTAATAAAAATAAAGAAGCCAGGAAGATCCCACTGGAGAACATGCTTGAATTTATGAAAACACAGATCCCCACAGCAACAGTCAAGGATGTCAAGAAGAAAATTGGGATCATTAGGGGCACATATCGTACTGAACGCAACAAAGTCATAAAAATCAATGAGGTCAGGAGCAGCTGCAGATCAAATTTACAAGCCTAATCTGTGTCAGCTAAACTTCCTTGATGACCATCTGGAAGCAAGGGAATCCCTTTCAAGCCTTCCCCCCAGAAGTAGCTCCAGCCTTCCCTGCAGCCAACCCTCCAGCCTTCCCTGCAGCCAAGTTCAACCTTCTTCGGAGGAACAACCTGAATTCCTGTAGGAGCCTGATTTGACCATTTGGAGCCAGGTATAGTATTTAAAGATTTAACAAAAAGTGTTTGACATATCAATAGACAGTAGTGGCCAAAAATGATAGGGACAAGAATGAAAAATGCAGGGGTCAGAATGATTGTCTTTAATATTTATTAGCATTCAATTTACAACTGTCATGAGGTGACAAATGTGTGTGATAGGTGAAGACCAAAATTTAACTATGTACCTTTTTTATACACAGACAGAACAAAGCCAGAATGAGAAAATGTGAGCCAGGCCTCAGTGGGACCCAGGAGGAGGCAGGCCCCTGTGGGACCCAGGAGGAGGCAGGCCCCTGTGGGACCCAGGAGGAGGAAGGCCCCAGTGGGACACGGCGTAACACCAGGTCCCAGATACTTCCTCTCCGCATTCCACCAAAAAGGGCCAGGAGGCTTATACAGATGGAGGAGGAAACACAGGCCCTAATTAGGGTGGCTTCTGTGGCCCTCAGAGTGCCCCCCACCGCTGCAGAGGAATTTGCTGCCCTAATTGGTCACAAACTGCCAACAATGGACATGGGCCAGCGTCTCAGATGCGAGACCATCATATTGAAGGCAGTCAACATGGGCATGATGGGGAAGCTCACAGATAATACCGACCTTGTGGAGATTGCTCCTGCTCCTATTCCTGCTCCTGCTCCTGCTCCTGTTCCTGCTCCTGTTCCTGCTCCAGTTCCTGCTCCTGTTACAGGCTACAAAGAAGACCAAAAAATAATTCTATGATATGTCCTTCTCATGGTCCTATTTTTATTCTTGACATCCTTGGTTGTTTGCTGTGGTGATCTCTGTCTGCACTAATTCAAGCAGGGTCTCCAGGTCTCCTTCCTGGCTTCTTTGTTTTTATTACCTGTGTTTTTGGTTTGCCTTCACCTTTATTTTTTTTTGATGCCAGACAAAATGGATTTTTGGTTTCCAGGCAAAAATTGACCATGTGTTTTTATTCAAAATAGAGAGTTTGCTAGTGAGTAGGCAGGGACATTTCAAAAAAACATTTTCAAATTAACAAGGGACACTAACCTCCTTGAGGGTAAATAATACTAAATAATAATGTTGTTGTGGTAACTTGACACAAAACAATATGGAAATCAGTTTAAAATATTATCCAAATAATAACCAAAATATAACATCTTCAATAAAAGATTGTAAAAATTCTAAAAACATTTTTTAGGGAGATCTGGCTTACAAAAAAAAAAGATTATTCATGAGATCACGATAAATAATAAAGAAACAAGTTTGTCATAACTCTGTGAGAATATCAACAGCAAAATAACTTGATTATTGTAGCATTATAAAGAAGAAAAAAATCCGCTGCATTAAACGATGCAAAAATTTACAGCGTGACGAATGTGCTATCTCCATTACGAATGCTAGTTTTACCAGAACGATCGATCCCGTCTCATAACTTGCTTCTGAGCATACGTGTTTATTTTCCCGTCATTAAAGCGTACACAAGGACAGTTTTCATGACGAGAAAAACGACGATGTGAAAAACAACGATAAAAAATAGAGCATGTTCTAAATTTTTAATGCCCATTTTTCACGTTGAGAAAAATGCTCTGGAGCCTACACACGATTGTTTTTAACCACTTAACGACCGCTCACTGTATATATACGTCGGCAGAATGGCACCGACAGGCACAATCACGTACAGTGTACGTGATCGCCTTTGTACAGTTGGGGGGTCCGATCGGACCCCACTCCTATACAGTGAGCGGCCGTTTATCGTTAGGGAGCGATCAGAGATGAGGGGGTGACCATTCGATTTCGGCCACCCCCTCGCGATCGCTCCCGGCGAATGAAAATGCTTCCTCCGCCATGTGATGTAAACACAGGCAGGAGGAAGTGATGTCATCTCCCTCGCGGCGGTCTTTTCGATTCCGGCGCTGAGGAGAGAAGAAGCAGGTTAGTGCACCAACAGTCCACTGACACTTAGGTACACATAGGCACACATTTCACCCCCCAGTCACCCCCAGATCACCCCCAGGTCACCCCCCAGCCCCCAATCACAGTGTCACTGATTGCAGTGATCATTTATTTTACTGATCACTGCATTTAGTGTCATCTGTGATAGTAAAAAGTTGCAGGGCAGTTAGGTTTAGGCCCCTTTAGGTCCAGGGTAGCCCCCTAACCCCCCCTAATAAAGGTTTAACCCCTTGATCGCCCCCCAGGTAACCCTTTCACCCCCTAACACCAGCGTCACTAAGCAATCGTATTTTCGATCGCTGTATTTAGTGCCGGTGGTGCCCTAGATAGCCAGTTATTTATTTTTAGTTTTGCCGCAGGTTTTTAGAGCGTCAGGTACCCCCATATATTATTTTAACCCCCTGATTGCCCCTAGAGTTAACCCTTTCACCAGTGATCACCGTATAAGCGTCACTGCTGACACTGGTTACCCAGTTAGTTATTTCGTTATTTAGGTAACCCGTCAGGTTTTTATATAGTGTCGGGTACCCCCATATTTAACCTAATAAAGGTTTTAACCCCCAGATTGCCCCTAGTTAACCCTTTCACCAGTGATCACCATATAAAGGTTACGGGTGACGCTGGTTGGTTAGTTTGCTTTTATAGCATCAGGGCACCCGCCGTATATAACCCAATAAAGGTTTAACCCCCTGATCGCCCGGCGGGTGAGATTAATTAGGTTTTAGCGCCAGAGAGGGTCTGCGTCGCCCCAGGCAGCGTTAGGTTAGTGCCAGTAACGCTAACACCCACGCGCAAAGCATACACCTCCCTTAGTGGTATAGTATCTGAACAGATCAATATCTGATCTGATCAGATCTATACTAGCGTCCCCAGCGGTTTAGGGTTCCCAAAAACGCAGTGTTAGCGGGATCAGCCCAGATACCTGCTAGCACCTGCGTTTAGCCCCTCCGCCCAGCCCAGCCCAGCCCAGCCCACCCAAGTGCAGTATCGATCGATCACTGTCACTTACCAAACACAAAACACATAACTGCAGCATTCGCAGAGACAGTCCTGATCCCTGCGACCGCTAACAGTTTTTTTTGTAGCGTTTGATACATTTGCTGACAACAGTCGGGTGCTTTTTTTCCTGTGAATCTTACTAGTGTACCCCTAAATTTAAAGCCCAAAATGGCAAGACGAAGGTACACTAGTAAAGAGGCCTACGAGATTCTGAGCATGACAGATAGTGAAGAGGAGGTCACGTATCTGTCAGATTCAGGCTCAGAATATCTTCCCGTAGAAGACAGTGACGTCAGCAAACCCCACGTCAGATAGCTCCGACGACGAAGTTGAGGTCCCTGCTAAGGTCAGGCGTACCCGATCCCGATCTTCTGAGGTTGTTGAGGAGCAAGAACCGCAGGGCTCTCGTATCATGGAGCAGAGTAGTACTAGCGCCGCTATTGCTTCTGGTGAATTGACAAGCACCAGCGGCCTAGTACAGCCTGGGCGTACATCCAGCACTGCAGTATCACTTGGTGACGTGGCGAGTCCCATAAGTGCAGTTCAAGTTGGCGAGGTGGCAAGCACAAGTAGTGTCCCGCTGCCACCAATAAGAAGACAAAGGCAGGCCCGTCGTACCCATAGTGCTCTTCCTGCAGAATTCGCCTATCCTGATTGGGTCCCCACCACTTCTGCAGAACCCGTACTTCCCCCATTCACTGCCCAACCCGGTATTCAGGTGGAAACAGCTGATTTTATGCCAATTGATTATTATTCGCTGTTTTTCACGGAAGATCTCTATAGATCTATTGTGGACCAGAGTAATTTATATGCTGGTCAATTCATCGCCGCTAATCCCCAGTTGCCTTCCATTGCCAAAGATTGGAAACCAATTACGGTTTCCGAATTTAAGACCTTTCTGGGCTTTTCCCTCAACATGGGCACACATAAATTCCCGTCATTGCGTGCTTATTGGTCCACGCACCCAATTGACCACATGCCCGTGTTCTCTGCCTCCATGCCCAGGAAACGATACGAGCAGATCTTGTGGTTCATGCATTTCAACGACAATGAACTTTGTCGTCCACGTGGGGACCCTGAGTACGACCGGCTCTATAAAATTCGGCCCCTCATAAACCACTTCAACGAACGTTTTGCAGCCTTGTTTATTCCCGATCAAGCTGTCTGCGTTGATGAGTCCCTGATTAAATTTTCTGGCCACTTGGCTCTCAAGCAGTACCTTCCCAACAAGGGTGCCAGATACGGGGTCAAGCTCTATAAGTGCTGTGACAGGGCAACAGGCTATGTATGGAGCTTTATGGCTTTCCCCAGCGGCTTGTAGATGCCCGTCTTAGGCTGGGGGAGAGAGCCTGCGTAAAGTGTAATAACTTGCTCGCTATGAAGTGGAGGGACAATAAGAATGTTTTCCTTCTTACCTCCCTTCATGCAGACACGACCTTCATGCAGTCCAAATTCGTACGGCGACTGGTGTTGTGCAGAAACCCCTCTGTGTCCATGAATATAACAAAAATATGGGAGGGGTGGACCTCAACGACCAGTTGTTGGCGCCGTATCTAATTGACCGTAAGGCGAGACACTGGTACAAAAAAGTGTCTCTATCCTTATTTCAATTGGCTTTGCTGAACGCTCATGTGCTATACAGAGCTTCAGGCGGGACGTTATCTCTTCTAAAATTCCAGAATGAGATTGTCACAGAACTCCTGTATCCAGGCGGTTCTGCACCTCACCCCCCCCCTACCAAATGCAGTAAGCCGGCTGCATGAGAGGCATTATACGCATGTCCTCCCGAGTACCCCTACCCAACGAGCCCCCCAAAAAAGATGTCGTGTCTGTAGCAAGCGCGGATTTAGGCGTGACACCCGTCATTATTGTTCACTCTGTCCTGACAAACCTGGTCTTTGCCTTGGTGAATGTTTTGAACGCTACCACTCAAAAGTGAAGTTTTAGCGTAGGGTACAGCATTTCACAGACTAGGACACACTTACACAGGGTCTCCCAAGATGCCATTACATTTTGAGAGACCCGAACCATTACATTTGTTAAAGTTACAAAAAAAAAGTGTAAAAAAGAAAAAAAAAAAACGTAAAAAACAAAAACACAAAAAAATATAAAATAAAAAAACCAAAAATAGTTGTCGTTTTATTGTTCTCTCTCTCTCTCTATTTTCTCTCTATTGTTCTGCTCTTTTTTACTGTATTCCATTCTGCAATGTTTTATCATGCTTGCTTTTCAGGTATGTCATTTTTTGTTTTCAGGTGCGCCATTCAACTGCAGCGCGGAATTATTTATCTTGACAGCAACAGCGTTTGCTCCCACGATACATAAAGCCGTGACTCCAGTGCTGTAGGAGGTGATTTCACCACCACAGTTAAAAAAAAAGAGCATATATGCCGAAGCATGGGGGCAGCAGGAGCGGAGGAGCGATTTTGCTCCTAATGCCGCGTACATACGGTCGAAATTCCGACGGAGGCTTGCCCGTGGAAAAGTCCGACCGTGTGTACGCGGCATAACCTTTTATGCCGCGTACATACGGTCAAAATTTCGACGAAGGCTTGCCTGTGGAAAAGTCCGACCGTGTGTACGCGGCATAACTTTTTTGCGGGAGGATGCCCCCATGCTTCGGCATATATATATTTTAGGCACAGGTTGCGCTAAAAAAATGTTTTATTTTTTACTAGGTTTTGTTTTGGTATTTGCTTTGCAGGTATGGTATGGTAAGGTCTTAGGGCTCTTTCACACGGAGGTCCGTTCAGGTCCGCCTGTCAGTTTTTTAGGCGGACCTGAAACGGATCCTCCATGTAGCCCTATGGAGGCACGGATGTCAGCGGAGACATGTCCGCTGACATCCGCTCCGCTCCGCTCCGCCAAAGTGTGACGGAGGAAAACCCTATTTTTCCTTCCGTCGGCGGAGCGGATCGGATGACAATGGACTCTACGGTCCGTCGTCATCCGATTCCCCATAGGGGAGAGCGGCGCTCTGACAGGGCGGTCCCTGCACAGTGTGCGGGGACCGCCCAGTCATCCGTCGGCTCAGCGGGGATCAACGGAGCGATCCCCGCTGAGCAAGCGGAGCTTCACGGGGCGGATCTGCACGGATCCGCCCCGTGTGAAAGGACCCTTACTGTTGTACTGTAATGTTACTTTGTTTTAATGTTAACCATCATTTGCTTAGCAGGTACGCCATTCAGTTGCATCGCGGATTTATTTATCTTGACAGCAACAGCGTTTGCTCCCACGATACATAAAGCCGTGACTCCAACGCTGTAGGAGGTGATTTCACCACCACAGTTAAAAAAAGAGCATATATGCCGAAGCATGGGGGCAGCAGGGGCGGAGGAGCGATTTTGCTCCTAATGCCGCGTATATACGGTCGAAATTCCGACGGAGGCTTGCCCGTGGAAAAGTTTGACCGTGTGTACGCGGCATAACCTTTTATGCCGCGTACATACGGTCGAAATTTCGACAAAGACTTGCCCGTGGAAAAGTCTGACCGTGTGTACGCGGCATAACTTTTTTGCGGGAGGATGCCCCCATGCTTCGGCATATATGCCCATCATTAGAAGTGGGTGGATGAAGGGAGGTATTCTAATGGTGGGCATACCCACCGATCAATCTCTTTTTTTCGTTCAGCCAACAGGCTGCATGAAAAAAAAGATTACAATACATGTCCAACAAGGACCAGCAACGTACTGGTATGTTGCTGGACTTTGAATGTTTATACCAGAATGATGCCTGCAGGTTTAGGTATCATCTTGGTATCATTCTTTTCAGCCAGTGGCCGGCTTTCATGTAAAAGCAATTCTAGCAGATAATTAGCCTCTAGACTGCTTTTACAAGCAGTGGGAGGGAATGCCCCCCCCGGATATAAACAGCGCCATTGGGAAATTGGGAAAGCATTTTATCAGACCGATCTTGGTGTGGTCAGATGCTTTGAGGGCAGAGGAAAGATCTAGGGTCTAACCCCCCAATTTTTTTCAAAAAAAGAGTACCTGTCACTACTTATTGCTATCATAGGGGATATTTACATTCCCTGAGAAAACAATAAAAATGATAAAAAAAAATAAATATGGAAGGAACAGTTTAAAAATAAAATAAAAAAGCAAAATAAATAATTAAAAAAAAAAAAAAAAAAGCACCGCTGTCCCCCCCTGCTCTTGCGCAAAGGTGAACTCAAGCGTCGGTCTAGCATCATATGTAAACAGCAATTGCATCATGCATGTGAGGTATCACCGCGAAGGTCGAGGGCAGTAATTTTAGCAGTAGACCTCCTCTGTAAATCTAACGTGGTAACCTGTAAAGGCTTTTAAATGCTTTTAAAAATGAATGTAGTTTCTCGCCGCTGCGCGTTTGTGCGCAATTTTAAAGCATGTTGTGTTTGGTATCCATGTACTCGGCCTAATGCCGCGTACACACGATCATTATTCACGGCGGTTTAAAAACCGCCGTGAATAATGACATTTTAAACGAGGGAACAGCTTGTTCCCCACACACGGTCATTTTTCTCGTCATTTTTTAAAATGACGAGAAAAACGATCGTCTATGGGCTCCGTGGCAGTGTTTCCCTATGGGAAACACTGCCGCGGAACAAATGTCAGGAAAAACGACGAGAAAAATTAGAACATGTTCTAATTTTTCTCATCGTGATTAATGCCGTTTTTCCCGTCGGGAAAAACGGCAAAAAGCCCACAGACGATCGTTTTTCTCGTCCAAAGGAAAAAATGTCATTTTTCCCGATGGGAAAAATTATCGTGTGTACGCGGCATAAGATCATCTTTTTTATTTCATCAAACATTTGGGCAATATAGTGTTTTTTAGTGCATTAAAAATAAAAAAAAGTGTGTTTTTCCCCCAAAAAATGCGTTTGAAAAATCGCTGCGCAAATACTGTGTGGAAAAAAAAAATGCAACACCCACTATTTTAATCTGTAGGGCCTTTGCTTTAAAAAATATATAATGTTTGGGGGTTCAACATAATTTTCTTGCAAAAAAAAAATGTTTTCATGTAAACAAAAAGTGTCAGAAAGGGCTTTGTCTTCAAGTGGTTAGAAGAGTGGATGATGTGTGACATAAGCTTCCTAATGTTGTGCATAAAATGCCAGGACAGTTCAAAACCCCCCCAAATGACCCCATTTTGGAAAGTAGACACCTGAAGCTATTTGCTGAGAGGCATGTTGAGCCCATTGAATATTTTTTTTTTGTCCCAAGTGATTGAATAATGACAAAAAGAAAAAAAAAATGTACAAAAAGTTGTCACTTAATTATATATTGCTCAAACATGCCATGGTTATATGTGGAATTGCACCCCAAAATACATTCTGTTTCTTCTCCTGAGTACGGGGATACCACATGTGTGAGACATTTTGAGAGCCTAGCCGCGTACAGGACCCGAAAACCAAGCACCGCCTTCAGGATTTCTATGGGTGTAAATTTTTGATTTCACTCCTCACTACCTATCACAGTTTCGGAGGCCATGGAATGCCCAGATGGCACAAACCCCCCCCCCCCCCAAATGACCCCTATTTTGGAAAGTAGACACCCCAAGCTATTTGCTGAGAGGTATGTTGAGTATTTTGCAGATCTCGCTTTTTGTCACAAAGTTTTAAAAATTTAAAAAAGAAAAAAAAAAATATGTCTTTCTTCATTTTCAAAAACAAATGAGAGCTGTAAAATACTCACCATGCCTCTCGGCAAATAGCTTGGGGTGTCTACTTTCCAAAATGGGGTCATTTGTGGGGGTTTTGGGCTATCTTGGCATTTTATGGCCTTCAAAACTGTGATAGGTAGTGAGGAGTGAAATCAAAAATTTGTGCCCTTAGAAATCCTGAAGGCGGTGCTTGGTTTTCGGGGGCCCGTACGCGGCTAGGCTCTCAAAAAGTCCCACACATGTGGTATCCCCGTACTCGGGAGAAGTAGCCAAATGTATTTTGGGGTGCAATTCCACATATAACCATGGCATGTTTGAGCAAATATATCATTTAATGACAACTTTTTGTACATTTTTTTTTTCTTTTTGTCATTATTCAATCACTTGGGACAAAAAAAAAATATTCAATGGGCTCAACATGCCTCTCAGCAATTTCCTTGGGGTGTCTACTTTCCAAAATGGGGTCATTTGGGGGGGTTTTGTGCTATCTTGGCATTTTATGGCCTTCAAAACTGTGATAGGTAGTGAGGAGTGAAATCAAAAATGTATGCCCTTAGAAACCTTGAAGGCGGTGCTTGGTTTTTGGGGTCCCGTACGCGGCTAGGCTCCCAAAAAGTCCCACACATGTGGTATCCCCGTACTCAGGAGAAGCAGCAGAATGTATTTTGGGGTGTAATTTCACATATGTCCATGGCATGTGTGAGAAATATATCATTTAGTGACAACTTTGTGCAAAAAAAAACAAAGTTTGTCATATTCCCTCAACTTGTGGCAAAATATAAAATATTCCATGGACTGAACATGCCTCTCAGTAAATAGCTTGGGGTGTCTACTTTCCAAAATGGGGTCATTTGGGGGAGTTTTGTGCTATTTTGGCATTTTATGGCCTTCGAAACTGTGATAGGTAGTGAGGAGTGAAATCAAAAATTTACGCCCTTAATAAATCCTGAAGGCGGTGCTTGGTTTTTGGGGCCCCGTACCCGGCTAGGCTCCCAAAAAGTCCCACACATGTGGTATCCCTGTACTCAGGAAAAGCAGCAGAATGTATTTTGGGGTGCAATTCCACATATAACCATGGCATGTGTGAGCAATATATCATTTAGTGACAACTTTTTGTACATTTTTTCTTTTTTTTTCTTTTTGTCATTATTCAATCATTTGGGACAAAAAAAAATATTCAATGGGCTCAACATGCCTCTCAGCAAATAGCTTGGGGTGTCTACTTTCCAAAATGGGGTCATTTGGGGGGGTTTTGTGCCATCTTGGCATTTTATGGCCTTCAAAACTGTGATAGGTAGTGATAGGTAGTGAGGAGTGAAATCAAAAATTTATGCCCTTAGAAACCTTGAAGGCGGTGCTTGGTTTTTGGGGTCCCGTACGTGAGTAGGCTCCCAAAAAGTCCCACACATGTGGTATCCCCGTACTCAGGAGAAGCAGCAGAATGTATTTTGGGGTGTAATTTCACATATGCCCATGGCATGTGTGAGCAATATATCATTTAGTGACAACTTTGTTCCAAAAAAATAAAGTTTGTCATATTCCCGCAACTTGTGGCAAAACATGGACTAATTATGCCTCTCAGTAAATAGCTTGGGGTGTCTACTTTCCAAAATGGGGTCATTTGGGGGGGTTTTGTGCTATTTTGGCATTTTATGGCCTTCGAAACTGTGATAGGTAGTGAGGAGTGAAATCAAAAATTTGCGCCCTTAGAAATCCTGAAGGCGGTGCTTGGTTTCCGGGGTCCCGTACGTGGCTAGGCTTCTAAAAAGTCCCACACATGTGGTATCCCCGTACTCAGGAGAAGCAGCAGAATGTATTTTGGGGTGCAATTCCACATATAACCATGGCATGTGTGAGCAATATATCATTGTAGTGACAACTTTTTGTAATTTTTTTTTTGTCATTATTCAATCACTTGGGACAAAAAAAAAATATTCAATGGGCTCAACATGTCTCTCAGCAATTTCCTTGGGGTGTCTACTTTCCAAAATGGGGTCATTTGGGGGGGGGGGGTTGTACTGCCCTGCCATTTTAGCACCTCAAGAAATGAGATAGGCAGTCATAAATTAGAAGCTGTGTAAATTCCAAAAAATGTACCCTAGTTTGTAGACGCTATAACTTTTGCGCAAACCAATAAATATACGCTTATTGACATTTTTTTTACTAAAGACATGTGGCTGAATACATTTTGGCCTAAATGTATGACTACAATTGAGTTTATTCGATTTTTCTTATAACAAAAAGTAGAAAATATCATTTTTTTTCAAAATTTTCTGTCTTTTTCCGTTTATATCGCAAAAAATAAAAATTGCAGAGGCAATCAAATACCATTAAAAGAAAGCTCTATTTGTGGGAAGAAAAGGACGCAAATTTCGTTTGGGTACAACATTGCATGTCCGCACAATTTACAGTTAAAGCAGTGCAAAATTCTGAAATCATCTTTGGTCCTTAAGCTACCAAATGGTCCGGGGCTTAAGTGGTTATGACCATTTTCTAAAATGGCATTTTTCTCATCATGAAAAACGGTTGTGTGTATGCGACATAACAGAAGAAGAATGGAAACACATCTGGTATACTATTTCCCACTGTTCTATTAATACTACCGCAATAGAATCCAATTACAAATTACTTATGAGATGGTATTTGGTTCCCAAACATTTAGCCAAGTTTAAACCAACTATCTCAAATAAATGCTTTAGAGGTTGTTTGGATATTGGAAGCTTTTTACATATTTGGTGGGGTTGTCCTAAATTAAAATAATTTTGGTCTGATATATATCTAATGATTTTTCACTTATTTGAAAAAAAACTTTCCAAAAACCCTCTAGAAGCCTTATTAAATGTCAAACCAAAAAACTTTACCAATACCCAATTCCCTCTTTTGACATTTTTATTCACTGCTGCTAAACAAACAAACAAAAGCATGGTGGTCTTCTACTCCAAATTCCACTTTGGTCAGGAACAAAATGAATTGGTTTATGTCCAATGAAAAACTTGCTGCTATTGTTTGTGATAATATAGACAAATTTGAGAAAAAATGGTCCCTATGGATTACATCTTACTTACCACAAAATTTTGATAGATCCCTTCTACGTTTGTGATATATCCTTAAAAACTCTTGTACATTTGTTATTTACCCTTATTCAATTATTATTTATTCCCTCTCTTAACTATTAATTTATTTATATGTATTTTAATATACACATTTTTTTATGTATATGATTTGCACTTAGCATGAATTGCAATATGGGAGCTGCTCGCCGCTGGGCTCATGCTAGCTATCCTCAGTGCCAGGCCAAGGCACTTACAAATGTAAGCAGACATTCTATTGTTCGTTTGTACAAATTGTATTTATTAAACGTTATTGCTCTATGGATTGTCCCCTTGTTTTCTTTCTGAGATAATTTGGAGGAATAGAGGGCACAATACAGAGATTTCATCTAATTAACCAAGGGTTCCAATCAGGATTTCCCTACAGCGCAATAGACCTTTTTAATTAATGAGGTCTTATTCATCTGGTGAGCAGTTTTCATATCAGAGCACTTTTGAGGGTGTTTTAAGCTCATTGGTGAAGGATTTCTTTTCATTTCTGCTATCAAGATTTGAGTCACCATTTTTGCTAATATGGACTTTTATCATGTCTTTTGCTAAAATTGTTTAAATACGTTTGTGGTCACATTTGCCATACGATTTGTTGCACTTTATATTATTCATACAATATTTCACTGCTGAGTATTGTTTTTGGTAGGTACTGGATACTTCACGCAGCATTTTATTTGCACATGTCACTTTATTCCATGTAATATGGTCATTTACTAACAGGCCGGATGGCAACCCCCCATTTTTTTGTAAGGGGCCCAGAGGTCCCCAGGGCCCCGGATGGCAACCCCCCCTTTTTTTTTTATAATTTTTTATTTTATTTTTTATTTATTTATCTTTCATTTATATTTTGTAAGGGGCCCAGAGGTCCCCAGGGCCCCGGATGGCAACCCCCCCTTTTTTTTATATAAAAATTTTAAAAATGTTAATTTTTTTTTTGTAAGGGGCCCAGAGGTCCCCAGAGGCCCGGAGGTTCCCAGGGCCCCGGATGGCAACCCCCTTTTTTTTTGTTCTTATTTTTTGTTCGTCAGCACCAAAAGCCCCCCGATCTCAACAATTCTCGGCAGCAGCACCCCCCGCCCTCTCAGTTCGTGGCACCCCCCGGTTCTCAATTTGCAGCAGCCCCCCCGCTTCTCAATTTGCGGCAGCAGCACCCCCCGGTTCTCCTCTGCTCTCTGCTCCAGGGGGCCAATGCCTGAAGCTGTGTAAGGGGCCCCAAAATTCCTAATGGTGGCCCTGCTAACAGATACACTGTAACGAAACGTCCCACACTACACTTGAGTGTTTTTGTCATATACCACTTCCTCCCAGTCTGAATCTAGATATCATATATTCCAACCGCTCACAAGCACAAAACGAGATGATACTTGTTTAGTTGCTGAACATGGACTGTTTATTAGAACCAGAATACAAGTCTTATATACAGTAAAATAGGAGGTTCCTACATCCTGCTCATATTACTCTAGCAATACACAGAAACATAAATTAACATGAGCTAATTAACTAATCACATAAAGCAGCCAATGTGACTCCCTAACTACAATACACATTATCATACATATCAACACAGAACTCCCTAATACAATTGCAGGATTAATTAGCACAAGAAACAATGGGTAAAAGACTCTTATGCCGTGTACACACGATCGGTTTTACCGATGAAAACAGTCCGATTGAGTTTTCTCATCGGACAAACCGATCGTGTATGGGCCCCATCGGTCTTTTTTTCCATCGGTGAGAAAAAATAGAACATGTTTTAAATTTATCCGATGGGGAAAAAAAACGATAGCAAATTCCGATCGTCTGTGTGGAACTCCATCTGAGAAAAAACCCACACATGCTCAGAATCAAGTCGACGCATGCTCAGAAGCATTGGACTTAATTTTTCTCGCGCTCGTCGGAGTGTTTTACGTCACGGCGTTTGGGACGGTCGGATTTTTGACTGATGGTGTGAAGGCAAGACTGATGGAAGTCAGCTTCATCGGATTTCCGATGGAAAAATCCATCGGATTAGAATCCATAGGAAATCCGATCGTGTGTACAAGTTAGAAGTTATCCTCAACTCATTTACATTATAACAGACAACAGACAGACAGGTGGCTGGAGTTGACATCAGCATATTCTAACAGTTAAGCCGTGTACACACGATCGGTTTTACCGATGAAAACAGTCCGATGGACTGTTTTCATCGGACGAACCGATCGTGTATGGGCCCCATCAGTCTTTTTTCCATCGGTGTAAAAAAATAGAACATGTTTTAAATTTATCTGATGGGAAAAAAAAGATAGCAAAATCCGATCGTCTGTGTGGAAATCCATCGGATAAAAAGCCCACGCATGCTCAGAATCAAGTCAACGCATGCTCAGAAGCATTGAACTTAATTTTTCTCGGCTCATCGGAGTGTTTTACGTCACCGCGTTTGAAACGGTCCATTTTTTGACTGATGGTGTGTGGGCAAGACTGATGGAAGACAGTTTTATCGGATTTCCGATGGAAAAAAACATCGGATTAGAATCCATAGGATATCCGATCGTGTGTACACGGCTTAAGTGTTCCAACATTATGAATCAGTCACTATTTCTAATATGACATATACATGGTTCCCAGAGTCTGTGTGTCTTGGGGGGACATAGACCTGAATCCAAAGTAACACCACCTCAAGGGTCCCCAGGCATACAGCTCACAAGAGCACTGTTTCCCCAAATGCCAGGGCCCATAATTGCAAGGCAAGAGGCTAGCATTCAGTCCTCTCCAAAAGCCTTTGTCCCGGGTGAGTCTGTCACATACACAATGTAGGTTTTCAGCGCCCCCTATCACTTATTTTTTGAATTGCACAGTGTTTCTGACATTGCTAATTAGGGAGCAGCTATACGCTTACTAAGATCTATAGTATTAAATAACATTTGGCGCAAGGTTTCCTGCCTTAAAACATATGATTTGCACTGCTCTTCTTTCTTGAAAAATAATAAAAATATTCATCAAAAAAAAAGACGAGGAGAATTAATTCTGGAACCCGGTAATCTGGTTTGGCTATCCACAGCAAACCTAAGGTTGGCGTGCCCTTCAAGAAAGTTGGGTCCTAAGTTTGTGGGTCCTTTTCCATTGAAGAGAAGGATCAACGAGGTAGCATATGAGCTGGAACTGTCAGAATCATTCAGGATTCATACTGTTTTTCATGTTACCCTGTTAAAACCCTCTGTTCCCAATTCCTTTCCAGAACGGAATTTTAGTCCCCCAGAACCTGTAATAAATGATGGGGGCTAAGAATTTGAGGTGGAAGCAATCTTGGATTGTAGGAAGAGAAATAATCAAGTTCAATACTTGATTAAATGGAAAGGGTATAGACCAGAAGAGAGCTTGTGGGAACCTGAGGTTAATATCCACGCTAAGAGACTAATCCAGTCATTCGAAAGGTCCCATCCTGAGAAGTTGGCCAGGTTGTGCATCCGGAGGCTGCCACTTGGAGGGGGGCAATGTCAAGAAGGTCTTGCCAGAAACAGAAGATCTGTGCTAGCTGGTGCGCGATTGCGGGTGCTAATGCGCATGCCAGAGCGCATGGGAGTACACGTGCAATTCCTGGCACCAAACGGGCTATATAAACCAGACTGACACACAGAAATATTGCTGTCTGATCTACAGCATTCCCTGTGTGATACCTGCAACTCCGCATCTGTTCCTGCGTTTACCCAGCTTGCCTCTGACTATCCCTGCTGTCCGCCTGCATCTGACCCCAGCTTGTTTTTTAGCATGCACCTGCCTTCTCCTCTGGTACCTCTACTGCCTGCCTGATATGGACCCAGCTTGTTCAGTGACATTAGCTTAATTTAATAACTGGGGTGGCAGTGATCAGGAAAACTGACTGGTGACAGTATATCAAAAAAAATTATACTTCCTCTTTTATTACATGGAGCATGGCGTGTTCCAGGAGGACGTCATGTGGAAATGGGCTGGGCAGGAAATGGTTAAAGGGTCTTTTCTGATAACTTCAGCATTGATAAATCCTACTTGATCCTGTTTGTTTATGAGGGGGCTGGGAAGCTGAGTTTGTTCTAATTAATCCTGTTTGTTTTGTGCTGGTAGATCGCATTAACAGTTGTAAACTATATTTGAACACTGTCTGTCCTAACAAAGGAATAAACATTTAGAATGTATGGTCTCTGGCATTGTATGTTAATGAGAGGAGATTCAGCCTGTCTTTCTACTTGGACATACTTACTCTGACAATGTTCATAAATGCTTGCAGTCTGCCATGAAGCCTTCACCTGAGCAACATCAAACAGTTAACAAATATATATATTATTTTTTTAGGTATACTGTGTAAATGGAAATGCATAACAAACATATAGGGGTTGATTTACTAAAGGAAAATCCACTTTGCACTTGAAAGTGCACATGGAAGTGCAGTCGCTGTAGATCGCTGTGAATCTGAGGGGAAGCTCTGAAATTAGGGGAAGCTCTGCTGATTTTATCATCCAATCATGTGCAAGATAAAATGCTGTTTTTTTATTTTCCTTGCATGTCCCCCTCAGATCTACAGCATCTGCACTTCCATGTGCACTTTCAGTGCACTTTCAAGTGCAAAGTGGATTTTCCTTTAGTAAATCAACCCCATAGTGTTATTTATTTATTTATTTTATTTGAGAGAAAAAATGGAAATACACTCTAAGGTCTTAAAGCGGAGTTCCATCCATTTTTAATTTACTACCTTTTCAGAAGTACAGAGTATACTTCCGATCCAGCCGGGCCACGGCCTACAACGTCACGTTCTCTTCTGTGGCGAGCTACCTCATTGTCTTCTGGGACCTGTGTGTGTCCCAGAAGACAAACTGGCCATTCATAAAGCGCTGCGCGACTCGCGCATTCGCAGTAGGAAACCAGCAGTGAAGCTGTAAGGCTCCACTGCCGGTTTCCCTTAGTTGGAATGGCGGCGCTGGCACTCGATTCGATGGATGGATCGGCCTTGGGAGGCCAACATCATGGGCTCCCTGGACAGGTAAGTGTTCTTATTAAAAGTCAGCAGCTACAGTGTTTGTAGCTGCTGACTTTAAAAAAAAAAATTTCGGCTGGAACACCGCTTTAATCACTTAAGCCCCGGACCATTTGCCCGGCCAAAGACCAGAGCACTTTCTTTTTCGTACATCACGGGACACAGAGCGACTTAGTCATTACTAATGGGTTATATAGATACCTTCAGGTGCTGGCACTGGCAACTTCCAAAACCGGAAGTACCCTCCCCTATATAAGCCCCTCCCATCCGGGAGCACCTCAGTTTTTTGCCAGTGTCTAAGGTGTTGGCCAAAGAGTAACATGTGTTTTCCTGGGCTTGCGTACAGGTTCTTTTACGGGCCTTAGTAAGCTGTTCTGGATCCCACCAAAAAAGCTTCATAGCTAAACGGTCGGTACCCGGGCCTTGCAACAGAAGAGCAAGGTTTTGCCTGTAATGCCTCTCTTAGGAGGGCTGGACCCTGGGATCCAGAGCTCTGGTCATACCCACGACCAAGATGTTTTCTGTGCAGGGTGCTATACAGGTCCAGGGGAGTGGAATCCTTGGGAACCCGGTCCCTGAAGGTTTAATTACAATGCCTGCCGTGATAGGTGAAGTTTGGGCTTCTGTGGACCAAACAGAGTCCTGCGGCGGGGAACAGGTAAGTGGGGGCCCCCAGGAACTTGGTTCTATTGGGGGACCCCCAAGCCTAATTTGTCTTTCTGTCTGTTACCTAACGGTATTCCCGCTGATATCTGTGTATGCCTGTAACTACTGAAAAATGTAAAATTTTAATAGTAGTCAAGAAAAAAAAAAAAAAAAGAGGACCGCGGTACCTGTGTTAAACCACTAGAGGCCGCTGTGGTCCATTTTTTCTTGTCATGTGGATCTTTGGGTTTCTCAAGTCAAAAGATCCAGGCAGTTGGTAAGTTCTCTCCACTTCCTCTGCCCTGTTGCTGCGCTCATCCACCGCACAGGCCCTCCGGCAAAAAGGGCCCTGGCTCCAATCCCTGCTTGGTTTTGAAAAGGGCGCCAATGGCGCACGGGCGCGCGCACGGGCGCGTGCACGCGCCTCCTATGAAAAAAAAGGGGCGGGGCGGGTGGATGACGCTCGATGCGCGCCGCGGCGCTTCTGCGCATGTGCAGGTGTCCCAGCATGTATAAAAGACACAGTACAAGTGTCAGCTGGATGCAAACAGAGCTAGCAACAAACAGTGGCACACAGAGGCGGTTGATGCAGGCATCCCCATAGAAAGACACTTTAGTGGACACCAGCTGGTATATAGCAGCAACTGTGTTAGACTATTACCAGCAAAATTGGTGTATGACTACGGGAATACCTCAGCTTTGTGCTTAAAGGATATGTCGTCCAGACGCTCCGGAAATAAGTCTTCCAGGAAGCCAAAGGGGTCTCCATCGGGCTCTGAGGATATTGGGCATGCTTGTACTGCACCAATCTCCCCTGAGAATTCAGAGGTCAGTAGCCGTAGGAACCCCGCAGGAGTGCCTGGTGCTGCGGCTGTCCCCAGTCCACCTGCTCCTGTATATATAACAGAGGAGGTTTTATCCTCAACTCTGGGAGGATTGGAAGAGAGATTAACAGCATTGATCGCTGCTTCCCTGTCACAGGGAAAGCGCATCCGATCTCCGTCTCCTCCTTCAGAGTGCCTGTTAGTGGAGGAACAGCCCCACACAGAGATCGACCTACCTGAAGGGGATCAGGATGAGGTTGATTCAGTTATGGAGGAATCAACAGTGGAAGAACCTTTCTCAGCATCTCAGGCTGAAAGATTATGGGTTCAGTCTCTGACTAACATGGTCCGATCAGCATTTAAAATGCCTCTGGCGGAACCATCAACCACTACGGTTTCCTCGCTGGGGTCGCTGAAAGCTCCCCAGGCTGTCTGTTCCTTCCCAATCCACCCTTTATTGGAAGGGCTTATTTACCAGGATTGGGAGCATCCTGATAAAATATTTACTCCCCCCAAGAGATTTCCGGTGATCTATCCCATGGAGGATAAGTTCATAAAAAAATGGAGGGTCCCTACAGTGGACGCAGCCATCTCTTCTGTGAACAAATCACTGACATGTCCAGTAGATAATGTTCCAATGTTCAAAGACCCAATAGATAAAAAATTGGAGTCTTTACTAAAATCTGCTTTCTCTACAGCAAGCATGGTGACACAACCTGTGGTAGCAGCGATTGGAGTCTGCCAAGCGGTGAAAGATCAGTTGAAACAAGTCTTAAGGGACTTACCAGATCAGCAGGCTCTTGCCCTAGCTGACCTACCTAGAGCCTTGTGTTTTGCGGTGGACGCCATAAAGGATACAATCCAACAGGCCTCCCGCTTTACGCTGTCTGTAGTACATATGCGTAGGCTTCTATGGCTCAAAAACTGGTCTGCTGAAGCTCCCTGTAAGAAATTGCTGGTTAGCTTCCCATTTCATGGAGAACGCTTATTTGGAGAAGATCTGGACAAATATATCCAGAAAATTTCTGCCGGTAAAAGTTCACTCTTACCGGTTAAGAACAAGAGTAGAAGTCCTTCTTTTAAGAGGCCTACTTCTCCAGTCCCTGGCACATCGGCTGTGAAACAGTTCCGACGGCCTCCACGGTCAAATTCAAGGGGGAAGAAATCAGGGACAATCACAGGGTAACAAGAAACCCTGGGTCAAGAGAGGTACAAAACCTCCCCCCAAGTCATGAAGGGTTGCCCCCACTCAATCGGGTGGGGGGAAGACTTCAGTTGTTCACAGAGACCTGGCGGGACACCATCAGAGACAGATGGGTGCTCTCCGCAGTAAGTCTGGGATACAAGCTGGAGTTAAAAGACACTCCTCCTGCCCAATTTATGAGGTCAAACGTGCCAAGCGATCCCCAGAAGAGAGGATCCCTCCTTCTGGCACTAGAACAACTATTGCTCCAAGGTGTAATCATGAAGGTTCCCCTGGAAGAAAGCGGGTTCGGGTTTTACTCGAACCTTTTCACAGTCCCCAAACCAAATGGGGACGTGAGGCCCATATTAAATCTAAAAGGGCTAAACAAGTTCCTAAATATCAGGACTTTTCGGATGGAGTCGATCCGATCGGTGGCCACCGCCCTACAAGGGCAGGAATGGTTAGCCTCGATCGACATAAGGGATGCTTATCTGCATATTCCCATCTTTCCGGCCCACCAGAAATTTCTACGCTTTGCAGTAGAAGGGCGCCATTTTCAGTTCAGAGCCTTACCTTTCGGTCTGGCCACAGCACCACGAGTGTTCACAAAAATTCTGGCCCCACTATTGGCCAATCTAAGAACACAAGGTGTAACGATAATGGCATATCTAGACGACCTGCTACTAATAGACCACTCAGTGGAAAAGCTGGAAGTAGCTATTCACAAGACAATCAAGTATCTGGGATATCACGGTTGGATTATCAACCGGGACAAGTCAGCTCTAAGACCAGTCAGAAGTCTGGAATACTTAGGGCTAAGGCTGGATTCAAATCAGAGAAAGATTTTCTTACCTCCAGAAAAGGTGTCGTCTTTAAAAGATTTGACCCACTTAGTGGGTACAAAAAGAAAACCATCCATACGCCTGTGCATGAGGCTGCTGGGAAAAATGGTGGCTTTATTTGAAGCAGTACCCTACGGTCAATTCCATTCAAGGAACTTGCAGAGGGCCATACTGTCAGCCTGGAACAAAAAAGTTCAGGCTTTAGACTTACCAATGTCCCTGTCCCCTTCCGTTCGCAAGAGCCTCCATTGGTGGTTGGTGCCCCAGAATCTGGAAAAAGGGAAACCCTTCAGTCCGGTTTCTTGGAAGGTGGTCACTACAGATGCCAGCCTCATAGGCTGGGGGGCAGTACTGGAGCAATGGTCTCTCCAGGGCAAGTGGTCAGAAGCAGAAAAGGCCCTGCCCATCAATCTCTTAGAGATACGAGCAGCCCGGTATGCCCTAGTAGCATGGACATCCAAACTCCAAGGGTCCCCTGTCAGAATTCAATCAGACAATGCCACAGCAGTGGCATATATCAATCACCAGGGTGGCACCAGGAGTCGTGCAGCCCAGAGGGAAGCGAATTGCATCCTGGAATGGGCAGAAAGATATGTCCCAGCCATATCCACGGTTTTCATCCCAGGAGTGGAAAATTGGAAAGCAGACTTTTTAAGTCACCAGCAATTATGCCCGGGGGAATGGTCTCTTCACCCCAAGGTTTTCCAGGCAATATGCCAGCGGTGGGGAACACCGGATGTAGATCTTCTAGCATCCAGATTCAACGCAAAGGTGGACAGATTTGTGTCTCGCACAAGGGATCCCCTAGCTTGCGGCTCGGATGCCCTAGTGTTCCCTTGGGATCAGTTCAAGCTGATATATGCATTCCCACCGCCACAATTGTTACCGCGATTAATCCGCAGAATCAGGGTAGAAAAGAAACCAGTGATTCTGGTGGCTCCAGCGTGGCCCCGAAGGGCATGGTACGCGGAGATTGTAAAAATGTCAGTGAGGAGTCCTTGGACCCTCCCACATCGTCCGGACCTGCTGTCGCAAGGACCGATATACCACCCTTCCTTACCAGCCCTAGGTTTGACGGCCTGGCTATTGAAGCCCACATTCTGAAAAAGAGAGGGCTCTCTAATCCTGTGGTATCTACCATGATCAATGCCAGGAAGCCGGTATCCAGGCAGATCTATTATAGGATCTGGAAGGCGTACATTACATGGTGTGAGGCCAAGAAATGGCATCCACGTAAGTACGTAATAGGTAGGATTTTGGACTTCCTACAGTGGGCTGTAGATAGGAAGCTGGCCTTGAGTACTATCAAGGGTCAGATTTCGGCCTTGTCAATATTTTTTCAAAGGCCCTTGGCTTCGCATTCACTAGTCAAAGCTTTCATACAAGGAGTGATGCGTATTAGCCCTCCGGTTAGTATTCCCATATGTCCATGGGACTTAAACCTGGTTCTGTCGGTTCTACAGAAACAACCGTTTGAACCATTGCAACACATTTCCTTGGTTCTTCTCACCAGGAAATTGATTTTCTTAGTAGCCATTTGTTCGGCTAAAAGAGTATCGGAATTAGCCGCCTTGTCCTGTAAGGAGCCATATCTGGTTGTCCATAAGGACAGAGTAGTATTACGTCCTCATCCAGCCTTTCTTCCTAAGGTGGTATCGAGGTTTCATTTGAACCAAGATGTGGTTCTTCCTTCTTTTTTCCCCAAACCTAGCTCGGTAGAGGAAAAGTTATTGCATTCTTTGGATGTAGTAAGAGCAGTTAAAGCTTATCTAAAAGCCACTGCTCAGATTCGCAGAACGGATACTTTGTTTATTCTGCCGGAAGGCCCCAGAAAGGGTCAGGCAGCATCAAAATCTACTTTAGCCAAGTGGATTCGACAGGTCATAATACAAGCGTATGGCTTGAGAAAGAGACCGCCTCCATTCAAAGTTAGGGCGCACTCCACAAGAGCAGTTGGAACTTCATGGGCAGTGCATCACCAGGCCTCCCTGGCTCAAGTCTGTAAGGCCGCAACATGGTCTTCAGTACACACGTTTACTAGATTCTACCAGGTAGACGTTAGAAGTCAGGAGGATGTCGCCTATGGGCGCAGTGTGTTGCAGGCCGCAAAAGATCCTCATGCCTGATGGCGCCCAGCTTATGTATAGTGTATCCCTCCCCTCATTTGGCATTGCTTTGGGACGTCCCATTAGTAATGACTAAGTCGCTCTGTGTCCCGTGATGTACGAAAAAGGGATTTTTATAACAGCTTACCTGTAAAATCCTTTTCTTGGAGTACATCACGGGACACAGAGCTCCCACCCCTCTTTTTGGGACACTTATTGCTTTGCTACAAAACTGAGGTGCTCCCGGATGGGAGGGGCTTATATAGGGGAGGGTACTTCCGGTTTTGGAAGTTGCCAGTGCCAGCACCTGAAGGTATCTATATAACCCATTAGTAATGACTAAGTCGCTCTGTGTCCCGTGATGTACTCCAAGAAAAGGATTTTACAGGAAAGCTGTTATAAAAATCCCTTTTTTTGCGATTCGCCATTTAACTGATAATTGCGCGGTCGTGCGACGTGGCTCCCAAACAAAATTGAGTTCCTTTTTTTCCCACAAATAGAGCTTTCTTTTGGTGGTATTTTATTTTCTACGCTATAAACAAAAATAGAGCGACAATTTTTAAATAAAAGCTATATTTTTAACTTTTTGCTATAATAAATATCCCCAAAAAATATATAAAAAAAAAAAATTTCCTCAGTTTAGGCCGATACGTATTCTTCTACATATTTTTGTGAAAATAAAACGCAATAAGCGTTTATTGATTGGTTTGCGCAAAAGTTTTAGCGTCTACAAAATAGGGGATATTTTTATGCCATTTTTATTAATAATTAATTTTTTACTAGTAATGGCGACGATCAGTGATTTTTATCGTGACTGCGACATTATGGCAGACACATAGGACACTTTTGATGCCATTTTGGGACCATTGTCATTTATACAGCGATCAGTGCTATAAAAATGCACTGATTACTGTGTAAATGACACTGGCAGTGAAGGGGTTAACCAGTAGGGCCGCTGAAGGGGTTAAGTGTGCCCTAGGGAGTGATTCTAACTGTCTGGGGGATGGGCTACGTGTGACACAACACTGATCACTGCTTCCGATGAGAGGGAGCAGACGATCAGTGTCCTGTCACTAGGCAGAACGGGGAGATGCTGTGTTTACACTGGCATCTCCCCGTTCTTCAGCTTCGTGACACGATTGTGGGCACCCGGCGGACATTGCGTCTGTGGGTCCTGCGGGCACGGTCACGGAGCTTGGGGCAGGCGGAAAATTCAAAGTGACGTACAGGTACGTTACTTTGCGCAACCGTGCCCTTCTGCCGATGTATATCTGCAGGAGGCGGTCGGCAAGCGGTTAAAGTGTATGTAAACCCTCACATATACCCAGTGAACTGAACAGCCTCCAATGATACACAGAGATTAAACAAATCTGTCTATGTACATTTTACATGTATATCTTCTGTCTTCACCTTGATATACTGTTTAGAAAGTGCATGTTCTGTTAGAATTTTCACTTCCTGGTTCCCCTGTAGGTGTGGATACTTGTTATACACTGTGAGACAGCTGATTGGAGGAATAGCACACACCCCCTCCCCAAACATGCAGAGCGTGCCTGTGACTAGTTTAGCTCTGTGCTAATCTATTTATAGCAACCTCCCCCGACACACACTTTTATCTCCCATCAGGGAGAGCTTGTCAAAAGGTATCAGGCTGATAACAAAGGAACCGAGCATGACAAAGCTATGGACATAGTGCTTTGAAGAAAGGTAACAAAACACTGCTGATAGATGTGGCCAGCTCAAATTTCATGAATCGGGTTTACATCCACTTTAACACAGAGAAGCATATAAGCAGACATTGGCCACTGGCCTATCACTTAGGGATACTTGTTTGACCAAGCTTTGTGTAGTTTATGTCGTTTTCCAGCCATTTGTTTCTTTTCTGTTATATACCGTATATACTGAAGTATAAGCCAAGTTTTTCAGACCTTTTTTTTAGGCTGAAAATGCCCCCCTCAGCTTATACTCGAGTCAATGCCCCACCTTCTATTCTCTGGTGTCTCTGGGCCGCTCCGGTGTGTGCGGGTGTTCTCAGGGCGGATCCAAGTGCCGTCTATCATGATCTAGGAGGCGGGGCTTTCTTACAGAGAGTGACACCGCACAAGATATATACTGCTGTGTGTGATTAAAAAAGCGGAGGGAGGGAGGGACAGGAGAGGCGGCATTTGGATCGGCCCTGAGAACACCCGCACACACAGTCTGCCGAACAGTTCAGACTCCAGCTCCGTGACACAGTGCAAGATATACCGGTATAGTATACTGCTGTGTGTGATTAAAAAACGCAGTGAGGGAGAGGAGAGGTGTGTATATAAAAAAAGGGTTTATAGTGTCTGAACTTGCCTAATGAAAGAATAACATGCCCTCACTATGGGTACTTTTTGTGATACATGTAAAACAAATATGCAGATGAAGGTTCAGAGTTTGACAATTTGTATCCATCATCATCTATTGCTGCTGTTGGACTCTATTGCCGCGTACACACGTCCGTTTTTAATGTCATTAAAAAAAACGACGTTTTTCTCGACGTGATTTTTCGTGTTTCCTCTCAAGCCTGCCTTGCCTACACACTATCGTGAAAAAAAATGCTCGAGCAAAGCGCAGTGACGTACAACATGTACGACGGCACTATAAAGGGGAAGTTCTATTCGGATGGCGCCACCCTTTGGGCTGCTTTTGCTGATCCTCGTATTAGTAAAGTTTGGTGAGAGCCGATTCACGCTTTTCAGCCTCATGCTCTTCAGTCCGTTACAGCGTGACGAATGTGCTATCTCCATTACGAACATTCGTTTTACCAGAAGGAGCGCTCCCATCTCATACTTGATTCTGAGCATGCGCATTTTTTCCCCCTCATAAAAGCATACACACTACTGTTTTTCACGACGTTAAACAGAACGAAAAAATAGAGCAGGTTTTAATTTTTTTTAGGCCATTTTTCACGTTGTTAAAAATGCTCTGGAGCCTACACATGATCGTTTTTAATGACCAATTTAAAAAATAGCATTTTTCACGCCATGAAAAACGGTCGTGTGTACGCGGCATACACTCAGCATGCTTTGCCTGTCACGTAAAACTATATTTCTGTATAGGCTAAAGTCTAGACTTGGGCTGCTCAGAATGAACCTACAGTTTTTATGTTTATGAAATCTAATACGTAGCTCAGTATGACCTATGCTGCTGGGAAGTCGCCTACCGTTGCTTCCTTAAAAAAATGTTTTTTGCCTTACTTACTTTTTATTTTGAAATTTACCGTACCAGTAGCTGCTGCATTTCGAGTCAATACGTTTTCCTATTTTTTTTGTGGTAAAATTAGGTGCCTCGGCTTATACTCGGGTCGGCTTAAGCCTCGTACACACGGCCCAGAATCCCGTCGTAAAAAAAACGTTGGTTTTCTCTACGAGATTCTTGTCAAGCTTGACGGGATTCTTTCCAAGCTTTCCTTGCATACACACTGTCAATTAAAAATCTTGTCATTGTAAAGTGCCGTGACGTACAACACATACGACGACCAATTCCTGAACCTTCACATCTCAGATTACCCCAATTCCTGCACCTTCACCCCTCAGGTCATCCCTAATTCCTGAACCTTCACAATTTATTCCAGCCCCAATTCCTGCACCTTCACACCTTATATAAGCCCCAATTCCTAAACCTTCACACCTCAGATCACCCCTATTCCCGTACCTTCACACCTCAGATTAGCCCCAATTCCTGCATTTTCACACCTCAAAACAGCCCCAATCCCTGCACCTTCACACCTCAGATGACCCCAATTCCTTCACCTTCACACCTCAGATCAGCCCCAATTCCTGCATTTTTACACCTCAGATCAGCCCCAGATTCTTCACACCTCAGACCAGCCCCAATTCCTGCACCGTCACACCTCAGATCAGCCCCAATTTCTGCACCTTCACACCTCAGATTCACCCCAAATCCTACACAATCACACCCCAGATCAGACCCAACGTCTGCACTTTTAGATCTCAAATAAGCCCAATTCCTGCATCTTCACGCCACAGATCATCCAAATCCCCGTACTCAGGAGAAGCAGCAGAATGTATTTTGGGGTGCAATTCCACATATAACCATGGCATGTGTGAGCAATATATCATTTAGTGACAACTTTTTGTAATTTTTTTTTTTTCATTATTCAATCACTTGGGACAAAAAAAAATATTCAATGGGCTCAACATGCCTCTCAGCAATTTCCTTGGGGTGTCTACTTTCCAAAATGGGGTCATTTGGGGGGGGGGGTTTGTACTGCCCTGCCATTTTAGCACCTCAAGAAATGAGATAGGCAGTCATAAATTAGAAGCTGTGTAAATTCCAAAAAATGTACCCTAGTTTGTAGACGCTATAACTTTTGCGCAAACCAATAAATATACGCTTATTGACATTTTTTTTACTAAAGACATGTGGTTGAATACATTTTGGCCTAAATGTATGACTACAATTGAGTTTATTCGATTTTTCTTATAACAAAAAGTAGAAAATATCTTTTTTTTTCAAAATTTTCTGTCTTTTTCCGTTTATATCGCAAAAAATAAAAATCGCAGAGGCAATCAAATACCATTAAAAGAAAGCTCTATTTGTGGGAAGAAAAGGACGCAAATTTCGTTTGGGTACAACATTGCATGTCCGCACAATTTACAGTTAAAGCAGCGCAGTGCAAAATTCTGAAATCACCTTTGGTCCTTTAGCTACCAAATGGTCCGGGGCTTAAGTGGTTAATGACCATTTTCTAAAATGGCATTTTTCTCATCATGAAAAACGGTTGTGTGTACGCGACATAACAGAAGAAGAATGGAAACACATCTGGTATACTACTTCCCACTGTTCTATTAATACTGCCGCAATAGAATCCAATTACAAATTACTTATGAGATGGTATTTGGTTCCCAAACATTTAGCCAAGTTTAAACCAACTATCTCAAATAAATGCTTTAGAGGTTGTTTGGATATTGGAAGCTTTTTACATATTTGGTGGGGTTGTCCTAAATTAAAATAATTTTGGTCTGATATATATCTAATGATTTTTCACTTATTTGAAAAAAAACTTTCCAAAAACCCTCTAGAAGCCTTATTAAATGTCAAACCAAAAAACTTTACCAATACCCAATTCCCTCTTTTGACATTTTTATTCACTGCTGCTAAACAAACAAACAAAAGCATGGTGGTCTTCTACTCCAAATTCCACTTTGGTCAGGAACAAAATGAATTGGTTTATGTCCAATGAAAAACTTGCTGCTATTGTTTGTGATAATATAGACAAATTTGAGAAAAAATGGTCCCCATGGATTACATCTTACTTACCACAAAATTTTGATAGATCCCTTCTACGTTTGTGATATATCCTTAAAAACTCTTGTACATTTGTTATTTACTAGACATGTGCACACTAAAATATTTTGTTTCGGAATTTCGTTTTCGTCCGAAAAATAAATTTATTTAGTTACTCCCGAAATTCGTTTTTATTTATTTCGTTTTTCGTTAGAAATTGCATTCGTCCGAAAATCTGAATTAATTAAGGTCGAATCTGTCATTGAAGGCTTATGGTGTCTGTCGAATGTTCAAAGAAGATTCGACGGAGCAGTGAAACTGTACGACGCTGCAATCATACATTTCCGGTCGAATGTTCCGCCCACAAGCTATAGAAGAATTCTAATGTTGTATGACTAGTAATAATTATATTTATTCATTACTATTACTAGTCAACCAACATTAGAATTCTTCTATAGCCTATGGGCGGATGCATTTGACCGGAAATGTACGATTGCAGCGTCGTACAGTTTTGCTGCACCGTCGAATCTTCTAACTTTCGATGCTTTGTCGAATCTTCGTCATTCTAGCTATTTTACTGCTCCTCCTCTTTGGTTACAATCAGCCAATAACATTCATCATCAACTTTATTTTTATTTTACTTCCCCCACCCAATTCCAGCAGTGATCTTTTCTCTCTATGTCGAATCTTTTCTCTCTATAATAACAAATCTTTTCTCTCCTATGTCGAATCTTTTCTCTCCTATGTCGAATCTTTTCTCTCCTATGTCGAATCTTTTCTCTCCTATGTCGAATCTTTTCTCTCCTATGTCGAATCTTTCTCTCCTATGTCGAATCTTTTCTCTCCTATGTCGAATCTTTTCTCTCCTATGTCGAATCTTTTCTCTTCTATGTCGAATCTTTCTCTCCTATGTCGAATCTTTTCTCTCCTATGTCGAATCTTTTCTCTTCTATGTCGAATCTTTCTCTCCTATGTCGAATCTTTTCTCTCTATAATGTTGAATCTTTTCTCTCCTATGTAGAATAATCTTGGACTAATAGAGTTAAGGTTAGGCACATTCGACCACAGGTTCGATAGACACAGATTGTTATTGTTAGCGTCACGTCGAATCTCCTATCTATATCGAACTGTTGTAGCAACGAAAACGAAAATAAAGCATTTGTTTATGTCGGATCTTTCGGTTTTCAGATTCTGTGCTTTCGTTTTCGTTTGTTAAAACGATAACGAAAATAGCTGAAATTCGGACGAAAATGCATTCGGACGAAAACGAATGCACATGTCTATTATTTACCCTTATTCAATTATTATTTATTTCCTCTCTTAACTATTAATTTATTTATATGTATTTTAATATACACATTTTTTTATGTATATGATTTGCACTTAGCATGAATTGCAATATGGGAGCTGCTCGCCGCTGGGCTCATGCTAGCTATCCTCAGTGCCAGGCCAAGGCACTTACAAATGTAAGCAGACATTCTGTTGTTCGTTTGTACAAATTGTATTTATTAAACGTTATTGCTCTATGGATTGTCCCCTTGTTTTCTTTCTGAGATAATTTGGAGGAATAGAGGGCACAATACAGAGATTTCATCTAATTAACCAAGGGTTCCAATCAGGATTTCCCTACAGCGCAATATACCTTTTTAATTAACGAGGTCTTATTCATCTGGTGAGCAGTTTTCATATCAGAGCACTTTTGAGGGTGTTTTAAGCTCATTGGTGAAGGATTTCTTTTCATTTCTGCTATCAAGATTTAATTCACCATTTTTGCTAATATGGACTTTTATCATGTCTTTTGCTAAAATTGTTTAAATACGTTTGTGGTCACATTTGCCATACGATTTGTTGCACTTTATATTATTCATACAATATTTCACTGCTGAGTATTGTTTTTGGTAGGTACTGGATACTTCACGCAGCATTTTATTTGCACATGTCACTTTATTCCATGTAATATGGTCATTTACTAACAGGCCGGATGGCAACCCCCCATTTTTTTGTAAGGGGCCCAGAGGTCCCCAGGGCCCCGGATGGCAACCCCCCCTTTTTTTTATATTTTTTTATTTTATTTTTTATTTATTTATCTTTCATTTATATTTTGTAAGGGGCCCAGAGGTCCCCAGGACCCCGGATGGCAACCCACCCCTTTTTTTTATATAAAAATTTTAAAAATGTTAATTTTTTTTTTTTATAATTTTTTTTTTTTGTAAGGGGCCCAGAGGTCCCCAGAGGCCCGGAGGTTCCCAGGGCCCTGGATGGCAACCCCCTTTTTTTTTGTTCTTATTTTTTGTTCGTCAGCACCAAAAGCCCCCCCGATCTCAACAATTCTCGGCAGCAGCACCCCCCGCCTTCTCAGTTCGTGGTACCCCCCGGTTCTCAATTTTCAGCAGCCCCCTGCTTCTCAATTTGCGGCAGCAGCAGCCCCCGGTTCTCCTCTGCTCTCTGCTCCAGGGGGCCAATGCCTGAAGCTGTGTAAGGGGCCCCAAAATTCCTGATGGCGGCCCTGCTAACAGGTACACTGTAACGAAACGTCCCACACTCCACTTGGGTGTTTTTGTCATATACCACTTCCTCCCAGTCTGAATCTAGATATCATATATTCCAACCGCTCACAAGCACAAAACGAGATGATACTTGTTTAGTTGCTGAACATGGACTGTTTATTAGAACCAGAATACAAGTCTTATATACAGTAAAATAGGAGGTTCCTACATCCTGCTCATATTACTCTAGCAATACACAGAAACATAAATTAACATGAGCTAATTAACTAATCACATAAAGCAGCCAATGTGACTCCCTAACTACAATACACATTATCATACATATCAACACAGAACTCCCTAATACAATTGCAGGATTAATTAGCACAAGAAACAATGGGTGAAAGACTCTTATGCCGTGTACACACGATCGGTTTTACCGATGAAAACAGTCCGATTGAGTTTTCTCATCGGACAAACCGATCGTGTATGGGCCCCATCGGTCTTTTTTCCATCGGTGAGAAAAAATAGAACATGTTTTAAATTTATCCGATGGGGAAAAAAACGATAGCAAATTCCGATCGTCTGTGTGGAACTCCATCTGAGAAAAAACCCACACATGCTCAGAATCAAGTCGACGCATGCTCAGAAGCATTGGACTTAATTTTTCTCGCGCTCGTCGGAGTGTTTTACGTCACGGCGTTTGGGACGGTCGGATTTTTGACTGATGGTGTGTAGGCAAGACTGATGGAAGTCAGCTTCATCGGATTTCCGATGGAAAAATCCATCGGATTAGAATCCATAGGAAATCCGATCGTGTGTACAAGTTAGAAGTTATCCTCAACTCATTTACATTATAACAGACAACAGACAGACAGGTGGCTGGAGTTGACATCAGCATATTCTAACAGTTAAGCCGTGTACGCACGATCGGTTTTACCGATGAAAACAGTCCGATGGACTGTTTTCATCGGACGAACCGATCGTGTATGGGCCCCATCGGTCTTTTTTCCATCGGTGTGAAAAAATAGAACATGTTTTAAATTTATCTGATGGGAAAAAAAAGATAGCAAAATCCAATCGTCTGTGTGGAAATCCATCGGATAAAAAGCCCACGCATGCTCAGAATCAAGTCGACGCATGCTCAGAAGCATTGAACTTAATTTTTCTCGGCTCATCGGAGTGTTTTACGTCACCGCGTTTGAAACGTCCGTTTTTTGACTGATGGTGTGTGGGCAAGACTGATGGAAGACAGTTTTATCGGATTTCCGATGGAAAAAAACATCGGATTAGAATCCATAGGATATCCGATCGTGTGTACACGGCTTAAGTGTTCCAACATTATGAATCAGTCACTATTTCTAATATGACATATACATGGTTCCCAGAGTCTGTATGTCTTGGGGGGACATAGACCTGAATCCAAAGTAACACCACCTCAAGGGTCCCCAGGCATACAGCTCACAAAGAGCACTGTTTCCCCAAATGCCAGGGCCCATAATTGCAAGGCAAGAGGCTAGCATTCAGTCCTCTCCAAAAGCCTTTGTCCCGGGTGAGTCTGTCACATACACAATGTAGGTTTTCAGCGCCCCCTATTACTTATTTTTTGAATTGCACAGTGTTTCTGACATTGCTAATTAGGGAGCAGCTATACGCTTACTAAGATCTATAGTATTAAATAACATTTGGCGCAAGGTTTCCTGCCTTAAAACATATGATTTGCACTGCTCTTCTTTCTTGAAAAATAATAAAAATATTCATCAAAAAAAAAAGACGAGGAGAATTAATTCTGGAACCCGGTAATCTGGTTTGGCTATCCACAGCAAACCTAAGGTTGGCGTGCCCTTCAAGAAAGTTGGGTCCTAAGTTTGTGGGTCCTTTTCCATTGAAGAGAAGGATCAACGAGGTAGCATATGAGCTGGAACTGTCAGAATCATTCAGGATTCATCCTGTTTTTCATGTTACCCTGTTATAACCCTCTGTTCCCAATTCCTTTCCAGAACGGAATTTTGGTCCCCCAGAACCTGTAATAAATGATGGGGGCTAAGAATTTGAGGTGGAAGCAATCTTGGATTGTAGGAAGAGAAATAATCAAGTTCAATACTTTATTAAATGGAAAGGGTATAGACCAGAAGAGAGCTTGTGGGAACCTGAGGTTAATATCCACGCTAAGAGACTAATCCAGTCATTCGAAAGGTCCCATCCTGAGAAGTTGGCCAGGTTGTGCATCCGGAGGCTGCCACTTGGAGGGGGGCAATGTCAAGAAGGTCTTGCCAGAAACAGAAGATCTGTGCTAGCTGGTGCGCGATTGCGGGTGCTAATGCGCATGCCGGAGCGCATGGGAGTACACGTGCAATTCCTGGCACCAAACGGGCTATATAAACCAGACTGACACACAGAAATATTGCTGTCTGATCTACAGCATTCCCTGTGTGATACCTGCAACTCCGCATCTGTTCCTGCGTTTACCCAGCTTGCCTCTGACTATCCCTGCTGTCCGCCTGCATCTGACCCCAGCTTGTTTTTTAGCATGCACCTGCCTTCTCCTCTGGTACCTCTACTGCCTGCCTGATACGGACCCAGCTTGTTCAGTGACATTAGCTTAATTTAATAACTGGTGTGGCAGTGATCATGAAAACTGACTGGTGACAGTATATCAAAAAAAATTATACTTCCTCTTTTATTACATGGAGCATGGCGTGTTCCAGGAGGACGTCATGTGGAAATGGGCTGGGCAGGAAATGGTTAAAGGGTCTTTTCTGATAACTTCAGCATTGATAAATCCTACTTGATCCTGTTTGTTTATGAGGGGGCTGGGAAGCTGAGTTTGTTCTAATTAATCCTGTTTGTTTTGTGCTGGTAGATCGCATTAACAGTTGTAAACTATATGTGAACACTGTCTGTCCTAACAAAGGAATAAACATTTAGAATGTATGGTCTCTGGCATTGTATGTTAATGAGAGGAGATTCAGCCTGTCTTTCTACTTGGACATACTTACTCTGACAATGTTCATAAATGCTTGCAGTCTGCCATGAAGCCTTCACCTGAGCAACATCAAACAGTTAACAAATATATATATTATTTTTTAGGTATACTGTGTAAATGGAAATGCATAACAAACATATAGGGGTTGATTTACTAAAGGAAAATCCACTTTGCACTTGAAAGTGCACATGGAAGTGCAGTCGCTGTAGATCGCTGTGAATCTGAGGGGAAGCTCTGAAATTAGGGGAAGCTCTGCTGATTTTATCATCCAATCATGTGCAAGATAAAATGCTGTTTTTTTATTTTCCTTGCATGTCCCCCTCAGATCTACAGCATCTGCACTTCCATGTGCACTTTCAGTGCACTTTCAAGTGCAAAGTGGATTTTCCTTTAGTAAATCAACCCCATAGTATTATTTATTTATTTATTTTATTTGAGAGAAAAAATGGAAATACACTCTAAGGTCTTAAAGCGGAGTTCCATCCATTTTTAATTTACTACCTTTTCAGAAGTACAGAGTATACTTCCGATCCAGCCGGGCCACGGCCTACAACGTCACGTTCTCTTCTGTGGCGAGCTACCTCATTGTCTTCTGGGACCTGTGTGTGTCCCAGAAGACAAACTGGCCATTCATAAAGCGCTGCGCGACTCGCGCATTCGCAGTAGGAAACCAGCAGTGAAGCTGTAAGGCTCCACTGCCGGTTTCCCTTAGTTGGAATGGCGGCGCTGGCACTCGATTCGATGGATGGATCGGCCTTGGGAGGCCAACATCATGGGCTCCCTGGACAGGTAAGTGTCCTTATTAAAAGTCAGCAGCTACAGTGTTTGTAGCTGCTGACTTTTAAAAAAAAAATTTCGGCTGGAACACCGCTTTAATCACTTAAGCCCCGGACCATTTGCCCGGCCAAAGACCAGAGCACTTTTTGCGATTCGCCACTGCGTCAATTTAACTGATAATTGCGCGGTCGTGCGACGTGGCTCCCAAACAAAATTGAGTTCCTTTTTTTCCCACAAATAGAGCTTTCTTTTGGTGGTATTTTATTTTCTACGCTATAAACAAAAATAGAGCGACACTTTTTAAATAAAAGCTATATTTTTAACTTTTTGCTATAATAAATATCCCCAAAAAATATATTAAAAAAAAATTTTTCCTCAGTTTAGGCCGATACGTATTCTTCTACATATTTTTGTGAAAATAAAACGCAATAAGCGTTTATTGATTGGTTTGCGCAAAAGTTATAGCGTCTACAAAATAGGGGATATTTTTATGCCATTTTTATTAATAATTAATTTTTTACTAGTAATGGCGACGATCAGTGATTTTTATCGTTACTGCGACATTATGGCAGACACATAGGACACTTTTGATGCCATTTTGGGACCATTGTCATTTATACAGCGATCAGTGCTATAAAAATGCACTGATTACTGTGTAAATGACACTGGCAGTGAAGGGGTTAACCAGTAGGGGGCTGTTGTGTTACACTATGTGATTATTCTTGCTCTGTGTCTTTAAGATCTGTCCCCTTCTTTCTAGCTGAACTCTCTCTCTCACTGTAGTTCTTTATATATCTCCTCCACTTCCTGATTCTGGTCATTACTCCTGTATTTCTTCCATGCTAACATCTTACATGTGGCTTACAACTGCAACATTTTTCTATCTATGAATATCCATCATTAAACGGAACATTCGAAAGGATTCATCGTCTGTCGTCCTAACTGTGAGTTTATTCATTGAGTTAAACTGCCTGTATCGATGCAAGGGATGAATATCAAACCAGCTTGAGTAAGGCCTACTTCAACCTGGAGATGAACTTTATCGCTTTGTAGTTGAGACAGAACAGTAGAAAAACGGAGTTTCACAGCCTAATTACAAGATTTCTGCATGTCAGTACTGAAACAGACAAGATTTACTGCCCTCATAGCAAGACAGAAGGGACAGAGCAGCACATGGCAGCCTTATAGCCTGAGACAATCTGCACAGTGTCATATTTCAGCACACAGATCCTGCCTACTTTCACAGTCAGTCTGCTATCATGAGTGACCAAGCTTCTGCATGTGAACTCACATCTACCTCCCCACAAGTTCCTGAAGAAACTGAGTTACCCAAACACTCAGTTAAACCCACTTGGAAAGTAATGGAGAATTATGAAGCTTCAAGGACTGAATTGTCAAATAGCTTGGAATTAGTCTGGGAGAAAATCCTTGCTGAAGCCAATACAGTGTCTGTTGAACGTGAACTGCTGACACTAGAGGGCGCCATTAAACAACTTTCTGCCTCATATGAGCTTTATCAGCTTACCAGCATCAAATTCACTAATGTCTTACAAAACATGAAGTCAGAAAATGCGATGAGGCAGTTAAAGCGTGTCAACATTCTTAATATTGAAAGAGACAGTTTTATCCAGCAAACCAGATTAAAGGCAGAAGCAAAAATAAAGCTGTTACAGGACACTGCATCTCACAGATCTGTTTCCACCAGACGTTCTAAAAACTCGTCAAGATCCCATAGTTCAAGATACTCAACACTCAGTGAGCGACTTATTAATGCCCGCGCTGAAGTGGAAGCCAGCAAAGTGCAGGTGGCATATGCAGAAAAAAGAGCAGAGTTGGAAGCGCAGTCAGCACTTCAAAGAGCAGAGTTGGAAGCGCAGTCAGCCCGTCAAAGAGCAACAATGGAAACCTTAAATGAACAGTGTAAACATGACGCAGCTATGGCAAAGCTAAGGGTCCTACAGCAAGCTATCAGTGCAGACGAAGGTGCAAGTGAGAAAGACAGCATTAACCTAAACATAGCAGATATGGAAGACCCCCTCAACCGCACTAAAGACTATGTCCTAAGCCACTGCAGTGCACACTCCATTGTCTCCAATGCTCCCGACTACATAGAGACTCCTTCACAGCTTCAAGTTAAAGAGGTTCCAGCAACTTTCTGCACTCAAAATCACTCCACTGCATTTCCTACCTGCCTACCTTGCCTGCCTTCATACGTCACAGAGCATCAGCGCAAGCTTCAAGCAAGTCATCAATCTCCAGTCATCGGTACAGCCTTGAATCAACGTACCATTGGAACAACTGACTTCAAGCAAGCAACTCACCTGGATGCATCTGCTGCACCATATTTCCCTGTGTCCTTTAACAACAATGTCAAAGATAACGCAATAAGCACCATACAGCCAACAGCATCTCACATAAAGGCGGAGACAACTGAGACAGAAGAGTTTGTGAGGTACATGCTTCGCAGAGAGCTCACAAAGACTGGTCTTACAAGCTTTGATGACCAACCTGAGAACTACAGAAGTTGGAAATGTGCCTTCAGAACTACAATCAGCAATATTGGCATTACAGCTGATCAAGAATTGAATCTGCTGATCAAATGGCTTGGTCCTCTATCTGCTGCACGTGTTAAGCCATTAAGATCGGTTTTCATGGACAATCCTACTGCAGGCCTCACAGCTGCATGGGAGCGACTAGAGCAAAGTTATGGCAGTCCAGAAGCTATAGAAAATGCTTTGTTCATGCGTCTGGAAACTTTCCCAAAGATATCTGGTAAGGACAACAAGGAGTTCCAGAGACTGAGTGACCTTCTCCTTGAGCTTCAGCTAGCCAAGACAGACCCAAAACTACCTGGACTCAGTTACCTTGACACTCCAAGAGGGGTAAACCCAATTGTCTCCAAGCTCCCGTATGGTTTGCAAGAGAAATAGACTGCACTAGGGTCATCATACAAAAGAGAGAACAAGGTTTCCTTCCCTCCATTCTCTTTCTTCTGTGAATTCATCAGGAAAATTGCAGAGACCAAGAACGATCCAAGTTTTTCCTACGGTGAGTACAGCCTCTTCTCACCCTTTCCTAAGAGTACCAGTCTTCAGGGCAACTATAGAAACCATAGAGGCCCAGTGTCCATAAAAAAGACTGACATCCTTCCCACTCCTACCACAGTTCTGGCCATGAACAAACAGAGTAGGAAGATTGAAAACCCTAACAGAGAGTGTCCCATGCACAAGAAGCCACACCCCCTCAATAAATGTATCGGCTTTAGGAAAAAGCCTCTGGAAGAGCGCAAGGAGCTTTTAAAGACATTTAGGGTATGTTTCAGGTGCTGTGCTTCTACAGAACATTTTGCAAGGGACTGTAATGTGTCCATCAAGTGCATAGAGTGTGGCTCTGAAGAACATGTGCAAGCCCTCCATCCTCTTGAGCCCAGCTCTGCACAACCTGCCAACACTCCTCCCAGGTTAACGCATGGCGGGGAGAATACAGACCAAGTGCCTAATTCTACCATCATTTCTTCATCCTGCACTGAAGTTTGTGGAGAAGACCGCTGTGGTAAGTCCTGTGCTAAGATATGCTTGGTGAACATATACCACAAGGATCAACCAGAAAAGTCTCTAAAGGCATATGCTATCTTAGACGATCAGAGCAATCGATCACTTGCAAAATCGGAATTGTTCAATCTATTTTAAATAAAAGGCGAAGCTCATCCTTACACCTTGGGTACCTGTAGTGGAACTATAGAGGTTTCTGGAAGAAGGGCTCATGGACTCATGGTATCTTCTCTCAAAGGTAACTTGCAATTACCCTTACCTACACTTGTTGAGTGCAATCAGATACCTGCTAACAGGGAAGAAATCCCTACTACTTTCCATCACCCTCACCTCAAGGTAATAGCAAATGAGATACCGCCGCTTGACAAAGATGCTCAGATCCTTCTTCTGTTAGGAAGAGACATTCTAAGAGTTCACAAGGTACACAGACAAGTCAGTGGACCCCCAGATGCCCCATTTGCCCAGAGCACAGATCTAGGGTGGGTCATCATAGGCAATGTCTGCATAGGCAAAATGAAAAGACCTACCAACATTTCGTCATTCAAGACAAATGTTCTGCCAAATGGCCGAAACACTTACTTTGAGCCATGCCCACATCACTACTGGGTGAAAGAGAAGATAGCCAGCCACGACACAAGCCCTTTCTCCTGCCATGATGGCGACTTTGGCTCTACAGTGTTTAATGCAACCAGTGAAGATGACATACTGGCTCCTTCAATGGAAGACAAAGAATTCATCAAGGTAATGGACAATGAGTTCTTTCAAGATGACTCCAATAACTGGGTAGCACCCCTACCCTTTCGTCTCCCAAGAGAGAGATTGCCCAACAACTTACAGCAGGCCATCAGTAGATTCTCCTCCTTAAAGCGGAACTTAAGCAGGAAACCAGAGATGCAAAAGCACTTTGTGGACTTTATGCAAAATGTATTTGACAGAGATCATGCAGAGCCTGCTCCCCCACTAAAGGAGGGAGAAGAATGCTGGTACCTTCCATCCTTTGGCGTGTATCACCCACGCAAACCAGACCAAATCAGAGTTGTCTTTGATTCCAGTGCTCAGCACGAAGGTGTTTCTCTTAACAGCATGCTCCTTACTGGACCCAACTTGAACAACAGTCTAATAGGAGTCTTGATTCGTTTCAGACAAGCGCCTGTAGCAGTAATGGGCGAAATTCAACAGATGTTTCACTGCTTCATCGTCAGAGAAGACAACAGAAACTACCTCAGGTTTCTATGGCACAAGGACAATGACCTCAACAAGGAAGTTATAGATTATCGCATGAAGGTACATGTCTTCGGTAACAGTCCTTCCCCAGCAGTGGTAACTTATGGGCTAAGGAAAACAGCTCAGACTGGAGAAGTTGAATATGGATCTGATGCCCGTCAATTTGTTGAAAGAAACTTCTACGTTGACGATGCACTTAAGTCCTTTCCAACTGCTAAAGAAGCAATTGATCTTCTCACCAGAACAAAGGAGATGCTGTCTGTAGCAAACCTTAGACTGCACAAGATTATATCCAACAGCCAGGAACTTATGAATGCCTTTCACTCTGAGGACTATGCCACTAGTCTAAAAAACCTTGACTTAGGTACAGATGTGCCTCCTGTACAGCGAAGTCTGGGTTTGTTGTGGAACATCAAGCAAGACAAATTCACCTTCCAAGTGTCAACTTGTGACAAACCCTTCACTAAGAGAGGAGTCCTGTCCGCGGTGAATAGCATCTACGACCCACTGGGTTTCCTTGCTCCAGTTACCATTCAAGGTTCCACTTCAACTGCTAACCGGAGAGAGATTCATATTTTCTCTGATGCATCAGTTGAAGCTATTGCTGCAGTAGCCTATTTGAAGACCTCTGAACTGAATGGAGAATCAGTTTTGTCCTAGGCAAGGCAAAACTCACACCCAAGCCTGCACATACCATACCAAGACTTGAACTTTGTGCAGCCGTGCTAGCAGTAGAAATTGCCGAGGTCATACGAAGTGAAATGGACACTAGAATTGATTCTTTCACCTTCTATACAGACAGTAAGGTAGTACTTGGTTACATAAACAACCAAACAAAACAATTTTATGTGTTCGTCAGCAACAGGGTTGAACGTATCAAGAGATTCTCTCTACCAAGTCAATGGCATCACGATCCCACTGAACTCAACCCAGCTGACTGTGGGACCAGAGCCGTGTCACCTGCCGCTCTTCAGGACAGCTTATGGCTGTCACCTCCAAGGTTTCTGTGTGAGGACTCTTACTTACTCCTTATTGACACCACCTATGGGCTAGTAAACCCTGAAGATGATAAGGAAATAAGAACTGTGAACACCTCACTCCACACTTCTGTAAGCACAAAACAGAAGCCACGGTCACACCGTTATGAGCATCAATGGAAGCAGGTGCAGCATCTAGCCAATGTGTTCTGGCATCGCTGGAAGAAAAAGTATCTTCACCACCTTCAAGGTCGTAACAAATAGCAAGCATCTAAGCCGAATCTTAAGGTTGGAGACCTCATCCTTCTAAAAGACAAGGAAGTTTGTCGGAATGAGTGGCCTATGGATCTTATTACTAAAGTTATGCCCAGTGACGATAACAAAGTCTCGAAGGTAGAAGTCAAGGTAACCAAGGGAGGATCGACACGAACCTTTAGTCGACCAATTACAGAGTTAGTACTCCTTTTGCCAGGTGAGTGACTTGTGCAAGGACTAGCCATGCTGTTGGCACGGCGGGGAGTACATTGCTGCCATCTACAGGTTCTACTCAGAACTTTGGAATTATTTGAAGACATCATACTGTGACTTTATGTTCTTCATCCTGTTGAACTTATGTTTATTATTTGCTTGTTGCATGTTTTTTATTACAGGTTCCAGGACATTCGTCAGTATTGGACTTATTGAAAAAATATATATTAGTTTAAGGTTATGAAATCTAAAGATTTCAGACGGGGAGTGTTGTGTTACACTATGTGATTATTCTTGCTCTGTGTCTTTAAGATCTGTCCCCTTCTTTCTAGCTGAACTCTCTCTCTCACTGTAGTTCTTTATATATCTCCTCCACTTCCTGATTCTGGTCATTACTCCTGTATTTCTTCCATGCTAACATCTTACATGTGGCTTACAACTGCAATGTTTTTCTATCTATGAATATCTATGAATATCCATCATTAACCACCTCCCTACTGTGCACGAAAACCCCCTTCCTGCCCAAGCCATTTTTCAGCTTTCAGCGCTGTCACACTTTGAATGACAATTGCGCGGTCGTGCGACGTGGCTCCCAAACGAAATTTGCGTCCTTTTTTTCCCACAAATAGAGCTTTCTTTTGGTGGTATTTGATCACCTCTGCGGTTTTTATTTTTTGCGCTATAAACAAAAGAAGAGCGTCCAGTTTGGAAAAAAAACACTATTTTTTAATTTTTGCTATAATAAATACCCATTTTTTTTTTTTTAATAAAATTTTCCTCAGTTTAGGCCGATACGTATTCTTCTACATATTTCTGGTAAAAAAAAAATCGCAATAAGCACGTATTGATTGGTTTGCGCAAAAGTTATAGCGTGTACAAAATAGGGGATAGATTTATAGCATTTTTATTTTTTTATTTTTTTATTAGTAATGGCGGCGATCTGCGATTTTTTATTGTGACTGCGATATTGCGGCGGACACATCGGACACTTTTGACACATTTTTGGGACCATTCACGTTTATACAGCGATCCCTGCTATAAAAATGCATTGATTACTGTATAAATGTGATTGGCAGGGAAGGGGTTAACCACTAGGGGGCGGGAAGGGGTTAAATATGTTCCCTCAATGTGTTCTTACTGTGGGGGGAGGGGACTGACTGGGGGAGGTGACCGATGGTTGTCCCTATGTACAAGGGACACACCATCGGTCCCCTCTCCCTCACAGGACGTGGATCTCTGTGTTTACACACAGAGACCCACTTTCCTGCTCGTTTCCCGGGCAATCGCGGGTGCCCGGCGGCAATCGCGGCCGCCGGGCACGCGCACCGGGGCCTCGTGAACGCGGCGGGCGCGCGCGCCGCTGGCTTCAAGCGTGCGCCTCCTAGCTCGTTTTAAAGGGAGGACGTCATATGACGTCCTCCCAGAACGAGAGTATCCTCCGCCCGCCGTCAATTGACAGTGGGCGGGGGACAAGTGGTTAAACGGAACATTCGAAAGGATTCATCGTCTGTCGTCCTAACTGTGAGTTTATTCATTGAGTTAAACTGCCTGTATCGATGCAAGGGATGAATATCAAACCAGCTTGAGTAAGGCCTACTTAAACCTGGAGATGAACTTTATCGCTTTGTAGTTGAGACAGAACAGGGGCGCTGAAGGGGTTAAGTGTGCCCTAGGGAGTGATTCTAACTGTCTGGGGGATGGGCTACGTGTGACACAACACTGATCACTGCTTCCGATGAGAGGGAGCAGACGATCAGTGTCCTGTCACTAGGCAGAACGGGGAGATGCTGTGTTTACACTGGCATCTCCCCGTTCTTCAGCTTCGTGACACGATTGTGGGCACCCGGCGGACATTGCATCCGTGGGTCCTGCGGGCACGGTCACGGAGCTTGGGGCAGGCGGAAAATTCAAAGTGACGTACAGGTACGTTACTTTGCGCAACCGTGCCCTTCTGCCGATGTATATCTGCAGGAGGCGGTCGGCAAGCGGTTAAAGTGTATGTAAACCCTCACATATACCCAGTGAACTGAACAGCCTCCAATGATACACAGAGATTAAACAAATCTGTCTATGTACATTTTACATGTATATCTTCTGTCTTCACCTTGATATACTGTTTAGAAAGTGCATGTTCTGTTAGAATTTTCACTTCCTGGTTCCCCTGTAGGTGTGGATACTTGTTATACACTGTGAGACAGCTGATTGGAGGAATAGCACACACCCCCTCCCCAAACATGCAGAGCGTGCCTGTGACTAGTTTAGCTCTGTGCTAATCTATTTATAGCAACCTCCCCCGACACACACTTTTATCTCCCATCAGGGAGAGCTTGTCAAAAGGTATCAGGCTGATAACAAAGGAACCGAGCATGACAAAGCTATGGACATAGTGCTTTGAAGAAAGGTAACAAAACACTGCTGATAGATGTGGCCAGCTCAAATTTCATGAATCGGGTTTACATCCACTTTAACACAGAGAAGCATATAAGCAGACATTGGCCACTGGCCTATCACTTAGGGATACTTGTTTGACCAAGCTTTGTGTAGTTTATGTCGTTTTCCAGCCATTTGTTTCTTTTCTGTTATATACCGTATATACTGAAGTATAAGCCAAGTTTTTCAGACCTTTTTTTTAGGCTGAAAATGCCCCCCTCAGCTTATACTCGAGTCAGTGCCCCACCTTCTGTTCTCTGGTGTCTCTGGGCCGCTCCGGTGTGTGCGGGTGTTCTCAGGGCGGATCCAAGTGCCGTCTATCATGATCTAGGAGGCGGGGCTTTCTTACAGAGAGTGACACAGCGCGAGATATATGCTGCTGTGTGTGATTAAAAAAGCGGAGGGAGGGAGGGAGAGGAGAGGCGGCATTTGGATCGGCCCTGAGAACACCCGCACACACAGTCTGCCGAACAGTTCAGACTCCAGCTCCATGACACAGTGCAAGATATACCGGTATAGTATACTGCTGTGTGTGATTAAAAAACACAGTGAGGGAGAGGAGAGGTGTGTATATAAAAAAAGGGTTTATAGTGTCTGAACTTGCCTGATAAAAGAATAACATGCCCTCACTATGGGTACTTTTTGTGATACATGTAAAACAAATATGCAGATGAAGGTTCAGAGTTTGACAATTTGTATCCATCATCATCTATTGCTGCTGTTGGACTCTATTGCCGCGTACAAACGTCCGTTTTTAATGTCATTAAAAAAAACGACGTTTTTCTCGACGTGATTTTTCGTGTTTCCTCTCAAGCCTGCCTTGCCTACACACTATCGTGAAAAAAAAATGCTCGAGCAAAGCGCAGTGACGTACAACATGTACGACGGCACTATAAAGGGGAAGTTCTATTCGGATGGCGCCACCCTTTGGGCTGCTTTTGCTGATCCTCGTATTAGTAAAGTTTGGTGAGAGCCGATTCACGCTTTTCAGCCTCATGCTCTTCAGTCCGTTACAGCGTGACGAATGTGCTATCTCCATTATGAACATTCGTTTTACCAGAAGGAGCGCTCCCATCTCATACTTGATTCTGAGCATGCGCATTTTTTTCCCCTCATAAAAGCATACACACTACTGTTTTTCACAACGTTAAACAGAACGAAAAAATAGAGCAGGTTTTAATTTTTTTAAGCCATTTTTCACGTCGTTAAAAATGCTCTGGAGCCTACACACGATCGTTTTTAATGACCAATTTAAAAAATAGCATTTTTCACGCCATGAAAAACGGTCGTGTGTACGCGGCATACACTCAGCATGCTTTGCCTGTCACGTAAAACTATATTTCTGTATAGGCTAAAGTCTAGACTTGGGCTGCTCAGAATGAACCTACAGTTTTTATGTTTATGAAATCTAATACGTAGCTCAGTATGACCTATGCTGCTGGGAAGTCGCCTACCGTTGCTTCCTTAAAAAAATGTTTTTTGCCTTACTTACTTTTTATTTTGAAATTTACCGTACCAGTAGCTGCTGCATTTCGAGTCAATACGTTTTCCTATTTTTTTTGTGGTAAAATTAGGTGCCTCGGCTTATACTCGGGTCGGCTTAAGCCTCGTACACACGGCCCAGAATCCCGTCGTAAAAAAAACGTTGGTTTTCTCTACGAGATTCTTGTCAAGCTTGACGGGATTCTTTCCAAGCTTTCCTTGCATACACACTGTCAATTAAAAATCTTGTCATTGTAAAGTGCGGTGACGTACAACACATACGACGGCAGTATAAAGGGGAAGTTCGATTCCAATGGTGCCACCCCTTGGCCTGCTTTTGCTGATCTCGTGTTACTGCGTGTTAGTAAATGTTTGGGGAGAGACGATTCGCACTTTTCAGTTTTCGTGCTTTCTCCTTGAAGGTCAAAAAATACAAGATACCGGTAATAATGTTAATTTTGGTAACTTGACACACAAAATCAAATCATGGAGATCACTAGAAATTAAATAATCATTTAAAATTAAGATCTGTATTCAAAATTTTCAAAACAAAAAAAATAAAAAATTAAGGAGATCTTGCTCTATATAATAATAACAAATATTCATGAGATCAGCATGAAAAATTTCGCAAAAAGTTAGTCAGAACTCTGTGTGAATATCAGCAGCAAAACAAGTTCTTTATTTTTCATTATTGTACCATTCTAAAGAAGATTTTAATGAGCACCATTTAAACGATTATGAACGCTAGTTTTACCAGAAGGAGCGCTCCCGTCTCATACTTGATTCTGAGCATGCGCGGTTTTTTAAGACTCGGAAAAGCATACACACGACCGGTTTTCTCGTCGGGAAACAGGCCGACGAGAATCCCGACGAGAAAAACGAGAATCCTGAAGAGAAAATAGAGAGCAGGTTCTTTATTTTTCTCGTCGAGATTCCCAGCAGTTTTCTCAACGAGAAACAATACACACGAATGGTTTTCTCAGCAAAAAAATCTGCCAGCACTTTTCTTGTCGTTTCTTGCTGAGAAAACTGGTCGTGTGTACGAGGCTTTATACTCGAGTATATACGGTACATACTGTATCTGGTGTTGTTTAATGAATACATACTATGGATGTAGAATTTGGACAGAATCATTTATCGAATTATATATTTTCAAGATTGTGTTCTGAATACTACATAACAAATGCCAATATCTCAAGGACTGAGTAATTTTTAAATTTCCACTATCTGCCATCGGTCTTTATTGTCATCCTACTTAGCGATACTTACTTACCAAATACTGTTTGTGTAGTTTTCCAGACCTCTTTGATGTTACAGTAAATACCAGGGGTAGGCAAGCTTTTGAGCATAGTGTGCCCAAAAAGGTTTCAGCTCAGCCCCAAATCCTGCACCTTCACACCTCGGACCAGCCCTAATTCCTGCACCTTCACACCTCAGATCAGTCCCAATTCCTGAACCTTCACACCTCAGATTCACCCAAATTCCCACACAATCACACCTTAGATCAGACCCAACGTCTGCAATTTCAGATCTCATATAAGTCCAATTCCTGCACCTTCACACCTCAGATCAGTCCCAATCCCTGTACCTTCACACCTCAGATTCACCCAAATTCCTACACAATCACACCTTAGATCTGCACTTTCCGATCTCATATAAGCCTAATTCCTGCATCTTCATGCATCAGATCACCCAAATCCCTGCACCTTCATACTTAAGATCACCCCAATTCCTGAACCTTCACATCTCAGATTACCCCAATTCCTGCACCTTCACCCCTCAGATCATCCCTAATTCCTGAACCATCACAATTTATTCTAGCCCCAATTCCTGCACCTTCACACCTTATATAAGCCCCAATTCCTAAACCTTCACACCTCAGATCACCCCTATTCCCGTACCTTCACACCTCAGATTAGCCCCAATTTCTGCATTTTCACACCTCAGAACAGCCCCAATCCCTGCACCTTCACACCTCAGATGACCCCAATTCCTTCACCTTCACACCTCAGATCAGCCCCAATTCCTGCATTTTTACACCTCAGATCAGCCCCAGATTCTTCACACCTCAGACCAGCCCCAATTCCTGCACCGCCACACCTCAGATCAGCCCCAATTTCTGCACCTTCACACCTCAGATTCACCCCAAATCCTACACAATCACACCCCAGATCAGACCCAACGTCTGCACTTTTAGATCTCAAATAAGCCCAATTCCTGCATCTTCACGCCACAGATCATCCAAATCCCTGTACCTTCACACCTCCGATCATCCCAACTCCTGAACCTTCACACCTCAGATCACCCCACATCCTGCACCTTCACACCTCAGATTCACACCAATTCCTACACCTTCACACCCTAGATCAGCCCCAAATCCTGCACCTTCACACCTCGGACAAGCCCTATTTCTTGCACCTTCACACCTCAGATCAGTCCCAATTCCTGCATTTTCACACTTCAGATCAGCCCCAATTCCTGCACCTTCACACCTCAGATGACCCCAATTCCTGCACCTTCACACCTCATATCAGCCCCAATTCCTGCATTTTCACACCCCAGATCACCCCCAGATCCTGCACGTTCACACCTCAGATCAGCCCCACTTCCTGCACCTTCACACCTCAGACCAGCTCCAATCCCTGCACCATTACACCTCAGATCAGCCTTAATTTCTGCACCTTCACACCTCAGATTCACCCCAATTCCTACAAAATCACACCCCAGATCAGACCCAACGTCTGCACTTTCAGATCTCAAATAAGCCCAATTCCTGCATCTTCACACCACAGATCTGCCCTAATTCCTGCACCTCCACACCTCAGATGACCCAATTGCTTTACCTTCACACCTCATATAAGACCCAATTCCTGCACCTTCACACCTCAGATCAGCCCCAATGCCTGCATTTTCACACCTCAAATCATCACCAGTTCCTGCACCTTCACAACTTATATCAGCCCAATTCCTGTACCTTCTCACCTCAGATAAGCCCAATTCCTGCACCTTCAGACCTCACATTACCCCAATTCCTGTATCTTCGCACCTCATATCAACCCCAATTCCTGCACCTTCACACCTCAGATCACCCCAATTCCTGTACCTTAAAACCTCAGATCAGCCCCAATTCCTGCATTTTTCACACCTCAGATCAGCCCTAATTCCTGCACCCTTATAACTCAGATGACCCAATTGCTTCACCTTCACACCTCAAATCAGCCCCAAATTCTGCATTTTCACACCCCAGATCAGCCCCAAATCCTGCACATTCACACCTCGGACCAGCCCCAATTCCTGCACCTTCACACCTTAGATAAGCCCCAATTTCTGCACCTTCACACCTCAGATCAGCCACAATTCCTGCACCATCACACCTCAAATAAGACCCAACATCTGAACTTTCAGATCTCAAATAAGCCCAATTCCTGCACCTTCACACCTCAGATCACACCAGTTCCTGCACGTTCGCACCTCACATCACCCAAATTCCTTCACCTTCACACCTTGTATTACCCCAATTTCTGCACCTTCACACCTCAGATCAGCCCCAACATCTGCACTTTCAGATCTCAATTAAGCTCAACTCCTGCACCTTCACACCTCAAATCAGTCCAATTCCTGCATCATCAGACCTCAGATCAGCTCAATTCCTTCACTTTCCTAAGTTCAGGCCCAAAACCTGCACATTTACACCTCAGAGGAGCTTGTACCACCAGACCTCAGATCACCCCAGTTCCTGCACCCTCACACCTCGGATCAGCCCCAATTTCTGCACCATCGTACCTCAGATCAGCCCCAATTTCTGTAATGTCACACCTCAGATCAGCCCCAATTTCTGTACTGTCACACCTCAGATCACCCCAATTTTTTCACTGTCACACCTCAGAACAGCCCCAATTTCTACACCATTACACCTCAGATCAGCTCCAAATTCTGCACCTTCAGATCTCAAATAAGCACAATTCCTGCACCTTAACACCTCAGATCACCCAATTTCCTGCACCTTCACACCTAATTTCAGCCCCAATTCCTGGATTGTCGCATATCAGATCACCCCAATTCCTTCACCTTCACATCTCAGATTAGTACAAAATTCCTGCACCTTCACAGCTCAGATCACCCCATTTCCTGCACTATCACACCTCATATCAGCCCCAATTGCTGCATCATCACATATCAGATCACCTAATTTTTATAAATATGCTGTGAAATGTGTTCTACTGCTGAAAAACATCTGATTCAAAAAAGGGGCTTTTTTCTCTATTCATAGTGGACTAGTATCAAACTGTTAGAAGAGTGTTTGCCAATGAGTCTACTTCTGAGTTTTTTTAACTAAGTAACTTGATGTCATTTGCACTTGTTAAAATACATATGTCTGCAGTATTTACTGCAATATACAGGTTTCATCCACACTGCAAAGATTTTGTGTTTATATAAAAGCTGTCAATCCCCTATCTTCCTACACAGAAAAGTGACTATGATACATGATTGAAAACCAATCATCATCCGGTATGTAGGCTGCAAAATGATTTTCTTGCGGCTGCAGAGAAGTGAAAATTGTATTATAACTGGGTATTTGGGGATATCTAGCTGTTCCCAGAACGATAACTTTTCACACAAAAGACAAAGAAAACATGTTCATTTGACTTGTCAACTGTGACAAAGAACCAATTAAAGCAGAGAAGACAAAACAGTATTCCATACAGAGGCAATAAATTACATAAAAAAGTAAAAAAGAAAAAAAATCCAACTTGGTAAGTAAGATACTTCAAATAACTATTGTCAAATCAATCCAAATTGTTCTTCAGCTTGCCAGTCCTTTGTGATATTTCCCCGCAGTTTTCTATATATTTCTCTTGTTAGACAGGCTCATTTAATAAGATGGTAAGGGGATATATCTTGATGTTGGTGCAGGTTTGAAGAATATAAATGCAATGAGTTTTCTTTACTATCACTGGTTACATTTTTGTTGCAAAGTTGTTAATTTTAGGGTCATCACAAATGACAAGAAGGCACACTTTTTGTCTGGAGGAAATTAGGTTTACCGTCTATATACACAAAGGATTCTTTACAGTAAGAGATTTAAGTATGTGGAACAGACTTTAAAGTGGTTGTAAAGGCACACATTTTTTTTACCTTCATGCATTCTATGCATGAAGGTAAAAAACCTTCTGTGTGCAGATTTCCCACCAGCCCCCCTAATATTTACCTGAGCCCCCTCTTGTTTCAGATATGTCCACAAGAGCCTTGGCTCTCTGGGGACTCGCACTCCTAATTGACTTTTGGCAGCAGCGGGGGTCATTGGCTCCCACTGCTGTCAATCATAGCCAGTGAGAAAATCAAGAGACATAGGGGGCGGGGCCAGGCCATGCCTTTATGTGTGAATGGATAAACAGAGCCGTGGATCGGGAGCAAGCCTGCCTGGGTGCCCCCTCATATACATAAGAATAGACAAATGTTCATACATATCCAACTTTCCACCTATTCAATCATATATAAAACATATAACCCATCACAACTGTCCCATGTATCATGGTGAGAAGGGAGACATAATAAAAAAACACCCACACATCAAGTCACCATTTTACAACATACATACACAATACATCCATATTATGCATCACATACTATCATCTTCTTACCTAAACATACATGCCTACAGCACAGCCAAAAGATAGGTGGATATGATCCCCCTGGCCTGTGGGGAGAATTGCAACACAGGACAAAGAGGTAAGTAAACCTAATCCATGCATAGAAAGAAATGAGAAATACAAAATGATATCCATTATTCAAAAACAAACAAAAAAAATTATCCCAAAAAGGAATTATAAATTTCAAAGAAAAATAAATTATCTACCCCTACTTATAGGAAATATACAAAAAAGAGGCATAAATATAAAGGCACTGTACTCCAATAGGTATCCAGAATGCATCACTAGAAGAGATATTTTTCCCACTTGTGTATCAATACAAAATCAAAAGGGGTACCTAAATGTACGATGTTTCCACGTTTTCTCAAAAAAAAAGAGGAGAGAAGCATCTAAACTTTGCACTTTACAAGCATGGAGCCTGCTCAGAGTTCAATGTAACATATATCAACACGATAACACATTATCCTTTTGAGCATACAACCTTCTTTATATGTCCTGCTCTGCCTCCCAAGGCCCATCCCACAATTCCTAAGTGGTCAAATCACCCTGCCAAAGCTATGGTGCAGAAAAAGCCAACCAGTAGGAGAGTGGGGGCCGATCCTTCACCACATGTGCCAAATGGGGGCAAAAGATGAATGATGCTGGAGTCCTCAATCTTGGAGGACACCAGAGGTGACACACTCGGACAGGAAAGTACATCATACTGCATAGACACATCAACACTTTAGCAGGAGGTAGTAAGAGGCTGTAGGGACAAAGAAAAAAAAGTAGTTGCCTTACCTGGCACAAATACAGAAAAAGCCCAAAAGCATCATAATGTACTAAGATCAAATTTTAGTGAGTTCTGGACATGACAAATAATATGAAATAAATTACCGGTACTTGCTCACTAAAGTTCAATGATTGCCATCACCTTTACAGAATCACTTTGGTGTATTTCTAGTGAACACATTTTTAGCTTGTATTTGAACGTTTACTTTTATTATTAATTTGTACTGCAAAAAATTTAAATATCATTGCTAGTTATTCTATCCAGCCAGCAGGTAGAGTTCTAGGCTACTTTTTACCTTATGAGCATACTATTTTAATCCCTAGTGGAGTGTTTTTGCTCCATTCAAACATCAATGAGATCCCATTGAAAAGGAAATTCTGCAAAGTTATAACTAAATTTTGGAGGATGTTTCATTCTGTTTTTGAATTTTTGCACTGCAATAGGAGCCAAATCTGCAAAGATTTGCATAGCATGGCCTCTGAGCTTGAGTTCAGCACAATCCCTGGAGGACTTCATCACTGATTCTTAGATTTTGAAGAAATGTGGCTTGCATCTCTAGGAACACCATACCGCCTGAGAGCTGTAAGGGCCCAATGGACCATGTCTATTTCCAAATGCATATCATCACTATTTGGGAGTGATTCCTAATAAATTCTTGTGTTGCCGCTTCCAAATCTTGAATTTGTTCAGGGATACCCCTAATGCAAAAATATTCAAGACCTATTTTCCAAGTCTTCTCTTTTAGCATTCACCATTTCAAGTTGGGAAAGAAGCACTTCCAGCTTTGTAATATTCTGAGAAATTATGGGTTGTCTTACTCACCTACTGAAGAAGTCTATCACGTGGCGAGACACGTTTAGGGGAGAACTGAAGTTCTGTGATGTTTACCAGAGTCTCACCTAGCAAGGTGGTGAGCCGGATTTGTTGATATATACAAGTTTATCTTTTTATTTTTTGTAAGTGTATTTTAAAGCGGGGTTTGGCAAATTACCTATCTAGACGGAATACAATATGTTTTGTCCTTTCTACTTCATTCTATACATAATCTGAGGAGAGTTGTGAGCACGGGATTTCATATCCCAATAAGGAGGAGAGAAGGAATGGAGCCGTCTGTCCGGGTAGTGAGAAAACAGTAACCTGTTCCTATCCACATTGAGCTCTTTGAGGATGGAATCCTTATCCCATTAACAAGGAGAGATGGAGTGGTGTTGTATGTCATGTGAGGAGATAAGAGCTGATTGTTCACTTACATGGAGGTGAGCAGACAATTTGCTTGGTGGAGGATTGTCACATTACTTTGTAATCAGGCACAAGACACACTGAGGGATTATATCTATTCACGGAGGACTTTTTTCACTTATTTAATTTGTATTTTCTTATGTATCTTATTCACTTTTATATATTATTATGTGTTTTATTCATCTTGCTGCGCTACACTGATTTATATCCTTTTTTTGTTTGAGGTGTTGTGAAATCACTTACAGTGGTTGGCGGGTCAACATTTATATTTAATTGGATATAGATTTTTTTAGATTTTTTCTGGCTGATTGCTACAATTCACTTTATACAGTACCAAGGCGATAGCCGAGATCCACAAAATCTTGTTTAATTTCTTTAGTAATATGTTGACTAGCTTTGTAAAGTTCTCCTTGTAATAGCTCAGCAAACTGTTCTATAAGTATTGCATCCCCCAGAATATGCAGGAGGAACAGGTAGTGATACAGGTAAGCCACCAAGGCTCTGTGAAGGAAAAAGGGAAACGCTATATCGGCTAAATATAATTTCTGCCATCTCCCTGTCTATATGTTAGGTCAGAGACTCCAGATCTACAGGTTTAGTAGATGGTATCAGACACTGTAGAGGTGATTGTCCCTCCGCTAGAAGAGGGAAAGTTTCTCCCAATTCAGTTATATGATCAGAGTCTTTCAGAGATTGAGAATTTTTATTGCTCACCATAGAAGCTCTCTCTTGCTCACTCTAAGGTAGTGGTGTGTGTTCTGTGGCCTCATGAGGTGAATTGCTGCTTACCTGTGAGGTAAATCTTGCCTTGTATGTGCTTTCTAGGATACCAGGATCACCAGATGATGGGCCGGCTCTCCGGTGGACCGATCCCTGATTGATGGTACGCCAGGGTTGCCCTATATCAGGGGTAGGCAACCTCTGCCCTCCAGCTGTGGTGAAACTACAAGTCCCATGAGACATTGCAAGTCAATGACAATCACAAGCATGACTCCTAAAGGCAGAGGCATGGTGGGATTTGTAGGTTCACCACAGCTGGGGGGCCGAGGTTGCCTACCCCTGCCCTATATCATGGCTGAAGGTGCTGAGAGGGTGTGGAGCACTTCAAAATGCATCTGCCACTGAGAACTTGTGCATGAGCTTTCCTCATCGATTTCAGAACTGGCTAAAGCAGGTAATACCGCCACCCAGGTGTACTTCAGGTAAATGCAAGATCATTTTCAGTGACCCCCGGATCCGTGAGAAATCAAAATGAGAAACATGGAAAGAGAGTTTTTTCATAAGATCTCTGACCTTTATTGAATTAGAGTGGCTTATATGCAAAAGAAAGATAGGAGGGGCTGTGTATTAATGCATATGTCTCTAAAAATTATACAAACTCAGTATATTCTTATCATGATGTAGACTGCTGTTAACAAGAGCTAAAAGATGACTTTGCTTATACAATCAGGCTGATCCATGAATCCGCTTAACCACAAATAAGTAGCAGGGTGTGTCTTTATGCAAACTGTTAGTTAAGCTAAGTATTTCAAAACATATTGAAAAGTTCATTTCTACTTAAAAATGGTGTCAATAATTTCATACATTCTATTACACTGGCACCTGTTTTAGTATATAGGCACAGCTCCCCAGCATTTTTAATTGCTCTGACCACCAGCTGCTGACAAGCTTGCCTGCTAACCACATATAAAGAAGGTTACATCAGCTCTCATGTAGCTTTAATGTCCAAACAAAAAATTACTGCACACTATGGAGTCTACTTATAAAAATAATGTTGGATAAATTAAACCAGCCTTGATGATTTTTAACTGGATTTTGCTTAAAACATTTCCTATGATTGTCTGTGCCATCTAGTGGCCATATTAAAAGTCTTTTTCATGATTGAGAAATACTGATTAGAGATTACTAGATGGAGCTGACATCTATAGGAAATCATTGTAATACGTTAAATGTATTCAGAATTCTTCAAGGCTGGGTGAATGTTTGTCATATTCATACACAAACTTTTCATAAATAGACCATTTAGTCCATTCTCATATTTCAACTACAGTGTACACTCAAACAGTTTTCCACCAAGATTATCTATCCACTAATAAGACTAAAGCCCCGTACACACGATCGGTTTGACTGATGAAAAACGTCTGATGGATGGTTTTCATCAGACCAACCGATCGTGTATGGTACCCATCGGTCTTTTTTCCATCGGTTGTAAAAAATAGAACTTGTTTTAAAATTTTCCGATGGATAAAAAACCAATAGGAATTTCCGATCGTCTATGGGCAAGTCCATCGGTTAAAAAACCCACGCATGCTCAGAATCAAGTCGACGCATGCTCAGAAGCATTAAACGTAATTTTTCTCGGCTCATCCGAGTGTTTTACGTCACCGCGTTTGGAACGGTCGGTTTTTTGACTGATGGTGTGTGGCCAAGACTGATGAAAAACAGTTTCATCGGATTTCCGATGGACAAATCCATCGGACGAAAATCCATAGGTTATCCGATCGTGTGTACAGGGCTTTACACTTTTTTTAATCTTTTACTAGTCTGTTGCTATTTCTATATAAACTAGACATGTGCATTCGTTTTCGTCCGAATTTCGGGTATTTTCTTTATCGTTTTAATAAATGATAACAAAAGCGCAGAATGTGAAATCCGAAAGATCCGACATAAACAAATGCTTTACTTTCGTTTTCGTTGTGACAACAGTTCAATATAGATAGGAGATTCGATATGACGCTGACAATAACGGTCTGTGTCTATGGAACCTGTGGTCGAATGTGCCTAACCTTAACTCTATTAGTCCAAGATTATTCTACATAAAGAGAAAAGATTTGACATAGAGAGAAAAGATTTGACATTATAGAGACATGAAGATTTGACGAAGCAGCTAAAAACATACGATCGCAGCGAGCGGACATTTATGGTCAAATGCTCTGCCCATAGGCTATAGAAGAATTTTAATGTTGGTTGACTAGTAATAATAATTAATAAATATAATTATTACTAGTCATTCACCATCAGAATTTTACTATAGCTTGTGGGCGGAAAATTCGACCGGAAATGTAAGATTGCGGTGTCGTACAGTTTAGCTGCTCCATCGAATCTTCTTAGAACATTCAACCGACACCATAAGCCTTCAATGACAGATTCGTCCTTAATTAATTTGGATTTTCAGACGAATGCATTTTTTAACGAAACAAAATAAATAAAAACTAATTTCGGGAGGAACTAAATAAATGTATTTTTCGGACGAAACCGAAATTCCGAAACAAAATATTTCAGTGTGCACGTGTCTACTATAAACTGCTTCACATTCGCTCCATTCTTTTGGTTGAAATATAACTATGACACTTTATGAAATCTATATCTTTGTACATTGTACCACATTCTTGAGCTCTCTGAAAGAGAGAGGTTTTAACCCAAGTTTTGTACTTAATCTGTAACAACAAGAAAACGTATGTGTATGAATTATTCTCCAACAGTTGGAATATTCTCCAAACAGTATAAAGTTCCTATATATAACAATAGTAAAAATGAACACAATAATCTGTATCAGTCAATACTACAAACAGCGCTAAATGTTGAATAATGACAGTGGTCAACACCACCTAAAAGTTCTTAAGACAGATTCAAGATAGTTTCAGTGCTTCAAAAGAATGTCCATGGGTGATCCTAAAAAAATAAGTAGAGTGCACCTTCCACCGATCTTCCAGATCCACCACGTGACACACACACCCCTTAGGGGTTCACACTCACCAGAGCAATATTGAATTAAAGCCTTGAATAGATATTGCTGCATCCAAGCCAAACACTGAAATATTGTATCCGTCATGGAGACCTCAGAATGAGATGGGCTTCCAAAAAACAAACAAAGGGAAAGCACATAGTGTAACCCAGTTTATTTCATAAAACAAACCCTCACAAACTTGGTCCCCTCACACATTAAACGTACATCAGTTAAAACATCACATAAGCAAACATGAAGGGTGGTTTACTTCACCGTGTCCGCCGTCCGGCGTGTATCAAGAGAACCGAGGGCTGCAATGCCTTACTTCCTCTTCCTGGTTCTCTGAGCGGTGGAACGCAAACCAGCGCTTCCAGCGTGTCGTGTAGGTCACGCCATGACGCGTTTCATCATTGGCTGACTTCAACAGAGGGCGTGACCACACGACGCACACGCAGACTTATAATGTGTTCCAGTCCTCAACCTTAGCCAATCAGCACGCGCCTGACAAAGCAATGGGTGCACATAGCGATGACGGCTGATTACACTGAAGGCTTACTACAGGGAGAGGGATGGACCAAACATAGTCTAACTGCATATCCTGCTATAAATCACCCGGATAGCTTCACAGGGGATTATACAAGATCTTAGGTATAATAATTATATTTAAAAGCTGAGTCCAATTCAATTAAATCAACAGAGCTTATAAAACAACAATAATAATAATATTACATATTTATGCCGATACATATAGACAATGATTACCATAGTCATTTTAACCCATTAACCACTGTGTGTAATGACTACTACACAGGTCAATACCATGGTATAGAAAAAACTTTTTAGACAAAAATGTATATAATAAAAATACTAAAACTTATATAAACATGCCATGTTAAGAGCTCCAATCTTATTTAAACAATAATAAGATAATTTAATTTTTATTAATATTTAAAATTAAATTTAAAAATCACTAATAAAACAGTTAATATCTAACTCAACATTTAACCCTTTGGGCGACAAAGTGTCTACAGAAAAAATCCATTGAGTTTCTCTCTTGGAAAGATCTCTGACCAAATTAGAGCCCCTCCATACTGGCTTCAAGTGGTCGACCCCCCAAAATTTGAGTCCTGAAGGATCCTGATTGTGAAATATTTTAAAATGAAGTGACACATTATGGTCTTTATAACCAATAATAATATTTGCAATGTGTTCTGACACTCTAACTTTAAGTTGGCGTTTAGTGCGGCCTATATAAATAAGCCCGCACGGGCATTGGAGGGCATACACCACATAGGAAGTGTTACATGTAATAAATTCCCTAATGGTAAACTCCTTATCATTTGAGGTAGATGTGAAGGTTTCAACAGCCCTTAATGGCCTGTTGACCTCTCTGCATGCACGACACCTCCTGCATGCAAAAAAACCATCTCTATCCCAAAAGGTAGAGGGTCTAGATGGGGGGTCCAAAACCTTCCTTACTATTTTATCAGCAAAACTCATAGCCCTTCTATAAATAAAACCAGGTTTTTGAGGCAATACTGTAGAGAGTACTTTATCCATGCATAAAACATGCCAATGAGTATAAAAAATCTCTTCAACCTCCTTGTATTGGGAATGGAAGCTCGAGATAAAACTCCATTCTCTTCCTCTATCTATCTGTGCCGGTAATGAATCTCTAAGGAAATTATCCCTAGGTAATTCCGCCAATTCACAAATTAAAGAATTCAATACCCTTTCTTTGTAACCTTTTTCTAGAAATTTATTCTTTATGATCTGGGCCTGTAGTAAAAAGTCACTTCCCTCAGAGCAATTCCTTTTAACTCTGGTAATTTGTCCCTTAGGTATATTTTTCAGCCATATAGGATGGTGTCCACTGCTAACAGGTAAATAGCTATTGGAATCTGTGGCTTTAAAAAATACCTTCGTTCCCAACCTATTCTCACATCTATAAATGTGAACATCCCGGAAATGAATATCACTGGGGCTATATTCACTAGTCAATTTGATGTTATTCTTATTGTTATTAAGTTCACTTAAAAATTCTTGCAACGTGCTTAAAGGCCCCTCCCAGATAAAGAACAGATCATCAATGTATCTTTTATACATCAGGAGTTGTGGGCGTGTTATAGAAAAAATGAACTTATCCTCCCATTCCCCCATAAATAAATTTGCTATACTGGGGGCAAATTTAGCCCCCATAGCAACACCTCTTGATTGGGAATAGAAATCTCCATTGAACCAAAAAAAGTTATGGTTCAAACAAAAATCAAGAGCATTCCTTAAAAAGATCTTCTGGTTGTGTGGTATATTGTCACGTTTACATAATGCCCAATTCAAAGCCAGCAAGGCATCATCATGCTGGATGATGGTGTATAGGGCAGAGACATCTGCAGTTACCAAAAAAAATCTCATCTTTCCCTGTAAGGTCTACTGCCTGTAACATTTGAAGTAGACTTTTGGTGTCCCTCAAATAGGCACGAGTCTCTACCACACTTTTTTGGAGATATATATCCAAATATTGTCCTAAACGGGATGTAATGGATCCAATCCCGTTGACAATAGGTCTTCCAGGGGGACATTTAACATCTTTATGGATTTTAGGGAGAGCAGGATTAATGATCTTAAATTGCAGTTAGACCCTATTAAAGATTCACAGCAGGTATCTGATTTTAATATTCGGATAAAGAAAAAACTTGAAAAGGTGGACAAAGGTACCCAGAAAAAGAAAACAAAAAAGTTTCACCGTGATTTGGGAGACTTTCGTTCTAATTCTGTGTATCTTTGGCAGCAAAATAGGACTGCAGACAATAGGGAAATCAATGGTGAGAATACTCACTCTGATGACCCTGTAGTAAGACCCCCACAGCTAACTACCAATGTCCCCATTATAAGTGATATGAGGAGGAGTGATATCCCACCACGTCCACCGAGGGATCACTCTACACCAATTAGATCTAATGGGGATTATGGTAGAGGGAGCTCAGTGAGAGAGGGACCTAGTAGTGCCCACTATCATACACCCCATAATCAGCAATATCATGTTCCAGTCCATAATAGGTTTGAACCTTTATGGGAAAATGGAACAAATTATCGATCTCCCCGTCCTTTTTTAGGGAGGGGGAGGGGGTGGCAGAGACGGGGCAGAGGACATCCCCAAAGAAGGGGAAGGCCTCCGGCTCATACTCAACAAAATCAGGAACACAGAGATCCTCAGTGGAGAGAACCACCTTATTGGGAGAGGGATCAGGTACAACACTCCACTCAGAGGAGAGACGAACGCGAGGATGCAGAGCGGGGTCAAAAATCCAGAAAAAGAAGCAGAGGCCCAGATTAGGTGGCATTTTTAATCTGAGTGACACAATTTTATCGCATAAGGAAATTAATATTCTACATTTGGGCTTGAAGTGTGGTCTGAAAAGGCCAATTAATAAGTTTGATGTCTTCATAGACATACACAAATATGTACGTAAAATAAATATGAAGAAATACTTTCTTAACAAAAATTCCCAACCAACGACTAATCTGTCGTCTGTAGCACTAGATAGTGGGCTTCGTAATAAGTCTCTCTTCAACCCTTTGAATGGCGCAAACCACCAATTGGAAACATTTAAGGGTCTTGTGATACGAGATCTACAGCACATAGTACCCAAAAAGGAGGTTAATCCACGCCATATATTAGATGGAATTTCAATGCTTGAAGAGAGAAAAGATATAATTATTAGACCCGCGGATAAAGGGGGAGGAGTGGTCATTTTGAATAAAACATTTTATGTTAACCAACTCATGGAGATGTTAGATGATACCAATACCTATACTAAGTTGGAGAAAGATCCATCTAACCAGTATGAAAGTAATTTAAAATGTCTAATAGAAATGGGGTACTCTACAGGGGTTCTGACTAATCGTGAGAGGACATATCTTGTACCTAGTAGTAGTAGAATCCCCACTATTTATACCCTCCCTAAAATCCATAAAGATGTTAAATGTCCCCCTGGAAGACCTATTGTCAACGGGATTGGATCCATTACATCCCGTTTAGGACAATATTTGGATATATATCTCCAAAAAAGTGTGGTAGAGACTCGTGCCTATTTGAGGGACACCAAAAGTTTACTTCAAATGTTACAGGCAGTAGACCTTACAGGGAAAGATGAGATTTTTTTGGTAACTGCAGATGTCTTTGCCCTATACACCATCATCCAGCATGATGATGCCTTGCTGGCTTTGAATTGGGCATTATGTAAACGTGACGATATACCACACAACCAGAAGATCTTTTTAAGGAATGCTCTTGATTTTTGTTTGAACCATAACTTTTTTTGGTTCAATGGAGATTTCTATTCCCAATCAAGAGGTGTTGCTATGGGGGCTAAATTTGCCCCCAGTATAGCAAATTTATTTATGGGGGAATGGGAGGATAAGTTCATTTTTTCTATAACACGCCCACAACTCCTGATGTATAAAAGATACATTGATGATCTGTTCTTTATCTGGGAGGGGCCTTTAAGCACGTTGCAAGAATTTTTAAGTGAACTTAATAACAATAAGAATAACATCAAATTGACTAGTGAATATAGCCCCAGTGATATTCATTTCCTGGATGTTCACATTTATAGATGTGAGAATAGGTTGGGAACAAAGGTATTTTTTAAAGCCACAGATTCCAATAGCTATTTACCTGTTAGCAGTGGACACCATCCTATATGGCTGAAAAATATACCTAAGGGACAAATTACCAGAGTTAAAAGGAATTGCTCTGAGGGAAGTGACTTTTTACTACAGGCCCAGATCATAAAGCATACATTTCTAGAAAAAGGTTACAAAGAAAGGGTATTGAATTCTTTAATTTGTGAATTGGCGGAATTACCTAGGGATAATTTCCTTAGAGATTCATTACCGGCACAGATAGATAGAGGAAGAGAATGGAGTTTTATCTCGAGCTTCCATTCCCAATACAAGGAGGTTGAAGAGATTTTTTATACTCATTGGCATGTTTTATGCATGGATAAAGTACTCTCTACAGTATTGCCTCAAAAACCTGGTTTTATTTATAGAAGGGCTATGAGTTTTGCTGATAAAATAGTAAGGAAGGTTTTGGACCCCCCATCTAGACCCTCTACCTTTTGGGATAGAGATGGTTTTTTTGCATGCAGGAGGTGTCGTGCATGCAGAGAGGTCAACAGGCCATTAAGGGCTGTTGAAACCTTCACATCTACCTCAAATGATAAGGAGTTTACCATTAGGGAATTTATTACATGTAACACTTCCTATGTGGTGTATGCCCTCCAATGCCCGTGCGGGCTTATTTATATAGGCCGCACTAAACGCCAACTTAAAGTTAGAGTGTCAGAACACATTGCAAATATTATTATTGGTTATAAAGACCATAATGTGTCACTTCATTTTAAAATATTTCACAATCAGGATCCTTCAGGACTCAAATTTTGGGGGGTCGACCACTTGAAGCCAGTATGGAGGGGCTCTAATTTGGTCAGAGATCTTTCCAAGAGAGAAACTCAATGGATTTTTTCTGTAGACACTTTGTCGCCCAAAGGGTTAAATGTTGAGTTAGATATTAACTGTTTTATTAGTGATTTTTAAATTAAATTTTAAATATTAATAAAAATTAAATTATCTTATTATTGTTTAAATAAGATTGGAGCTCTTAACATGGCATGTTTATATAAGTTTTAGTATTTTTATTATATAAATTTTTGTCTAAAAAGTTTTTTCTATACCATGGTATTGACCTGTGTAGTAGTCATTACACACAGTGGTTAATGGGTTAAAATGACTATGGTAATCATTGTCTATATGTATCGGCATAAATATGTAATATTATTATTATTGTTGTTTTATAAGCTCTGTTGATTTAATTGAATTGGACTCAGCTTTTAAATATAATTATTATACCTAAGATCTTGTATAATCCCCTGTGAAGCTATCCGGGTGATTTATAGCAGGACATGCAGTTAGACTATGTTTGGTCCATCCCTCTCCCTGTAGTAAGCCTTCAGTGTAATCAGCCGTCATCGCTATGTGCACCCATTGCTTTGTCAGGCGCGTGCTGATTGGCTAAGGTTGAGGACTGGAACACATTATAAGTCTGCTTGTGCGTCGTGTGGTCACGCCCTCTGTTGAAGTCAGCCAATGATGAAACGCGTCAGGGCGTGACCTACACGACACGCTGGAAGCGCTGGTTTGCGTTCCACCGCTCAGAGAACCAGGAAGAGGAAGTAAGGCATTGCAGCCCTCGGTTCTCTTGATACACGCCGGACGGCGGACATGGTGAAGTAAACCACCCTTCATGTTTGCTTATGTGATGTTTTAACTGATGTACGTTTAATGTGTGAGGGGACCAAGTTTGTGAGGGTTTGTTTTATGAAATAAACTGGGTTACACTATGTGCTTTCCCTTTGTTTGTTTTTTGGAAGCCCATCTCATTCTGAGGTCTCCATGACGGATACAATATTTCAGTGTTTGGCTTGGATGCAGCAATATCTATTCAAGGCTTTAATTCAATATTGCTCTGGTGAGTGTGAACCCCTAAGGGGTGTGTGTGTCACGTGGTGGATCTGGAAGATCGGTGGAAGGTGCACTCTACTTATTTCTTTAGGATCACCCATGGACATTCTTTTGAAGCACTGAAACTATCTTGAATCTGTCTTAAGAACTTTTAGGTGGTGTTGACCACTGTCATTATTCAACATTTAGCGCTGTGTGTAGTATTGACTGATACAGATTATTGTGTTCATTTTTACTATTGTTATATATATTTTGCCATGTTTTAAACAGCAGCTTAGTTTTACATATATATTTTTTAAGTATTTATTTTTTTTAAAAATATTTCTGTCAACATTTATTACCCACTTGTGGATGACTATTGTGGTCATTCTTCTTTGTGGTAAATAGCAATACGTGTGATCCATAGGCGCTGAGCGGTGTATTATAGGCCTTTTTATACACCCTTTTTAAAGTATAAAGTTCCTATTACACAATAATAATTTTTCTTTAATTCTGTTTGTTAGTTGATGAAGCTTCTCAACCTATATTTCAACTCTGTCAGATCTCCTTGTGGGCTCTTTAAATAGCCTCCCATATGTCATCCAAGGTAGCTTCAGGTCCCAGGATGGCCATCTCTTCCTTGTATGAGGCGACCCAAGGTCAACTGGGGCTAAAGCTTTCTGATCAAGGTTTTCTCAGGTGGTGGAGTATCCAGGCTATCTGCATCTCAACAGTCTGCTTCCCCTATTGCTTTAGTTTCACAACTATTCAGACTACCTCTCTACCTCTGTTGCGACTAACATGCCATTAACATGTTTGCCTTTTGGGAAGTGCAACAAGATTTTCCAGATTAGGAACTACTGTATTGGCCAGGGCTACTGTCTGACTCTGGTTTTCTTTGGTTAAGTAACCAGGCTATCTGCATCTCAAAGACCTGTTTCCTCTATTGCTTTATTTAGCTGTTTTTTAATTAGCTCTTTCTCAAGAAGTTGGCTGCACTGGCTGATGAAGTACTGACTCTCATACTACAATGGAGGAAGTTAGTAGCAAAGGCACCCAGGGCCCAGGGCCCAGAGCCCCACCTGACCATTGCAAGGCACCCCAACCCCACTCTTTTGAGGTTCCATTGCTCTAAATCCTGCCACTTTCACACCATCCTTCAACTGACCTTGACCCTCTTGGCTATCTTCAAACTGAAAGTCCTATGGATGCAACAAACTTGGGCATCTCCAGACGAGCTGCCCCAGGAAGTGGCAAACTACCCAGGCTCATGTTTATGTCAAACTGTCTCAGGAGATAGAGAATCTCCTACAACCTTAAAGTAAGTGTGTGATTCCCATGAAAGCCAATACCCCCTGCAAGGTCTGTAGAGTTCACACGCTTACCACTCCCTACCCTGGGCAAAGGCAGCATCACCTACAGGATTTCTCCAGAAATTGGCATTCCATGATCTGGGCCTTCGTTACCATTGCTGATTTCTGTATGCTAAAACCCAAACCATTTTACCAGATCCTTTTTTTTCTATTCAATTGACAGGGAGAGCAAGGAAATACATTCCCATGGTTTCAATTCACTTTTGTTATGGCGAAAGTACCATTATTTTGGAGAAAGTAGATGGTGGATTGGAGTTATGAGTGGGTTACCGGCTGACTTCCTGCTGGGTAGCAGGCTGTGGGAAATATGGTTCCATTATGTTGTGACTGTTATAAGGAACCAAGCCAACCAAGGTTGACATAATTTGGAAGCTCATCTGGATCCCCACCCTACCCTAGAGCTGATGAGTGCAACCAACCCCAACCCGACTTGGGAGTGTGAAAAATGTAAACAGGAACCAAAATCTGAACCCACGTTAATCAAATTCTTCACCCAAGTGGTTACAAGACAGGTAGGGGAAAGCATGGCTCATCTCAGAAAGGGGGTTAAGCCTAGTACACAGAGGCAGAATGTCAATAGAATATTCAATAGAAACCGGCCGACATTTGGCCCATGTGTACCACAGTCGGTCCGAAAGAAGCCGGCAATAGAACATTGGATAGTTAGTACAGTGGCTCCTCCTGAGCTGTCAATTTTTTTTCATTCAGCCCTGCTGGGTTAAACGAAAGAAAACTACTAGTGTGTACCAGGCTTTACTGTATTGTGTTGCATAAGCTAACACCCTCAGACCAGCCCTGGACTGTGACCAAACAGCTTTCAATTCCTGAACTATTAAGGCTACCTCTGTTGCAAATGACATCCCATTAGAAGGAAACCTGGGGAAAAGAAAGACACATAAATGGCTGGCTTAAGCATTGTACTGACCTGGCACATACCAATCTGTCCCCCTTAAAGAGAGTGAAATTAACTGGGAAAACACCTTCCCCATCTTCTGTTTGCCTATAAAGAAGTGCCACAAGATCCCACAGGATTTTCCCCATTTGATCTACTGTATGGGGGATAGATCTATGGCCCTTTAACCTTACTATTGGAACATTGGGAAAGGCAGGTTGAAAAGCATAAATGTGTATTTTTCATCCTAGAACTGCAAGAATTGTTATCTAGGTTTGCAGGCGTTGGCCAGAAGATGTGGTATGACTGTAGGGCCTTCAGGGACAAGTCCTCATGATAGCCCCTCATCCCCAGAACATAGGTTATAATGAAATCCCTCACTAAAAATACAGGAATCTAGCTATGTAGTCAGCCTGGACAACAATGGGCAATGACATTGCACTGTCCATGTAAACCTTAAAATAGTACTTCGATTAGACACTGCCCCTACTGGCCAACTATCAAACCCTATGGAAAAGGGTGATGAATTGGCCCTGCTGGACCTCTTGTATGCATCTAAAGCCATCTGGCTTTGGAACAAGTATTGATAGAAGCCCAGCTAAGCCCAAAAAAAAAAGGGAGATGTAGCACTTGGTTGGGAAACTTGTCTCTGTCTTATCTGCTACCCTGGGGTAAACAAATCTGGCCCTCCACCATGTAGAGACCCACGGACGAGATGAGAAACCTATACAACAGACGCTCTTCCAAGTGTCTTAAACAGCAAGATTTTATTTCTCTTCAATACCATAATCAGGTTAAATTTCACTTCTTTGTTTCCCTTAGATACAGGTGCATCTAAAAGAATACAGTAAAAATTTCGATTGCAAGCATTATTCTTTCCAGAAACATGCTTGTAATCCAAAGCACTTGTATATAAAAGCGAATTTTCTCATAAGAAATAATGGAAACTCAAATGATTCGTTCCACAACCATTTATTCATGGGTCCTTCAGTTTATAGTCCATATAAAAAGATTATAGCAATGTGATAGGTTGTGTAAATATAAAATGGCCATGAATTTGCATCGACAAATGGAAGCCTCCACAAGGGGAATAAAGGAAAATCCAGCAGCAGCTACAGAGTATAAAAGAGAAGAGAGGCGCCTCTAAGTGTAGCAATTTGTTGCTAATTGTTGTACCTTCATCAAATATAACCATATTGCTACAATTAGAGGCGCCTCTCTTCTCTTTCGTACTCAGTTGTGATCAGGTGTGCGCAGCCTATTGCATTAGGGTGTGTACACCAAAGCTCAAACACATATGGTTGTATGTGCATGTGTATACCTGTATACTGTATACTGACAGTGTCAGTAGAGCAGTGGAGAGTGTCAGATGGGCCGAGATTGGTGTCAGTAGGGCAATGGATAGTGTCAGTAGTTTTTATTATTATTATTTTATAATTATTTATTTCTTTTAATTTTAGTTTTGTAATTATTTTATTACTATTTTTTTAGGAGCACTGTTAGGGGGCTTTGGTGAAAAATAAGGGGTCTAAACAGAGGAAATCTGAGCCACACGTGGGTGATTAGGGTGTGCCCAGGCACACCCTGTGTGCACGCCTATGGTTGCGACGTGATGCTATTTGTATATAAAGACATCGCTTGTATATTAAGTCAAAATTTATTCAAAAAATTTTCTTGTCTTGCAAAACGCTCTCAAACCAAGTTACTTTCAAACCAAGGTTTTACTGTATCATAAAAAAGTTAATTTATTTCAGTAATTCAATTCAAAAAGTGAAACTCATATTCTATATAGATTCATTACACATAGAGTGATATATTTCAAGCATTTCTTTCTTTTAATTTTGATGATTATGGCTTACAGCTAGTGAAAACCCAAAATTCAGTATCTCAGAAAATTAGGATATTACATAAGACTAATAAAAAAGGGATTTTTAATACAGAAATGTTGGCTTACTGAAAAGTATGTTCATGTACAGTATAGTATGCACGCAATACTTGGTCAGGGCATCTTTTGCATGAATTACTGCATCAACACTGCGTGGCATGGAAGCGATCAGCCTGTGGCACTGCTGAGGTGTTATGGAAGCCCAAGTTACCTTGATAGCAGCCTTCAGCTCATCTGCATTGTTGGGTCTGGTGTCTCTCATCTTCCTCTTGACAATACCCCACAGATTCTCTATGGGGTTTAGGTCAGGCGAGTTTGCTGGCCAATCAAGCACAGTAATACCATGATCATTAAACCAGGTATTAGTACTTTTGGCAGTATGGGCAGGTGTCAAGTCCTGCTGGAATATTAAATCAGCATCTCCATAAAGCTGGTCAGCAGAGGGGAGCATGAATTGCTCTAGATTTTCCTGGAAGAGGGCAGTGCTGACTTTTGACTTGACAAAACACAATGGACCACCACCAGCAGATGACATGGTTCCCCAAATCATCACTGACTGTTGAAACCTCACACTGGACCTCATGCAACTTGGATTCTGTTCCTCTCCGCTCTTCCTCCAGACTCTGGGACCTTGATTTCCAAATGAATTGCAAAATGTACTTTCATCCGAAAAGAGGACTTTGGACCACTGATCAATAGTCCAGTCCCTTTTCTCCTTATCCAAGGTAGGATACTTCTGAGGTTATCTCTTTTTTTTTTTCATTTATATTTTCTTTATTGATTTTCTTCAACGTTATAAGTAACAGTGAGCATACGTATGCATATGTGATTTTCATAACTTACAGTGACACGATATTAATAATGAGATGCATTTATACAATTAACACATTTTCCATTCTATTAGTTCTTTTCCCCTCCCTCCTCCCCCCAACTCAATAATTCCTCATACTGAGGTTTCTATCTTCTTTTCTTTCCTTTTTCACACAGTATTTATTTAGTTTTTTTGTTATTTTATTCATCTTCTACTTGCTACATTACGTCTGTTTTTACAAGGGGTACCCCATGCTATCCAACCACGGTTTCCACATTTTTTCGAACTCTCTAATATTTCTTCTCTTTGTGTAGGCTACTTTCTCCTTCCATATTATTTCCTTGACTACATTAACCCAGTCTTTTACCAGAGGCGGGCTCTCTTCTTGCCATCTTTGCGCAATTAATTTTCTTGCCTGGAAGAGACAGCTGAGCACTGCTTTTATTGTACTTGCCTCTCTGCTTTTTCCCTCACCTAGTCCCAGAATACACAGTCTAGGTTCCATTTCCAATGCTATTTTATATATCATATTATGAGGTTATCTCTGGTTCAGGAATGGATTGACACAAGGAATGCAACAGTTGTAGCCCATGTCCTGGATGCGTGTGTGTTGGCTCTTGAGGCACTGACACCAGCTGTAGTCCACTTCTTGTAAATCTCCCCCCAAATTCTTGAATAGACTTTGCTTCACAATCCTCTCAAGGCTGCGGTTATCCCTGCTGCATGTGCACCTTTTTCTACTACACTTTTTCCTTACACTCAACTTTCCATTAATATGCTTGGATACAGCACTCTGTGAACAGCCAGCTTCTTTAGCAATGTCCTTTTGTGGCTAACCCTCCTTGTGGAGGGTGTCAAAGCCTGTCTTCTGGACAACTGTCAAGTCAGCAGTCTTCCCCATGATTGCGTAACCTACTGAACCAGACTGAGAGACCATTTAAAGACTCAGGAAGCATTTACAGGTGTTTTGAGTTAATTCGCTGAATAGAGTGTGACACCATGGGGTTGATTTACTAAGGCAAATCCACTGTGCACTACGAGTGCACTGCATGAGCACTTGGAAGTGCAGTCACTGGGGGGGCGTGGCCAGCAGCCAAGGTGATGGCAGCTTGAGGAGAGAGCTCCTGCAGTATCCAGACCCATCCAGCGACTGTAAGCGACATAAGAAGATTCCGTGTGGTGATATTGATAGCCTGAACACCTAGCTATCACCCGATACCAAGATGCACAAGAGGAAACCCGAGAGGGGCCCAAAAAAGCTCACAGACTTCTTTGGCCTAGCGGACGAGGAGAGGCCTCAATATGGCGGCGCAGCACGAGACACGCGGCGAGGCCGCGGAGGCAGCGGAGCTACCAAGACGGATTACATGTTCCAGGCCTCTTCATCAGGGCACAGCAGCAGATCCTCCCCAGCAGCATCCCCGGTAAACAGCCCGCAGAAATCATCGCAGAAACGGTCGGCGGAGCACACATACCCAGGTGAGCTTGGGGGACATGATACCTCACAAGATAGCACTAAAGAGTTTATAGAACAACTCCAAGACTTCCCCACCCTGGGCCAACCATTGACTGATACAATGATGAAAGAAATGCTGGTCACATTGAGGGGCTCACTGCACAGGGACATTCTGGAGTGCACAACTCAGCTGAAAGCTGAAGTGGTTGCTATAGGGGAGAGAGTGTCCCATAATGAAGAGAAAATGGGAGTATTGGCTGCAGCCCATAATGAACTAGTGGATGCATATAATGGAGCGGAGGATGACATTTTAGCGATTAAAAACAAGATGGCAGATTTAGAGGACCGGGCAAGGAGGAATAATGTGAAGCTGCGTGGAGTAGCTGAATCCATTATGCCAGCAGACCTCAGGAAGTATGTACAGCAATTCATCTCCACGCTGCTGCCTGATATACCGGAGAGGGAGGTGATTGTAGATCGGGCACACCGCTTACCTAAACCCAAACATCTGCCGGACAAGATACCGAGGGATGTGATAGCACGCATTCACTTCTTCCATGTGAAGGAGGATCTGATGAGATATAGCAGGAAAAATGCTTCATTGCCTGAACCATATACGGATGTATCGGTGTATTCTGACATTTCACAACATACTATGCTGGCCCGCAAGAACCTTGCCACGCTGACCAAACTGTTCCAAAATCATAAGATACCCTATACATGGGGATTCCCAACAAAAATCATCCTAACCAGACAAGACAAGACCTATGCTATTACTAGCCTGGAACATGGACTTCAACTGGCCAGGCAGTGGAAACTACTCCCAAATGAAGAGGTGGAAGCTCCTGGTGTTTCTAATAATCAAAAAATCTCCATGGAGTGGCAAAAAGTCTAATGTTAAAAAATAGTGGTATGGCTATACAAGTGCATCAACTTAGGCCTCACACTTTCTTTACCCAGAATCTGTTTTGGGTCTGGTTGCTGGGGAGCATTACCCCCTCCACTGTTCTGAAGCGAAAAGTTTTCGCATAAAGTGACATGTCTCACTCTTTTTATATGTTTTTTGTGTTTTTTTCTGTTTTGTTCTGTTTTTTATATGTGCCAACAAGTTGTGATGTCCTACCTTCTTCAAACTTTCTTCAAACCTTCAAACTTCTTCAATGAGCATGAGAACTTCGATCTCCATCACCCCATCCCTCATCCTATGTTGCCAGCTTCAGATTACTTACAGGTGAACCCTGAGACACTTTCTTTCAAGGCTACAGGTATGACTTCTGATTTCCGCAGTTTACATGCAATCTTTTGTGCCCAACTTCTTATACCTTATCCTGTACTACCACCTACAGGCCAAAGTAAAGAATTACACACCATTAATAATTCTGGCTTACAAAGTTCAGCATTGCTCCATGATATTGAAAATGACTATTAAGGTGATATCACTCAATGCACATGGACTCAACAGCCCATATAAAAGGAGGCTAATGTGGCAGGAAGCGAAAAAGCTCAAGGGAGACGTTATATGTATTCAGGAGACCCATTTTGCTTGGGAAAAACAACCTAAATGCTCGGACACCCTATTCCCACATGTTTTTCATGCTTGTGCCCCAAAAAAAAAAAGGGTGTGATGATAGCCATAAAAAAGTCTGTGGGGTTCAACCTTATTGAAATGGTCACTGATAACAAAGGCAGATTTCTAATATTGGTATGTGAACTGAACAACCTGGTTTACACCGTGGTCAACCTTTATGCACCCAATACGGGGCAAGCGACCTTCCTAAAGGCTCTGCATAACAAAATCAACAAACACAAGAAAGGTGCACTCCTCTTGTGCGGCGACCTTAACTGTGTGGTGGACAGGGCAATGGACTGTTCTTCTCCCCATATCACACGCAGATATGAAATGAGACAGTTCCTAGACGCAGCTGATCTGTTTGATACTTGGAGGTGTGCCAACTCATCTGAGAGGGACTATACTTACTACTCCACCCCTCATAACTCCTACTCAAGAATTGACTGTATTCTTTCTGATCTCCCCTTTCTGCAACGGACTGTAGAAGTAAAGATTCATACAATCACGTGGTCTGACCATGCCCCAGTGTCAATCATTTTGCAGGAACAGTTCACTTGCAGCCCCTCCTACTTATGGAGGAATAATACAGTGTTGCTTTCTAACCAGGCTCAGGTGGCACAGATTTCTAAAATGTTGGAGGAATATTTTCAATTTAATTGTAATGAAGAGGTGAATGCTATGACTGTTTGGTGCGCCCATAAGGCGTACAGTAGAGGGCTATTGATCCAAGCAGCGGCTCGGGAAAAGAGACGGAAAACTAAATATCTTAACGATCTACTTACAAATCTTGCCAAAGTAGAATCCACCAATAAAATAAACCCCTCTCATGCTAATCAAATAGCTCTATTGGATTGTAGGAATAAGCTTAGACTTGCTCTGCTGGAAGAACACACTGCTTCCATGAGCCGCTTTAAAGCAACATATTATTCCCATGGTAATAAAGCAGGTAAGCTTCTAGCCAATTATATTAGAAAGAAACAACAAAACTCCAAACTAAACTCTATTAGGGACCCCCATACGGAGCAAGTAGTATATCATCCGCAAAAAATTGCCAACGCATTCCAAAAATATTATGGAGATTTGTATAACCTTAATAAAGACCCCAATACCATCCAACCTAGTGAGGAATTAATAAACCAGTTTCTGACCTCAGTTAAACTACCCAAATTGAGTGTAGAGGACATAGCCTCTCTGAATGCACCGATCAATGTTCAAGAAATACTGAAAACCATAAAAGCACTCCCCAAACATAAATCCCCGGGCAGTGACGGATTCTCTTCTGAATATTATCAGACTTTTGCACATGTCTTAGCCCCACATTTACAAAAGATGTTTACTTTGGCTGCTACTACTGTCTCTTTTCCCGAGGAAATGCTACAGGCAACGGTAGTGGCTCTCCCTAAACCAGGGAAAAGATCGGATTGCCCTCAAAACTTCAGGCCTATCTCACTACTTAATACAGACCTGAAAATATATGCAAAGATAATAGCTAATAGGCTGTCTGAGGTTACTCCCCAGCTGGTTAAACCGGACCAGGTGGGGTTTGTGAAGGGGCGTCAGGCCCCTGATGGTACCCGGAGACTGTATAACTTGTTACATGTTGCGGAGACTAGCGGGGTCCCCACTGTAGTCCTGACGTTAGACGCTGAAAAGGCGTTCGACAGGGTGCATTGGGGGTTCCTAGGGGCGACCTTGCAGATAACTGGTTTTATCTATTCAGCAATTTTAGCGCTTTACACTAAACCATCAGCCAGGGTGTATACTTCAAATGTGTTATCCGACTCGTTTGGCATTACCAATGGAACCCGCCAGGGATGTCCCCTTTCCCCATTGATTTTTACGTTGGTGATGGAACCTCTGGCGGAGGCCATTAGGTCATGTAGAGATGTGTCTGGCATTGAGGTGGGAGGCTATACCCACAAGATTGGATTGTTTGCAGATGACGTGGTATTGACCTTGACAAACCCAGCTGCTTCCCTAGGGAAGGTACAGGAGATTCTACATGCCTTTGGGTCAGTGTCTTATTACAAATTAAACTCTACTAAATCCTCTATCCTGCCCATAGGCGTGTCGAAGAAACTGAAAAACCAACTTAAAGCAAAATTCCCTTTTCAGTGGGCTACAAACAATCTAGCATATTTGGGGATCACTTTGACCTCCCCCACGTCATCTGCATACGAAGCTAACTATCCCAAGCTGATTGGCATAATTAAACAGGATGTTCAACATATCTCTAAGTTCGAGTTGTCATGGGTGGGGAGGATTGCAGCGCTGAAAATGATTGTGTTACCAAAGATAATATATTATTTCAGGACGATCCCAATAATAATACCTGAGAGATTTTTCACAGAGGTAGATAAGCTATTTAGACAGTTTGTTTGGGGGGGGAAAATGGCAAGAATATCTTATCCTGTACTGGGGAGACATAAAAGAAATGGTGGAGTTAATTTTCCCAACCTAAGAAACTACAGCTACGCAGCCCGCCTTGACCAGACTAAAATGTGGTTTGACCAGACTACCGACAAATTATGGGTCCAGGTTGAGAGGGGTGTGGTGGGCAGCAAACAGCTGCCTGCATTGCTGCTGTCGAGCTTGACCCATATGACTCTCCACTACAGGACTTGCCCATCTATAGAGGCAACCCTGACAGCGTGGAAGAAATTTCACACTATTCTATCTCCAGAATTACTGGACTGTTGCAGAGACTTGCCTCTACAACTCTATGACTATCTAATCCCTGACCTGAACACTAAAACTTGGATAGACAAAGGTATCTTAACACATGAAGCAGTGCTAGAAAGACAACAGGAACTGGCCTCATACTCTTTATATAGACTCAAACATTTTCACGTCAAAAACCAGGAGGTTTCTTATAGTGTTCATAGAGAGACTTGGGCGCATATGGAGTCTTGCGAAGAAGGGACTAAAGGCCTTTCTAAGTTTTATTCCATATTACAGTACGGAGGACCTTTTAAAAAAAAACACTAATATGATAAATTGGGAAAAAGACATGGGGACTACCTTTTCACAGAGGGAGTGGCAGGGTGCTATACAATCGCACTTTCGCCACTCCCACTGTGTGAACCACTGGGAATTGATTCTAAAGGTAATTTATAGAACCTATTTGACACCTGTAAGGCTAGCGCAGATATACCCTAACTCCTCGCCGAACTGCTGGAGAGAATGCGGAGAAAAGGGAGGTATAATGCATGTACTGTGGTCATGTAGGGCTGTGAGGAGCTTTTGGAGGTCGGTGTTCTCGTTGATCACCAGAGTTACAGGTCTGATTATCTCACCATCACCCCAGATGGCTATACTGAACATAGGGATCCACCAAATGCCTAAAATCTTCAGACCAGTGATCACACATATTTTGATAGCAGCAAAATTAATAATCACTGCCAAATGGAAATCCCTTAATGCACCCAATGTATCTGAGGTCATATCTAGAGTCAAACAGCATTATGTCTATGAAAGATATTTTGCCGTTAGGAATCATACTCTAGCTTCATTTAAACCCTGTTGGGAGACTTGGAGTGCGATCTTTCCTAACGAGTGAAAGTTCATATGCAGTCTTGTATGGTACATATTGTTCTTGTTTTTCCTTTTTTCTTTTTTTTTTTGTTTATATATATATTTTTTGTTAGTGTTATAATACTTTACTGTTATTATTTTTCGGATAGGTGACTATGAGCTGTCCAAAGAAATTTTTGAACAAAAAGTGTGCATGACAGCATAGATGGTAAACTAATGTAAGTTGCGGGTCTGCGCTCTGGATACAGTTAGTACCCATTGGGGGTGTCTGAAGTGCAGACCCGGAATAATTATCAACACCTAAGAGAAGAACTCAACCGTCTATGGCTTAATTTAAGAATACTCTGTAAATTACCCGTGTATATCGATACATGCTTAGTGACAATTCGGTGTAACCTCTGTTTGCTATAATTGTATATGTTCTCTTTCCTGTGATATAACTCAATAAAAACCAATTGAAAAGGAAGTGCAGTCACTGTAGATCTGGGGTGAAGATCTAAAATTAGGGGAATCTCTGCTGATTTTATAATCCAATCATGTGCAAGCCAAATTGCAGTTTTTTTATTTCCTTTGCATGTCCCCCTCAGATCTACTGCGACTGCACTTCCAAGTGCATTTTCAGTTCACTTGTAGTGCAGAGTGGATTTGCCTTTAGTAAATAACCCCCCCATGAGTCTGCAAAATTGAACTTTTTCACAATATTCTAATTTTCTGAGATACTGAATTTTGGGTTTACACTAGCTGTAAGTGTAAGCCATAATCATCAAAATTAAAAGAAAGAAATGCTTGAAATATATCACTCTGTGTGTAATGAATCTATATAATATATGAGTTTCATTTTTGAATTGAATTACTGAAATAAATTAACTTTTTGATGATATTCTAATTTTTTTTAAACACACCTGTACTCTAGGTAATAATAATGTGAAATTGTGATTTGGCATTAAGAATGAGAGATATACTTTGGCGTTTTGTTTTTTTCCATATTGGTAGATGTGCGCTAAATTTATCTCCCGTTATAAAAATACAAATGTGACAGGAATTCTAGCCTTCCCCTACTCTGCTAAAGAAAATAAATTTTGTTTCTGTGTGTGTTGCTGATAGGGAGTAACCCTCACTTTGTGTCTTTAAAAACAAAATCCGCAGGAAGTTATTTGAAGGAATTTGGAAGTAAGTGTAGCGCTACCCCCAGTTAAGAGGGCCGCTGGATTTTGTTTCGGGCCCTGTATACAGCACCGCCAACCCCCGGCAATCTACTCGACCCACACTGGCACAGTTAGTCTAGGGAATGTTACCTGATTATACACAATCTGGCAGTAGTTACTGTATGCAAGAATAAACACTGATACCGATGTGATAAAATATAACTGGATTTACTTTGGATTAACGGTCAAGGTTAAACACATCATATAGAATATATGCAGAGCCCTGCAGCAATAAACATATTCCTCAGTGATAGTGCCAAGTGATCACACGCCACGTGCAACTATCCCTTCCTGATGTGCAATGTGGCGCACCAAACAAAGTTCTAACTTCCCCTGGTCAGGCCTGACTCAGTTTTAACTCAGTCTGTGTGGGAACAAATTCTTTGCATGCAACTTGAGTGGTGGTGCACATACAGGAACAATATTTGTAATCCAATGGTTGGTTAATAACAGAAGAACACTTCACCGGAGACTAAACAACTCAGTTCCCCTATTAGTCTCCGGTGGGATGATAAATGTAGAGAAAAAAAAAAAAGGCAGTCACTAGGCCCAACAAAGTACATGCTAATGAAGTGAGCAAGTGCTCGCTCACCGCTCCGGACGCAATCCCAGTCCGAGACTTCCACCACTGTGTATCCGCACACAGTGTCTGCAATGACCAGGTCTCCGGTCCAGCTGATGTCCGCGACACAAACAGAATCAGGTGCCACCCAGGCTCCACAGTGGGGTGGAAGGCTCTTTGGAAGGTATGCAAGGCCCAGGCTTCAGGCCTTACACAGCAACAGATCCGCACAGGGAGTCCTATTGCTTGCCGCGCGGTGTCCAAAGAGAGCGAGCTTAACCTCGCCCTCCCCTTATATAGCCCCATCCATGAGTCTCTGCGGTGGCTAAATGCATCCTGGGTGCCAAACGCGGTTCTGGCCAACGTAGTCCCGGGGCCTTAAAGGAGACCCCGCTACACACTCCCCCCACTTAAACTCTTTGGTCCCCAACGATAATGGTTAACACATACTACGCACAACATGAGACAAAGATGCGTATGATGTCGGCAGAGGAAGTTCCCACCAAAAACGAGGGGGTGGACTTCCTTGCCCACAGGTCACACTGTCATTAGTGGCCTGCCTAGCTGTGCCAGTGGGTGAGTTGGGGTTGCCCCCCACTAAATGAACAGTGGAGGGATCAGGGTCTTTCACACTCCTTCTGGCAGTGACCCCAGTGTCCTCCGAGCTCTTCCCCATCTGTGGGTAAGTCAATTTTCGGGGAGGCCTTATGGCCCTTCTCATCCTTTGTTCTCTTGGGATTTCTGGTTCAGATAACACAGGTTCCTCTTCCGGAACCAACTTGGGAGTTTCCACTGGTCCTGGGGCACTGGACTCAGGAGCAGGGAGATACATAGAATCTCTTGGATCCTCCTATGAAGGTAAGTCACAGGCATCTTCCCAAGAATCGGACAAAGGACTGGACGGGATGAATTCAGTAGCTTCTGCATTCAGTGTACTGTCTATGGTGTCATCAGTAAGTGGAAGATCTATAGCAGAGGCTTCTGGGACTTCGGAAGGCCATAGCCAATCAAGTTCTTCTCTCTCATCCTCACTTAATTCAGAGACATCTGACTCTTCAATCTGGGGAGTCTGGGACCGAGTGTTTGGCTTGGGAGTATCCAGGATGGAAGTTGATTCAGGGGAATCCCTTGCAGGGGGTATCCCAACTGCTTCGGCAAGTGGGAGTAGGTGGTTCCGATGCCAAGTCTTTAAGGCCCCACCTTTCCTTCTGGCTTTAGTCTGTAAACAGGTAGGCCCGGCAGTTTCTTGCAAATAACATAGGGTTCAGGCCTCCATCTGTCTGCAAGCTTGTGCTTTCCAGGGACCCCCAAGTTCCGTAGCAACACTCTGTCCCCAGGTTGTAGATCCTGAATCCGGACTTTCAAGTCAAAGTTTCTCTTGTTGCGGGCTTCCCTTTGGTCTGAGGCTGCTTGGGCCTGCTCATAGGCCAACATTAAACTGTGCCTGAGCCTATCTACATATCCGTTGTGGGAAGTGGCAGAGCAATGGTCTATGGAGGTGCCAAAGGCCAGATCTACCGGCAGTCGTGCTTCTCTTCCGAACATAACTCGATAGGGTGAGTACCCTGTAGCGTCACTGGTGGTACTGTTGTATGCATGCACAATTGCTGCTATGTGTTTGCTCCAATGCTGCTTCTTTTCACTACTTAGGGTCCCCAGCATGTTGAGCAGGGTTCGGTTGAATCTCTCCGGATGAGCATCACCTTGTGGATGGTAGGGGGTGGTTCGGGTCTTCTTGATCCCTAAGGAATCCAGAAGCTTCCGAATCAGCCGACTTTCAAAGTCCCTTCCTTGATCCAAGTGGAGCCGTTGTGGTAGTCCATAGTGTACAAAGTATTTCTCCATGAGTACTTTGGCTACAGTGGAAGCCTTCTGGTCTTTGGTTGGAAAGGCCTGGGCATACCGGGTGAAATGGTCGGTTACCACCAGAACATTTCCTAGTCCACTCAAGTCGGGTTTGAGGCAGAGAAAATCAATGCATACCAAATCCAGTGGGCTTTGACTTTGCAGATGGCCCATTGGGGCAGCTTGGTGGGGTAAAGTCTTCCTCTGGATGCAGCGTGCACATGAGTGGCAGTATTCCTCGACTTCGGCCCTCATGCAGGGCCAATAGAACCGGTTCCCAACGAGCTGGAAGGTCCTTTCTCCTCCCAAGTGGCCATGATTGTTGTGCAGGGCGACCAGAATGGTCTCTCGATGTTTCTCAGGTAGAAACAGTTGCCATTTGTCTTCTAGGTCATCAGAGGGGCCCCTTCGGTAGACCACTCCCTGGATGCACCTGCAGCCTGTCCCAGTCCTTCCTTAGCAGACGAGCTTCCTTTGAAGGGTGGCGCAAGAGTCTATCTGGATCCTGACTCTCCAGGGCTTCCAGGACCAATCTCCCCATGGGGTCTTCCAATTGGTCGCACCTCAACTCTTTTTTGGACAGTTTTGGCAAGTCAGCCTCCTCCAGCTGGGTTCCCCCACAGTACTGTTTGGGGACCCCTACTACAGTGACCCCTATCTCTTCTGCTCTTGAACCCCCATTGGCCTGAAGTTCAGCCCCCTGACAGGGCCCGCACCCCGTTGGGTGCCACTTGAGTCCAGTCTTCTGTACTGCTGGTGGGGGCATGGGATCTTCTTGACAAGGCATCCGCATCTCTATTTCCAGCCCCAGGTCTATACTTCAGGCTGAAATTGAAAGCAGACAGAGCCGCCAGCCATCTGTGTCCCGTGGCATCCAGCTTTGCTGTGGTGAAAAGATAAGTAAGGGGGTTGTTGTCAGTTTTCACGGTGAATTCTGCCCCATACAGATAGTCTTTGAGCTTGTCTACTACAGCCCATTTAAGGGCCAGGAACTCCAACTTATGAGTGGGGTAGTTCATTTCCGAGGGGGTTAGACTCCTGCTCACATATGCAACGGGTCATAGTTGCCCTTCATACTCCTGATAGAGCACTCCTCCCAGGCCATCATGACTGGCGTCCACATGGAGTTTATACGGTTTCTTTGGGTCTGCATAAGCCAGGACAGGGGCAGTGGTCAGGCTTTTCTTCAACATCTGGAAGGCCTCTTCACACTTCTTGTTCCACTGGTCTTTGACTGACTCCCCCGACTTCCTGGGGCCAGAGTCATCCTCTTCCCCTTCCGTCTTGAGCAGTTCATTTAGAGGTCTGGCAATCCGGGCAAACCCCTCCACGAACTTCTTCTGGATGCATGGGGATCTGATAGTATCCACTCTTGAGATCCATTACACTAAACCACCTCGCTCCGGACAAGCTCTGTAAGGCATCCTCTATCCTCGGGGTGGTATATTGGTCGGTATGGTTCTCCTGTTCCTGGGGCCAGAGTCATCCTCTTCCCCTTCCATCTTGAGCAGTTCATTCAGAGGTCTGGCAATCCGGGCAAACCCCTCCACGAACCTCCTGTAATAGGAACAGAATCCCAAAAAGGATCTAAGTTCTGTCACAGTGGTGGGCCTTGGCCAGGAGGTAACTGCCTCCAACTTTTCGGGGTCTGTGGCTACCCCTTCTTCGGACACTATGTGTCCCAGATAGTTAACAGATGACTGATAGAACTGGCATTTTTTGGGTGAAAGCTTAAGTCCCTCCTCACTGAGTCTTCTCAGAACCTTCTCCAGTCTCTCTTCATGTTCCTCCAGGGTTCTCCCAAAGACAATGATGTCATCTAAGTAAACAAGGACTTCGATGAGGTTCATGTCTCCCACGGTTTTCTCCATCAGGCGCTGAAAAGTGGCAGGGGCTCCAGACAGGCCTTGGGGCATCCTGTCAAATTCAAAGAACCCCACTGGAGTTATGAAAGCAGTCTTCTATTTGTCTTCTGGATGCATGGAGATCTGATAGTATCCACTCTTGAGATCCATTACACTAAACCACCTCGCTCCGGACAAGCTCTGTAAGGCATCCTTTATTCTCGGGGTAAAATGAAGAAAAGCAAGGGAGACTGACGTCATCGGCCCTCGCCTGCCATTCGCAACCATCACCAAGGCCCTGCACTGCATTTCCCCACCGCTGCCGGCCGTATGAAAACCATCTACAGCGGTGAATTGAAAACCAGCAGCACAGCACCCCAGCAGGAGGAGGTAGCCCATGACAGACCTGATGACATCTTCCTCTTCTAATAGAATTCGTACAAATGCCCATTTTTACTATGTAAATGTGAGTTGCTTGTAGCACTATCCTTTATTAAATTGTTTTGAAACATCTGCACTCAGAGGCATCTCTCCCTTGCTTTTCTTCACAGTACCCTGGAACACGGTTTCGGTTTCTCTTTGAATGGCAGCCCTGAGATTGTGTATGTGACTTTTCCCATTATTATTCATTCAGCCTGTTACAACCCCCCCTTTCTCTCCTACGTACTCTTGGAGCCTGGACCCCATGTTTACTGACTGTACACCTACTGTACATGCGCCATCTGATTGTATACCTATGGGATATCAGTGATTTTGGACTCATGCGCATTCTTTACTTGTGTAATCTATTCTCGGGTTGGTATATTGGTTGGGTATGGTTCTCCTGTTGAGGGTCCTGTAGTCTATACACAGCTTCAACGACCCATTCTTCTTCCTGACCACCACTTTCGGAGAGGCATAGGGGCTTCTAGACTCCCGGATAACACTGGTTCGCTTGAGCTCAGCGAGCTGCTCCCTCAAGTCTTGGAGGTCTGCTAACAGGACTCGCCTGACCCTTTCCCTGAAGGGTTTGTCTTCCTGGAGGCGGATTCGATGGGTGGCACTCTTCGCACATCCCACATCGAACTCATCTTGAGAAAAGATCCTTCTCCACCTAGTCAACTGGGCCTTGGCTCTCTCTTTCCAAGCCCTTGGCAGGTTTGGGTTCTCCATGCAGAGCTTCTCCCAAATAGTCCTTTCTCCCTCTGTCTTCTCCACATCCGACAAGGCAACTGGGGTAGCAGGGCTCACCTGGCCCAGCAACATCCTGGCTGGGATCTCCATGGGGCCATCCGTAGTATTCCTGACACTCACAGGTACTTTACAGTGTGCCTTCTTCAAGGCCCTCAACGGGACCACTTCTGGGACTACTTCTAAGCCCGAGTGTTCTTCCCTTGGGTCAGGTTCCAACATAACAAAGGGCCCAGGCTGTTCCCAAGTAAGCTTCACAGTGGCTCTGAGACAGGCTACTTCGCCGGGCTGCAGCACTATTCCTTTCCTTCCCAGCCTCCAGACCTTTCCTACCCCCTCTTCCGGGGCCTTCTGCTCCAAGATCAGTCGCTGGTAGGCTGTCTTCAGCATTGGGTGGATCTTGGTGACTGTGGGGTCCCTCTTTCGTGCTAGAGGGGCCAAGAGTCTCCGGACCAGGTCTGTGTTGGTCCCTATTATTAGGGAGCTCTTGTTAGCTCCAGGCGGTCGGGGGCATACCACAGCCAGGGTGTCGAACACTTCAGCCTTCCCGGCCACAGATGGATCAAAGGTCAGTTTTATGGGCAGATATCCATCATAGGGGAAGCTCTTGGTCCCTATTCCCCATATTTCCAACTCCTCAATCTTCTGGATGGGTAGGTGATTTAGATGCTTGTCATAAAAGTCCCTGTATAACAGGGTCACTTGTGCCCCAGTATCCAATACGGCTCTTGTGTAGACTCCCTCCACTTGGATAGGTACTATGGGGGAGGGGCCTACCAGCTTCTCTGGATACTGCTTCAAAGGGGTCTCTTTCCTTTGATATTTGCATTTCCCTTGTGGACTCTCTTTCTTCCATTTCTCTTTGGACTTTAGTCTCTCTTGGGCTTGGTATGCATTGATCTCCCTCCTCTTAATGGGTGTAGCTACCCGCTGAGGGACACTTTTCTCTTTCTTTGGTGTATATTCCCGCTGGGGAACACTGTGTCTCTTCTGAGGGGTCTGGTCCTGTCTTCTTCTGTACTTCTCATTCAGTTTGGAGCTCACTGGAGATGATGGGCACCCGGTTGACTCCTTCACCGGGGCCCTCTGAAGTTTTCCGCCAGCTTGCGGTTATTCATCTTTTTCTTCCTTGGACTGGAACACACTTTGGCGAAATGGCCAACTCCTCCACAGTTGAAACAAATCGCATCCCCCCAATCTTGCAGGGATTCGGGCGCTGAGGTGTTTGGAAACAGTTCCTTCTTTGGACTTTCCCTCTCTGGTACCCTTTGATCCTTGGCCATCAGGGAGGTCAGCATCCCCAATACTTGGGACATCTGAGACTTCAAGGTATCCACCTCTGAGTCTCTCTCGAGGGTCATGGCCGTCCTGACCATCACCGCCGGAGGATTATTTGGCTCGACTGGTTGGTTCCTCTTTTTTTCTTCCAGCATAGCCTCTTCCTCTCTGACCACTCGGATTAAGTCGGGGTACTCCAGGCTCTTCCCATCCTGTTGGGTGCGTAACGCCAATGCGATGGGGTCCAAGGGCTGAGCTCCCCTCAACACCTGCTGAACACGGGCCTCATCCACCTTCCTTGGATCGATGCCTTTCTTCAGTAAAATTTTGTGCAGGATCTTATCCAGACGCCTCATGAACTTTGACAGTTTCTCTCCTGTCTTTTGATAGCAGTGATCCAACTGGTAAGTGAGCTCAGTTAATTTTTCTGTTCCACCGAACACGTTCTGCAGAATGTCCAGATAATCCTTTGCAACACAGTCTTTCTTGCTCAGCTTGAGGTTGTGTATGGCCTCCAAGGCAGGCCCCTTCAGACTCTCAGTGATTCTCTGTTTCTTTCGGTGTTCTGGGACTTCCCATTCTTCTAAGGCCCGAGTGGCACCGTCTAGCCACTCCTCAAATCCCTCTTCTCCCGAAGGTACAGGTTTCCTCCCAGAAAACATCCTGAGTTTCCTGTATCCCGACATTGGGTAGTCTGTAGGATCCTTCTTACACTGGGCTACAATCTCCCCCAGGACTGCGCATAGTTCTGCGCTGAGGGTGCCCGGTGATAACCCCGGACTCTCTTTAGCCTCCTGCTTTCCTGCTTTTGGGGACTGCGGTGGAGATATCTGTGGAGGTGATAGTTTTGCTGTCTGAAACCATCCTCCTTTGCGTGGCAGCGCATGTATTAAGCTATAGGTCTGATCATCCACTGCTTTTATGCTTGGACTTTTGAAATGCTCTGGGATTTCATTCTTCCATTCTATCAGTGCGTGGGTCAGCGAATAATTCGACCTGACATCCATCACCCATGCTTTCTGGTTTGGTGATAGTGACACTACTAGCTGCTTTATCGCTACTTCTTGCCAGATCCCTGGGAGTTCAATAACTACTGCCGCGGCTGAATCGGTGCCGGCCACCGCGCACCACTGTTCTACTTCCAGTGGGTCCATGCTGGTACTTTTGGCACGTTAACTTGCTGTATCAGGATCCCGGTCTCTGTGGGAACAAATTCTTTGCATGCAACTTGAGTGGTGGTGCACATACAGGAACAATATTTGTAATCCAATGGTTGGTTAATAACAGAAGAACACTTCACCGGAGACTAAACAACTCAGTTCCCCTACTAGTCTCCGGTGGGATGATAAATGTAGAGAAAAAACACAAGGCAGTCACTAGGCCCAACAAAGTACAGGCTAATGAAGTGAGCAAGTGCTCGCTCACCCCTCCGAAAGCGATCCCAGTCCGGGACTTCCACCACTGTGTATCCGCACACAGTGTCTGCAACGACCAGGCCTCCGGTCCAGCTGATGTCCGCGACACGAACAGAATCAGGTGCCACCCAGGCTCTGCAGTGGGGTGGAAGGCTCTTTGGAAGGTATGCAAGGCCCAGGCTTCAGGCCTTACACGGCAACAGATCCGCACAGGGAGTCCTATTGCTTGCAGCGCGGTGTCCAAAGAGAGCGAGCTTAACCTCGCCCTCCCCTTATATAGCCCCATCCATGAGTCTCTGCGGTGGCTAAATGCACCCTGGGTGCCAAACGGGGTTCTGGGTAACGTAGTCCCGGGGCCTTAAAGGAGACCCCACTACATAAGGATAGATCCCTAATAGCAGTGAAAATCTGACATGGGTTTTAAGCTTTTCTCACATCATTCAAAACTACAAAAAAATGTTTTAGCTGGACAAACACTTTTTATATCTTTGCTACTGAGGTATTTACCCATTTGTTGGCAGTATTCTCATTTGCTAAACATTAAAATCTATGTTCTGCTAATTATGATTATGAGCAACAAGTAATTAAGCAACAAATAATTAAATCACTCAGTAGCAAAGAAATGTAACTGAAAATGAGCACGCATAATTGATGGCTTTGATAAATACAGTCATGTGAAAAAGTAAGTATACCCTATCAAAATTGTTGACCTTTTTCAGCATATTTGAAACTGCAAACATTAGGTCTTCATTTAAATGGTGTTTACAGATAAAGGTAATTTACTTGCACAAATGGCACATGAAATTGGCATGGTATGTTCATTCTTATAATTTAAATGAATGAAAATGAAAATTTGTCACATGTAAAAAGTAAGTGTACCCCTACCAATCGTGCCAATGATTAGAACCTCTTAAGAACCTGATTAGAAGCTGCTTAAGGAGTAAGCCCGTTGATCCTGTAGCCAATTATTTTATGTTCGAAGTCTTCAAGACTCCTATAATTATTTGCAGGCAACTCTAGCAACAGATGGAGTCAAAGTGCATTCATCTTTAATCAAAAGAGATTCAATTAATTTAACCTGCATGGGATGTAGACACATTTGCATTTTGTTGCCCCAAGATGGTTGCTTACACAGCTCTTGAGCTCAAGCTAGTAGCTATTCACACAGTTGAATGAGTCAAAAGACTGACTCTTCCCATCTCCCTTCCGTACCTTACCTGCTCTGTTCAAATGGTTACATACAGACTTTCAGTAATAAAGAGTCTGAAAGAACAGAGCTTCTACTGTGATCTCTTTTGAAAATCTAAAATTCTCTGTAAAAGTAGTATCATGGTTAGTGTTGAGCGAACCCGAACTGTAAAGTTCAGGTCCGTACCGAACTTTAGCTTTTTCCCGAACCCGAACCCGGACTTTGCCCAAAAGTCCGGGTTCGGGTTCGGCAATCTAATAACGCATTTAGAAATGCTTCAGGGGCCAGCCAACCCCTTTTTGATTAGCTGGTGTGCCCTTAGAGGCCATCATAGCCATGCCTACTAATGGCATGGCTGTGATTGGTCAGTGCAACATGTGACCCAGCTTCTATATAAGCTAGAGGCACACAGCACACATGACACTCTGCTTCAGAATAGATAGGGAGAGGATCTAGTCTGCTGCTGCTGCTTTTAGGGAGAGATAGAAAAATAGATGAGGTAGTCCTGATTCTACAATCTGAGGGAAAAGATAGAGAGATAGTGTAGTGTAGGGCCAGGTTCCTGTGTTGGTGCTTTCAGGGAGAGAGAATATTATATAGGAGTCCAGATTCAGAGATTAAAATCAGCGATCTGCATAGGTCTACCTATTTGTGTTGCAGTGCAGTCTTTTTACACTGCCATGAGCCCAGTGTCAGAGAAAATCTAACTTTTAGGGGAAAAAAAAGGCACTTTATTGTTCTCTTTTCCAAAAGACCCATTGGGCAAAAAAAAAAAAAAAAAAAGCATTTTATTTTGCTTGTGCAAAAAAAGACCCGTTTAGGGCAAAAAAAAAAAAAAATTGCACTTTAATGTACGCTTGCAAAAAACGCCGTTTAGGGGCACAAAAAAAAGTTTGCAGTGTGTTATACATATTTTGAGGTGTGTGAAATAAACAATTTCTATATAGTTTTCTCCTACTGTGCTATACTAAAAAAACAACATTTTTTTTAATAGCATTTTCTGCAGTTCTGTAGCTGTGCGATTCAGCGGTTACGTACTGTGGGTGTGTTCTGCTCTTCCAAAAAACGCCGTTTAGTGGCACCAAAAAAAACTTGCAGTGTGTTATACATATTTTGAGGTGTATGAAATAAACAATTTCCATATAGTTTTCTCCTACTGTGCTATACTAAAAAAACAACATTTTTTTTGAATAGCATTTTCTGCAGTTCTGTAGCTGTGCGATTCAGCGGTTACGTACTGTGGGTGTGTTCTGCTCTTCCAAAAAACGCAGTTTAGTGGCACCAAAAAAAGTTTGCAGTGTGTTATACATATTTTGAGGTGTTTGAAATAAACAATTTCTTTATAGTTTTCTCCTACGTTGCTATACTAAAAAAACAACATTTTTTTTGAATAGCATTTTCTGCAGTTCTGTAGCTGTGCGATTCAGCGGTTACGTACTGTGGGTGTGTTCTGCTCTTCCAAAAAACGCCGTTTAGTGGCACAAAAAAAAGTTTGCAGTGTATTATACATATTTTGAGGTGTGTGAAATAAACAATTTCTATATAGTTTTCTCCTACTGTGCTATACTAAAAAAACAACATTTTTTTTGAATAGCATTTTCTGCAGTTCTGTAGCTGTGCGATTCAGCGGTTACGTACTGTGGGTGTGTTCTGCTCTTCCAAAAAACGCAGTTTAATGGCACCAAAAAAAGTTTGCAGTGTGTTATACATATTTTGAGGTGTTTGAAATAAACAATTTCTTTATAGTTTTCTCCTACGTTGCTATACTAAAAAAACAACATTTTTTTTGAATAGCATTTTCTGCAGTTCTGTAGCTGTGCGATTCAGCGGTTACGTACTGTGGGTGTGTTCTGCTCTTCCAAAAAACGCAGTTTAGTGGCACCAAAAAAAGTTTGCAGTGTGTTATACATATTTTGAGGTGTTTGAAATAAACAATTTCTTTATAGTTTTCTCCTACGTTGCTATACTAAAAAAACAACATTTTTTTTGAATAGCATTTTCTGCAGTTCTGTAGCTGTGCGATTCAGCGGTTACGTACTGTGGGTGTGTTCTGCTCTTCCAAAAAACGCAGTTTAGTGGCACCAAAAAAAGTTTGCAGTGTGTTATACATATTTTGAGGTGTTTGAAATAAACAATTTCTTTATAGTTTTCTCCTACGTTGCTATACTAAAAAAACAACATTTTTTTTGAATAGCATTTTCTGCAGTTCTGTAGCTGTGCGATTCAGCGGTTACGTACTGTGGGTGTGTTCTGCTCTTCCAAAAAACGCAGTTTAGTGGCACCAAAAAAAGTTTGCAGTGTGTTATACATATTTTGAGGTGTTTGAAATAAACAATTTCTTTATAGTTTTCTCCTACGTTGCTATACTAAAAAAACAACATTTTTTTTGAATAGCATTTTCTGCAGTTCTGTAGCTGTGCGATTCAGCGGTTACGTACTGTGGGTGTGTTCTGCTCTTCCAAAAAACGCCGTTTAGTGGCACAAAAAAAAGTTTGCAGTGTATTATACATATTTTGAGGTGTTTGAAATAAACAATTTCTTTATAGTTTTCTCCTACGTTGCTATACTAAAAAAACAACATTTTTTTTGAATAGCATTTTCTGCAGTTCTGTAGCTGTGCGATTCAGCGGTTACGTACTGTGGGTGTGTTCTGCTCTTCCAAAAAACGCCGTTTAGTGGCACCAAAAAAAACTTGCAGTGTGTTATACATATTTTGAGGTGTATGAAATAAACAATTTCTATATAGTTTTCTCCTACTGTGCTATACTAAAAAAACAACATTTTTTTTGAATAGCATTTTCTGCAGTTCTGTAGCTGTGCGATTCAGCGGTTACGTACTGTGGGTGTGTTCTGCTCTTCCAAAAAACGCAGTTTAGTGGCACCAAAAAAAGTTTGCAGTGTGTTATACATATTTTGAGGTGTTTGAAATAAACAATTTCTTTATAGTTTTCTCCTACGTTGCTATACTAAAAAAACAACATTTTTTTTGAATAGCATTTCTGCAGTTCTGTAGCTGTGCGATTCAGCGGTTACGTACTGTGGGTGTGTTCTGCTCTTCCAAAAAACACCGTTTAGTGGCACCAAAAAAAGTTTGCAGTGTGTTATACATATTTTGAGGTGTGTGAAATAAACAATTTCTATATAGTTTTCTCCTACTGTGCTATACTAAAAAAACAACATTTTTTTTGAATAGCATTTTCTGCAGTTCTGTAGCTGTGCGATTCAGCGGTTACGTACTGTGGGTGTGTTCTGCTCTTCCAAAAAACGCAGTTTAGTGGCACCAAAAAAAGTTTGCAGTGTGTTATACATATTTTGAGGTGTTTGAAATAAACAATTTCTTTATAGTTTTCTCCTACGTTGCTATACTAAAAAAACAACATTTTTTTTTAATAGCATTTTCTGCAGTTCTGTAGCTGTGCGATTCAGCGGTTACGTACTGTGGGTGTGTTCTGCTCTTCCAAAAAACGCCGTTTAGTGGCACAAAAAAAAGTTTGCAGTGTGTTATACATATTTTGAGGTGTTTGAAATAAACAATTTCTTTATAGTTTTCTCCTACGTTGCTATACTAAAAAAAACAAAATTTTTTTTGAATAGCATTTTCTGCAGTTCTGTAGCTGTGCGATTCAGCGGTTACGTACTGTGGGTGTGTTCTGCTCTTCCAAAAAACGCCGTTTAGTGGCACCAAAAAAAGTTTGCAGTGTGTTATACATATTTTGAGGTGTGTGAAATAAACAATTTCTATATAGTTTTCTCCTACTGTGCTATACTAAAAAAACAACATTTTTTTTGAATAGCATTTTCTGCAGTTCTGTAGCTGTGCGATTCAGCGGTTACGTACTGTGGGTGTGTTCTGCTCTTCCAAAAAACGCCGTTTAGTGGCACCAAAAAAAGTTTGCAGTGTGTTATACATATTTTGAGGTGTGTGAAATAAACAATTTCTATATAGTTTTCTCCTACTGTGCTATACTAAAAAAACAACATTTTTTTTGAATAGCATTTTCTGCAGTTCTGTAGCTGTGCGATTCAGCGGTTACGTACTGTGGGTGTGTTCTGCTCTTCCAAAAAACGCCGTTTAGTGGCACCAAAAAAAGTTTGCAGTGTGTTATACATATTTTGAGGTGTGTGAAATAAACAATTTCTATATAGTTTTCTCCTACTGTGCTATACTAAAAAAACAACATTTTTTTTGAATAGCATTTTCTGCAGTTCTGTAGCTGTGCGATTCAGCGGTTACGTACTGTGGGTGTGTTCTGCTCTTCCAAAAACACCCATTTAGGGCAAGATCCTAAAATTTTGAAAATATGAGGAGAAGGTCAAAGGGACGTGGTGGCCCCGGTCGTGGTGCTGCTGGTGGAGCTCCTGTTGCAGGGAGAGGACGTGGTGGATCTGTGCCAGATACACGCACAAGTGAAACACCTTCCTCAGGTGCGAGTAGGCGACCGAGCCTGCGGCGGTATTTTGTTGCGCCTAATGAGGCTGTACGAATGTTTAGGCCAGGACAAGTACAGGCGATAGTAGATTGGGTTGCTGACAGTGCCTCGGGTTCCTTCACATTGTCTCCCACCCACTCTTCTGATGAAAGAACAGAGTTGGCACCTGAAACCCATGTCCATCAGTCTTTCACCTCACCCCCTTGCAAATCAGCCAAGCAGTCTGAGCCCCAAATCATGCAGCAGTCTCTTCTGCTTTTCGATGACTCTGTTAGCAGGGTTTCCCTGGGCCATCCACCTAGCCCTGCCCCAGAAGTGGAAGAGATTGAGTGCACCGATGCCCAACCACTTATGTTTCATGATGAGTACATGGGAGGACCATCGCAGTACGTCTCGGATGATGACGAAACACAGGTGCCAACTGCTGCTGCTTTCGCAATTGTGCAGACAGACAAGGAGGGCAGGGGTGAAGACTGGGTGGAAGATGATGTGGAGGACGATGAGGTCCTCGTCCCCACATGGAATCAACGTTATGCAGGTGACCAGTGTAGTTTGGAGGAAGAGGCGGTGGTCGCACAGAGCCACCAGCACAGCAGAAGAGGGAGCAGGGTGCAAAAGCGGAGCGTCTGTCAGCTAGACAGTATGTCTGCTACTGCCCAACGCAGCAAGGGACCGAGCACACCAAAGCCAGGTCCAAGGAGTTCCCCAGCGTGGCAGTTCTTCACACAATGTGCTGATGACAAGACACGAGTGGTTTGCACGCTGTGCAATCAGAGCCTGAAGCGAGGCATAAACGTTCTCAACCTGAGCACAACCTGCATGACCAGGCATCTAAGTGCAAAGCACGAGCTGCAGTGGAGTAGACACCTCAAAAACCAAGAAAGATCTCTGGCTCCTCCTGCTTCCTCTTCTGCTGCAGTCTCGGCCTCTTCATCCACCTCTGTAGTGACAGTGGCACCTGCCACCCCGCAAACAGAGCATCTGCCAGCAACACTACCACCTGGGTCACCAACCATCTCCACAATGTCCCATGGAAGCGTTCAGCTCTCTATCTCCCAAACATTGGAGCAGAAGAGGAAGTACCCCCCTAGCCAACCGTGATCCCTGGCCCTGAATGCCAGCATTTCAAAACTCCTGGCCTTTGAAATGCTGTCATTCCGTCTGGTGGAGACGCAGAGTTTTAAAAGCCTGATGGCATTGGCTGTCCCACAGTACGTCGTGCCCAGCCACCACTATTTTTCCAGGCGAGCCATCCCTTCCCTGCACAACCAAGTGGGGGACAAAATCAGGTGTGCACTGCGCAACGCCATCTGTGGCAAGGTCCACCTAACTACAGATGCGTGGACCAGTAAGCACGGTCAGGGACGTTATATCTCCCTAACAGCACACTGGGTAAATGCAGTGGCGGCTGGGCCTGTGGCAGATAGCAGTTTGGCGCATGTCCTTCCACCACCGAGGATTGCAGGGCGCTTCAGTTTGCCTCCTGTTGCTAACTCCTCCTACTCCGCTTCCTCATCCTCTACCGCCTCCTCATCCGGTCAGCGTAACACCTTCACCACCAACTTCAGCACAGCCAGGGGTAAACGACAGCAGGCAGTTTTAAAACTTTCCTGTTTGGGGGAAAAACCCCACACCGCGCAGGAGTTGTGGAGGGACATGGAACAACAGACCAATGAGTGGTTGCTGTCAGTGAGCCTCAAGCCCGGCCTGGTGGTGTGCGATAATGGGCGAAATCTCGTAGCAGCTCTGGGCCTAGCCGGTTTGATGCACATCCCTTGCCTGGCGCATGTGCTGAACTTGGTGGTCCAGAGGTTCCTTAAAAATTACCCCAATATGCCAGAGCTGCTGCAGAAAGTGCAGGCTGTGTGTGCGCACTTTCGGCGTTCTCACCCTGCTGCTCGCCTGTCAGCGCTGCAGCGTAACTTCGGCCTTCCCGCTCACCGCCTCATATGTGACGTGCCCACAAGGTGGAACTCCACCTTGCACATGCTGGCCAGACTGTGCGAGCAGCAGCAGGCGATAGTGGAGTTTCAGCTGCAGCAATCACGCGTGAGTCGCTCTGCGGAACAGCACCACTTCACCACCAATAACTGGGCCTCCATGCGAGACCTGTGTGCCTTGTTGCGCTGTTTCGAGTACTCCACCAACATGTCCAGTGCCGATGACGCCGTTCTTAGCGTTACTATCCCAGTTCTATGCCTCCTTGAAAAAACGCTTCGGGCGATGATGGAAGAGGATGTGGCACAGGAGGATGAGGAGGAGGAGGAGGAAGCGGGATCATTTCAAAGGCTTTCAGGGCAGTCTTTCACAAGTGGCTACGAGGGTGGGTTCCTGCACCAACAAACGCCAGGTACACAATTGTCCGGCAGAAAGGGAACAGTTCTGGAGGATGACGAGGTGGAGGAGGAGATGGAGGAGGAGGAGGAGGAGGAGGAGGAGGCATTTTCACAGCAGGGTGGCACCCAGACCAGCTCGTGGCCATCACTGGTGCGTGGCTGGGGGGAAACAGAGGACACAGACGATACACCTCCCACAGAGGACAGCTTTTCTTTGCCTCTGGGCAGCCTGGCACACATGAGCGATTACATGCTGCAGTGTTTCCGCAATGACCGCCGAGTTGCCCACATTTTAACTGGTGCTGATTACTGGGTGGCCACCCTGCTGGATCCCCGTTACAAGGACAATGTACCGTCCTTAATTCCCTCACTGGAGCAGGATCGTAAGATGCGCGAGTACAAGCGCACGCTGGTAGACGCGCTGCTGGTGGCATTCCCACCTGACAGCGGGCGTACGGTGGAAGCACAAGGCGAAGGCAGAGGAGGAGGAAGAGGTCGCCAACGCAGCCGGGGCACCGGCAGCACCTCAGAAGGCAGGGTTAGCATGGCTGAAATGTGGAAAAGCTTTGTCAGCACGCCACAACAACCAGCACCACCAGCTGAGATGGAACGTCTTAGCAGGAGGCAGCATTTCACCAACATGGTTGAGCAGTATGTGTCCACAGGCCTACACGTACTGGATGACGGGTCTGCCCCCTTTAACTTCTGGGTCTCCAAATTGGGCACATGGCCTGAGCTTGCCCTTTATGCCTTGGAGGTGCTGGCCTGCCCTGCAGCCAGTGTATTATCTGAACGTGTATTTAGCACGGCAGGGGGCGTTATCACAGACAAGCGCAGCCGCCTGTCCAGAGCCAATGTGGACAAGCTCACATTCATTAAAATGAACCAGGCATGGATCCCACAGGACTTGTCCGTACCTTGTGCAGAATAGACATGTATACCGGTGTTGTGACAAAAACTGTCCGGCCATCGGATTGTGTCCGGCTCATACTGCGAAGGCGCAGCGCTTGCGCAGTACAGAGGACAAGAAGATTCACAAAATCTCCGAAGATGAACGGCGCCTGCGCTGTGAGTGCAGGTTCAAGCCCCACCATCCAAGTGGACATACGGTAGCACATAGTAACAGGGCCCCTCACGGGCTCGGTTCGATGGCCACGCTTCGGGCACGGCCTCACTTGGCTCGTCTTGAACCACGGATGGTGTGGCCTTCACCTGAACTCACCACGCAGGCGCCGTTCGTCTTGGGAGATTTTAGAAATCCCCTTGTCCTACATACTGAGCAAGCGCAGTACAGGGTGGACACTATTTGACGGGGGACAGAATTCGACACATCACCGGCATTACACAGCCATTGTTGTATTTTTGAATCAGTGTTGGCTACCTCGTCCTCCTCCACCGCCGCTTCCACCTACACAGCCACATCCACCGCCACTTCAACCTCCTACTCCATATGGACCTCGTCCTCCTAGGTCAAGATTATTATTTTTAATTTTAATTTTTTTTATGTTATTTTAAGTTATTTCCCTATCCACATTTGTTTGCAGAGCACTTGTCATGCTCTTAACAACATTTTGCTGCCATTTGCAGCCCTCTAGCCCTTTCCACTACCTTTTTAGAGCCTTTTTAGTCCTTAGAAGTCCGGGTCCCCATTGACTTCAATGGGGTTCGGGTCCGGGTTCGGGTTAAAGTTCGGTCCCGAACCCGAACTTTTTTCCGAAGTTCGGCCGAACCCGTCGAACCCGTACATCCAGGTGTCCGCTCAACTCTAATCATGGTTGTATTAAATGTTTAGCGTTAAAATAAAGATTGTATATACAGTAACTTGTAAAAAAACCCCTCATAAAACAGTTTGAATATATATATATATACACAATAAAAACAAATATCCAAACCCATTACAATCTTCTTTCAGGCTAGCAAATAACAGCTGCATGCGTCATTGCAAGACCTTTAATACATGGACTCCATTGATATACATGTTTTCTATCTCATTTGTTTCCAATGTCAAACAAGTTCCGCTGTCATAAGCAAAAATAAAAAAAAATGCCTACTAGTAATACAGTTTATATTACACTATGAATTCTTACTCTGTGAGAAGATACAGAGTACTGTTGGAGTATGAACACCCATACAGCATCAAGCTAACATCTGCGCAAGCTTGTCTTCCCACCCTCACACAAGCTTGGACTGTCAAAGTAATTTGCCTAATGTATGTTCTTTCAGCATATATGCAGCAATTAGCTATGAGCTAGTGTGTATGTTAAAGTTTTAGTAACAATAGTAATAAGTAGTGCCACAAGTTCCTTGCTGAAGAAAAAGTAACTTCTGGGCCAAAAAGGTGATTTATGCTTCCTATATGATATGTACTTAGCATAACACTTCTGATGTTCAATACAATATAGAATATACCTTTATATATAATATTTCTAATTATATGCTTATACTTACAGTATAATTAGGATTACAAATTATAGCTTATATTGAGCAATTACCTATAGTCTGCATAAATTATAATATTTACAAATGTCTTTAATAATTATGGAGCTTAAAAGAAATTACCTAATATTATAGCTTATATTGAGCAATTACCTATAGTCTGCATAAATTATAATATTTACAAACGTTTTTAATAATTATGGAGCTTAAAGAAATTACCAAAGTAATGTCATTTTATAGCTCTAGTGTCCTGCTTTTAATAAGTAGGCTGTCATGTCATAATACTTCTGTAATCTTATAATTTAATACAAGGACAATCTAGCATTGATGAGGATAATCATTATTAACGAAGAAACCCATTAATCTGCTATCAATATTTTACTACCCTTTTAAATTAAAAATTGCATAACCATTCTCTTTGTTTTAATATCTTAACCGGATGTAGGAATAGTTCCTATTTCTTCATCAAAGTGCTGTATCCCTCTTTTCCACATAAATCATTTCTTCACATGAATCCATCTTTTAAACTGCAAGTACAGTCCTTCGTAACTGCCAAGATTGTATTGTTATATGAAAGAGATGTGCTCTGTACAGTATATTTGCTTTTTTTCAAAGTCTCATAATAATTTTTTTCCCCCCTTACTATTTTTGACAAGGTGTAAGGTTTATAAAGGCTTCATACGTGTCTATGCACGAGAGGTTTTGCTCTTTTCCCTCACATTTAGTGCTATAAAGAGTTCCTATTACATATCTAATAAAGTGGGGAGGTATTACCGTATTTATCGGCGTATAACACGCACAGGCATATACCACGCACCCTAACTTTAACCACTTAACGACCGCTCACTGTATATATACGTCGGCAGAATGGCACGGACAGGCACAATCACGTACCTGTACGTGCCTGCCTTCGTATGGGTAGGGGGTTCGATCGGACCCCCCTCTGGTACAGTGAGCGGCCGGAATCGCTTTGGGAGCGATCTGTGATGAGGCGGCCGCCATTCGATTCTGGCCACCCCCTCGCGATCGCTCCTGGCGAATCAAATGCTTCCTCTGCCTGTGTAGTGTTTACACAGGCAGGAGGAAGTGATGTCATCTCTCATGCGGCACTCACATATACCGAGCGCCGCATGAGAGAAGACACAGAGGTTAGTGCACATAACAGCACACTGACACCACACACATAGGCGCACGATCGCCCCCCCAGGCCCCCCCAGATCACCTCCCAGATCACCCCCCAGCACCCAGTCACAGTGTCACTGATTGCAGTGACCATTTATTTACTGATCACTGCAATCAGTGACATTTGTGACTGTAAAAGTGTCAGGGCAGAGTGTTTTAGGTCCAGTGTAGCCCCCTAATAAAGGTTTAACCCCTTGACCGCGCCCCAGGTAACCCTTTCACCCCCTAGCACCGCTGTCACTAAGCAATCGTTTTTCTGATCGCTCTCTTAGTGTCGGTGATGCCGATAGGTAGCCAGTTATTTTTTTTAGGTTCGCCACAGGTTTTTATAGCGTCAGGTACCCCCATATATTACCTAATAAAGGTTTAATCCCTTGATCGCCCCCCAGGTAACCCTTTCACCCCCGTTTGCCAGTGTCACTAAGCGATCGTTTTTCTGATCGCTGTCTTAGTGTCGGTGATGCCGATAGGTAGCCAGTTATTTTTTTTAGGTTCGCCGCAGGTTTTTATAGCGTCAGGTACCCCCATATATCACCTAATAAAGGTTTAACCCCTTGATCGCTCCCCAGGTAACCCTTTCACCCCCTTTTGCCAGTGTCACTAAGCGATCGTTTTTCTGATCGCTGTATTAGTTATGCTGGTGCCGATAGGTAGCCAGTTTTTTTTTTTAGGTTCGCCGCAGGTTTTTATAGCGTCAGGTACCCCCATATATTATCTAATAAAGGTTTTAACCCCCTAATTGCCCCTAGTTAACCCTTTCACCAGTGATCACCGTATAAGTGTTACTGGTGACACTGGTTAGCCAGTTAGTTATTTTGTTATTTAGGTTCCCCGTCAGGTTTTTATATAGCGTCAGGTACCCCCATATATTACCTAATAAAGGTTTAACCCCCTGATTGCCCCTAGTTAACCCTTTCACCAGTGATCACCATATAAGTGTTACGGGTGACGCTGGTTAGTTAGTTTGCTTTCTATAGTGTCAGGGCACCCGCTGTATATAACCCAATAAAGGTTTAACCCCCTGATCGCCCGGCGGGTGATATCAATTAGGTTTTAGTGTCATGGAGGGTCTGCGTCGCCCCAGGCAGCGTCAGGTTAGTGCCAGTAACGCTAACACCCACGCGTGAAACATACACCTCCCTTAGTGGTATAGTATCTGAACAGATCAATATCTGATCTGATCAGATCTTTTTTGTTCAATATATTTTTATTGAGAAAGATATATAAGCATCTCAATCAAATGAAGTACATTGGAACAGAGAGGGGTACACTGGGCGAACGTGTGAAAATAATCACTCATGAGTATAGTAGAGACATTAAGAGTGACCCAGTATACCAAATTAAAATAACAATATAAAAAGCATAAAAAGAGAAACAAAAGGGGGGAGGAAGAGAGAAGTGCAAGAGAGGAAGGTGGGATGGGGGGGAGGGAGAAGAAGGAAGGGGGTTGGCACACATGGCAGCAAAAAATTTATATTTGGCATGTGCTAACATTGAATTTAATCCTTATATAGAAATAAAATCCACAGCATTTACATAAATAAGAGTGAGACATCAAGGACCTGGGTTGTTCAGGGGGAAGAAGAAATTATGTCCTTATAACATTGGGTAGATAGGAAGGAGGACCACGGGGCCCAGGTTAGAGTAAATTGTTTGGTAGTGTCTCTTGCAATGTGGGTGAGGTCTTCCATGAGGTAAACGTCAGAGACTCTTTGCAGCCAACACTTAGTGGACGGAGATGTAGATTGACCCCAAAGCACAGGAATGAGAGCCTTAGCCGTGTTAAGAAGATGTGGAATCAGCGAGCGTTTATATCTACCTATTGACATTGAGGTAGCATGGAAGAGCACTGTCCAAGGATCCAAAGGTAACTTGATCTCAGTGATCTGGTGAATAAGGTCTATTACCGCGGACCAGTAAAGGCGAATGATCGGGCAGAACCACCAGATGTGAGCATGGGTGGCCTCCTGTCCGCAATTTCTCCAGCATAGCGGGGAGTTGGAAGGGAACATGCGGTTTAATTTAACAGGTGTATGATGCCATCTAGTGATGAGCAGGGATGAGCCGAACACCCCCCTGTTCGGTTCGCACCAGAACCTGCGAACAGACAAAATGTTTGTGTAAAACTTTAGAACCCTATTAAATACAATGGACTCGAACGTTCGAAATCTAAAGTGTTAATTATAAAGGCTAATATGCAAGTTATTGTCCTAAAAAGTGTTTGGGGACCCGGGTCCTGCCCCAGGGGACATGTATCAATGCAAAAATAAGTTTTAAAAACGGCCGTTTTTTCGGGAGCAGTGATTTTAATAATGCTTAAAATGAAAAAATAAAAGTGAAATATTCCTTTAAATTTCGTACCTGGGGGGTGTGTATGATATGCATGTGAAGTGGCGCATGTTTCCCGTGTTTAGAACTGTCCCTGCAAAAAATGTCATTTTTGAAAGAAAAAAATGCATTTAAAACTGACTCGCGGCTATTAATGAATTGTCGGCTCCCGGCAATACATACAAAAGTCATTGATAAAAAAAAAAAAAAAGCGTGGGGGTTCCCCAGAATTCAATTACCAGGCCCTTCAGGTCTGGAATGGATATTAAGGGGAACCCCGCCGCAAATTAAAAAAATAAATGACGTGGGGTTCCCCCAAATATCCATTCCAGGCCCTTCAGATCTGGCATGGATTTTAAGGGGAACTCCACCCCAAATTTAAAAAAAAAATGGCGTGGAGTCCCCCTAAAAATCCATACCAGACCCCTTATCTGAGCACGCAACCTGGCCGGCCGCAGGGGAAAAGGGGGGGACGAGAGAGCGGCCCCCCCTCCCTCCTGAACCGTACCAGGCCACATGCCCTCAACATGGGGAGGATGTCCCCATGTTGATGGGGACAAGGGCCTCATCCCCACAACCCTTGCCCGGTGGTTGTGGGGGTCTGCGGGAGGGGGGCTTATCAGAATCTGGAAGACCCCTTTAACAAAGGGGACCCCCAGATCCCGCCCCCCCTATGTGAATTGGTAAGGGGTACATTGTACCCCTACCATTTCACGAAGAAAGCGTAAAAAATGTTTAAAAAAACACACAAACACCTTGAAAAAGTCCTTTATTAAAAAAAAAAAAACATTCCAGCGGAGAAATCCAGTGTCCCGCGGCGATCCCGATGTCCAGCGCTGTCCTTCATTGGTTGTGCCTGAGCGGACCTGATGGGGAACTCCCTCTCAGTATTTTAAATGTATAGACCCGCCCCTTCTAAAGTTCCCCAGATGCGGAACATGAGAAGGGGCGGGTCTATACATGTATTAACAAAGTGAGAGCAGTTCCCCATCAGGTCCGCCCCCTCGGTATGTCGGACCCGCCTACGTCATTGGCTTGAGCGGGGAACTTCCTTCACTATGTAAATTTAAATTACACAGTGAAGGAAGTTCCCCGCTCAAGCCAATGACGTAGGCGGGTCCGACATACCGAGGAGGCGGACCTTATGGGGAACTTCTCTCACTGTGGTAATACATGTATAGACCCGCCCCTTCTCATGTTCCGCATCTGGTCCGCTGAGCGGACCTGATGGGGAACTTTAGAAGGGGCGGGTCTATACATTTAAAATACTGAGAGGGAGTTCCCCATCAGGTCCGCTCAGGCACAACCAATGAAGGACAGCGCTGGACATCGGGATCGCCGCGGGACACTGGATTTCACCGCTGTTTTTTTTTTTTTTTTTTAAATAAAGGACTTTTTCAAGGTGTTTGTGTGTTTTTTTAAACATTTTTTTACGCTTTCTTCGTGAAATGGTAGGGGTACAATGTACCCCTTACCAATTCACATAGGGGGGGGCCGGGATCTGGGGGTCCCCTTTGTTAAAGGGGTCTTCCAGATTCTGATAAGCCCCCTGCCCGCAGACCCCCACAACCACCGGGCAAGGGTTGTGGGGATGAGGCCCTTGTCCCCATCAACATGGGGACATCCTCCCCATGTTGAGGGCATGTGGCTTGGTACGGTTCAGGAGGGAGGGGGGCCGCTCTCTCGTCCCCCCCTTTTCCCCTGCGGCCGGCTAGGTTGCGTGCTCGGATAAGGGGTCTGGTATGGATTTTTAGGGGGACTCCACGCCATTTTTTTTTTAAATTTGGGGTGGAGTTCCCCTTAAAATCCATGCCAGATCTGAAGGGCCTGGAATGGATATTTGGGGGAACCCCACGTCAATTTTTTTTTTGAATTTGCGGCGGGGTTCCCCTTAATATCCATTCCAGACCTGAAGGGCCTGGTAATTGAATTCTGGGGAACCCCCACGCTTTTTTTTTTTTTTTTATCAATGACTTTTGTATGTATTGCCGGGAGCCGACAATTCATTAATAGCCGCGAGTCAGTTTTAAAAGACTTTTTTTCTTTCAAAAATGACATTTTTTGCAGGGACAGTTCTAAGCACGGGAAACATGCGCCACTTTACATGCATATCATACACACCCCCCAGGTACGAAATTTAAAGGAATATTTCACTTTTATTTTTTCATTTTAAGCATTAATAAAAACACTGCTCCCGAAAAAACGGCAGTTTTTAAAACTTCTTTTTGCATTGATACATGTCCCCTGGGGCAGGACCCGGGTCCCCAAACACTTTTTAGGACAATAACTTGCATATAAGCCTTTATAATTAGCACTTTAGATTTCTCCCATAGATTTTTCGAATTTGCCGCGAACACCCCAATTTGTTCGCTGTTCGGCGAACGGGCGAACGGGCAATGTTCGAGTCGAACATGAGTTCGACTCGAACTCGAAGCTCATCCCTAGTGATGAGTTTGAAGTTAGAGTCAGCCATGGAAGAAGCTAGAGAGGAGGTATGCGTAAGAAGTAAAACTTTATCCTTTGTCTTATCTGTGAGAACAACACCCAGGTCACGCTCCCAACTGGTCAGATACTGCGGGTGGGTAGGATTTTGTAAGTTGATAAGCGCTTTGTAAAATAGGGCAATACCGTGGAGAGGGGGATCCTTATGAAGGAACACATGTTCAATGCCATTCAGATCTTGGATTCCCCGTAGTGGTTGGGGGAGTGTTTGAAGAAAGCAGCTCAGTTGATTATATCTCCACTTATCCATAAACTTTGATGGTCCATGGCCTAGTAGATCAGACAAAGGTTTAAGTGTATTGGAGTTTAAAACATGGTGCAAGAGGAGGGGGCCTCCAGGCGACCAGGATTGGAAACCCGGGTCTAAGGATCCTGGTACAAAGTAGTTATGATTCAGGAGAGGAGTTAGCGGGGAGTTATAAGGCCATAAGAATTTCCTATGAAGGCCATCCCAGACGTCTAGAGAGGATACGGTAATAGGTGAGGTATTGTGGCCGAGGGTTCTAAAAGATCGTGGTATCCACGGAGCAGAGGAAAGGTCAGAGTCACATAGGGCATATTCCAGCTGTACCCAGAGTTTAGAAGCAAAGGCATATTTCCAATCTGCTATACGTGACAGAATGACAGCATGATAATAAGTCCTAAAATCGGGCAGGGATAGTCCCCCAGAGCGCTTGGTCCGAAATAGGACCTTCCTAGAGACTCTGGGGTGACCATCCCTCCAAATAAAGCGGGTAACCATGGCCTGCAATAAAGTAAAGAAGCCTACAGGAATCTTTAAGGGAATCATTTGAAGGATAAAGAGAACGCGGGGAAGTATGTTCATCTTAACTATGTTCACCTTACCTAGCCATGAATGTGAGAGGGAGGACCATTTTCTGAGGTCAGCTCTTATGTTATTAAGAAGAGGAATATCCACTTAACGACCGCTCACTGTATATATACGTCGGCAGAATGGCACCGACAGGCACAATCACGTAGAGCATACGTGATTGCCTTTGTATAGTTGGGGGGTCCAATCGGACCCCCCTTCTGTACAGTGAGCGGTGGCTAAGTGTCCGGGAGCGTTCCGGGATGAGGGGGCAGCCATTCGTTTCTGGCCACCCCCTCGCGATCGCTCCCGGCGAATGGAAATGCCCCCTCTGTCTGTGTCAGACAGAGGGAGCAGGAGGAAGTGATGTCATCTCTGGTGCAGCGCTCACATATACCGAGCGCCGTACAAGAGAAGACATCAGGTCAGTGCACACAACACTACACTGACACCAGGACACATAGGGACATAAATCGCCCCCCCAGGCCCCCCCAGACACCCCAGATCACCCCCCAGATCACCCCCCCAGCCACCAGTCACAGTGTCACTGATTGCAGTGACCATTTATTTAGTGATCACTGCAATCAGTGACATTTGTGACTGTAAAAGTGTCACCAAAGTTTAGTCTTAGGTCCAGTGTAGCCCCCTAACCCCCCCTAATAAAGGTTTAACCCCCTGATCACCCCCCAGATAACCCTTTCACCGCCTATCACCACTGTCGCTTAGCGATCATTTTTCTGATCGCTGTCTTAGCGTCAGTTATGCCGATCGGCAGCCAGTAATTTTTTTAGGTTCGCCGCAGGTTTTTATAGCGTCAGGTACCCCAATATATTATCTAATAAAGGTTTAACCCCCTTGATCGCCCCCCAGGTAACCCTTTCACCCCCTATCACCACTGTCACTAAGCGATCGTTTTTCTAAACGCTGTTTTAGTGTCTGTGATGCAGATCGGTAGCCGGTAATTTTTTTTAGGTTTGCCGCAGGTTTTTATAGCGTCAGGTACCCCAATATATTATCTAATAAAGGTTTAACCCCCTTGATCGCCCCCCAGGTAACCCTTTCACCCCCTATCACCACTGTCGCTAAGCAATTGTTTTTCTAAACGCTGTCTTAGTGTCGGTGATGCAGATCGTAGCCAGTAATTTTTTTTAGGTTCGCCGCATGTTTTTATAGCGTCAGGTACCCCAATATATTATCTAATAGAGGTTTAACCCCCTTGATTGCCCCCCAGGTCACCCTTTCACCCCCTATCACCACTGTCACTAAGCGATCGTTTTTCTAAACGCTGTTTTAGTGTCTGTGATGCAGATCGGTAGCCGGTAATTTTTTTTAGGTTTGCCGCAGGTTTTTATAGCGTCAGGTACCCCAATATATTATCTAATAAAGGTTTAACCCCCTTGATCGCCCCCCAGGTAACCCTTTCACCCCCTATCACCACTGTCGCTAAGCAATTGTTTTTCTAAACGCTGTCTTAGTGTCGGTGATGCAGATCATAGCCAGTAATTTTTTTTAGGTTCGCTGCATATTTTTATAGCGTCAGGTACCCCAATATATTATCTAATAAAGGTTTAACCCCCTTGATCGCCCCCCAGGTAACCCTTTCACCCCCTATCACCACTGTCACTAAGCAATTGTTTTTCTAAACGCTGTCTTAGTGTCTGTGATGCAGATCGGTAGCCGGTAATTTTTTTTAGGTTCGCCGCAGGTTTTTATAGCGTCAGGTACCCCCATATATTATCTAATAAAGTTTTTAACCCCCTGATTGCCCCTAGTTAACCCTTTCACCAGTGATCACCATATAAGTGTTACGGGTGACGCTGGTTAGTTAGTTTGCTTTTTATAGTGTCAGGGCACCCGCCGTGTATATAACCCAATAAAGGTTTAACCCCCTGATCGCCCGGCGGGTGATATCAATTAGGTTTTAGCGTCAGAGAGGGTCTGAGTCACACCCCAGGCAGCGTCAGGTTAGTGCCAGTAACGCTAACACCCACGCGTGAAGCATACACCCCCCTTAGTGGTATAGTATCTGAACAGATCAATATCTGATCTGATCAGATCTATACTAGCGTCCCCAGCAGTTTAGGGTTCCCAAAAATGCAGTGTTAGCGGGATCAGCCCAGATACCTGCTGGCACCTGCGTTTTGCCCCTCCGTCCAGCCCAGGCCACCCAAGTGCAGTATCGATCGATCACTGTCACTTACAAAACAAAAACACACATAACTGCAGCGTTCGCAGAGACAGGCCTGATCCCTGCGACTCCAGTGCTGTAGGAGGTGATTTCACCACCACAGTTAAAAAAAAAAAGCAAATATGCCGAAGCATTGGGGCAGCAGGGGCGGAGGAGCGATTTTGCTCCTAATGCCGCGTACATACGGTCGAAATTCCGACGGAGGCTTGCCCGTGGAAAAGTCCGACCATGTGTGTGCGGCATAACTTTTTTGCGGGAGGATGCCCCCATGCTTCGGCATATATAAATGGTGCGTGTATGCCCATCATTGGAAGTGGGTGGATGAAGGGCGGTATTCTAATGGTGGGCATACCCACCGATCAATCTCTTTTTTCGTTCAGCCAACTGGCTGCATGAAATAAAAAGATTACAATACATGTCCAACAAGGACCAGCAACGTACTGGTATGTTGCTGGACTTTGAATGTTTATACCAGAATGATGCCTGCGGGTTTAGGTATCATCTTGGTATCATTCTTTTCAGCCTGCGGCCGGCTTTCATGTAAAAGCAATCCTAGCGGCTAATTAGCCTCTGGACTGCTTTTACAAGCAGTGGGAGGGAATGCCCCCCCCCGGATATAAAAAGCGCCATTGGGAAATTGGGAAAGCATTTTATCACACCGATCTTGGTGTGGTCAGATGCTTTGAGGGCAGAGGAAAAATCTAGGGTCTAGAAGACCCCAGTTTTTTCAAAAAAAGAGTACCTGTCACTACCTATTGCTATCATAGGGGATATTTACATTCCCTGAGATAACAATAAAAATGCTAAAAAAAAAAAAAAAATACTTGGAAGGAACAATTTAAAAATAAAATAAAAAATCAAAATAATAATAAAAAAAAAATAAAATAAAAAAAAAGCACCCCTGTCCTGCCCTGCTCTTGCCCAATGGCGAACGCAAGCGTCGGTCTGGCGTCATATGTAAACAGCAATTGCACCATGCATGTGAGGTATCACCGCAAAGGTCAGATCGAGGGCAATCATTTTAGCAGTAGACCTCCTCTGTAAATCTACTGGGGTAACCTGTAAAGGCTTTTAAAGGCTTTTAAAAATGTATGTAGTTTGTCGCCAATGCGCGTTTGTGCGAAATTTTAAAGCATGTCGTGTTTGGTATCTATGTACTCGGCCTAAGATCATCTTTTTTATTTCATCAAACATTTGGGCAATATAGTATGTTTTAGTGCATTAAAATTAAAAAAAGTGTATTTTTTAACCCAAAAAATGCGTTTGAAAAATCGCTGCGCAAATACTGTGTAGAAAAAAAAATGCAACACCCACCATTTTAATCTGTAGGGCCTTTGCTTTAAAAATATATATAATGTTTGGGGGTTCAACATAATTTTCTTGCAAAAAAAAAATGTTTTCATGTAAACAAAAAGTGTCAAAAAGGGCTTTGTCTTCAAGTGGTTAGAAGAGTGGATGTAAGCTTCCTAATGTTGTGTATAAAATGCCAGAACAGTTCAAAACCCCCCCAAATGACCCCATTTTGGAAAGTAGACACCCCAAGCTATATACTGAGAGGCATGTCGAGTCCATGGAATATTTTATATGTTGACACAAGTTGCGGAAAAACAACAATTTTTTTTTTTGCACAAAGTTGTCACTAAATGATATATTGCTCAAACATGCCATGGGCATATGTGGAATTACACCCCAAAATACATTCTGTTGCTTCTCCTGAGTACGGGGATACCACATGTGTGAGACTTTTTGGGAGCCTAGCCACGTACGGGACCCCAAAAACCAAGCACCGCCTTCAGGCTTTCTAAGGGTGTAAATTTTTGATTTCACTTCTCACTGCCTATCACAGTTTCGGAGGCCATGGAATGCCCAGATAGCACAAAACCCCCCCAAATGACCCCATTTTGGAAAGTAGACACCCCAAGCTATTTGCTGAGAGGTATTGTGAGTATTTTGCAGATCTCGCTTTTTGTCACAAAGTTTTGAAAATTGAAAAAAATATATATATATATATATATATATATATTTTCTTTCTTCATTTTCAAAAACAAATGAGAGCTGTAAAATACTCGCCATTCCTCTCAGCAAATAGCTTGGGGTGTCTATATTCCAAAATGGGGTCATTTGGGGGGGTTTTGTGCGATTTTGGCATTTTATGGGCTTCGAAACTGTGATAGGTAGTGAGGAGTGAAATCAAAAATTTGTGCCTAGAAATCCTGAAGGCGGTGCTTGGTTTTCGGGGTCCCGTACGCGGCTAGGCTCCTAAAAAGTCCCACACATGTGGTATCCCCGTACTCAGGAGAAGCAGAAAAATGTATTTTGGGGTGTAATTCCACATATAACCATGGCATGTGTGAGCAATATATCATTTAGTGACAACTTTTTGTAATTTTTTATTTTTTTTTGTCATTATTCAATCACTTGGGACAAAAAAATATATATTCAATGGGCTCAACAGGCCTCTCAGCAATTTCCTTGGGGTGTCTACTTTCTAAAATGGGGTCATTTGGGGGGGTTTTGTGCTATTTTGGCATTTTATGGCCTTCGAAACTGTGATAGGTAGTGAGGAGTGAAATCAAAAATTTGCGCCCTTAGAAATCCTGAAGGCGGTGCTTGGTTTCCGGGGTCCCGTACGTGGCTAGGCTCCCAAGAAGTCCCACACATGTGGTATCCCCGTACTCAGGAGAAGCAGCAAAATGTATTTTGGGGTGAAATTCCACATATAACCATGGCATGTGTGAGCAATATATCATTTAGTGACAACTTTTTGTAATTTTTTTTTTTTTTTTAGTCATTATTCAATCACTTGGGACAAAAAAATAAAAAATTCAATGGGCTCATCATGCCTCTCAGCAATTTCCTTGGGGTGTCTACTTTCCAAAATGGGGTCATTTGGGGGGGTTTTGTACTGCCCTGTCATTTTAGCACCTCAAGAAATGAGATAGGCAGTCATAAATTTAAAGCTGTGTAAATTTCAGAAAATGTACCCTAGTTTGTAAACTCTATAACTTTTGCGCAAACCAATAAATATACGCTTATTGACATTTTTTTTACTAAAAACATGTGGCTGAATACATTTTGGCCTAAATGTATGACTACAATTGAGTTTATTCGATTTTTCTTATAACAAAAAGTAGAAAATATAATTTTTTTTCAAAATTTTCTGTCTTTTTCCGTTTATATCGCAAAAAATAAAAATCGCAGAGGCAATCAAATACCATTAAAAGAAAGCTCTATTTGTGGGAAGAAAAGGACGCAAATTTAGTTTGGGTACAACATTGCATGTCCGCACAATTTACAGTTAAAGCAGCGCAGTGCAAAATTCTGAATTCACCTCTGGTCCTTTAGCTACCAAATGGTCCGGGGCTTAAGTGGATATAGTTATATCTAAAAAGGGAGTGGAGGTGAGGAGTTAAGTATATGCCAAGGTATTTCATTCGTGAGGTTTCCCAGCGAAAGGGAAATAGGGGCTTCAGCTGATCAACTACTGGTTGAGGTACCGAAATATTCAGAATTTCAGATTTTGACAGATTAATTTTAAAATTGGATAGCATTTGGAAGGTAGAGAATTCCGACATCAAGTTAGGTAATGAAATGCGTGGTTGTTGAATAAAAAATAGGATGTCGTCAGCATAGGCTGCGTATTTATGGGATCTACAACCAACTTGAATGCCATGTATATTTCTATTATGTCTAATTGTGGCCAGAAAGGGTTCCAGAGAGATAGCAAAAAGGAGAGGAGATAAAGGACATCCTTGTCTTGTTCCATTATGTAGTGTAAATGGGTCGCTCAAGGAGCCATTAATCCGAATCTGTGCAGTAGGGTCAGAGTAGAGAGAAGAAATACAATGAAACATTCTGGGGCCCAAACCGAAATAGCGGAGAGTGGTTTTGAGGTAGTCCCAGTCCACCCTGTCAAACGCCTTTTCGGCGTCCGTAGAAAGGAGGAGGGTGGACCGGGAGCACCTATGCACATAGTGGATCAGGGACAAAGCGCGTAGCGAGTTGTCCCTGGCCTCTCTGTTAGGGATAAATCCAGCTTGATCAGCCGAAACCCATTGGGATAGAAAGGGAAGTAGCCTGTTAGCCAAAACCTTGGAATAGAGTTTAGTGTCGATGTTTAAGAGGGAAATAGGTCTATAACTACTGCACAGAGTGGGATCCTTGTCAGATTTGGGGATAACAGTAATATGAGCGGATAGTGATTCCGGACGAAGTCCAGATTTGAGGGAGATGGAATTTGCATATGCCGTAAGATGAGGAAGAAGGATGTCACTAAAGGTTTTGTAGTATAAAACGGTGAAACCATTAGGGCCGGGGGCCTTACCTGAGGGGGAGGAATTTTGAGCGTGTTGAAATTCCTCAGTGGAAAAATCAGCTTCTAATCCAGCGAGTGCTGACTTCGACAACTTGGGGAGGCCGGCCTCTCTGAGATAACAGAGTATACGTTTACGTTTTTCCGACAGTGGTAAAGAGGCCAGGCCACCCTCCACACCGTATAGGTCAGCATAAAACTCCCGGAAGGCTTTCGAAATTTGAGGGGTGGTGTGGACTAGTTCTCCTGTTGGTAATTTTATTTTGGGAATGAAGGATAGAGTTTTTCGGGCCGTGAGGGATCTAGCCAACTGTCTACCTGGTTTATTACCCCATTCGTAAATTTTCTGGGAAACAGAATGAAATTTCCGCTTGGTTTCAAGATTGAGGAGAGTTTTAAGCTCCTCTCTCTGAAGGGCGAGATATGTAAAGAAAGTTTATGCTTTTTCTCTAGGTCAGAAATCCGCTGCAGGACCTGTTTAAGCTGTTGCCCGTGCTCTCTCTTTCTCCTCGCGCCCAATTCAATAAGAATACCCCTCATGGAGGCCTTATGCGCCTCCCACAAAACAGAGGGGGAGGTGTCTGAGGTTGTGTTTTCTTTGAAATATTGAGCCAAGGTATTAGATAACATGGAGACCTCTGTTGGATTAGAAATGAGAAAGTCATTGAGCTTCCAGTTATTGGGGCGAGGAGGCAGATCGGGCACGTCCAAGCAAATGGAAACAGGGGCATGGTCGGAAAGGGTAGCAACACCAATGTGGGCTGAGCGGAGAAAAGGCAGGTGAAAGTGATCAAGGAAGATGTTATCAATTCTAGAGTAAGAGTTGTGCGTTTTAGAGAAGTGGGAGTAGTCCTTTTCTTTAGGGTGCATGAGACGCCAAACGTCCATAAGCTGAAGATCTAGGAGTTCTTTTTTTGACCTGAGCAAATTTTTAAATGGGATACCCGAGCGGCCTTGGGAGGTATCCATAATGGGATCCAGAGGTATATTTATATCTCCCGCCAAAACTATCATACCCTCAGCAAAATGGGATAGTTTCGTGAGTATTTGATTAAAGAAAACAGGTTGATTGTGGTTGGGGCAATAAATGTTTGCTAGAGTACATCTAGTATTGCCTATAAACCCCTTTACAAAAAGGAAGCGACCATGATCATCCGCTAACATGTCTGAAAACCGAAATGAAGCACTCTTGCTGAGTCCAATAGCCACTCCCTTGGCTTTGTTAGTGTCAGACAGGCTATAATACCATTGTGGAAAATACTGTGAGTATAATTTAACTGACGTTGTATGGGTCAAATAGGTTTCTTGGAGGAAGGCAATAGAGCAAGCAGAGTTCTTCAATTCCCGTAACACTTTATGTCTCTTTGCGGGGACACAGAGGCCTCTAACATTGTACGAGAGAATCTTCAGAGTAGCCATATCATCAGCAAAGAGTGGATCAATAAAACATATAGCCAAGCGTGCCAACAAAACAGAGAAGGGAGGGGGGACGGGAAGGAGAGAAGGTGAAGGAGAAAAGTCAGAAAAAAAGAGAAAGAGGAAATAAGACATACATGAAGAACAGTAGAACAACCATTATAACGATTGGGAATGGTATCAAAATCATGCAGCGGTCTGCGGTGGTCCCAGTGGGGATGAGGGGAGCAGGCAACCAGGATAGGGTTGCAGACAAAGATCAAGAAAAAAAGATAAATTGCCAACTCCCACCAACACCAAGAGGAGAGGGGCAGAGAACGGACTCCTTTGTGGAGGCATGGATTAGGAGCATAAAGCCCCGTCAGCTAACGGCCTGTAAAATAGTAAGAAACATTTATGATACCAGCAATGGTCAGGACAAATATGCACATAGACATAACAACAGGTCCTCAACAAAAAACGAAAACAGAGGATGATTAATAGGGTTAATTAAACCTTTGGCCTAAAAGATGATACCATCATAACCAAGGAAGGTGAGTGTGGGCAGTAAGACGCCTCATCCATTTTTCTGAGATGAGCCAGGATTGGAGACACGCCCTTGCTTGGCTGGGGTTTTCCGCCAACGAGGGGAACAGGAAGCGGAAAAGGTGGGTATAGTATTCTGCCAGCCCGGTAACTCCGTGTGCGGCAAATTGAGATCCTGTAGGAAGGTAGGTAGGTCTTCGTGGAACCGCAGAGTTGAAGAGCGACTGTTTTTAGTAGCAATTAAGCATGCAGGAAAACCCCATCTGTAAGTAGTCCCGTCACCCCGCAGATGCTCCAAAAGAGGTTTTAAAGCCCTGCGGCGATCAAGGGTCTCCTTGGCTATGTCAGGAAAGATGCTAAGGGTAGCTCCATCAAAGTCAATTTTAGGAGTGTTCCGCAGTTTGATCATGATGGCGTTTTTGTCTTCATAGTAGTGGAGGCGACAAATCACATCCCTGGGTTGGTCAGAGGAGAAGTTACGAGGTCTCAGAGCGCGGTGAACTCTGTCAAAACACAGAGGGTCAGTAACTGAGTTGCCTAATATGGTATTAAGGATGCCACGGATCGAGGGTTCCAGGTCGTTATCTCTGGTCGCTTCTGGCAGTCCTCTTATACGTAGGTTATTTCTACGATTGCGATTTTCGAGGTCCTCGAGCTTGTATAATGAGGCTCTGTGAGCATATGCTAATTGAGTAACAGTCTCTTGCAGTTCTTTAATGGCCACCTCTTGTGAGTCTTGGCGTTGTTCTGTCTCCTCAACTCTGACGAGCAAATGTGCCATGTCTGCCCTAACCGTGGAAATTTCCTTTTTGATAGATTTTTCCATATTGTGAAACATACCCGCCATTTCTTTTTTGAGTTCACTCAACAAAGAAGACATGTCAGAACCTGTGGGGGAGCCGGGGTCCTCCATCAACTCCGAGCCGCAGGATGAGGCCGGAGAGCTTTCACGGGCGGAGGCCGCGTGTGAGGCTGGGGATATAAGAGATTGCGAGGCTCTGGTCTTGTTAACCCGAGTGCTGGGGCTTTCGCGCTCCGAAGCTAGGAATCTTTTGATAGATCCGACAGTAGCTTGATGTAAGGTTGAGGATTTTGCAGAACGTTTGTTTATTGATGAACGGGAACTTGATCCCTTAGAAGGCATTGCTAGTTGTGTATGAGGCCGAGAGCTGAACGGGGCTCGATTTAAGTGCTTGCCATCAGTGCCATGTGTGGTTCAGCGGCACCAGACCAGCAGGGGAAGCAAATATTTTAGGCGTAGGCGACTTGAGGATGTGCTAGACAGAGACCAGGAGGGTATAATGGCCGTAAATAAACTATAACCGTCAGCAGCCCAGGTTCAGGCAGGTCAGTAATAGTTTGTGGACATAGGCAAAGCGGACTTCAGTGCCACTCTTAGCGGAGGCCGGTTAAATCCCTGTTGTGTATAGTCTTTGGGGTGAGGTGCACCAAGATGGCCGCCGTAGCACCTAGTGGACCTGGGAGGGTGTAAGCAGAGAGTATCCGTATATGGTCCCAGCAGATCCCTGTAGAGCAAGCAAGTGACAGGGGACTCCAGGCTCACCATGAATCAAGGAAGCCGAGCGGTGAGGGGCCGGAGGGGCCGTGGAGGGGATATGACACTGTCCTCGGGTGTAGCAAGATGGCCGTCGAACCTCCGTGAATAGGCCGAAGCCGCGGTCTCGAGTACAGGGCGAGGCAGGGTGCGGCGCTGACGGCCTCGGGTGGTGTGGCGGGTGAACTGGGGTCTAGCTAGTGGTAAGAGAGCCTGGATGCTAGTGGGCTGAAGTCCGATGCGGACCGCTAGGTACTCACTGCGCTCCGGAGGCCAGGCCGCATCCGCGATTGTAGGCCGCAAGTCGTCAGGTCACACCGCTAGAAGCGATTTTCGCCTGTGACCTCCAGCTGCAGCGTGGGTGACAACCGAGACTGGATGGTGTATGTGCCTCACAGGTCGCGGCCTTCAGATGCTGGTAGTGGCAGGGGATCCACAGGCCCCAAGATGGCGGAGGGCCCTGGGAGCGTGGAGCCAGTCACAGGCCCAAAGCGGAGCAAGGTGCTCAGAGTAAAAAACAAACAAAAAAAACCTCCGGGGCAGCAGCAGGGAATGACCAGGGATTGATGCAGGCAGACCAGGGCCCAAATAGTGCAAATTGGGCAAAGGATGGAGGTAGATCAACGCTGGATGCCAGGAGCTCTGTAGCAGCACGTCTTCCCTGCTTCACGTCCGGACACGCCCCCGATCTGATCAGATCTATACTAGCGTCCCCAGCAGTTTAGGGTTCCCAAAAACGCAGTGTTAGCGGGTTCATCCCAGATACCTGCTAGCACCTGCGTTTTGCCCCTCCGTCCAGCCCAGGCCACCCAAGTGCAGTATCGATCGATCACTGTCACTTACAAAACACAACACACATAACTGCAGCGTTCGCAGAGACAGGCCTGATCCCTGCGACTCCAGTGCTGTAGGAGGTGATTTCACCACCACAGTTAAAAAAAAAGAGCATATATGCCGAAGCATGGGGGCAGCAGGGCGGAGGAGCGATTTTGCTCCTAATGCCGCGTACATACGGTCAAAATTCCGACGGAGGCATGCCCGTGGAAAAGTCTGACCATGTGTGTGCGGCATAACTTTTGCGGGAGGATGCCCCCATGCTTCGGCATATATAAATGGTGCATGTATGCCCATCATTAGAAGTGGGTGAATGAAGGGAGGTATTCTAATGGTGGGCATACCCACCGATCAATCTCTTTTTTTCGTTCAGCCAACAAGCTGCATGAAAAAAAAGATTACAATACATGTCCAACAAGGACCAGCAACGTACTGGTATGTTGCGGGACTTTGGTTATACCAGATTGATGCCTGTGGGTTTAGGTATCATCTTGGTATCATTCTTTTCAGCCAGCGGCCGACTTTCATGTAAAAGCAATCCTAGCGGCTAATTAGCCTCTGGACTGCTTTTACAAGCAGTTGGAGGGAATGACCCCCCCCCGGATATAAAAAGCGCCATTGGGAAATTGGGAAAGCATTTTATCACACCGATCTTGGTGTGGTCAGATGCTTTGAGGGCAGAGGAAGGATCTAGGGTCCAATAGACCCCAGTTTTTTCAAAAAAAGAGTACCTGTCACTACCTATTGCTATCATAGGGGATATTTACATTCCCTGAGATAACAATAAAAATGATAACAAAAAAATATATGGAAAGAACAGTTTAAAAATAAAATAAAAAAGCTAAATTAATAATAAAAAAAAGCACCCCTGTCCCGCCCTGCTATTGCGCAATGGCGAACGCAAGCGTCGGTCTGGCGTCATATGTAAACAGCAATTGCATCATGCATGTGAGGTATCATCGCGAAGGTCAGATCGAGGGCAGTCATTTTAGCAGTAGACCTCCTCTGTAAATCTAACGTGGTACCCTGTAAAGGATTTTAAAGGCTTTTAAAAATGTATGTAGTTTGTCGCCACTGCGCGTTTGTGCAAAATTTTAAAGCATGTTGTGTTTGGTATCTATGTACTCGGCCTAAGATCATCTTTTTTACTTCATCAAACATTTGGGCAATATAGTGTGTTTTAGTGCATTAAAATCAAAAAAAGTGTATTTTTTCCCCAAAAAATGCGTTTGAAAAATCGCTGCGCAAATACTGTGTGAAAAAAAAATGCAACACCCACCATTTTAATCTGTAGGGCCTTTGCTTTAAAAAAATATATAATGTTTGGGGGTTCAACATAATTTTCTTGCAAAAAAAATAAAATGTTTTCATGTAAACAAAAAGTGTCAGAAAGGGCTTTGTCTTCAAGTGGTTAGAAGAGTGGATGTAAGCTTACTAATGTTGTGTATAAAATGCCAGGACAGTTCAAAACCCCCCCAAATGACCCCATTTTGGAAAGCAGACACCCCAAGCTATATACTGGGAGGCATGTTGAGTCCATGGAATATTTTATATGTTGACACAAGTTGTGGAAAAAAGACAATTTTTTTTTTTTTTTTTGCACAAAGTTGTCACTAAATGATATATTGCTCAAACATGCCAGGGGCATATGTGAAATTTCACCCCAAAATACATTCTGTTGCTTCTCCTGAGTACGGGGATACCACATGTGTGAGACTTTTTGGGAGCCTAGCCGCGTACGGGATCCCAAAAACCAAGCACCGCCTTCAGGCTTTCTAAGGGTATACATTTTTGATTTCACTCCTCACTGCCTATCACAGTTTCGGAGGCCATGGAATGCCCAGATGGCACAAAACCCCCACAAATGACCCCATTTTGGAAAGTAGACACCCCAAGCTATTTGCTGAGAGGTATGGTGAGTATTTTGCAGATTTCGCTTTTTGTCACAAAGTTTTGAAAATTAAAAAAAAATAAAAAATATAAAAAATTATTTTATTTCTTCATTTTCAAAAACAAATGAGAGCTGTAAAATACTCACCATGCATCTCAGCAAATAGCTTGGGGTGTCTACTTTCCAAAATGGGGTCATTTGGGGGGGTTTTGTGCTATTTTGAAATTTTATGGCCTTCGAAACTGTGATAGGTAGTGAGGAGTGAAATCAAAAATTTGTGCCCTTAGAAATCCTTAAGGCGGTGCTTGGTTTTCGGGGTCCCGTACGCAGCTAGGCTCCCAAAAAGTTCCACACATGTGGTATCCCCGTACTCAGGAGAAGCAGCAAAATGTATTTTGGGGTGCAATTCCACATATAACCATGGCATGTGTGAGCAATATATCATTTAGTGACAACTTTTTGTAATTTTTTTTATTTTTTTTGTCATTATTCAATCACTTGGGACAAAAAAAAAATATTCAATGGGCTCAACATGCCTCTCAGCAATTTCTTTGGGGTGTCTACTTTCTAAAATGGGGTTATTTGGGGGGTTTTGTGCTATTTTGGCATTTTATGGCCTTCGAAACTGTGATAGGTAGTGAGGAGTGAAATCAAAAATTTGCGCCCTTAGAAATCCTGAAGGCGGTGCTTGGTTTTCGGGGGCCCGTACGTAGCTAGACTCCCAAAAGGTCCCACACATGTGGTATCCCCGTACTCAGGAGAAGCAGCAAAATGTATTTTGGGGTGCAATTCCACATATAACCATGGCATGTGTGAGCAATATATCATTTAGTGACAACTTTTTGTAATTTTTTTTTTTTTTTTAGTCATTATTTAATCACTTGGGACAATAAACAAAATATTCAATGGGCTCAACATGCCTCTCAGCAATTTCCTTGGGGTGTCTACTTTCCAAAATGGGGTCATTTGGGGGTTTTTTGTACTGCCCTGCCATTTTAGCACCTCAAGAAATGAGATAGGCAGTCATAAATTAAAAGCTGTGTAAATTCCAGAAAATGTACCCTAGATTGTAGACGCTAAAACTTTTGCGCAAACCAATAAATATACGCTTATTGACATTTTTTTTACTAAAGACATGTGGCTGAATACATTTTGGCCTAAATGTATGACTAAAATTGAGTTTATTCGATTCTTCTTATAACAAAAACTATAAAATATCATATTTTTTAAAAAATTTCAGTCTTTTTCCGTTTATATTGCAAAAAAAAAAAATCGCAGAAGCAATCAAATACCATTAAAAGAAAGCTCTATTTGTGGGAAGAAAAGGACGCAAATTTTGTTTGGGTACAACATTGCATGTCCGCACAATTTCCAGTTAAAGCAGCGCAGTGCCAAATCGTGAAATCACCTCTGGTCATTATGGTCCGTATTGGTCCGGGGCTTAAGTGGTTAAGAGGGAAGTTTCAGGAAAAAAACTTTCCACAGCCCCCTGCATATAACACGCAGGCACAGTTTACCCTCTACTTTCAGGGTAAAAAAATGAGCGATTCACAAAGCAAAAAGGCCTGGTTCACTAGCAACATATTGTATTTTTCTCTCCTTAATACGCACCTGACCATAAGACGCACCTAGGTTTTAGAGGAGGAAAACAAGAAAAAAATATTCTGAACCAAATTGTGTACTAAAATATTTAATATTCTACTACTATAGGTGAGTGGTGGACACACAGCAATACCACCCCCCCCCCCCCCCATCAAATCATTTCAGCTACACCATACCTGGGTGGTGGTGGTGGTGGACACAGCAACCTCCCCCCTTCCCAGATCAGCTCAGGGTGGCAGAACAGACACAAACACCCCTTCAGCCTCTTCTATCACAACAGCTCAGGTGACTGGGCAGTGGATACCATGCCAGCCCACACCTCCCACCCACTTATCACCAGCTCACCTCAGGCAACGGAGGACACTGCCATTACAATCCACAACCCCCTCTGCCTGGCTGGCTGGCTCTCAGCCTCAGATACACACAGGCGGGCGGCAGCTAGGAAGGTCCGGAGGACTGGGGACATAGATTTTAGAAGCAGCTGCCGGTGGGAGGAGCAGGAAGTGAGACTGGACCAGGCCACAGCGCTGGGGGGTGTTCCGGCTGAAAAAAGAAACAGCCAGGGCTCTTGCCGCTCTTGGGATGGTGTCACCTCTGGCGGGTGTCACTCCTATAGCGACACCACAGACCACCTACCCCCACTCCCCCTTGGTATGCCCCTGCCAGGATGCACCTCACATCCTGTCCTCTCTCCTCCACAGAAAAGCCGAGCGCCGGTATTCTAACATGGTAGTGGCGGTGACGGGGGGGGTGTCTGGTCAGTATTCGCTCCATAAGACGCAGGGACATTCTCCCCCAGTTTTTTTGGGGGGGGAAAGTGCGTCTTATGGTGCGAAAAATACGGTAGTTAGTCTGGCTGAAAAAGACATCTAGTTCAACCAAAAAAAGAAAAAAAAAAGATAAATACATACACATACATACACACTCACACACATGTATAGTTCTATATATATACAATCCTATACCCACAGTTGATCCAGAGGAAGGAAAAAAACAAACAATAAAGCATGATTTAATTTGCTCCAGCAGGGGAAAAAATTCCTTCCTGATCCCCCAAGAGGCAATTTAGATATTCCCTGGATCAACTTTACCTATAAATGTTAGTATCCAGTTATGTTATGTACATTTAGGAAAGAATCCATGCCTTTCTTAAAGCAATCTACTGAGCTGGCCAGAACCAGCTCTTAAAGCGAAGCTCCGGTCCAAAAGATTTTTTATTTTTTTTGCAAGATTGTACAGTAATTGTTACATAACATAGTCCCCATAAGATAGCAATAGCTCCCCAGCCATTAAAGTAATATTGGTCCACACTTGCCTTATTTTCTTCTTCTCCTCATCTGGCCGTATCAATGATGTGTGTGGGCATTTGAAGCCCAGTTAGTTTCCCTTCCTGGTATTCGGCCTGAGGTGCATGCTGGGTAACCAGCATGCATCTCTACATCTCGCTCGTAGAGCAGTTTGTTTATTTTGTTGTCATGACAACGGGCGACAATGGAGGAACGTCCCGCCCCGTTGCAACAGTGATAACACAATCCTGCGATTTTTCGGCAGAGAAAAGCGCACAGTCTCCTGGGTAATGATGACACTCATTTCCCAGGAGTCTGTGCAGCTTAGGTAGGATAGTAGAACCACCGCGGTCCAGGAAGAAGGCAGATTAGCAATTCTTAAAGTAAATGGTGAGGGAATACTGCGCTAATGTGAAAGATGTGAAAACTGCTAATTAAAGCCTAGCTGCGACACAAACAAAAACATGTGAAACCATGCCCAACAAAATTTAAATAAAGGAAAAGTTGCGCTAAATATATAGAAGAGGCCCCTATGATGGTAGCCAAAGGACACACAGTGAAATAAGTGACTAAGCAGTGAAGAAAATAGCAGAGAACAAAAACATATGTGTTCATAACTAAATAACTAGTGGTGATGAGTGTCCAAACTAATTGACAATATCATAAATGACACCTGGTGAGGGTAGCAACCATGAAACATACAGTATTGATTGAATAAACAATTTCAAATCTCATGAGTATGCCATAACTGTCAAGTTAAGAAGCATTATTATAAAGTAAATATTCACTGAAAAATTATAAACATGGAAACACTGAATAATGATACAGTGAATAAACTGAAAATAAAAAGTCAATTTCTGATGAGAGAAAAGTTCCAATTCCAAAAGTGCTGAGTGAAGATGGAGGGGGAGTGGAGGAAAAAATTAAGAAGAGAAGTGATAAGAATAAGTCCACAGATGCCGTAGGTAAGGTGTCTCCCCGTGATGAACGTAAGGATAAGATGGGTACTTTACCAAATAAGGTGGACCTCCACTATGGCGAGGTCAACAGCGCCTGCAGATACAACCCTCTGCGGGGTCCTCTGATGCCGCTGCTCCGTCCGTGGGAAGATGGAATCATCAGGCCTTTGCAGGAACCGAACGTTCATCCGGTGGTAATGGAGCACAGGAAAAGTCAGAAAGGGGAGGACTCGAATAGTGTATTACCTCAGATATAAAGATTTATTCCAGATATTCAAAAATGGATTATTTACAAAAATAAAATAAAGTTAAAGTTAAGCCGGCATAAAATCCTAGGCGTTCGCCCGTGCTTCTGGGGTCCTCCCTCCCACACTCCACCACACTCCCCACTCTATGTCTGACTGCCTGCCCTGCCGTGTGACGTCACCGCTGCTTCCGCGTTCCAGACTGGACAGCGTGGAGCTTCCTGTCATGTGACACCGCTGAGAAGCTTGTGACACGAAATTCAAAACATCTCCCACACCTTACGGCCGAGGGATACACCACCAGAGCCTGCAGAGCGGCATCTCTAGACTCCAGGACAGCACCATCCTTGATGGACATCATCATTGCAATGTGAACCTGTAAGTGAATAGACTATACTTACATCAGAGGTGCACATGCGTGGGACTTCCGGGAAGACGCTTTGAACGGGCGCTCCGCACCACTCCGGCTTCTTACAGTCCCCTGAGCCTTCAGAACGAGCGGTGAGCCGTCAGCTGGACTTTGCACTGGCAGGCCCGGCTGTTTCTAAGATGGCGGCCATAGCACGAGTAGTCATGGAGGACCCGGACTCCATTGCGGATTGTCCTCCCTCTTACCAGCTCCAGAACGGCCTGCTGGCAACACCTGTGAGTACCTGCAACCCCCATGTGATCTCCCCAGCATCCACAGAATCACTACTGAACCGCACATTTGGAGATCTCCCCCACTCTCCCATGCTGCGATCCCCACTAGGCCTGGCAGGCCCCCACCTCTCATCCCCCTTGCAGCCAGTCCACTCTGCTGACATGCAACTTATTGTCAGGGTCACCTGTGGCCAGGTGACAGATGCACACCGTAGGGGGACAGGAGTGCACCGCGAGGTAGTGAACCCTATGGCTGGCTTCTGTGGATAGGAAACTGGGTGGTTGTGGAAAGCGGGACCAGAGGAGCACAACCGGGATCCCAACGGAAGCGAGAGCCAAGATTCCCCAGGGCGCGGAGTCTAAGACCCAGCTGGTCTTCTCCAGGGCCTCTAGTGGTGAGGATGTTACGCTGCAGGCTGGGACCAGGTCGCGGCCCCTGGAGTTTCCTAGCTCACGCCCCGTAGGATAAGGGGAAGCAGCAGCACACGATAGAGAGAACCGAAGAACGAGCCGAAGGTCAAGGGTCACGAGCAGACAGGGATGGTCGGGGACAAGCCAATAACGTAACAGAGAGACAGACGTAGCACACGGCAGGCAGGAACCCAAACACACAATGCCTAACAAACACGTTGATCAGCCAAGCAGGCTTGCAGTGCACAGGTTAATATAGTGTTCAGTGATAGGGCCTGGGGTGGAGTCAGGCTGGGAGGAGATTATAAAGGAAGCCAGGTGAAGGAGGTCTGGTCTCTAGATGAACACATGAGGAGGAAGGTAAGATGGCAGACAAACACTACTGCATATCCATGACAGTACCCTCCCTCTTATGGGCCCTCCCCCGCCTGGACCCAGGCTTAAAGGGAAATCTCTGATGAAACCTTCTCAACAGATGAGGTGCAGCGACATCAGATGCAGCGATCCAAGACGCCTCCTCAGGACCAAAACCTCTCCAATGCACAAGGTACTGAAGAATGCCTCTGCAGAGCCGAGAATCCAGAACTTGTCTAACCTCGTACTTAAAATTATCCTCAGAGACCGAAAACGAGGTAGGGAGATGACAAGAAGATCTATTGAGGACCAAAGGCTCTCTAGGAATAAGCAAGGGCATGAGAGGATCAACAGGAATCTGAGGAGGGTCCCCTATACCCTTAAAGGGGAACTGGTCATCTTGCACAGGACCATCAGACTGGGCAGATGTCAGTGGAACCCTGAAGTCAGGTTGGTTAGAAGGTGACATGTCGCCGGAGTCAAGCTGAATAGCTGAAGGACAAGCAGAATGTCCCGAACAAGAAAAAGTGAGAGGCTCACTGGGCATGGGCTGGACTGGCATAACTAGTACAGAGGCAGAGTGAATAGCTGAGTCAGGTGTAGCGACTACCTGAATCGCATCGCAAGACGTAGCGACTGCAGGACTTGTAGACAAGCTAGCCTGGCTGTGCGTCCAAGGGTGGTTAGGGACAGAGAAATGTAAATGGTTATGCAACCTGGAATGAATGACCGGCTCAGATTCACAGGGGGCAACCTTGGGTAGGCAGGACGAGGAACAGGAGGGACCCCAAGCCAGGATCTGTCCAGTAGTCCAGTCCACATGAGGAGAATGGAGCTGTAACCATGGGAGACCCAAAATTATAGGCGTTGAGGCCTTGGGTAAGATAAGGAAGGATATCCACTCCTGGTGGAGTGTCCCTACCGACATCTTAACAGGGAGGGTCTGGAAGCGGATAGGTCCCCCTGGGAGAACAGTACCATCAATCGCCAAGACCACCAAAGGCGTGGTGAGGGGCAAAAGAGTAAGTCTCATGGACGATGCGATTTCCCAGTCCATGAAATTACCAGCGGCTCCGGAATCCAGATATGCTGAGACCGAATGAGAAGAAGCACCAACATGAAGGAACACAGAAAGCAGAAGACGAGAAGGGGAAGGTGATATTTCTGGGTCCAATACTCCACTTTCCAGATGAAGTGGACCCGAACGTTTTTCTGGACAAAGAGAGCAAGTGTCACGAAAATGACCTTTGCCCCCACAGTAAAGACACAGACCAAGAGTTCTGCGCCTAGCACGTTCCTCGGGGGATAGCCTGGTCCGACCCAGCTGCATGGGTTCCTCAGCTGGTAGGAGATGCTCTACGGGTCGAAGAGAGGGGAGCTCAGGCTGACTAAGAACCAAGGAGTGCTGGCGTTGCTTTTCTAAGGTCCTCTCCTGAAAGCGAATATCGATCTGGTTACACAAGGAGATAACGCCGGCCAGATCAGTGGGGATGGTTCTTCCTGCTAATTCATCCTTCACTCTATCAGACAGGCCATGCAAAAAGGTTGCGACTAAGGCCTCATTGTTCCAGCTCAACTCAGCCGACAGTATGCGGAAATGAAGCGCATACTGTCCCACAGAAGCAGACTCTTGGCGGAGACGTAAAAGGGCGCTGGCCGCTGAAGAGACACGAGCCGGTTCTTCGAAGATATTCCGAAAAAGTTTCAAGAAGCCAGACAGGCTAGAAACCACTGGATCATTCAGTTCCCACAGAGGGGCTGCCCAGGCTAAAGCTTCACCAGAGAGGAGGGAAATGATATAGGCTACCTTAGCCCGATCAGACAGGAAGTTTTGGGGCTGGAGCTCAAAATGAATCGTGCATTGGCTAAGGAACCCCCTGCAAGCCTTGGAGTCCCCAGAGAAACGGGACGGAGCTGGCAGTTGTAGCGAGTGTGTGGCTGCGACTGGTGCAATAGGTGCAGCCGCTGATTGTATTTGAGGTTGCGGATTCAGGGTTCCCAAGGAGGCCTGAAGCTGCTCGAAGCGAGAAGCCAGATCCTGGAGGAATCGCATCACCTGAGTCTGATTCGATTCCTGGGTTTCAAGTCTGCCAACTATGCCCTGCAATGGATCATCCGCGGGTAGCGGGATGTCAGCCGGGTTCATGGCTGATCAAACTGTCAGGGTCACCTGTGGCCAGGTGACAGATGCACACCGTAGGGGGACAGGAGTGCACCGCGAGGTAGTGAACCCTATGGCTGGCTTCTGTGGATAGGAAACTGGGTGGTTGTGGAAAGCGGGACCAGAGGAGCACAACCGGGATCCCAACGGAAGCGAGAGCCAAGATTCCCCAGGGCGCGGAGTCTAAGACCCAGCTGGTCTTCTCCAGGGCCTCTAGTGGTGAGGATGTTACGCTGCAGGCTGGGACCAGGTCGCGGCCCCTGGAGTTTCCTAGCTCACGCCCCGTAGGATAAGGGGAAGCAGCAGCACACGATAGAGAGAACCGAATAACAAGCCGAAGGTCAGGGGCCACAAGCAGACAAGGATAACGAAGAACGAGCCGAAGGTCAAGGGTCACGAGCAGACAGGGATGGTCGGGGACAAGCCAATAACGTAACAGAGAGACAGACGTAGCACACGGCAGGCAGGAACCCAAACACACAATGCCTAACAAACACGTTGATCAGCCAAGCAGGCTTGCAGTGCACAGGTTAATATAGTGTTCAGTGATAGGGCCTGGGGTGGAGTCAGGCTGGGAGGAGATTATAAAGGAAGCCAGGTGAAGGAGGTCTGGTCTCTAGATGAACACATGAGGAGGAAGGTAAGATGGCAGACAAACACTACTGCATATCCATGACACTTATGCTGCAGAACTTTTCTGAAATGCTAGCTTCAGGACTAGCTCATAATGCCTCACAGATCACTGCTACCATCAAAGCTGATTTACAGAGCTTGGGAGCCCGCATGGATGTAATTGAGCAGGCAGTGGATGACACTGCTGCCCGTACCAACCAAAACACTACATGCATCCAAACCTTACAAGATCAGCTTGAGACAGCTCTCTCTAAGATCGATGATTTAGAGAACAGAAGTAGGAGGTATAACTTCCGTATACGCGGGATCCCTGAATCTGTTACTGATGTCCCCAGCACAGTTAAACTTTTCATCAAAGAGCTCATGCCAGACATTCAGGATCACAGACTGGAACTTGACAGGGATCACAGAGCCCTCCAGCTCCCCCGCCCAGATGGTCTCCCTAGGGACATTATTGTCAAGCCCCACTATTATGGTGTGAAGGAGGATGTTATGAGACAGACCCGCAACCTGGACAATCTCGCCTTCCAAGGTCATAAAATCCAAATCTTTGCAGATATCTCGCCTACCACAGTCCAGAAACGGAGGTCCCTTAAACCCCTGCTGGAAGTCCTCAACCAAAACTCCATCAAGTACCGCTGGGCATTCCCGTTCCGCCTACAGTTTCATTTCAGGGACAAACCCTTTGGCTTTTCCACTTTTCAAGATGGCGAACGTCTCCTACTTCAACTTGGCCTTATCTCCCAAGAACTTACTACACAACAGCCGCAAGCCAAATCAAGCTCCTCAAAACGCCCGCCCCAAGGCAGCCCTCTGACACCGTTATGGAATAAACAACTAACAAAGAGACAGAAGGAATCCCGCTCCATGAGATCAGGAACTTGTTTTTCACTCCCGGACGGGAGATGTCTGTGTTTGCTAACCTTTGTTGACTTTGAGAGCTAACTACTCCCCCCTTCTCGTCTGGGGGTAATCAGACCCACAGGGCCACGACTTACAATAGTCAGACCAGGGTCTAGATCGGTTTGGTTTAGGTCCCACTTGCCCATTTTTTGCTTGATGGGACACCCAGCACCTGTCGTTCCCCCCACATTGACGAGGGAGAAACTCTCTTTGTCTTCCTGACTGGTTGCACTTATGATGATGAGCCTGTTTTAGTTCCCACCCTTTGTTAAGCCTTTTAGCCTACACCTCTTCCCCCCCCCTTTTCTTCTCCCCCCCTTCTTCTCCCCCCTTCCCTTCCCCTGGCTCCCCTTCTCCCCTTCTCCCCATGTTCCCGCCCCCCTCTTGCAGGTTCCACTGATTCATCTAGTTATACTTGGTTTGCAGGGGTCCTTGGACTTATACCCGGCTTGCCGGGTCGGTTGAACATTTTTCTGAACTGCTGCACATGATTGTATTTTCTTTTTATTGTGATTTATTTGACCAACGTAATGATATCTTTATTCTTCTCTCCTCTAACTTTTCTATCCTCTCACTCCCATCTCTTCCCCCCTCCACAGTGTTCTCCTCCCCTCTCCCTCAGGATTCCTCACGGAGATCCTCCCAGTGCCTCACACCTAGATGCATCTTGATGATCCACCTCACGAGGGATGCCCGGATTCCTCCTTCTCTCCAGGTAAGCTCCCCTTTTACATTCTCGCTCACCCCCTGGGGCGCCCATGGCTGAGACTAACACTCGATAGCTGCCTTTGAAGGTAGCCTCCCATAACACACAGGGACTTAATTCTCCCTCCAAACGCCGGAAGGCTTTTCAGAGCTATCACGCCAGACACCTTGATGTTGTCCTCCTACAGGAGACCCACTTCCCAGCTAGCTATTCCCCCTCCTTCATCCACTGCGGTTTCCCCACCTTCTACCTTGCAAACGCGGACACCAAACAGAGAGGGGTAGCCATCCTCTTTGCTAAACAGATCCCATTCACCCACGTCCACTCAATCCGGGACACAGATGGTAGGTACCTACTGGTTAAGGGGCTCATAGAAGGGGTAACGCACTCTTTTGTTTCATACTACGCCCCCAATAAGGGCCAGGCATAAATTTTTGCTTCCATGTTTTCTACCCTCTCTCCTCATTTAGAAGGCAGAATCCTTATAGGGGGGGACTCCAACATGACATTCGATCATACACTTGACAAAACCCACCTGGACAGACCCCGCCTCAAAAGACCCTCCAAAAAAAGCCTTAGGCCTCGTACACACGACCGATTTTCTCGTCGTAAAAAACACGTCGTTTTTTTCGACGAGATTCTTGTTAACCTTGTCGATTTTCTCGTCAAGCTTTCTATGCGTACACACTGTCATTTTCCAATTTCCTCGTGGTTCTTTGCGCTCACGTCCAGCACGTACGACGGCACTATAAAGGGGAAGATCTTTTTTCTTGGCGCCACCCCTTGGGCTGCTTTTGCTGATCTCGTGTTACCGCGTGTGAAGTAAAAGTTTGGGAAGAGACGATTCGCGCTTTTCAGTCTTCGTGCTTTCAGTTCGTTTTAGCGTGACGAATGTGCTATTTCCATTACGAAGGCTTGTTTTACCAGAAGATGCGCTCCCGTCTCATACTTGATTCTGAGCATGCGCGCTTTTTGAAGAGTCGTAAAAGCATACACACGAACCATTTTCTCGTCACAAAACAGGCCGACGAGAAACACGACGAGGAAATCTGGAATCCTGACGAGAAAATAGAGAGCAGGTTCTCTATTTTCTCGTCGAGATTCTCGTCAAGTTTCTCGTCGTAAAACCATACACACGAACGTTTTTCTAGACAAAAAAACTCTCGCGGCACTTTTCTTGACTGTTTTGGACGAGAAAATCGGTCGTGTGTACGAGGCCTTAGAATTGCCCGACTCCTTCACGACTTGGGCCTGATTGATTCTTGGAGGGAGTTGAACCCCACTGCCAAAGACTTCACCCATTACTCTGCCCCTCACAAGACTTATGCCAGGATTGACCATATTTTCATACCCAACTCGGACGTTCACACAGCCACCCATGCCACAATACAGGAAGTACCATGGTCGGACCACTCCTTAGTTTCCCTTAGAATTTCTAGCTCCCTATCACCTCCAGGCCTCCCCCAGTGGCGACTGAGCAAATTCCTCCTTTCCAACCCGGTTCACTGCACCATGCTGGAAAGGGACATCCAAGAATTCTTCCTCCTCAATGACAACGGGGACACTTCCCCAAGTTCTCTCTGGGGAGCTCATAAGGCAGTCTTGAGGGGGAAGATGATTCAAATGGCTTCCAATCTTAAAAAAGGTAGGAAGATAGATGTAGATAACCTGGAAAGGGACTTTAAACTGCTTAGCAAGACCCACAAGGTAAATCCCACTCCCTCCAGTCTGGCCAAGTTGGATTCCGCTCGCATTGCCCTGAATCTGGCCCTGACCTCTAATGCAGACAAGCACCTGAGCTGGTTAAGCGGTAAATACTATTTACAAGCGGATAAAATAGGCTCACGCTTGGCCGCCAAACTCTCCCCAAGGATCAAAAATTTCTCCTTACCCAAGATCAAATCACTCTCAGGTTCTCACACCCAAAACCCCCAAAAAATTTTAGACACATTCCAGGCTTTCTACTCCAAACTATACTCGTCCCCCTCCTCAGCTGACCCTGTCCCCTTACAATCCTTTCTGACTAATATTACTCTCCCCACACTGTCAGAATCCCACAGATCCATGATGGAATCTCCATTCCGCACTGAAGAGGTTCAGGAAGTCATCAAAAATCTCAAAACTGATTCGGCACCAGGGCCGGATGGCTTCTCCGCCCTTTATTACAAAACCTTTTCTGGGATCCTCTCTCCGCATCTGGCCCGGCTCTTTAACTCCCTTCGTGAAGGCTCTGCCCTCGAACCCGCTGCCAATCTCGCGTACATTTCTGTGATCCCCAAACAGGGAAAAGATCCTAGTGATGTAGGCAATCATAGGCCAATCTCCTTGATCAATAATGATCTGAAAATCATGACCAAGATCTTGGCCAACAGAATGGCCTCCTTCATAGCTTCTTATGTTCACAGAGACCAGGTGGGTTTCATACCCGGGAGACAGGGGCCGGACCAGATCAGGAGAGCGGTAGATTTAATTTCACTTATGCAATCCTCCTGGGATGGCGGGTCCCCTCAGAAAGGATTCATCCTCTCAATAGACCTCCAAAAGGCCTTTGACACGGTCACCTGGCCAGATCTTTTTACCATCTTACGCCAGTGGGGCTTTGGCCCTAAATTCCTACGCACCCTGGAGTCTCTATACTCCTCCCCGAAGGCCCAGATCAGATTACAAGGTCATCTCTCCAACCAATTCCCAATTCTGAAAGGTACCAGACAGGGCTGTCCACTCTCCCCTATTCTCTTCGCTATAGCGATAGAAACTCTATCTCTTGCAATCAGACAGCACCCAGATATTCATGGGGTTCAGTGTGGTCAACGCACACACAAATGCGCCCTTTTTGCAGACGACGTCCTTCTTTTCATTACTTCCCCTCTTAAGTCAACCCCCGTTATACTCCAACTCCTTGATACTTTCGGGACAGTCTCAGGCCTGCAGGTCAACATGGCAAAGTCAATGGCCCTGAACGTCACCGTCCCCCAAGACCTGGTTGATAGGCTCAAATCTACCTTCCCCTTCTTCTGGTGCACCTCCTCTCTTCCCTACTTGGGAATCTTCCTCACCCCTAAAATAGAGCTCCTATTTCAACACAATTACCCAACCATGTTCAAAAAACTCACAGAAGATCTCACACAGCGGTCTCTTTAAAATCTGTCCTGGCTGGGTAGGGTCAACTCGGTCAAGATGACCCTCTTGCCCAGATTGCTATACCTCTTTCGGTCCCTACCCATCCCTGTTCACAAGCGAGCGCTGGACAGGCTCCAGGCGAAAATCATACAGTTCATATGGGGGGGTAAGGGACACAGTCTTTCTAAAAAAGTTTTTATATAGGGCAAGAAAGAAAGGAGGCCTGGGCCTTCCCAATTTGTGGTGGTACTACCAAGCAGCCCAACTCTGTCAATTCTCAGCGATATATATTAAAGGTCCAAAACCAGATTGGGTAGACATAGAAAGGCAGGCAACTCCTAACCACACATTAGACTTTTTAGCCTGTAGTCCACGTAAGGATCGCCCCTCGATCCTATTACCCACCCTTTCCCACTCAATGGCCCTCTGCGATACCCTGCATAAACACCTCTCTCTATCTTCCCCCTGGCATCCCCTGTCCCATATTTTCCACAATCCCAAATTCCCCCCGGGTCTAAACATCAGGGCTTTTGGCTGGTGGCTCGACAAAGGCCTATACAGAATAGGACAATACTTTAACAATGATGGCCCCATTTCGCTCAAATATTGCACTTCTAAACTGGGCATGCCCACTTCTGAAATTTTTCGCTATAATCAATTGCTACACTTTTTGCGTGGGGTCTGGAAAAGTTCAGATAACCCCCTCTCTGTTACACCATATGAGCTTTGGTGCTCCTCAGCCACGGGTGTCCGGGGGGCATCTCCCTGATCTACTCAGCGTTAGCTGACCCTCAGGGCAAAGCGAGCTACATGTTGAAATGGGAGCATGACCTCCAATTTGAATGGGACCTAGACACTTGGCATACAAACTTTTCCGGCTCATTCAAGGGTATCTTAAACACCTCCCTGATGGAAGCTGACATCAAGGTTATTTCCAGATGGTATCTGGTCCCTACTCGCCTTTTTAAGTTCTACCCGCAGTCCTCCCCCCTATGCTTTAGAGGATGTGGCCTTATAGGCTCCCTCCTCCACACCCTCTGGGAATGTCCTAAAATCAGGGGGTTTTGGAATAGAATTTTCAGCCTTATTCGCAAAGTTACCGGTCACGAGGTGAAGCAGACTCCTACTATTGCACTCCTCAATGAGGTTATTCCTAAGGTTCCTAAATTGTCCCGCTTTCTTATACACTTCATTTTGCTGGGAGCCAAGATTACCTTGGCCCACTCCTGGAAGTCGCCCTCGGTGTCATTTCGCCAAGCTAAACACAAGATTTCCTGGATAATGTCACAGGAAAGGATTTCTAATACCTTACTTGACACTCCAGATAAGTTCCGGCTTATCTGGGAACCCTTGGCTGCTCATGTAGGCTTCTCCGTTCTTCCCTACTAAGGGAGCATCGGTCAGCCCCAATTTGTCTTGTTTCTGGGCTCCCACCCCCATCCTCCGCGAGGAATCCCTTTCCTCCTTCCCCACCCCCCCTCTTTTCTTTATTTTCATTTTCTCCCAGGTTCGCTATCGCCTCCCTTCCCTATTCCCTCTTTTTCTTATCTTCCTTCTTTCTATCTAATCTTACTCTTTCTCTTAGAAGGTGACTTCCTTCTTAGTTCCAATACCTGATCAGTCCTCTTTCCTTATTCTTTTATTTTTTTTATTTTTTGTCTCCTTTTTATCTTCAGGTTTGAGGGGTACAGATAGAAGGTCAGCCTTACAGGCTTCTGGAAGCCACTCCTTAGTTGGGGTCTTCAACCCCTCCGGACTACCAATAGAGGTATAAGCTTAGTCTCACCCTGAATGGTTCACCCCCTCAGGGGGTCAGCAACCAGGGCAGGCTGGCAGGTTACCGAATCCCTCTTCTCATGTCCCTCCCTGGGTGCTCTATTCCCCATCGCTCCGTGCACAGCAGGTTCCCAATCGGGGTGCACGTACTGGTGGGGAGTGGACGTAGGGCCGTTGTCCCTCAGGGTCCTTCTGCAGTTTTTTTAAAGCCTTCTATTGCATGCAGAGTCCGCTCTACCCTCGACACCAAACAATGTGGTCTATGATACTGTTATGGAACATTTATTCATATTGCCTTCTCTTGTTTACTTTTGATGAACATATTCTGTACCAACCCCTGTTGGGGTATTTTGTTACCCTTCTTTATATTTGTACTGCACCTTTTCGCAATAAACCTTTTTTTGAAACGTAAAAAAAAAAAAAAAGACTATACTTACATTATTTACAACAGTAGGATTTACATAGTTGGCGCCTCCACCCCCCTCTTTTTTTACATACTTCTTGCTGACAGAGGTAATGAACACCCTCTGAGGATGGCTGCCTCCTCTTGCTTTTACATACACAGACTCATTTAGAAGTGCCAACAGAGCCACTATTACATTTGTTTTTAAAGGCATCACATCGCTAGTAATCCCCCCCTCTTTCTATGAACTATGCTATTTTTTAAGCTTATGATCTACCACAACCCCCAGATCCATCTCCACCATTGACTCCCCCAGCTGTTCTCTCCCTAGTATGTATGATCCATGCATGTTTTTAGCCCTCAAGTGCATAACTTTAAATTTATTAATATTAAACCTCATTTGCCACACAGTTGCCCAATTAAACAGTGCACTGAGGTCAACGTTATGCCACTGCATAGTTTGGTGTCATCTGCAAACAGACCCTATATCATTTATAAAGATAGTAAAAAGTAAGGGTCCCAACACTGAACCTTGGGGTATTCTATACACTGATTGAATCCATTCCTCTTTCAATCACTGCTACAATTACTACAGAGATATATTTTAACGAATCTGGTTCTGTACAATGTCTATTTTATGTAACCAATTGTGTACTTTAGGAGCTACCAGATGCCCCATTTGGACTGTATCAACCTATCAAGGTTATATTTATCTACTATGGAGACACGTTCCAATGAATTGGCCTTTTTTATCATTAATTATGAACTTACCATGCCATTTTACTATGTTACTATTAATTGTTATGATTTATGCTATATTCAATATTTGACCACTATACCAGGTGTTGTGTGTTACTATTGTATTTGCTTTTTATATATGATTAAATAACTGACTGCCAATTGTTGTTTTGCAATGCTTTCAGGTTATGTGCTCAGTTCTACTATATTATATACCTGCCACATTCATTGCTATCGTGCAACCTCCTGGGATGCATGCCTCATATAAAGTCCCACGTGTGCTCTTTTCCTGTCGAACCTTGGGGTATACCACAAACAACGCTATACCATTCAGAATATAAATCATTAACCACTACTCCCTGAATTTGGTCTTTTGGCCAGTTTTCTATCCATTTACAAACTGATTTTTCCAAGCCTGTAGACTTTACCTTACACATTAGCCATGTGTGGGGAACTGAGTCAAACGCTTTGGCAAAATCTAAATATACTACGTCCACAGCCACCCCTCTGTCCAAGGTTTTACTTACCTCCTCATAAAAATAAATCAGATTTGTCTGACAACTTACCATTTATACTCGAGTATAAGCCGAGTTTTTCAGCACATTTGTGCGCCTGATCCTGGCCAGCCGTAGGTTTTCTGGACCCCAAACTTGGCACACATGTAGCCCCACTTTTTCTCTACAAGTGTGCAACGTTTTTTCTCCGGGAGACCTACGGCCGGGGAGCACCGATTTTTCAAAACCCGGACACCCCTTCCATAGACTCCCATGTTAAACGTCAGTCTAGTCACACAGATCAGGTAGGGAGATTGGACACAGTGAGGCATGGACACAGTGACAGTGAGGCATGGACACAGTGACAGTGAGGCATGGGCACAGTGAGGCATGAGCACAGTGAGGCATGGAAAGAAAAAAACTGTGCTAATTTGTGAATAAACCTAAACTAAAGCTGCAACAATAAGTGCTATACAACACCAAAAGACATAATAAAGGAAAAAAGTTGCGCTAAACGTGAAAAGAAAAAAAGTGAACACGTCCTGTAGTGACGAAACGTGTAGGGAGGAGCCAAGTGCTGACGTCACCGCGCCCACGCAATCCCCTAACTGTACGGGCTGTTTGTATTGAAAGCCGGCCGGCTTGAATTTCGCTTGTTTTTACTCTGCATTTTTATAAGTGTCCATTTTTATCATATGTGCAATAAAGTGTGTAAGGATTTACACTATTAGCCTTCTTTCCTTTCTGAGTATACTGAAACATTGGGACCGCACTTTTCATACTGCGAGTTGCTACTTCCTGGTCAGGACGCCATCTCTCTTGTTGTATGCTGTATGCCAGATACCCTCGGCTGGGGAATTAGCCACAGGCGCATTCCGATCCCCTGTCATAAGGGATCATCGATCTGCGGTAAGCGGCAGTGTGTTTCTGGGTGAAGGCTGTCCTATCCATCACTTTATCCCTGGTGTCTATCCATTATGGACTGTATCGGTCACGGTGGAGGATTGTTTTGAAGGCTTTCAATGCATTTCATTCATGAACTTTGCTACTGAATATTTTGTCCTGTGTTTAATTTTTATACCACCTTATTCACAGTGTTCATCCACTTGGAGAGCCGCTGTGCTCTTTATTCACTTATATGACATTATATGACGGTGGACATTATTTATGTTTCACAGGCAGAGTGCAATTTTTAAGTTGATGCGAGTTCTGTGACCATCATATTTATTTTTACTCACGTATCACTTCCTTTATTGTTCATTTGGTAATTGTGGTAATATCAATAATTTTTTAGGTGTGTTACTTTGACTTATGTTTTCACACGATACTCCTAAACATCATTCATAGGGTCCCTTTTTTTCTTTTCACGTTTAGCGCAACTTTTTTCCTTTATTATTTACAGTGAGGCATGGGCACAATGAGGCATGCAGATGGACACCCTAGGCTTATACTCGAGTCAATACGTTTTCCCAGTTTTTTGTGGTGAAATTAGGTGCCTCGGCTTATATTCGGGTCGGCTTATACTCAAGTATATACGGTATGTCTTTCATTAATCCATGCTGTCTGTTACTTGGAATATTTTTTTCCAGCAAGTACTCATCTACTGTATGTGGTGTTTTATTAAACTCTCCAGTAGCTTCCCAACTATTGAAGTTAAAACTAACAGGTCTATAGTTACTTGGTAAAGACTTTGATCCCTTTTTAAATATAGGCACCACATTGGCCTTACGCAAATCCAGTGGTACTAATCCAGTCATTAAAGGGTCCCTAAAAATTAGAAACAATGGCTTTGAAATTACAGCGCTCAATTCTTTTAGGATATGTGGGTGTATGCCATCCGGTCCTGGTGCTTTATTCACCTTGTATCTGTCTAAATATTTCTGGACCATATCAATTTTGAGCCATAGTGGTTCATTTGGGGCTGTGTCAATATCATTCCCATTATGGACATGAACTCCCCCATACTCCTTTGTATACACAGACCTGAAGAAGGTATTTAATAAATATGCCTTCTCTTTGTCCCCAGTCGCCCACTCCAGATTATTTTTGGGGTTTGTCCTACTATCTTTTGCAATCTGTCTTTCGTTTTGAATTTTTGCATCCTTTATTTTCTTTTTACATATTCTGTTGTATTAATATTATTATTATTCAGGTATTTATATAGCACCGTCAATTTACGCAGCACTTTACATATACATTGTACATTCACATCGGTCCCTACCCTCAAGGAGCTTACAATCTAAGGTCCCTAACTCACATTCATATACTAGGGCCAATTTTTAGATAGAAGCCAATTAACCTACCAGCATGTCTTTGGAGTATTCTTTGTAACATTTAAACAATGATAGTAATCCTTCATTTTTATATTTTTTAAATGCTCTTTTCTTATTATTTATAGCTTTTCTAACTTTGGATGTGAGTCACATAGGTTTTATTTTTGCCTTTTAACCACTTCAGCCCGGAAGGATTTACCCGCTTCTAGAGTTGAGCGGACACCTGGATGTTCGGGACCGAACTTTAACCCGAACCCGAACCCGGACCCGAACCCCATTGAAGTCAATGGGGACCCGGACTTCTAAGGACTAAAAAGGCTCTAAAAAAGTAATGGAAAGGGCTAGAGGGCTGCAAATGGCAGCAAAATGTTGTTAAGAGCATGGCAAGTGCTCTGCAAACAAATGTGGATAGGGAAATAACTTAACCACTTAAGCCCCAGACCATTTGGTAGCTAAAGGACCAGAGGTGAATTCAGAATTTTGCACTGCGCTGCTTTAACTGTAAATTGTGCGGACATGCAATGTTGTACCCAAACAAAATTTGCGTCCTTTTCTTCCCACAAATAGAGCTTTCTTTTAATGGTATTTGATTGCCTCTGCGATTTTTATTTTTTGCGATATAAACGGAAAAAGACCGAAAATTTTGAAAAAAAATGATATTTTCTACTTTTTGTTATAAGAAAAATCGAATAAACTCAATTTTAGTCATACATTTAGGCCAAAATGTATTCAGCCACATGTCTTTAGTAAAAAAAACGTCAATAAGTGTATATTTATCGGTTTGCGCAAAAGTTATAGCGTTTACAAACTAGGGTACATTTTCTGGAATTTACACAGCTTTAAATTTATGACTGCCTATCTCATTTCTTGAGGTGCTAAAATGGCAGGGCAGTACAAAACCCCCCCAAATGACCCCATTTTGGAAAGTAGACACCCCAAGGAAATTGCTGAGAGGCATGTTGAGCCCATTGAATATTTTTTTTTTGTCCCAAGTGATTGAATAATGACAAAAAAAAAAAGAAATTGCAAAAAGTTGTCACTAAATGATATATTGCTCACACATGCCATGGTTATATGTGGAATTGCACCCCAAAATACATTCTGCTGCTTCTCCTGAGTACGGGGATACCACATGTGTGGGACTTTTTAGGAGCCTAGCCACGTACGGGACCCCAGAAACCAAGCACCGCCTTCAGGATTTCTAAGGGCGCAAATTTTTGATTTCACTCCTCACTACCTATCACAGTTTTGAAGGCCATAAAATGCCAAAATAGCACAAAACCCCCCCCAAATGACCCCATTTTAGAAAGTAGACACCACAAGGAAATTGCTGAGAGGCCTGTTGAGCCCATTGAATATTTTTTTTTGTCCCAAGTGATTGAATAATGACAAAAAAAAAAAATTACAAAAAGTTGTCACTAAATGATATATTGCTCACACATGCCATGGTTATATGTGGAATTGCACCCCAAAATACATTTTGCTGCTTCTCCTGAGTACGGGGATACCACATGTGTGGGACTTTTTAGGAGCCTAGCCGCGTACGGGACCCCGAAAACCAATCACCGCCTTCAGGATTTCTAGGCACAAATTTTTGATTTCACTCCTCACTACCTATCACAGTTTCGAAGGCCATAAAATGCCAAAATAGCACAAACCCCCCCCAAATGACCCCATTTTGGAAAGTAGACACCCCAAGCTGTTTGCTGAGAGGCATGGTGAGTATTTTACAGCTCTCATTTGTTTTTGAAAATAAAGAAAGAATTATTTTTTTTTTTTTTCAATTTTCAAAACTTTGTGACAAAAAGCGAGATCTGCAAAATACTCACAATACCTCTCAGCAAATAGCTTGGGGTGTCTACTTTCCAAAATGGGGTCATTTGGGGGGTTTTGTGCCATCTGGGCATTCCATGGCCTCCGAAACTGTGATAGGCAGTGAGAAGTGAAATCAAAAATTTACACCCTTAGAAAGCCTGAAGGCGGTGATTGGTTTTTGGGGTCCCGTACGCGGCTAGGCTCCCAAAAAGTCTCACACATGTGGTATCCCCGTACTCAGGAGAAGCAACAGAATGTATTTTGGGGTGTAATTCCACATATGCCCATGGCATGTTTGAGCAATATATCATTTAGTGACAACTTTGTGCAAAAAAAAATATAAAAATAAAAAAATTGTCTTTTTTCCGCAACTTGTGTCAACATATAAAATATTCCATGGACTCGACATGCCTCTCAGTATATAGCTTGGGGTGTCTACTTTCCAAAATGGGGTCATTTGGGGGGGTTTTGAACTGTTCTGGCATTTTATACACAACATTAGGAAGCTTACATCCACTCTTCTAACCACTTGAAGACAAAGCCCTTTCTGACACTTTTTGTTTACATGAAAACATATTTTTTTTTGCAGGAAAATTATGTTGAACCCCCAAACATTATATATATTTTTAAAGCAAAGGCCCTACAGAATAAAATGGTGGGTGTTGCATTTTTTTTTTCTACACAGTATTTGCGCAGCGATTTTTCAAACGCATTTTTTGGGTTAAAAAATACACTTTTTTTTATTTTAATGCACTAAAACACACTATATTGCCCAAATGTTTGATGAAATAAAAAAGATGATCTTAGGCCGAGTACATAGATACCAAACACGACATGCTTTAAAATTTCGCACAAACGCGCATTGGCGACAAACTACATACATTTTTAAAAGCCTTTAAAAGCCTTTACAGGTTACCCCGTTAGATTTACAGAGGAGGTCTACTGCTAAAATTACTGCCCTCGATCTGACCTTCGCGGTGATACCTCACATGCATGGTGCAATTGCTGTTTACATATGACGCCAGACCGACGCTTGCGTTCACCATTGGGCAAGAGCAGGGCAGGACAGGGGTGCTTTTTTTTTTTTTATTATTAATTTTGCTTTTTTATTTTATTTTTAAATTGTTCCTTCCATATTTTTTTTTTTTATCATTTTTATTGTTATCTCAGGGAATGTAAATATCCCCTATGATAGTAATAGGTAGTGACAGGTACTCTTTTTTTGAAAAAACTGGGGTCTAGACCCTAGATCTTTCCTCTGCCCTCAAAGCATCTGACCACACCAAGATCGGTGTGATAAAATGCTTTCCCAATTTCCCAATGGCGCTTTTTATATCCGGGGGGGGACATTCCCTCCCACTGCTTGTAAAAGCAGTCCAGAGGCTAATTAGCCACTAGGATTGCTTTTACATTAAAGCCGGCCGCTGGCTGAAAAGAATGATACCAAGATGATACCTAAACCCGCAGGCATCAATCTGGTATAACCATTCAAAGTCCAGCAACATACCAGTACGTTGCTGGTCCTTGTTGGACATGTATTGTAATCTTTTTTTTTCATGCAGCCAGGTGGCTGAACGAAAAAAGAGATTGATCGGTGGGTATGCCCACCATTAGAATACCGCCCTTCATCCACCCACTTCTAATGATGGGCATACATGCACCATTTATATATGCCGAAGCATGGGGGCATCCTCCCGCAAAAAAGTTATGCCGCACACACATGGTCGGACTTTTCCACGGGCAAGCCTCCGTCGGAATTTCGACCGTATGTACGCGGCATTAGGAGCAAAATCAATCCTCCGCCCCTGCTGCCCCAATGCTTCGGCATATTTGCTTTTTTTTTTTTTAACTGTGGTGGTGAAATCACCTCCTACAGCACTGGAGTCGCAGGGATCAGGCCTGTCTCTGCGAACGCTGCAGTTATGTGTGTTGTGTTTTGTAAGTGACAGTGATCGATCGATACTGCACTTGGGTGGCCTGGGCTGGACGGAGGGGCAAAACGCAGGTGCCAGCAGGTATCTGGGCTGATCCCGCTAACACTGCGTTTTTGGGAACCCTAAACTGCTGGGGACGCTAGTATAGATCTGATCAGATCAGATATTGATCTGTTCAGATACTATACCACTAAGGGAGGTGTATGCTTCACGCGTGGGTGTTAGCGTTACTGGCACTAACCTGATGCTGCCTGGGGTGTGACGCAGACCCTCTCTGACGCTAAAACCTAATTGATATCACCCGCCGGGCGATCAGGGGGTTAAACCTTTATTGGGTTATATACGGCGGGTGCCCTGACACTATAAAAAGCAAACTAACTAACCAGCGTCACCCGTAACACTTATATGATGATTACTGGTGAAAGGGTTAACTAGGGGCAATTAGGGGGTTAAAACCTTTATTAGATAATATATGGGGGTACCTGACGCTATAAAAACCTGCGGCGAACCTAAAAAAAATTACTGGCTACCGATCTGCATCACCGACGCTAAGACAGCGATCAGAAAAATGATCGCTTAGCGACAGTGGTGATAGGGGGTGAAAGGGTTACCTGGGGGGCGATCAAGGGGGTTAAACCTTTATTAGATATTTTATGGGGGTACCCGACACTATAAAAACCTGCGGCAAACCTAAAAAAAATTACTGGCTACCGATCTGCATCACCGACGCTAAGACATCGATCAGAAAAATGATCGCTTAGTGACAGTGGTGATAGGGGGTGAAAGGGTTACCTGTGGGGCGATCAAGGGGGTTAAACCTGTATTAGATAATTTATGGGGGTACCTGACGCTATAAAAACCTGCGGCGAACCTAAAAAAAAAATACTGGCTACCGATCTGCATCACCGACGCTAAGACATCGATCAGAAAAATGATCGCTTAGCGACAGTGGTGATAGGGGGTGAAAGGGTTACCTGGGGGGCGATCAAGGGGGTTAAACCTTTATTAGATAATTTATGAGGGGTACCCGACGCTATAAAAACCTGCGGCGAACCTAAAAAAATTACTGGGTACCGATCTGCATCACCGACGCCAAGACAGCTATCAGAAAAATTATCGCTTAGTGACAGTGGTGATAGGGGGTGAAAGGGTTACCTGGGGGGCGATCAAGGGGGTTAAACCTTTATTAGATAATTTATGGGGGTACCCGACGCTATAAAAACCTGCGGCGAACCAAAAAAAAAAATACTGGCTACCGATCTGCATCACCGACGCTAAGACATCGATCAGAAATATGATCGCTTAGTGACAGTGGTGATAGGGGGTGAAAGGGTTACCTGGGGGGCGATCAAGGGGGTTAAACCTTTATTAGATAATTTATGGGGGTACCTGACGCTATAAAAACCTGCGGCGAACCAAAAAAAATTACTGGGTATTGATCTGCATCACCGACGCCAAGACAGCGATCAGAAAAATGATTGCCAAGCGACGGCGGTGCTAGGGGGTGAAAGGGTTATCTGGGGGGTGATCAAGGGGTTAAACCTTTATTAGGGGGGGTTAGGGGGCTACACTGGACCTAAAACTAAATGTAGTGACACTTTTACAGTCACAAATGTCACTGATTGCAGTGATCAGTAAATAAATGGTCACTGCAATCAGTGACACTGTGACTGGGGGCTGGGGGGTGATCTGGGGGGGCTGGGGGGTGATCTGGGGGGGCCTGGGGGGGCGATTTATGTGCCTATGTGTGCTGGTGTTAGTGTAGTGTTAGTGCACTGACCTGTGTGTCTTCTCTTGTACGACGCTCGGTATATGTGAGCGCCGCACAGGAGATGACATCACTTCCTCCTGCTTTCTCGGTCTGTGTAAACATTACACAGACAGAGGGGGCATTTCTATTCGCCGGGAGCGATCACGGGGGGGTGGTCGGAATCGAACGGCCGCCCCCCCATCTCGGAACGCTCCCAGACGAATTCCGACCGCTCACTGTACAGAAGGGGGGTCCGATCGGACCCCCCAACTGTACAAAGGCAATCACGTATGCTCTACGTGATTGTGCCTGTCGGTGCCATTGTGCCGACGTATATATACAGTGAGCGGTCGTTAAGTGGTTAAAATAACATAAAAAAAATAAAAAAATAAAAAAATATGCTGGAGGCCCCCTTTTCAGCAGAAGAGGTACGGGAAGTCATTAAGAACCTCAGAAACTCAACAGCACGATGCCAGACATATGGTGGGAATGCCCCAGAATACGCCCTTTCTGGAATAAATTATTCAATTTAATGGATAAGCTAGTGGGAAAATAAAATACTTTGAAATAAAAATGTAGCGGGGTGCTAAATTTAAGGGAAGTGTTTGAGTGGTAAATAGGCTCAAACACCCTAATTCTGTAGGATTCATGGACCATTTTGTCCTCGGGGGACAGTATTGGTGTGCAGTTCCCTGCGGCCTACAGGTGGCGCTGCCATGGTAGGCTAGGTTTGAACCGCCGATACAGTGCTGTGCCTTTTGTGTCCCCTCTTGGCAGTAGTACAGCGGGGCGGGGAACCTGCTGTGCATGCCGGGAGAGCATATAAAAGGGGCAGACCTTTGGCCTGGGGGCTGATGTCCAGTGGGGTCCACGCCCAGGTGCCTTCGGCCTGGGTGCATGTGTTCCTGTTCCGTCTCGGGTACCTTTAGCCCAGGGTGAGGTACTATCCTGGAGTTCCTGCTGCCCTGGGTATGGAGGCCTAGGTGCGGGAGTAAAGCCTGGAGTCCAGAGCCTTCGTCTGGAGTCCGCTAAGGGTCGAGGAGTCTTAGGGTGCCGCCTCGTGTAGGGGACCATGTTCCAGGGAAGGGAGGATCATTCTGATGGACCGATGCGGGAGTCACGGTGAATGAAGGGTCTGTTGATTCCCTGGAGAGATGTCTTCCCCTTGATATGGGCTAGGTTCATAGAAGGAGAAGCTCAAGGTCATCTTGACTGTATCAGAGGCCTTATTCACCCGGCCCGTGGCAGGGGCCTTATACACCCTGGTCTGTGGCAGAGACCAAAGTTCTCCAGGTCCGTGGCAGGGGCCTTGTACACCCGGTCTGTAGCAGAGACCAACCTCAAGGTCTGTGGCAGAGACCGTGCACCTAAAACTGTTTGAGAAACCTAAGCAGTGAAGTGAATGTTCTACGTTTGTGCCTGGACCTCCTCCACACCTTAAGCTGTCCTGTTTCTTTGCTCTAACCTTTTCTATCCGAGTAGAGTTTATTTTGCCATGAGAGAATAAGAGTTGTAATTTCAGCTGGTGTGGACATTGACTTTACTGGGAATTAAAGGACTTGCCTCTACTTACAGTAGAGGTGAGAATCATCCTCTCGAGGAGTTTTGACTCCGGCTGTGGACACGGCCCGTCAAGTACACCGCTCAACCTCTTTATATAGGAGGGTACGGGCTGGTAGTGCGGTGTGCCTTTCTCCCTCCTGTGAGGAGCCAACAACACAAAGGCAGGTAAGGGGGAAAGGATCTGTGCGCTACAAAAAAATAAAATAAAAATTATAATCTTGACCTAGGAGGACGAGGTCCATATGGAGTAGGAGGTTGAGGTGGCGGTGGATGTGGCTGTGTAGGTGGAAGCGGCGGTGGAGGAGGACGAGGTAGCCAACACTGGTTCAAAAATACAACAATGGCTGGGTAAGGCCGGTGATGTGTCGAATTCTGTCCCCCGTCAAATAGTGTCCACCCTGTACTGCTCTTGCTCAGTATGTAGGACAAGGGGATTTAGAAAATCTCCCAAGACGAACGGCGCCTGCGTGGTGAGTTCAGGTGAAGGCCACACCATCCGTGGTTCAAGCCGAGCCATGTGAGGCCGTGCCCGAAGCGTGGCGATCGAACCGAGCCCGTGAGGGGCCCTGTTACTATGTGCTACTGTATGTCCACTTGGATGGTGGGGCTTGAACCTGCACTCACTGCGCAGGCGCCGTTCATCTTCGGAGATTTTGTGAATCTCCTTGTCCTCTGTACTGCGCAAGCGCTGCACCTTCGCAGTATGGGCGGGACACAATCCGATGGCCGGACAGTTTTTGTCACAACACCGGTATACATGTCTATTCTGCAGAAGGTACAGACAAGTCCTGTGGGATCCATGCCTGGTTCATTTTAATGAACGTGAGCTTGTCCACATTGGCTCTGGACAGGCGGCTGCGCTTGTCTGTGATAACGCCCCCTGCCGTGCTAAATACACGTTCAGATAATACACTGGCTGCAGGGCAGGCCAGCACCTCCAAGGCATAAAGGGCAAGCTCAGGCCATGTGCCCAATTTGGAGACCCAGAAGTTAAAGGGGGCAGACCCGTCATCCAGTATGTGTAGGCCTGTGGACACATACTGCTCAACCATGTTGTTTTTTTAGTATAGCACAGTAGAAGAAAACTATATAGAAATTGTTTATTTCACACACCTCCACATATGTATAACACACTGCAAAATATTTTTTGTGCCCCTAAATGGCGTTTTTTGGAAGAGCAGAACACACCCACAGTACGTAACCGCTGAATCGCACAGCTACAGAACTGCAGAAAATGCTATTAAAAAAAAATGTTGTTTTTTTAGTGTAGCACAGTAGGAGAAAACTATATAGAAATTGTTTATTTCACACACCTCCACATATGTATAACACACTGCAAACTATTTTTTGTGCCTCTAAATGGCGTTTTTTGGAAGAGCAGAACACACCCACAGTACGTAACCGCTGAATCACACAGCTACAGAACTGCAGAAAATGCTATTCAAAAAAAATTTTGTTTTTTTAGTATAGCACAGTAGGAGAAAACTATATAGAAATTGTTTATTTCACACACCTCCACATATGTATAACACACTGCAAACTATTTTTTGTGCCCCTAAACGGCGTTTTTTGGAAGAGCAGAACACACCCACAGTACGTAACCGCTGAATCGCACAGCTACAGAACTGCAGAAAATGCTATTCAAAAAAAATGGTGTTTTTTTAGTATAGCACAGTAGGAGAAAACTATATAGAAATTGTTTATTTCACACACCTCCACATATGTATAACACACTGCAAACTATTTTTTGTGCCCCATAACGGCGTTTTTTGGAAGAGCAGAACACACCCACAGTACGTAACCGTTGAATCGCACAGCTACAGAACTGCAGAAAATGCTATTCAAAAAAATGTTGTTTTTTTAGTATAGCACAGTAGGAGAAAACTATATAGAAATTGTTTATTTCACACACCTCCACATATGTATAACACACTGCAAACTATTTTTTGTGCCCCTAAATGGCGTTTTTTGGAAGAGCAGAACACACCCACAGTACGTAACCGCTGAATCGCACAGCTACAGAACTGCAGAAAATGCTATTCAAAAAAAAAGTTGTTTTTTTAGTATAGCACAGTAGGAGAAAACTATATAGAAATTGTTTATTTCACACACCTCCACATATGTATAACACACTGCAAACTATTGTTTGTGGCCCTGAATGGCTCTTTTTGCAAGCGTACATTAAAGTGCAATTTTTTTTTTTTTTTTTTTTTTTGCTGTAAACGGGTCCTTTTTTGCACGAGCAAAATAAAATGCAATTTTTTTTTTTTTTGCCCTATGGGTCTTTTGGAAAAGAGCACAATAAAGTGCCTTTTTTTTCCCCTAAATGGATCTTTTTCAAAGAGCAGAATACACCCACAGTATGGAAACGGTGTATCTCTCAACGTAATATATGCAGTGCTGGTGCACTGAGCTTGCAGATAAAAGTTAGATTTTCTCTGACACTGTGCTCATAGCAGTGTAAAAAGACTGTGCACTGCAACACAAACAGGTAAACCTATGCAGATCGCTGATTTTATTCTCTGAATCTGGACTCCTATATAATATATTTCTCTCCCTGAAAGCACCAACAGGAACCTGGCCCTACACTACACTATCTCTCTATCTTTTCCCTCAGATTGCAGAATCAGGACTACCTCATGTATTTTACAATCTCTCCCTATTAGCAACAGCAGCAGCCAAGATCCTCTCCCTATCTATTCTGAAGCAGAGTGACGTGTGTGCTGTGTGCCTCTAGCTTATATAGAAGCTGGGTCACATGTTGCACTGACCAATCACAGCCATGCCATTAGTAGGCATGGCTATGATGGCTTCTAAGGGCACACCAGCTAATCAAAAGGTGATTGGCTGGCCCCTGAAGCATTTCTAACTGCGTAATTAGATTCCCGAACCCGAACCCGGACTTTTGCGCAAAGTCCGGGTTCGGGTTCGGGAAAAAGCTAAAGTTCGGTACGGACCCGAACTTTACAGTTCGGGTTCGCTCAACACTACCCACTTCCTGACCAGGCCATTTTTTGCAATACGGCACTGCGTCACTTTAACTGACTATTGCGTGGTCATGTGAGGCTGTACCCAAACAAATAGAGCTTTCTTTTGGTGGTATTTGATCACCTCTGCGGTTTTAATTTTTTGTGCTATAAACCAAAGAAGAGCATCATTTTTGAAAAAAACAATATTTTTTACTTTCTGCTATAATAAATATCCCCCAAAAAATTAAAAAAAACGAATGTATTCATCAGTTTAGGCCTATATGTATTATTCTACCTAGTTTTAGTAAATCGCTATAAGTGTATATTGACTGATTTGCGCAAAAGTTATAGCGTCTTCAACAGTGGTCATCAACCCTGTCCTCAGGGCCCACTAACAGGTCAGGTTTGCAAGATACCCGAAATACATCACATGTGATATAATTTGCTGCTCAGTGATTGCAGTATTCTAGTCTGCATCTCCCCAAGGTATTACATAAAATCTGGCCTGTAAGTGGGCCCTGAGGACAGGGTTGATGACCACTGGTCTACAAAATAGGGGATAGATTTATGGCATTATTATTTTTACATTGACAGATCCCCGTTCTGCCTCTCTGAGGAGCAATCGCGGGTTGCCAGCCGACATTGCAGGTTGCCCGTGGACATCGCGGGTTGCCTTCGGACATCGCGGCCACCAGCCATGTGCATCAGCTCTGGCGTCACGCCGCAGTCATGCGCATGCGCCCCCTATAGCTTCTTAAAGTGGCCGACGTACAATGACGCCGATTGGTGCAGCTATGCCAACCTGCCACAGTACAACTGAGGCGGCTAGTCGACAAGTTAAGCATCATTTAAATCGCTGCTCCTTTAAAAACAATTGTTTTTTTTTGTTTTTTAATTGCATTGACACATTTCCCACAGAGCAGTACCCAGACCCCCATACCCTTTTTATGGCCAATTACTGGCATATAAGCCTTCGAAATGGGGACTCTTGATTTCTCATGTTCAGCTCCCATGTACTTCAATGGAGTTTGGGGTTCGGGGAAGAACTTTTCCCCTGTTCGGGAGTTCTGCTGTGAACCGAACAGGGGAATGTTCCGCTCATGTCTAGTGTTGGCAGCTGAATGGGTACATGCTATGCAGTCAGGAGCTACATTCACAAAAGCAGTTTAGCTTTTAGGATCTTTCATCTGTGAAGACTTGAAGTATTTTTTCAAGCTGGCAGCTTTTAAAACCCATTGCCATTTTGCACTTAGCTATTCTGGATCTCTTACCATGACTTTTGTCTTATACAGAGCTATCCTGTTGTTATATGCAAATTCCAGATTGGGTTTACAATAAAATCTGCTTTGTGTTGCCTATAAGTATATCATTTTACCTTAACAAAGTTTGATTTAGCATAACAAGTGTTCATTACAAAATATATTGCAAAATCGACCCATTAACTGTGCAAGAATAATGTGGCAATCTGCAAAATTATTTTGTGATAGCAGACTTTTTTGACAAACATTTTCTGAAATACAGAGAGAGCAGAAACCTGTCCAGAACATATGTGGGAACAATAGCAAGAGTACATTCAGCAAATTCATACACCATATACCAAATAAAGATTAAGCACCCACAATCTGAAAATGTTTTTCTGTTCTGGGGATAAGTTTAAAAATTACTCCCTTTGAGAGCCAACAGCTGAAACTTTGTGCTGCTCCTGGCTCTCATTTCCAGCTGCCACTGATGCTCCAGGTTCCCACTGATGATCAGGAACCAATCAGAGTGGTTCGCAAACACGTGATCACTATTTCAGCTATGATATAGTAATCACAGGCAGGTTGGAGGCTACAAAAAAATAAATAAAGGCCTTGTGGTTTCATGCCTATGCTCTTATTGTACAATGAATTACCTGAATGACCCCTCTTTTTGATATTCTGTATTCTTTATTTTTGTTTTGTTTTGGGATTTTTTACTGCTTATTTGTCAGCAAATAATAAAAAAAGCAGGGTTTTAGTAAAACAGTTTACCAAAAAAAAAAAAAAAACGTTATTTGTCTGTTACTGTCAAGTTAACTGCACCTGGTCATGAAAGGGTTAAACCTCTGTAGTCCAGATCAAACACAATCTTCTCGTAACTCATTCTCAAGAATCTGTGTAGTCCATTTAAAAACATCAATAAGTTATTTCCTCCATTTTCTCCAACCTTCGAGCACCTGGAGCACATTGCAAGCTTTGCCAAACAACATTTTTTTAAGGCAACTTCAATAAAGGATGTGATATCATAACAATTTGGGAATGCTCTGATATTGCTAGTTGCTTCTCTTATAAAGAGGGTGCAGATAATCTTTAATGTAGTAGTATGCATTACACAGCAGACAGCAGTATTTTCAATCATCGCAAGCTGGACTCATATTTTCACAAGCAGATTTCATATTGTAGATATTTAAGAGTGCTTGTAAGGTTCTTCACTATAATCTATAGCTAAAGCCATGTATGGGCAGTACCAGGTGGGCTGCTGGAGGTCAGTGCGATTAATCAGATTTCATTAGACTGCATTGTAACTGCTGGTTGCCGTTGGTTACCATAATTTTCACATTGTGGTCCTTGCCACTGCTTTACTGAACTGGTTAAAAACTTGCCACTCATAATGTTTCTTTGTGGGATTCTGATAATATTTACATGTTTAGTTAAATTCTTTATATGGAAGTTTATTATTCTTTTATTTTTCTAAAGAGAAGAAGGCACACACAGATAATAAAGTAAAAGGAAAGGTCAGACTGATAGAATATCACATGTAGCTAATTATTTTGAAAGCAATAGGGCTATCTTGTTTTCAGAAAATCTCCACAGCAGCCATTGAAAGCAGCAGGAGGAACAAAAAATCTTGATGAGCTTGTGATGTCTCCAGAATAACAAGTCCTGGCGGTAGCATTTCTAATGGGAAATAATATAATCAGGAGAAATAATGTAGCAGTGTGATATATTCATTCATCCTTTCCAAAGTATTTATAATAATTTTGGTGCCCTTTCTACCCTTTAGGCAGTTAATCACTTGAACATAAAAAAGGAATTCTTCAGCATTGGTAAAAATAAGACAATTGAATATTAGATCGCAGAACCCTTAAATAACTCAACAGAAAAGCCTGTTTTGGATGTGGAACTGAGGTCGTGACATGGCAATTTTGTTTAAAAATTGTGACTATGATTTCAACAAAGATCCCGGAGGATAAAAAATGGAGTAGTTGCTTTTTCTTCCAATAAATGTTTACATTCTACAGCTGAACTCAGCTGTTTTAATTCTACAGCTAAACTATATACAGTATAAAGCTGGTCATAGACCGTTAGAATCTACTGAACCAGCCAAGATTCGAACCATGTATGGACAGGCTGAATGTCAAATTTTACATGCAATTATTGCTAGCAGCTGTTATAGCTGTTATATTTATGCACTGCCAAATTTGTAGAGGTTGATCTCCTGACAGTCTTTATGCAGAATTAAACCCTCCTTTATTTTACAGCCAAGGAAGCTGCTTCTGTTTGATCTGCAACTGCAATGGTGCTGAACATGTGATCCGTTAGGACACCAGACATTTCATGGTTTGACAGTTTGGTTGAAGACACATGTGACAGTTAGCAATCCAAAAATGTAACTGTTTTTTTTTAACCGTTAAATTGATGGGTTTAGTCTCGCTCTATGGTTAACTGCTGTTCAGGGGCTCTGGGCTTCAGCAAAATGGCAGCATCTGGCAAGAAGAAACAGGAGCAATACTGGAGGCAATTTACAGAACACACTCATTTTGGTAGGATAATTATTAATGTGGAATGTAATGTTTCTTGCAAAAGAACATTATTTTTTCTTGACAAATTTGTTTATTCTTTTTATATATAACAAAGATTGACAAATTGAGTACACATAAGGATGGTGGCAAAACATTCAAATAGCAATAAAGCTAAACATATTGATTTATGAACAAGGTGAGTACATAACAATGTAAAAATGTAACGAGTAGTGCAACGAATAAGTATTACATTGAAAGCATTAGAAAATTCCATCAGAAGGAAAAAAGTAAGCTAGTGTCTATTGGTTCATTTTGCAAGAGTAGTAATAACAACAATCTAATAGGTATACTGTATATATGAAAAACAGAAGAGATACAGTAATTTGTTTATTAGTATCACACAATATTAAAAGAAAGGTAGAAAACAAATACTAGGAGTAGATAGAGAGAAGAGGGTATAAAAAAGGGGGGAAGGGAATGGGGGGGGGGTTATTACTACAACAGGTGATCTGATCCCAAATGAATAGAGAGTATAGTCAAATCAAATAGAGTAAATATACCAAGGCAATCTTCCTCAAAGTTTGTCAAAGTCTGGAGGTAAACAATGCTTAAAGCGGAGGTCCCGCGAAAAAAAAATATTAAAAGCCAGCAGCTTCAAATACTGCAGCTGCTGACTTTTAATAAATGGACACTTACCTGTCCAGGGTGCCCGTGATGTCGGCAGCCGAAGCCAAGCAATCGCTCGTCTCTCGGCTGCCCCCACCGCCATCCTCAGTGAGGGAATCAAGAAGTGAAGCATTGCGGTTTCACTGGCCGGTTCCCTACTGCGCATGCGCTAGTAGCGCGGCACGTTCCCAGTGGTCCCCGCTGTCTCCTGGGACCAGTGTGTTTCCCAGAAGTCAGCGGGGGGGACGGGAAGTAGAGTGATTCCCGTGGGGGTCTCTCCCCGGAAGTAAGTGCAAATACCTGTATTATACAGGTATCTGCACCCCCCTCCCTCCTGAAAGGTGGCAAATGTGACAACGGAGGGGGGGGGGGTTCTGAAAAGCGGAGGTTCACTTTTTGTGTGGACCTCCGCTTTAACTCAAGGAAGCCAGAGTTTCTCAAATTGACCAATTCAAACTCTTTCGATTGCTTCCATTTTAGTATGAATAAGAGCTTTATTAATTCTGTGTATGTTTTCAGCTAGAATTAAATATTGAGTATTCCATGCCTTTGCAATGGTTTGTTTTGGCTCTCTAAAAGAAGGCGAAATTGATTCTGTGTGATCCTATCAGGTTTCAGGTTTATTAGGGCTATAGAAAGATTGGGCTGTATAGGTGTATCAAAGATTTTGGAGGCCAAGTCAAAAACTGCCTTCCAGATTTTTTGGGCAATTGGGCAACCCCACCAAATATGAAGTTAAGTGCCAGACTCTGAACAGCCACGAAAACAAGCTCCAGGGTAATCAGAACCATATTTCAATATTCTAGCTTGGACCAAATACCGAGACATATGAGGGGGGACCAGTGTTAGTACTAGCTAAATTTTGCTTATAGAGAAACTGAACAAGCCCTCTAGCATTAGGCTAAAAAATACATATGCGTTCAAAACGCGACATCTGAGATAGTTGTGAATTGGAATTGAGATAAGGTTGGAATTTTTTTTTGATTTGCAAATACCGGAACAGTTCCAATTGAGGAAGTCCAAATGTATCACACAAAGTAGGAAAATAATGTATGGAGGAGGCAGATACCAAATTATATAAACGGATAGATTAGCTGTATTCCATGCTTTAAAAGAATTAGGAGGGGGTCGGGCAGGGTAAAAATATATATATATTTATCTATATGGCTTTTTTACTCAGAGAATAGGTGCAGGAACTCAAACACGCCCTCCACTTTTCCCTGTGTGGGGGAGCTGGAGAGCATGATACAGCAAATGGTGGGTTTGCCAAATGGAGGGTCTTAAAGGGCCAATAAATACCAGGAGTGTGCTATGTAAAGAGTGTAGAGTTCAGGAATGTGCTTTGTACAGGATTCAGGGGTGCGCTACGTAACGAGTGCAGGGTTCAGGGGTGCGCTATGCACAGAGTTCAGGGGTGCGCTACGTTCAGAGTGCAGGGTTCAGGGGTGCACTATGTTCAGAGTGAAGGGTTCCGGGGTGCGCTACGCAAAGAGTGCAGGGTTCAGGGGTGTGCTATGTTCAGAGTGGTGGGTTCTGGGGTGCGCTACTTTCAGAGTGCAGAGTTAAGGGATGCGCTACAAAAAGAGTGCAGGATTCAGGGGTGCGCTACGCAAAGAGTGCAGGGTCCAGGGGTGCGCTATGTACAGAGTGGTGGGTTCAGGGGTGCGCTATATACAGGGTGGTGGATTCAGGGGTGCGCTATGTACAGAGTGGTGGGTTCTGGGGTGCGCTATGTACAGAGTGGTGGATTCAGGGGTGCGCTATGTACAGAGTGGTGGGTTCTGGGGTGTGCTATGTACAGAGTGGTGGGTTCCAGGGTGCGCTATGTACAAAGTGGTGGATTCAGGTGTGCGCTATGTGCAGAGTGGTGGGTTCTGGGGTGCGCTATGTACAGAGTCGTGGGTTCTGGGGTGCGCTTTGTATAAAGTGGTGGGTTCCGGGGTGTGCTATGTACAGAGTGGTGGGTTCTGGTGTGCGCTATGTACAAAGTTGTGGATTCAGGTGTGCGATATGTGCAGAGTGGTGGGTTCTGGGGTGCGCTATGTACAGAGTCGTTGGTTCCCGGGGTGCGGGTTCCGGGGTGGACCACCTTAAACCAAAAATGACTCCCACTTTTCCCACAAAATCTTCCCCCTCCCCTAGTACAGAGTTCTCCCATCCCCATCCTTGGCAGGATCCTATTCCCCTGCCATTACAAACCCCCGCCCCCCCCATTCCCCTGCCATCACAACCCCCCCTCGCCCCCTCCTCCCCAATCTCTATAAATGGCACCCTCAAATTTCCTCTGTCAACACAGACCTCAGATGCAGCACGGTTTGATGCGAGTGGGAAAGTGCTTCCTCCTCCTTGTCTGTCACGATAGATGGTAGAGCTGAGGAAGGAGCGTTATGGAAGCTTTCTCGGCATGATACATTACTGCACCTGGGAACCGTGGGGAGGAGGGGAGAGGGTTTCATTGTAGCCATACAGAAAGGAGTGCTGTCACTTCTAAATACAGAAGCCATGCTTCTGTGCTAGAAGTGACAGTAGTGAGCAGGAGCTGGCAGCGGCGTCACAGGAAGAACACCGAAGCTGAAGAGAACAGCAAAAATTTGGACAGCCTGGGGGAAGATGGAGGAGGAGGGAGCCACGGCCCCCCTCTCAATGCGGTGCCCAGGGCAGATGCAATTCCCCTGCCCCCCCTTGTTTCGGCCCTGGTTAAGGTCGAAATGTGTGCAAAATGGTTTTGGACCGAGAGTAGATTAGGTGCTGTGATATGGGGAGATGACATGAAGAGTTAAGCCTTATACACACGATCGGACTTCCATCTGACTTTTCTGTGGATTTTGGTGTGAAGGGGCGTTGGCCGTGAACTTGGTATGCATACACACGGCAGAACATTTTCAGCCAACAAACATGAACGTAGTGATGTAATTGACGTACTACATGGTTTTTCAGCTCTTTAGCGTCACCCTTTGGGCAACTTCTGCTATTGTTGTCTGATCTTTAGCATGGGTTCTGAGCATGCGTGTTTGTACTTTGGACTTTAGTCGGATGGACTTTTGTACACACAATCGGATTAGCCTCCATCGGACATTTGTTGCCGAAAAGTTTGAGAGCATTGACACCGAACATTTGTCCGATGAAAACGTGAAAACAATTGTCCGATGGAGCAGTGTTTCTCAACTCCAGTCCTCAAGGCGCACCAACAGGTCATGTTTTCAGTATTTCCCTCAGTTGAAACGGCTGTGGTAATTACTAAGGCAGTGAAACTAATCTAATCACCTGTGCAAAATAATGTAAAGCCTGAAAACATGACCTGTTGGGGCGCCTTGAGGACTGGAGTTGAGAAACACTGCGATGGAGCATACACACAGTCGGATTGTCCGATCAAACACGTCCGTCGTGTCAAAAACTCAGATCGTGTGTATGGGCCTTAAGATGTCACCTGCAAAAAGACATACTTTATGATGACAATCAGCTAATTCAATACCTTTTATGTTTGGATCAGATCTAATTAAATGGGCCAAGAGTTCTATGAGCAGGGCAAATAGGAGGGGGAAGAGGGGACATCCTTGACGGGTGCCTCTCCCAATAGGGAAAGGGTCTGATTTAAAACCAGCATATTTGATAAATGTATTTGGCTTGTTGTATAAGGATGAAATACACATCCGAAAAAAATGCGGTTCAAACCCCCATTTTAGTGATAAAAAACACGCAGGTAGACATTTGGATTTAGCAATATAGGCAAGTAAAGGAGGTCTACGAATATTATCACTTGCTTGGCGCGAGGGGATAAACCAAACTTGATCTCGATGAACAAGTTCACCTATTACTTGATTTAAGTGAGTTGCAAGTATTTTAGCTAAATGTTTAATGTCAATATTAACCACTTGACCACTGGGCACTTAAACCCCCTTCCTAACCAGACCAATTTTCAGCTTTCGGTGCTCTCACATTTTGAATGACAATTACTCAGTCATGCAACACTGTACCCATATGAAATTTTCGTCCTTTTTTTCACACAAATAGAGCTTTCTTTTGGTGGTATTTGATCGCCTCTGGGTCTTTTATTTTTTGTGCTATAAATTAAAAAAGACCGAAAATTTTGTAAAAAAATGAATTTTTCTTCATTTCTATTATAAAATTTTGCAAATTAAGTAATTTTTCTTCATAAATTTGGGCAAAAATGTATACTGCTACATATCTTTGGTAAAAATAACCCAAATTAGTGGATATTATTTAGTCTGTGTGAAAGTTATAGGGTCTACAAGCTATGGTGCCAATCACTGAAAATGTATCAATTTACTTACACCTGATGTACTGACAGCCTATCTCATTTCTTGAGACCCTAACAAGCCAGTAAAGTACAAATACCCCCCAAATGACCCCTTTTTGGAAAGTAGACATTCCAAGGTAGTTAGTAAGAGGCATAGTTAGTTTTTTGAGGTTGCCATTTTTTCTCACAATTCTTTGCAAAATGAAGATTTTTTTTATTTTTATTTTTTTTTCACACCAAATTGTCATTATAACAGGTTATTTCTCTCACATGGCATGTACATTCCACAAATGACACCCCAAAATATATTCTGCTACTCCTCCTGAGTATTACGATACCACATGTGTGAGACTTTTACACAGCCTGGCCACATACAGAGGCCCAACATTGAAGTAGCTCCTTCAGGCGTTCTAGGAGCATAAATTACACATCTAATCTCTCAACCACCTATTACACTTTTAAAGGCCCTGGAGCACCAGGACAATGGAAACGCCAACAAAGTGACCCCATTTTGGAAAGCAAACACCCCAACGTATAATCTATGAGGCATTATGAATCTTTTGAACTGTTCATTTTTTTCCAGAAGTTTTTGGAAAATGTGGGAAAAAAATGAAAACGCATATTTTTTACACAAAGTTGTCCATTTATAAGATATTTCCAGCACATAGCATGTACATAGCAAAAATTACACCCCAAAATATATTCTCCTACTCCTCCTGAGTATGGCGATACCACATGTGTGAGACTTTTACACAGCCTGGCCACATACAGAGGCCCAACATTGAAGTAGCAACTTCAGGCGTTCTAGGAGCATAAATTACACATCTAATCTCTCAAACACCTATTACACTTTTGAAGGCCCTGGAGCACCAGGACAATGGAAACGCCAACAAAGTGACCCCATTTTGGAAAGCAAACACCCCAACGTATAATCTATGAGGCATTATGAGTCTTTTGAACTGTTCATTTTTTTTCCAGAAGTTTTTGGAAAAAAATATTAAAACGCATTTTTTTTACACAAAGTTGTCCATTTATAAGATATTTCCAACACATAGCATGTACATAGCAAAAATTACACCCCAAAATATATTCTCCTACTCCTCCTGAGTATGACGATACCACATGTGTGAGACTTTTTGTAAAGGTATGTACTTACCGAGGCCGAGATGCCGAGAGTGGTTCACCTTTGCGACATGACGCACTCCACCCCCTGGAGTTGAGACAGGGAGTGGATGGCGAGAAGCGGCACCGGCTACCGGCAGGTGGTGAGTACTTGTAGACGGTCCGGTAGTGCTGAGTAGACTGAAGAACAGGCTTCAAGCAGGAACTAGCCGGATTGGTAAAGTTCAAACAGCAGGAGACAATTGAAGCTGGTGCAGGTTGAGTCCGGGTTGCAATTGCAAGGTAACAGTCCCGGCTGGGGATCTAGCACAGCAAAAGGTAACAAGTCCAGAGAATACCGGGAACCAGGCAGGAGTTCAAAGGAAACGCGGAAGTCCAAAGGTACAAGCAGGAGGTCAAGGATTGTAGACAGGCAGCAGATCCGAGTCACAGGCCGAGGGTCAAAACACAGGAGAAGTCAGAAGTCCGTATAACAAGCCGAGGGTCAGGTCCAGGAGAGAGATCAGAGGAATCAAGCCAGTCCGGGTCACAAGGAGATTTTCAAGATAGTTTTCCAGAGTCTTGGGTATACAGGAAAGCTGACAAACCAGCAACTTGTCAGTGCAACTGGGTCTCTTTAAATAGGCCCGCCTGGATTCCTATTGGTGCGGCGCGCGCACCCGAGAACGTAGAAGCGCCGTCCCGCGCACGCGCATGCGACGAAGCATCATTCCGCTGCGCGTGCGCATTGGGCGCTGATTGGCGCTGTTGGACGGATTTCCCTGACACTTTTACACAGCCTGGCCACATAGAGGCCCAATATCCAAGAAGCACCATCAGGTGTTCTAGGGACATAAATTACGCATCTAATTTCCTTACAATCTATCACATTTTTGAAGGCCCTTCATATTTCTAGCATATAGCATGTACATACCAAGAATTACACCCTGAACTACATTCTGCTGAGTAAATGGTAAACAAAAGATTACCTGTGGTTTTAGTAGTGCAATTGTCCACAGAAGGAGAGCCCTGATCCAGGCAGCAGGCAGGGACGTGGTCAGCGTCAGTGAATGGAATTGTCCAGGCAGCAGGCAGGAATATTGTCCATAGTCAGTACAGGCAGAGATACTGTCCATATACAGTCCAAGGTCAGTGCAAGTAGAGACATTGCCAGCAGTGCCAAAATATTGGTCCTGGTAGTAAGCAGGAACATGGTCCAAGTAGCAGGCCAGGAAATAATGGGGACAGGGGTAGAGGCTTCTCCCACCCAAATCTCTTTGAAGCCTCCGAGTCTCCAGACCCTAATCCGGGAATGAGAAAACTAAAAAATTAGTTTTCTTCATCCAGAAAAACTATTCTGGAGCCCCTCACATATGTGAGACCCCTGTGTTCCCATTAGCATAGCAGGGTAAAAGATCAATCCAAGAGGCAGGCAAAAAACGTGGTCAAACAGTCCAGGGTCAGTTCCAGAGCAGGCAGAGGTAGGTACAGTTTAGGGTAAGGCAGAAGCATGGTCGTATAACAAGCCAGGGTCAGTTCCAGAGCAGGTAGAGGTAGGTACAGTTTAGGGTTAGGCAGAAGCATGGTCGTATAACAGGCCAGGGTCAGTTCCAGGGCAGGCAGAGGTAGGTACAGTTTAGCGTTAGGCAGAGGCGTGGTCGTTTAGCAGGTCAGGGTCAGTTCCGGAGAAGGCAGCGGTATGTACAGTGGCATAAGGGGTGTGGCGGTAAATGACAATTACGTTTACCATACTTTCCTAATAATGTAGAAAAGGATGGTAACGACGGAAGCATCAACCAAAACAAAGGCCTGGTTGGGAAGGACAATCGGGACAATAATACACAGTATCTCTTCTAGTTCCTTCTTTGGAGCACACCCGGCATCTCTTCTGACGTTTTCGGCCTGTTTCATGGGGGGGAAGTTTCTCAGGAAAGTGGCGTTCATGGAGTCTGCTCACTGAATCCGAACGAATGCTTTCTGGTGGGTCTTCAGGGTACAAAAGGGCGGAGACAATTTATTCTTGGTACCGAAGATAAGATAAGGGGGTCCTTGTAGATTTATGGTAAATGACATAAGTATTGTAAAGGGCCATACTGAAAAGATATATGGAGACCTTTTTATACCAATAGCGGCTTTTTCTTGTGGGAAGATAGGGTTCAATCATTTGATCATTAAAATAGACTCCCCCCATGAACAAATTATAATCATGAACACATGCTGGTTTTTGGATAGGGCCGTTTCTTCTGGGGATTTCCACGTAGGTGTCGTTATGTATCGTTGAGAGCATGTGGACGTTTCTTCTGTCCCTCCACCTGATAGCCAATAGCTCTTCATTCCGCAAAGACGCCGTCTCCCCTTTTCGTAGTCTTTCAGTAACGAGCTTTTGCGGGAAACCCTTCCTGTTGGCACTGTACCACACGCTGGAGTGCCCTTCCGGTGAAGGTTGCGGAAGAGGGGCAAGCTGGTATAGTAATTATCCACATAAAGGTGGTAACCCTTTTCAAGGAGTGGATATATAAGCTCCCAAACAACCTTTCTGCTGGCACCGATGTACTCTGGACATTCAGGGGGATTTTAAATAATTTGTCATGTGATGGGTCATTTCGGGGAGGGCACTGGGTATTGTCATTGTAATGGAGAAAGCGCATTATCATGAGGTATCTGGATCTTGACATAAGGGATGAAAAGACTGGCATGTGGTGGATGGGTTTGGTGGACCAATAGGAGTATACTTCATTTTTTTTTGAGAGCCCCATGTTGAACGTTAGGCCTAAAAATAATTTAAATTCCTCCACTGTCAATGCTTTCCACTCATAGGGACGGGCAAAACATGAACCAGGGTTGTTTATTAGGAATTGTTGTGCAAAGAGGTTGCACTGGGTCACGATGGAGGATAATAGGTCTTGGGTAAAAATTAAATTAAAAAAATCAATAGGGGCAAAATTCTCTGTGTTCACCTGAACACCTGGTTGGGCGGTGAAAGGGGGGATGTTTGCTGCTCCTGAATTGGGGGGAAGCCACAGAGGGTTTTCAAGGGCATAGGGAAGGCTGGCATGGGTCCTAACCCTTTGGGGTTGAGATGACACCCGCTAGTTCTTGGCCTTTGCTGTAGTGGTACTTCATTTCTTGTGGATGGCACTGTGCTACTGGTGGATGGCACTGAGCTGCTGGTTGATGCCACAGCGCTACTTGTGGTAGCCTGCTGCTCCATGTCAGAACGCCTTCGTTTCCTGGGCACACTTTCCACTTCCTCTGAATCTGTAGAAGACCCACTGCTTATAACAGGTTCATATTCTGAACCAGAATCAGACTCGGAGAGCTCCCCGCTGCTCTCGTCAGTCAAGCAAAGCTGTTGGTATGCCTCCTCAGCGGAAAACATTTTTTTCGCTATACTGGTGACTGTGGGCTGTGGTGACAAACTGTGGTAGGAAAACTGGAACAGATATGGCTGCACTGATGGGTGCTGATGAGGCTGGTCTAATGAGGTTGCACTGCTGGGTTCTGATGAGGGTGCACTGCTGGGTTCTGATGAGGGTGCACTGCTGGGTTCTGGTGAGGGTGCACTGCTGGGTTCTGATGAGGATGCACTGATGGGTTCTGATGAGGGTGCACTGCTGGGTTCTGATGAGGGTGCACTGCTAGTAACTGATGAGGGTGCACTGCTGGGAACTGATGAGGGTGCACTGCTGGGAACTGATGAGGGTGCACTGATGGGAACTGATGAGGGTGCACTGATGGGAACTGATGAGGGTGCACTGATGGGAACTGATGAGGGTGAACTGATGTACACTAATGCACCACACTAATATGCACTGATAAGGCGGCGCTGATGAGCACTCACTTATGGGCACTACTGTGGCACTGATGAGCGCTGTAGTTGAGCGATGTAGTGGTGCAGATGAGGACTACAGTGGCGCTGATGTGGTACTGATGGCACCGATGGGGCACTGTAGTGGCACTGGGCACTGTAGTGGCACTGGTGTGGCACTGGTGGAGCACTGGCGGCACCGATGGGCACTGAAGTGGCAGAGGTGGCACTGATGGAGGATAGGTGGCAGAGGTGGCACTGATGAGCCTTGTAGTGGCACTGATGAGCTTTTTAGTGACACTGATCAGCCTTGTGGTGGCACTGATGTACACTAGTGGCACTGATGGGTACTCTGATGGGCACTGTAGTGGCACTGGACACTAGTGGCACTGATGGGTACTCTGGTGGCACTGTAGTGGCACTAATGAGTATTTTTGTGGCACTGGTGATGGAGATGGGTACTGTAGGGGCGCTGATGGGTAGTGTAGTGGCACAGATTGGCACCTGTGGGTACTCTGATGGGCACTGTAGTGGCACTAGACACTAGTGGCACTGATGGGTACTCTGGTGGCACTGTAGTGGCACTGATGATGGAGATGGGTACTGAAGGGCACTGCTGGGCACTGTAGTTCACTAGAATATTGAACACTCACTGTGATCACAATGATCTCTCTTCTCTCCTCACACGCTGTATCGGTGTGAGGAGAGAAGAGAGATGGACCTCTGTGTGACCCCAGTTTGTTTACATTCTGATCGCTCCCTCATTGGAGGGAGTGATCAGGTGGTAAAGAGCCGCTATCATTGGCTCTTCACCACGATCCTTGTTGCGCTGGGTCCCCTGCACTCGGCGAGCACGGACACATCCGCGAGCGCGCGCTAGGGGGCGCGCGGGAAGCGCGGGTGCACAAGGACGTCCCAGGGACGTGAACCCTGGATAACTCGACCGCGCTATGGCGCGGTCGGCAAGTGGTTAAGAAGCAAAATAGGACGGTAATTTGTCTAAAGCCGTACACACGATCGGATAACTTATGGTTTTTCGTCCGATGGATTTGTCCATCGGAAATCCGATGAAACTGTTTTTAATCAGTCTTGGCCACACACCATCAGTCAAAAAACCGACGGCAAGAAAACGATGGCACGTCCAAAACGTACGACGCGCTATAAAAGGGCCGAACAAATCTAATGGCGCCACCCCTTGGGCTGCTTTTGCTGATTTCGTGTTACCGCGTGTTAGTAAAAGTTTGGTGAGAGCCGATTCGCGCTTTTCAGTCTCCGTGCTTTGCAGATCGTTTCCTGGTGTTCACTTTGTGCTTGTGGGTTTGAATTTGTGATTCAGTGCGTGCAGTCAGGTCGTTACTGCCTTGCAGTGCCTTCTTGGCCGTTCGTTTACTGTTTTTCAGGTCGTTCTTCTTAGGCCTTGCTGTTCCACGGTGCGTTCTGTTTGAGTGCGTTCTGACCAGCCGACCGGTTTAAAACCATGTTTGAAGTGCGTTCTCCTTCTCGAGCTCGTGCTGGCTTTGGACTTGGTGTTGCAGTTAACACTGTAACCCGAGTTCAGTCTGTGAACAGGGTGAGGAGGAGTTCATGGACTAAGAATTGGTTGCTCCAGCGGGACCAATTCTCTCATATGCCTCTGCTGCGGGAAATCCATGAGAATAATCCTGATGATTTCAGGAATTATCTCAGGATGACGGACCCCGTATTTCACCGTCTGTTGGATTTGCTGTCCCCCTATATCCAGAGGCAGGACACTGTGATGCGCCAGGCCATCACTGCCGAGCAGAGGCTTATTGCCACGTTGAGATACCTGGCGACTGGGAGAAGCTTACAGGACCTCAAGTTCTCAACAGGCATCTCCCCCCAGGCTCTCGGGATCATTATCCCTGACACGTGTTCGGCCATTATTCAGGTCCTGCAGAAGGACTATATGAAGGTAATTTTGCTCCTTTAACCTCACATTATATGTTTTTATTGTTTTAGAATCTTTTTTTTTTCCTCCTAACACAAATTTGCCTGTTTGTAAGATCCTGGTAATGTCCCCATTTTCCCCATGCATGTTTTTACCTGTAAAGGCCTTTTTGAGCCCTACATGCCTATTTCCCTTCACTAACCTCTCCAGCATGCAAACCCAGCTAGCCTTCTATTTTCCTTTTCATATTTTTGGGGTCAGTGCCCTCGTAGTTTGACAACCCTCCCTCCCCCCCCCCTAAAGATGTAAAAATATTTTTAGTTCTCAATCAAGCTCAGCAGAGTGGTAGAACCTTTTTTTGGATCCCCCACAATCACCTTAGGCCCCCCCCTTAGATTATTTTAGAATGTCCACTCAGCGGGGGTGAGGCATCTGCTAAGTGGGCCTTTGTTTATTGGTAGGAAAAACTCCCTTAAATAATAATGTTAGAATGATGTTGGTCAACAATGTTTTTGTGTGTAATCTGCTTGCACTGTAAACATAAACCATACTAATGTCTTCTTTTTGTTTGACTCCACAGTTCCCTAGCACACCACAGGAATGGCTGACTGTGGCCTCCCAATTTGCCCAGCGGTGGGATTTCCCCAACTGCGGAGGGGCAATTGATGGGAAGCACGTCCACATAGTGCCGCCACCCCGTTCGGGGTCATACTATTTTAACTATAAAGGTTTCAATAGTATTGTGTTAATGGTGGTGGTGTCGGCACGGTACGAGTTCCTGTATGTGGACGTGGGGAAGAACGGCTGGATGTCCGATGGCGGAGCATTCGCTGAGACGGAGTTCGCTCACCGTCTGCAGGCTGGGGGTCTTGCACTGCCTCCAGATGCAGAGAACGTGGAAGGGCTACCGTTCGTTTTCATCGCGGATGAAGCTTTTGGACTAGGACCACACCTCATGCGGCCGTTTCCCCAAAGCACCCTCACCCCGGAGAGGAGGGTTTTTAATTACCGGCTGGCCAGAGCCCGGAGAGTTGTGAAGAATGCCTTCGGGATAATGGCCAGCCGGTTCCGCCTGTTTCAGACAGCTATCAATTTGAATATAAACTGAACAACATTGTCTACTGCTGCTGCTTATTGCACAACTTTTTGCAAAAATTTTCTGCTAATTATGTGTCATCAGTTGGGCCTGAGGCCGGTCCATCTGAACTGACAAATCTGACCGGCCTCAGCACTCCCCGTACTGGCTTGGCCCCCCAAAGTGCCCGTGAAGTACGTCAGAAATACGTAGAGTACTTCACGGGTAGGGGGGCCATCGCAATGCCAGACCACATCTGACCTTTTATTATTACCTTTTTCAAATAAAAAAAAAATTGATTTACTACAAACTTGTGTTGTCATTCTTGTATTTGTGGTTTATGTGTCTCCCAGGTTCTAGTAGTGCCAAGTGTATTTGTCCTTAGTAAATACCCTCAAATCTCGAGGGAAAAACACTGTTTTTGCATCTTAAGAACTGCTATTGAGCATAGAAAGAACAAGGCACACCTTTTTTAGACTTTCCCAATTTTTTTAATGATTGCACAACATTTTTGGTTGGTTTGCGAAATTCTAGTTTTTTTTTTGTTTGTGCGGCTTTTTTGGAAGAAACATGCATGGGTCAAAAGCCAATATTTTTTTTCTGAAAAAGTTAAAAAATAACACAGTGAAAAATACAAACATGAGATGGGGTGATGTTACCCCTGATCCATCCCAAATGTGAAGAACCACACTTTCTTTTTGGGGCTCAAATGGGTATCTTCAACATGATCCCATGGCTAAGGTAAACATGTGCTATCTGCCATCATGGGGGATCAATGGCCGTGCTTTGGGGGTGAAAACCCTTCCTCTCACCTACTTGAGTAGGGAGGAAGAGGTTGCACCCCAAAAACAGGGACATAGATATCCTGTGACGGCAGATAGCACATGTTGTGCATCTTCACATTTGGGCTGGTGGAAATCCCATTTGAAATTTCGGACGCATAACAAAACACAAAAACAGGGGGGGGTTCACACTATTCTGCCCAAAATATCTATCATGTTTTTATATTTTTGCTTAATCACAATCATTCTCTTTCTCATAATGTCCATTTCGCTACTGCATTCCATGATTTCCTGAATGATTATTTTGGCGCTGGCACTCGAGAATGGAGGATTTGGACTTCCTGACACACCCCCACGTTCAGTCCCTAAAAACAAAAAAAAATGTTTAAACTATGCAGGCCTACATCTGTATTTACCTTGAAGTTGTGGTGACAGACACTGACCTGTTGTGCTGATAAGCTCCACCTCTCCTTCCTCCACCTCCCCTTCCTCCACCTCCGCTTTCTCCCCCTCCGCTTCCTGAACCTGCTGATCTTGGTCTGCTTTGTGATCTTCGGGGAGTTTCTGTGGTGTTTGGTTCCTCGTCTCCTGAGCAGGGTGTCCTCCCAGTCTCCTCTCCCCTATGGGAATGTCAAAAATAATGTATCCTTTAGCACACTATAGGGGGGGGTAAACTATACATAAGCTGGGCGCCATCAGGCATGGGGATCTTTTGCGGCCTGCAACACACTGCGCCCAAAGGCGACATCCTCCTGACTTCTAACGTCTACCTGGTAGAATCTAGTAAACGTGTGTACTGAAGACCATGTTGCGGCCTTACAGACTTGAGCCAGGGAGGCCTGGTGATGCGCTGCCCATGAAGTTCCAACTGCTCTTGTGGAGTGCGCCCTAACTTTGAACGGAGGTGGTCTCCTTCTCAAGCCATAGGCTTGTATTATGACCTGTCGAATCCACTTGGCTAAAGTAGATTTTGATGCTGCCTGACCCTTTCTGGGGCCTTCCGGCAGAACAAACAAAGTATCCGTTCTACGAATCTGAGCAGTGGCTTTTAGATAAGCTTTAACTGCTCTTACTACATCCAAAGAATGCAATAACTTTTCCTCTACCGAACTAGGTTTGGGGAAAAAGGAAGGAAGAACCACATCTTGGTTCAAATGAAACCTCGATACCACCTTAGGAAGAAAGGCTGGATGAGGACGTAATACTACTCTGTCCTTATGGACAACCAGATATGGCTCCTTACAGGACAAGGCGGCTAATTCCGATACTCTTTTAGCCGAACAAATGGCTACTAAGAAAATCAATTTCCTGGTGAGAAGAACCAAGGAAATGTGCTGCAATGGTTCAAATGGTTGTTTCTGTAGAACCGACAGAACCAGGTTTAAGTCCCATGGACATATGGGAATACTAACCGGAGGGCTAATACGCATCACTCCTTGTATGAAAGCTTTGACTAGTGAGTGCGAAGCCAAGGGCCTTTGAAAAAATATTGACAAGGCCGAAATCTGACCCTTGATAGTACTCAAGGCAAGCTTCCTATCCACAGCCCACTGTAGGAAGTCCAGAATCCTACCTATTACGTACTTACGTGGATGCCATTTCTTGGCCTCACACCACGCGATGTACGCCTTCCAGATTCTATAGTAGATCTGCCTGGATACCGGCTGCCTGGCATTGATCATGGTAGATACCACAGGATTAGAGAGACCTCTCTTTTTTAGAATGTGGGCTTCAATAGCCAGGCCGTCAAACCTAGGGCTGGTAAGGAAGGGTGGTATATCGGTCCTGGCGAAAGCAGGTCCGGACGATGTGGGAGGGTCCAAGGACTCCTCACTGACATTTTTACAATCTCCGCGTACCATGCCCTTCGGGGCCACGCTGGAGCCACAAGAATCACCGGTTTCTTTTCTACCCGGATTCTGCGGATTAATCATGGTAACAATTGTGGCGGTGGGAATGCATATATCAGCTTGAACTGATCCCAAGTGAACACTAGGGCATCCGAGCCGCAAGCTAGGGGATCCCTTGTGCGAGACAGAAATCTGTCCACCTTTGCGTTGAATCTGGATGCTAGCAGATCTACATCCGGTGTTCCCCACCGCTGGCATATTGCCTGGAAAACCTCGTGGTGAAGAGACCATTCCCCCGGGCATAATTGCTGGCGACTTAAAAAGTCCGCTCTCCAATTCTCCACTCCTGGGATGAAAACCGCGGATATGGCTGGGACATATCTTTCTGCCCATTCCAGGATGCAATTCGCTTCCCTCTGGGCTGCACGACTCCTGGTGCCACCCTGGTGATTGATATATGCCACTGCTGTGGCATTGTCTGATTGAATTCTGACAGGGGACCCTTGGAGTTTGGATGTCCATGCTACTAGGGCATACCGGGCTGCTCGTATCTCTAAGAGATTGATGGGCAGGGCCTTCTCTGCTTCTGACCACTTGCCCTGGAGAGACCATTGCTGAAGTACTGCCCCCCAGCCTATGAGGCTGGCATCTGTAGTGACCACCTTCCAAGAAACCGGACTGAAGGGTTTCCCTTTTTACAGATTCTGGGGCACCAACCACCAATGGAGGCTCTTGCGAACGGAAGGGGACAGGGACATTGGTAAGTCTAAAGCCTGAACTTTTTTGTTCCAGGCTGACAGTATGGCCCTCTGCAAGTTCCTTGAATGGAATTGACCGTAGGGTACTGCTTCGAATGAAGCCACCATTTTTCCCAGCAGCCTCATGCACAGGCGTATGGATGGTTTTCTTTTTGTACCCACTAAGTGGGTCAAATCTTTCAAAGACGACACCTTCTCTGGAGGTAAGAAAATCTTTCTCTGATTTGAATCCAGCCTTAGCCCCAAGTATTCCAGACTTTTGACTGGTCTTAGAGCTGACTTGTCTCGGTTGATAATCCAACCGTGATATTCCAGATACTTGATTGTCTCGTGAATAGCTACTTCCAGTTTTTCCACTGAGTGGTCTATTAGTAGCAGGTCGTCTAAATATGCCATTATCGTTACACCCCGTGTTCTTAGATTGGCCAATAGTGGGGCCAGAATTTTTGTGAACACTCGTGGTGCTGTGGCCAGACCGAAAGGTATGGCTCTGAACTGAAAATGGCGCCCTTCTACTACAAAGCGTAGAAATTTCTGGTGGGCCGGAAAGATGGGAATATGCAGATAAGCATCCTTTATGTCGATCGAGGCTAACCATTCCTGCCCTTGTAGGGCGGTGGCCACCGATCGGATCGACTCCATCCGAAAAGTCCTGATATATAGGAACTTGTTTAGCCCTTTTAGATTTAATATGGGCCTCACGTCCCCATTTGGTTTGGGGACTGTGAAAAGGTTCGAGTAAAACCCGAACCCGCTTTCTTCCAAGGGAACCTTCATGATTACACCTTGGAGCAATAGTTGTTCTAGTGCCAGAAGGAGGGATCCTCTCTTCTGGGGATCGCTTGGCACGTTTGACCTCATAAAATGGGCAGGAGGAGTGTCTTTTAACTCCAGCTTGTATCCCAGACTTACTGCGGAGATCACCCATCTGTCTCTGATGGTGTCCCGCCAGGCCTCTGTGAACAACTGAAGTCTTCCCCCCACCCGATTGAGTGGGGGCAACCCTTCATGACTTGGGGGGAGGTTTTGTACCTCTCTTGACCCAGGGTTTCTTGTTACCCTGTGATTGTCCCTGATTTCTGCCCCCTGAATTTGACCGCGGAGGCCGTCGGAACTGTTTCACAGCCGATGTGCCAGGGACTGGAGAAATAGGCCTCTTAAAAGAAGGACTTCTACTCTTGTTCTTAACCGGCAAGAGTGTACTTTTACCGGCAGAAATTTTCTGGATATACTTGTCCAGATCTTCTCCAAATAAGCGTTCTCCATGAAATGGAAAGCTAATCAGCAATTTCTTACAGGGAGCTTCAGCAGACCAGTTTTTGAGCCATAGAAGACTACGCATATGTACTACAGACAGCGTAAAGCGGGAGGCCTGTTGGATTGTATCCTTTATGGCGTCCACCGCAAAACACAAGGCTCTAGGTAGGTCAGCTAGGGCAAGAGCCTGCTGATCTGGTAAGTCCCTTAAGACTTGTTTCAACTGATCTTTCACTGCTTGGCAGACTCCAATCGCTGCTACTGCAGGTTGTGTCACCATGCTTGCTGTAGAGAAAGCAGATTTTAGTAAAGACTCCAATTTTTTATCTTTTGGGTCTTTGAACATTGGAACATTATCTACTGGACATGTCAGTGATTTATTCACACAAGAGATGGCTGCGTCCACTGTAGGGACCCTCCATTTTTTTATGAACTTATCCTCCATGGGATAGATCACTGGAAATCTCTTGGGGGGAGTAAATATTTTATCAGGATGCTCCCAATCCTGGTAAATAAGCCCTTCCAATAAAGGGTGGATTGGGAAGGAACAGACAGCCTGGGGAGCTTTCAGCGACCCCAGCGAGGAAACCGTAGTGGTTGATGGTTCTGCCAGAGGCATTTTAAATGCTGATCGGACCATGTTAGTCAGAGACTGAACCCATAATCTTTCAGCCCGAGATGCTGAGAAAGGTTCTTCCACTGTTGATTCCTCTATAACCGAATCAACCTCATCCTGATCCCCTTCAGGTAGGTCGATCTCTGTGTGGGGCTGTTCCTCCACTAACAGGCACTCTGAAGGAGGAGACGGAGATCGGACGCGCTTTCCCTGTGACAGGGAAGCAGCGATCAATGCTGTTAATCTCTCTTCCAATCCTCCCAGAGTTGAGGAAAAAACCTCCTCTGTTATATATACAGGAGCAGGTGGACTGGGGACAGCCGCAGCACCAGGTACTCCTGCGGGGTTCCTACGGCTACTGACCTCTGAATTTTCAGGGGAGATTGGTGCAGTACAAGCATGCCCAAAATCCTCAGAGCCCGATGGAGACCCCTTTGGCTTCCTGGAAGACTTATTTTCGGAGCGTCTGGACGACATATCCTTTAAGCACAAAGCTGAGGTATTCCCGTCGTCATACACCAATTTTGCTGGTAATAGTCTAACACAGTTGCTGCTATATACCAGCTGGTGTCCACTAAAGTGTCTTTCTATGGGGATGCCTGCATCAACCGCCTCTGTGTGCCACCGTTTGTTGCTAGCTCTGCTTGCAACCAGCTGACACTTGTACTGTGTCTTTTATCCATGCTGGGACGCCTGCACATGCGCAGAAGCGCCGCAGCGCGCATCGAGCGTCATCCACCCGCCCCGCCCCTCTCCTTTCATAGGAGGCGCGTGCACGCGCCCGCGCGCACGCCCGTGCGCCTTCGGCGTTCTTTTTTGAAATCAAGCAGGGACTAGGAGCCAGGGCCCTTTTTGCCGGAGGGCCTGTGCGGTAGATGAGCGCAGCAACAGGGCAGAGGAAGTGGATTCCCACAGAGAAACTTACCAACTGCCTGGATCTTTTGACTTGAAAAAAAACCAAAGATCCACATGACAAGAAAAAATGGACCACAGCGGCCTCTAGTGGTTTAACACAGGTACCGCGGTCTCCCTTTTTTTTTTTTTTCTTCACTACTATTAAAATTTTACATTTTCCAGTAGTTACAGGCATACACAGATATTAGCGGGAATACCGTTAGGTAACAGACAGAAAGACAAATTAGGCTTGGGGGTCCCCCAATAGAACCAAGTTCCTGGGGGCCCCCACTTACCTGTTCCCCGCCGCAGGACTTTGTTTGGTCCACAGAAGCCCAAACTTCACCTATCACGGCAGGCATTGTAATTAAACCTTCAGGGACTGGGTTCCCAAGGATTCCACTCCCCTGGACCTGTATAGCACCCTGCACAGACAACATCTTGGTCGTGGGTATGACCAGAGCTCTGGATCCCAGGGTCCAGCCCTCCTAAGAGAGGCATTACAGGCAAAACCTTGCTCTTCTGCTGCAAGGCCCGGGTACCGACCGTTTAGCTATGAAGCTTTTTTGGTCGGATCCGGAACAGCTTACTAAGGCCCGTAAAAGAACCTGTACGCAAGCCCAGTGAAAACACAAGTTACTCTTTGGCCAACACCTTAGACACTGGCAAAAAACTGAGGTGCTCCCGGATGGGAGGGGCTTATATAGGGGAGGGTACTTCCGGTTTTGGAAGTTGCCAGTGCCAGCACCTGAAGGTATCTATATAACCCATTAGTAATGACTAAGTCGCTCTGTGTCCCGTGATGTACGAAAAAGAAAGTACACAACTGCTGGAGTGTCATCTCCTTTACCCAGAATACAGTTTATCCTTTCATTCACATTCTAATTTTCCTTACAACACATCATCTTGCCAACAATGTGTAGATAAACATTGTTGAAGTAAAATGAGGCATGCCCACATGTAGTTTATGTGGATATGTGCCAAACATGTTTGGGGGAAGAGCAGCAATTTTTTTTTAACACACGTTTACCAAATAAGTGGACTCTCCACTTAACATAAAAGTTGACATTTTAAAATGTGAAACCAGTCATGCCAAGCACATGTTGCAAAACATGGAAGAATACATATTACAATTTGAAAGAACACAGTAAAAAAAACTTACTTTTTTCTATGCTTTTTAGAAGCTTCCTATACTGCTCCGGCTCCCTGAGCTTCAGGTCTGACCACCTTTTACGGAGTTGTTCCTTGGATCTCCTGACCCCATATTTTTTATAGAGAGTCTTCGCCACTTTGTCCATAATTTGTGACTTCCGGAGATTAGGTGTGTCGTATGGGCCATGCTTGCCGTCGTAATCCTTCCTCCGCAGAATGTCCACCATCTCCGCCATCTCAGAAAAAGACATATTAGTCGCCTTGTATCTTTTTTTACAGGATCGGGACGTTTCCGCCTCCGAGCTTTCCTCGTCGGTAATTTCTAATAAAGAAGCAACCTGTGTCTGCGACATGTCGCCGTCTCACACTGTGCGCCGATCGTTAAGGGGCGGGGAAATGCAGAAAAAGTCCGTCATGGGCGGGCGACGAGGGCGGAGTTACACGCATGCGCAGGGTATAAAAAGGGGAAAGAAGTTATTAGGGATGCGCGGAGTAAGGACGACCGGAAGTGAACCAACGAACTGAACTAAGGTAAGAAGGGAACTCGGGCCTGCAGTGGCCTATAATGGTTCATGAGTGTAATGGGCAATATTGTGATAAGTTGAGGAGAATCAAATCTGAATTTTTTTTTTGTATCCTTGTTTTTTTACTTGCTGATCCAAAAAGATGCTTAAACTACGTGAGCCGGAGGTGATGCTGACTTTTATTGAAAAATATAAGGAACAGCGCAACCTGTGGGAACTGAAACACCCTGCGTACCACAAGAGTGATGTACGTCGGGCAACTATTTGCAAATTAGCAGAGGATATGAAGCCATGGATCCCAGATGCAGACTACACTATGATCAATAATAAAATCAACAACCTGCGTAATTCCTATAAAAAAAAATACAAGGAAGTGCGCCAGTCAAAGAGATCAGGAGCAGCAGCCGACGATGTAGTAAAGCCCAAGCTGTGGTACTACAGACATCTTCAATTTCTGGATGACCAGATCGAGGCCAGGGAATCTATTTCCAGCCTTCCCTCAACCCTTCCTTCCACCCTTCCCTCCAGCGTTCCTTCCACCCTTCCCTCCACCCCTGCAGAGGCGGAGGAGGAGCCTCCTGAACTTGAAGAGCCAGATCTTCGCATCTTCAGCCAGGTATAGTATTTTTTGATGATAATTATTGTCCACTAAGTAATATTGTGTTGAACTGTTTGGATTACCCATAAATAATATCATCCCCTCACCAAAAAAAAATATGCACCAGTAATGATATCCAAATTGTGGGTGATAGATTCCCCAAATAATACAATTTTTCATTTTATTTTATAAACAGGATGAGGCAAGCCAGGAGGAAGAGGGTCAGGAGTGTGGCAGGCAGGAGGAGGCAGGGCCAAGTGGGACTCAGCAGGTCCCCAGGCCTAGTGGCAGCACCGTCTCCCAAGTGGCTCCCCTCCACGTCAGACCGCCAAAACAACGGCGGATGACACAAGTGGAGGAGGAGTCACTAAAGATGATTCAGGAGGCTGCTGCCATCATGAGGGCCCCCCTCAACCCTACGGAGGGGTTTAGCAGCTATCTGGCAGGTAAGTTGCTCCAAATGGAGGCGGGACAACGGGCCCTTTGTGAGCACCTCATATATATGGCCGTACACATGGGGGCGAGGGGGCTGCTGACTGAGGCCACCCATCTGTCACATCACGCCAATCCCTCTCCTCCTTCTCCTCCTCCTCCTGCCACATCACCACCCACAGTGGCCCAGCCTGCAAGGGTGCGTGGACGGGGCCATGGAAGGAACACTGCAGGGAAGCGTGGAGGGAAGGCTACAGGGAAGAGCAGGAGGTGATTCCCTGGCCTCGAGCTGCTCATCCAGAAGTTGCAGGTTGATGGAGTACCACAGCTTGGGATGATGTATGTCTTTGGCTGCTGCTCCTGATTTTATGCTGTTGTTGATTTTATTATTCATCATAGTCAGGTCTGCATTTGGGATCTAAGGACTTGATATTCTCTGCTAATTTCTGAATAGTTGCCCTTCGTTTTTTGTTTGCTTTTTTTCCGAAATAAAGGGAAATTTGATTTCAGCCAACATACATGCCTGATGTGTTTTTTGTTTAAGTAGCAATAACATTTCATAAATACAATGTGTAATTAATAACAAGGGACACCAACCTCCATGAGGAAACGAAAACAAACAAAAAAATGTCCTGAGAAATTGACACACCAAATAATGCACAACAAATTTAAAGCCAAAAAAAAAAGGGGGGGGGGAATTTGTGAGCTCGGCCTTGAAGAATTAAACTAATTATTCCTAAGATCACAAGAAAGAAGAATGACATACGTTTGTCAGAACTCAAGAGAAAGATCTGCTGCCAAAATGACATTTTAAACACCGTTCTAAAGCAACAAAACATGCGCTGCATTAAACTAAGCAATAACTTGCAGAATGACGAATGTGCTCTCTCCATTAGGAACGCTAGTTTTACCAGAACGAGCGCTCCCGTCTCCTAATTCAGTCTGAGCATGCGTGGGTTTTTGAACCGATGGACTTGCCCATAGACGATCGGAAATTACCATCGGTTTTTTATCCATCGGAAAATTTTAAAACAAGTTCTATTTTTTCCAACCGATGGAAAAAAGACAGATGGGTACCATACACGATCGGTTGGTCTGATGAAAACCATCCATCGGACGGTTTTCATCAGTCAAACTGATCGTGTGTACGGGGCTTAAGAGGTTGTATCAGATTTAGATTTGGGAAGGATGGAAATTATGGCCATTAAGAATATTGAACAAAAAGAGTGTCCCCTCTAACGTATTAAAGGCCTCAGTTAGGATAGGAGATAATAGATCAGAAAATTTATTTTAGTAGGAAGCAGAAAATCCATCTGGGCCGGGACGTTTAATAAGTTAAAGCCTTAAGAGTCGCAATGACTTCTGTTGCAGAGATGGGACACTCAAGTCCAGTGGCAGCTGGTGGTCAAAATTTTAGGGGGGGGGCGCAAAACTGACCTGGCCCCCTCACTTGCCCCCCCCATGGCAGGCTCTAGATAGTAGTTGGCCGATCTATAGGAGATTGCACAGACTGTATTGTGTATGGTCTGCTGAAAAAGGGGATTGGACAGAGTATGGTCAGCTTTAGGACAATACCAAGAAAAAAACTGCTATCATATAGGAAAGAGGACGGGTGCTTTTTTTGTAGTCATGTCATATATACTGAAATCCCGATCCAGATGCTTATGTTCTCTGTGTAGTTATTATCAGTTTCCCAGTTAAATTAAAGATCTGTTTCGAATTAACATATGAAAAGCTCTATATGGAGTTAGAGGAAGTAAGGGAGAGACTTACCAATGCAGCCGCTCCGCTCGGGCCGTGCGTTCCACTGACGTCACTTCTGGTTTATCACTGGCACAGATAAACCGGAAGTGACGCCGTAACTCAGAGGAAAAGCACCACCCTAGTCCTAGGGCGGTGCCAATCAAAACAACAGGGCAGCATAACAACACTAACTATGGACAAATGGGAGAAATACAGCGCAATCGATTGCGCCACAGGGCAGAGCTAAAACAATCAAATGAAGCGTCACGTCTGCAATTATGGGATTGCACAGATGTAACGCTTCCCATGGTGCACTGTGTCACGCGCCCGACATTATTTTTTTATTTTTATTTTTTTAAAGGGCCCATTTTTTTTTTGTGAGTGCTTTTTTTGTGACCGCCAGTGCTCGAGTCGTTCACGGTGGGTTTGCGAGAGTGTTGGAAGGGTAATTTGTAAAAAAAGGGGAATCAGCAGCATCATGAACAAAAATTATGGTTGGGCAAATATAATTTAGCAAGATTTGAGTGGAATGTGTATAAAATTTTGACAGGTTTATTTGTGTATGAACCACAGTTTAGTTTGAGTCACACAGATGTCGTAGGTTTTTGCAGTGAGCGAAAGGTTCAAGCTAATAGGGTATCTGTTTTTTTTTGGTTTGAGGTAATAAAGATGTTGTGATTTACGTATTAATTTATCTGCAGGGTCAGTGCGAAATGGGTCGAATTATAAGCGGGCTCTATCAAGATTAGAAGAGGGGGAGGGAGAATTTTGGAATGGATCGTGACACAGATTGAAGTAATTTTCGAATTTTTGGTGAAGGAACTTACACTCGCGTTTGAGAAATGATGCTTGCCGGATAAGCGTACCTTTTGAATTACAGGTTTATGGGCTTCCCAAAGAGTGAGAGGGGAAACATTTGCAGAATTGTTATTATAGTCATAGAGAGCATGTTTAATATTTAGACAAGGGGACGGGTGAGTTAGAATGGAATCATTAATGCACCAAGACGAATCCTGGAATCTCGGGATAATGATCGGACCAAGTAAAGGGCATAATAACTGATGATAGGATCTCTGGGGCCCTGCCAACACTTAGGAAGATATGATCAATCCTAGAAAATGATTTGTGTGAATGGGAGTAATATGTAAAGCGTTTACGAGCTGGATTTAGCCCACACCAAGAGTCTAACATGTTATGCTTAGAGAAAGGTTGCTGGAAAAAAAAAAACTAGGGGAACAGGAGGTGGGAGAAGGGGGAGATTTATCCAAGAAGGGAAAAAGGACTTTTGGGGGCTTTAATAAGACTTTAATAAGGGGGCCCCCAGATCCCGGCCCCCCACCCTATGTGAATGAGTATGGGGTACATCGTACCCCTACCCATTCACCTGGTGGAAAAATATGTCAATAAAAAAACACTATACAGGTCTTTAAAGTAATTTATTACACAGCTCCAGGGGTCTTCTTCCGACTCCGGGGGTCTTCTCCCGACTCCGGGGGTCTCTTCCGACTTCGGGGGTCTTCTTCCGACTCCGGGGGTCTCTTCCGACTTCAAGGGTCTTCTTCTGACTTCGGGGGTCTCTTCTTCTGCTCTCCGGTTCTTTCTGCCTTCTGCCAGGAGCCTTCACTATCTTCTTCCAGCTCTTTTGCTAGCGGGGGCCCGGTCTTCTTCATCGCCTTCTTCCCTCTTCTCCTCCTCGATGTTCACTCGTCGCTTCCTCCCGCTGTAATGCTGGGTGTGCGGTCCGCAACGATTTATATAGGCCTCTCATTACGTCACAGTCACATGCTCCGGGTGGCCACATGCTCCCATGACGTCACAGTCACATGCTCCCATGACGGCACAGTCACATGCTCCGGGGGCCACCCGGAGCATGTGACTGTGACGTCATGAGAGGCCTAGAAGAGACCCTCGAAGTCGGAAGAAGACCCCCAAAGTCGGAAGAGACCCCCGGAGTCGAGAGAAGACCCCCGGAGTCGGAAGAAGACCCCCGGAGCTGTGTAATAAATTACTTTAAAAAGCTGTGTAGTGTTTTTTATTGACATTTTTTCCACCAGGTGAATGGGTAGGGTTACGATGTACCCCATACTCATTCACATAGGGTGGGGGCCGGGATCTGGGGGCCCCCTAATTAAAGGGGGCTCCTGGATTCCGATAAGCCCCCCGCCCACAGACCCCGACAACCAACGGCCAGGGTTGTCGGGAAGAGGCCCTTGTCCCCATCAACATGGGTGCAGGGTGCTTTGGGGTGGGGGGCCGCAGGTCGCCCCCTGCCCCAAAGCACCAAACCCCCATGTTGAGGGCATGCGGCCTGGTATGGTTCAGGAGGGAGGGGGGCCGCTCTCTCATCCCCCCTCTTTTCCTGCAGCCTTCCAGGTTGCGTACTCGGATAAGGGTCTGGTTTGGATTTTGAGGGGAACCCCCACGCCGTTTTTTGGGCTTAAGGGGTTCCGCCTAAAATCCATAACAGACCGAAGGGCCTGGTATGCTCCTGGAGGGGAACCCATGCTGTTTTTTTATTTAAAATTTGGTGTGGAGTTCCCGCTCAGGATTCTTACCAAACACAGTGCCTGGTATTGGTGGGAATCCACGTTAGATCTCCGGCCACCGGCCTCAATGTCAGCAATGCGTGTCGCTCATTGCGAAAGGAAAAACAAAATTTTTCCTTTCCCCATGACGAGACAGCTCAGCGCTGGCTCTCGCGACGGGGCTCGTAGTGTGTCAATCTCACCGCTAGAAGAGGTGAGATTGTCACAAAATCGGCGGCACCTACTGTATTTGTTTGTTCTCATGTGAAGTATTACTTGTAATTGTACATTTGATATGTTCACCCACATTCTTTACTAAATGTTCATCCTTCCTGTTATCCCTCCCTATGCACTTTTTGCCAGGACATCCACTCTCAGGATTGAGAGTATACATTTTTTTTTGTTTGCAAACTCCTAAATGTAGTTTCCTTGGCAGGGGGAGATTGTAGCACACTGGTCCTAAAAAGGGCTGCTAATAAATCTAGTTGTGCCAAGGTGGTACCTAGCCTGGGTAATTGGTAGTCTTTGACCCACCGATTTCTGTCCTAAGTCTGAGTGAAATTTGTGGTCTCTCTCTTCTGTCAATTGGTGGCAGTCTTGCTTTTGGCATTAGGATGATGGATTACAGTGAATTCAGGTGATGAGTAAATAAGTTGTCTCTGCCAATGAGCAGGAGTTTCTTTTGGCTGCTTTTCATGTTGGGACAGGCTATTTATTCGGGAGGAGTCAGGTAAATGGGGCTGTGGCCTGGGTGGATGTGTCTCAAACAGCTCCTGGCTGCTAGGCCTATCCAGGAGTCCTACTGGCTGCTTGGTCTATGTGAGGCCTATCCAGTAATACAAGGGTCCACAAAGGAGGAACAGCAGAGGTTAAGCCCGAAGCCTGGGGCAGAACCACGTGTGTTAGAGGCTCAGCCTGAGGGGGGCCTGTTCGTTGCTGGAGGTAAAGAAGAAGCAGTTGCCGGAGGGAAGACAATTCCTGTTACCAGCGGATAGCTGTGAGTAAAGCTTTTTAGAAGGAGTACAGCGGGTAGCTTTAAGTAAAGTTTGAAGGAGTACAGCGGGTAGCTTTAAGTAAAGCTTGATCTACAGTGGGATACTGTGATTTAAATTGGAAGATCTACAGTGGGATTATTGAGAGAGAAGAGGTTGCTATAGGAGACAACAGTTGCTACAAGATACAGATTCCTGCATTCTGCTTAAAGGCCCTACTTGCTATTGCATTTGCGTTAGGGTGTCCTGTGCCCTAACCCTCTCTCCCATCATTCCTCTTAGGAGAAATAAAATCTCTTTGTTCATTTTTAAAGTAACTGGAGCCCAATCTTTCCATCTTGCACCACACCCACTATGCCTAGTAACTTGCACCCTGAGGAGGAATGTCAGTTCTCCCTGGCTCTGGGGGTCACCATCAGGCCCTTGGAAGTCGGGGAGACCTCTACACAATGGTTACAGCAACATCAGAAATGTGCCCAATAGGAATGAGGTAGCGCCCTTCAGAATCTTTAATTTCAGATGAAAGTACAAATTTGGTTGTATAGTGAATAGCTATAAGAACCCCTTGTTGTTTAGTAGCTGCTGAGGCTGTATTTACCTGTGGATAAAAGGAGCTGAAAAACTTAGGAGCAGATTGTTCAGTAAAATGGGTCTCCTGTAGGCAAAGAATGTTGACTTTAGCTGCGGCAAATGAAGTGCGTTTTTGTGGTTTTTTAAGACCTTGGACATTTAGGGTCAAAATGTTTAAGGGGGCTATATTGGTAATATAAGGAGTTACATAATAAAAATGTTAAGTTCTGACAGTAGGATCGCATTTAATTTGGTATATTGGGTAGGAAAAAGGAAAGGCTGGAAAAAAAGGAAAGGAATTGGCTCTCGTCGAGCAGATATTACTCAAGCCTCGTACACACGACCGGTTTTCTCGGCAAGAAACAACAAGAAAACTGCTGGGAGAGGTTTCTTGCCAAGAAAACCGTTTGTGTGTATGGTTTCTTGTCGAGAAAACTGCCGGGAATCTCAACGAGAAAAATAGAGAACCTGCTCTCTATTTCCTCGTCAGGATTCTCGTTTTTCTCTTCGGGATTCTCGTCGGCCTGTTTACCGACGAGAAAAACGGTTGTGTGTATGTTTTTCCGAGTCTTAAAAAACCGCGCATGCTCAGAATCAAGTATGAGACGGGAGCGCTCCTTCTGGTAAAACTAGCGTTCGTAATGGAGATAGCACATTCTTCATGCTGTAACGAACTGAAAGCACGAAGACTGAAAAGCGCGAATCGTCTCTCCCCAAACTTTTACTAACATGCGGTAACACAAGAACAGCAAAAGCAGCCCAAGGGGTGGTGCCATTGGAATCGAAACTTCCCCTTTATACTGCCGTCATATGTGTTGTACGTCACCCCGCTTTACAACGACAAGATTTTTAATTGACAGTGTGTATGCAAGGAAAGCTTGACAAGAATCCCGTCAAGCTTGACAAGAATCTCGTCGAGAAAACCAACGTTTTTTTTTTACGACGGGATTCTCAGCCATGTGTACGAGGCTTCAGATTTGTAAAATAACAAAGAGAGCTAATAGCTCAACAAAATGGCATACTGGGGAGCGACAAGCGGTCCACCAGAGGCCAAAGAGCTACTGTGAGAAGCCCACATAATAATGGGGATCCGAGGATAGCAAACAAGAGGTGCAAAAACACCACCAAGGGAACACTGCCAACAATAAAAAGTAATAGATAAAAAGAAATGATACCATTGTCCCATTAAGTTCCATACCCATCAATGTGTCATGAGAAAGCATATGAAAAGGGATGGAAAGGATGGGGTAAGGTGTATACCAGTAACAAAAAACATCCCAGTAGAAAAGTCCACACACGGTCGTTTTTCTCGTCAAAGAGAAAAATTGAAATTTTTCCAGACGAGAAAAATGGTTGTGTGTACGCGGCATTAGAGATGGTGAGCTGAGTTAGATCAGTAAAAAGTTGATAGGTATGTCCCTGGAAAATCAGTGAATCTTATGCTCTAGCTGCAGCTAGAGGTTGTTCCTTGGTACGGAAATAGTGAAATTTGGTGTTAATATTGTGCGGTGATCCATCAGCTTTGCGAGGTGTGAGGGCTCTATGAACCCTGTCCATCTCCATTCGTTCAACTGGTATGGAAGACTGTTGTTCTTGAAATAGGGATAGCATAGTGGCTTGCAAATCAGTGACAGATTCAGATATTCCACGCATACGGTTATTGGAATGTCAAGCCCTTTTTTTGTAATCTTCTAAACAAGATCTTGCGATCCTGAAACAGTGCTCCAGAGAACGCTATTCTAGCCATCTCCTCAGGGACAACGTCCTCCAATACCCCTAAGATACAGTGAATTGGGTCCAGGGGGATGGTCGCCTGGAACACTCGATTAAGCGTCCCAAGCACCGTACTCCAGTACCGATGGAGCTTTGGGCACCGCCAGAGCAGGTGAATGAGATTTCCCTGATGTCGCCTGCATCTGCCGCACGGGGGGGTCTGGCCGCCTGCCCATTTTATGCAATCTAAGTGGGGTGTAGTGCACCCGGAGTACTTTGTAAAGTTGGGAAACCTTTTGGGCCATGTTAAGGGAGCAGATAGTAATTGACTGCAGGACTTCGTCCCATTGTTCTACTGTAAGTGGACCTACATCTTTCTCCCATAGGGACGGTGCCTTAGTGGGGTGGGCTTTTAAGTGGTGTGTCAATAACATTTGGTAACAATAATCCCTTTGGTTTTAGTGCTAGTTTGTAACAGGTAGAAAATTGGGGCAGTTGACATAACCCAGTGGTTAGCGTCTCCCTGCGCTGCCACAGCGTGGCTGAGCTGGAGGTAGGAATAGTACATGGTAAAGGGGAGGTTAAATCTGTTCCGCAACTCAGGGAAGGATAGTAACTTGCCGTCCTGCCGCCGGTGTGAGAGGCGGCTGCCGATTCACCCCCTTCTCCGTGTAACAGTGCAGTATCCTACCGGAGGTAGAGCGTGTGGCTCCCTCAGCGGATAGATCCCCCCGGAACATCTGCATCTCACCGGCACACCAAATCAGCAGCGCTTAACAGCACTGGAGGCACCAGGCAGTGTAGGGCTCCGAGGCACCCACCTACTAGCAGACAGAGGCCGCAGTACTGGAGATGGCGAGGGTGTGAGTGGCCCCACGGAGCGATTGCCCACCATTCCGTCGGTGGCTAGAGAGGAACTTCAAAAACTTCCCAGACAGTGAGGCACGGCAATCTTTGCTCTCCCTTTTTTTACCTCGCTAGAAGCTTGGACGGAAGACCATTGGATTGGTGAGAGACATCCATTGTATTTCCTACTTGCCTGTCCATATGTACCTTCTCTACCCTGTTCCTTTTTTTTTTTTCTCTGAGAAATAATATAGACTTTAGCTAGTGAGGAAGAAAAAGACTGGGCCTTTAAAATCAGAAATTGCTCTTCCCTTTTTTTTTCCTTATTTTTGGATGTCCCCCGTCCATTACTTTTTTCATCATTTGCCATTGTTACAAAATTTTTATTTTTTTTCTCTTCTCCCTTTTTCTTTGCTTCTCCCCAGACTCCCATTGTTTAAGGCTTTGTGATTTGGACATATAGACTCAGCCATTTCAATAGCATCAAATAGAGCTACTCACATTGCTACTCATACCGTTTCTAAGAGGGCTAAAAGGCTAGGAGGGAAGTAAATAAACGTACTTCTTAGCATAAAAAAACCCTATTTGCCTTACAATGTCATCACAACGTACCACAAAGGCAAGCTTAGCAGCAAGTCAAGCTGCTGCGGAACTTGGAAAATACTCACATACCCCCAGACCAGACTGCAACCCAGACCCCTCCAAAAAACACTCAGCACAACCAGCAGACATATCCTAAACCACAGGCTAGTGCTTCAGGGGTAAGAAAAAGCCAAGGACAATCCCAAACATCCTTGTTAACAGAAACAAGTGGCCTTGAGGGGAGACCGCTATGGATCAGAAAGAACAGAGAGGCACTAGGACCAGTAGCTGAGAGGGGAGGGTTGGTGGAAGCAGAGCCGTCTTTAAAGGAAGTTCTGACAGCAATTAACTTTTGCAAATCTTCCCTAAATGAAGTAACCATCCAGCTCAGAACCATACAGGAAGATCTGTGCACTTAGCCGTAAGGGGCGCCCTCCCAGCAATCCGGCCTCACACCAGAGACTTGACAGTATAATCCAGCCCATGTCTGAGGTCGGCAGAGGTGCTTCCCCCATTAGAGGCTCTGTGCCAACAGACTGCAACTTTGGCCCATGAAGTCCAGAAACTGCAGGAATCACATCTTCAGCTTGAAGGACATTTACAACACATGACAGTGTCACCTGCTCCTGTGGAACCAGGACCATCCGCTACCTGCTCCTCAGCATCCGTCCAAGGACAAACTCCAGCAGCCCTGACGATGTTGGCTCCTCCTCCTAAACCCCGCGTTCCAATCCCTGAACGATTTTCTGGAGATCGGAAAAAGTTTAGGTCCTTCAAAAATGCCTGTTTATTACATCTGGCCTTGCAACCCCGGACTTTTGCTCTAGAGACTGTTAAGGTCGGGTTTCTCATTTCTCTGTTGTCTAATGAACCCCAGACCTGGGCCCACCACCTATGGGAACAGAAGAGCCCGGTTATCAGCATGGTGGACTCCTTCTCCGCCATGGCACAGCTCTACGAAGACCCCCAGCGGACGGCCACCGCAGAGGCCAACCTGCACTCCCTGCGGCAGGGGAAGCGGCCAGTGGAGGACTACACCGTGGACTTCCGTCGATGGTCTGCAGACACAGACTGGAATCAAGCGGCCCTAAAACACCAGTTCCGCCTGGGTCTTACCGAGTCCCTCAAGGATGAGTTAGCCAGAGTTTGTATCCCCACTACTCTTGAGGGCCTCATTAAATTGGTCATTCAGCTTGACCGACGCCTGTGGGATCGACAGTCAGAACGGTCTCAGACCTCCGGACCCACCTGGTTGCCACCTGCAGTTCCCATTCCATCTGCACCTCCGCAAGTAGGACTGGTACGATCGGCACTGACCCCTGATAAGAGACGTCGTCGTAGCCAAGCCAATCTTTGCCTCTATTGCGGAGGGAACGGACATTTCCTTTGCAACTGCCCCATAAGGCCCAAGAAGCCACGGTCATACACCCCAGTGTACTTCCAGGTCTCCGGAACTTCTCCTTCCCAAATTGTTCTTCCCATTACGTTGCAGTTAGGGAAAGAGGAAGTACAGCTTCGGGCCATAATCGATTCTGGGGCATGTAGCTGCTTTGTGGACTTAAGCCTAGCAAAGAACCTTAGTTTACCCCTTCTCCACAAGGAACGGGGACTGGAAGTTCGCCTGGCAGATGGTACAATGCCTAGTTCTGGCCCTGTTACCCTAGAGACTGCTCCTCTTCTTGTCACTACTCCTGATGGCCACCGGGAATTCCTACGTTTCGACGCTTTAAGTTCACCTATGTTCCCAGTCATCTTGGGGATCCCCTGGCTCCAAGCACACAATCCTCAGGTCAATTGGAGCACCAAGGAAGTTTTGTTTACCTCGTCCTATTGCCAGCAGCACTGCTTGGTCCCTAAATCTGGAGATACTACCAGCTGCCTGACAGTTCAACCCACATCTGCCAATAACCAGAATATACCACCAGCTTATCAAGAGTTCCTGGATGTCTTTGATAAGAGAAAAGCAGATACCCTACCCCCATATCGGTCATACGACTGTCCTATCGAATTACTCCCTGGGGCTGAAATCCCATTCGGGCGTATCTTCCCACTCTCTGAGACAGAGTTAGGAACTCTACGGCAATACATAGATGAAAATTTGGCAAAGGGTTTCATCCGCCCTTCCTCCTCTCCAGCCGGTGCCGGCATTTTCTTTGTAGAAAAAAAAGATAAGACTTTGAGACCATGTGTTGATTATAGGGAACTTAATAGGATTACCATAAAAAAACGCTACCCACTTCCACTTGTCCCTGAACTCTTTCAGAGATTCCGCACCGCCCAGATATTTACCAAACTGGATCTACGGGGGGCTTACAACCTTGTTCGCATCCGTGAGGGTGATGAATGGAAGACGGCCTTCAGAACACGGTTCGGACATTTTGAATATCTTGTAATGCCTTTCGGTCTCTGTAACGCCCCAGCAAGGTTCCAGCACTTCGTTAATGATATTTTCCGGGAATATCTAGATTACTTTGTCATCATCTACTTGGATGACATCCTCATATTCTCAGCTACTCTGGAACTCCATCGGACACATGTGCAGACAGTATTACTCACACTAAGGAAACACGGACTTTACGCAAAAGCGTAAAAGTGTGAGTTCGAAAAGGACTCAATCCTGTTTCTTGGGCTGATCATATCCACCGACAGGGTAGCTATGGATCCACAAAAGGTAGAAGCAGTCCTGGATTGGCCAACTCTGTCAGACAAAAAGGGGGTGCAGAGATTTGTAGGCTTTGCAAATTTCTATAGAAGGTTCATAAGGAACTTTTCTTCCATCATTTCACCTATCACCCAAGTCACCCACCTACACACCCGGTTCCAGTGGTCCCCAGAAGCGCAATCCGCTTTTGAAGAACTAAAGTCTCTGTTCATCTCAGCTTCCATCCTAAAACATCCTGATCTTGCCCTGCCCTACATCTTGGAGGTCGATGCCTCAGAAGTAGCCACAGGGGCAGTACTTTCGCAACGCCAGGGACCTAAGTCGTTGCTTCACCCCGTGGCTTTCTCCTCTCGGAAAATGAGCCAGCCAGAAAGGAACTACGATGTAGGTGACCGTGAACTGTTGGCCATTAAAACAGCCTTAGAGGAGTGGAGATATCTTCTCGAAGGGGCCTCTCACCCTGTTATGATATTCACAGATCACAGGAACTTGGAGTACCTTCGCACTGCCAAACGCCTGAGACCCCGACAAGCTCGCTGGGCCTTGTTTTTCTCAAGATTCAATTTTCACATCACATACCGCCCTGGTTCCAAGAACGGAAAAGCTGACGCCCTGTCCCGGATGTTTCCCGATACCCCCGAGGAAACAGCTCCCAGCACAATCCTATCACCACAGAACTTCCTCATGATCCAACCTGATCTAAGGGCCTCACTTGAACAGGCATCCATCCAATGTCCGGAACCAGAGGCATCCTCTTTAAGAAGTCAGGGGGGTACCTTTGGTATCAGGATAAAGTCTTTGTTCCACAACCAGCCAGAATCCAGGTCCTAAAGACATATCATGACCACCAACTTGCTGGCCACTTCGGGGTGCAGAAAACAATGAATCTCATCCAACGTTCTTTTTGGTGGCCTACTCTGAAATCAGACTGCCGGGAATATGTTAGCTCCTGCACCACCTGCCAACGAAACAAGGGGTCCAACGTTAGATCCTGGGGTCTGTTACGACCACTGCCGGTACCAGAACAACCATGGAAGAAAATATCAATGGACTTTATTGTAGAGTTGCCTCCTTCTGACGAGTTCACAACTATCTTAGTAGTAGTGGACTGTTTGTCCAAAATGGCCCACTTTTTGCTCATGATGGGCACACCATCTGCTGTAGACACGGCAACATTTTTTATAAAAGAAATAGTCAGACTCCATGGCCTTCCCGATAATATTGTGTCCGATAGAGGGGCACAATTCACCTCCCGATTCTGGAGAGAACTCTGTAAGATGCTGTCTATCGAGCTGTGCCTATCTTCGGCCTATCATCCCCAGAGCAACTGTCAAACCGAAAGAACGAATCAGACTGTAGAACAATACTTACGCTGTTTTTTCTCGTTCTCCCAGGATGATTGGATTTCGTTACTCCCGTGCGCAGAGTTCGCATACAATAATTCTGTACATACTTCCACCAATCAATCACCCTTTTGGGCTAATTATGGGTTCCACCCCTCATTTTTGCCTAATGTCATTCCGGAGGCCTCAGTCCCAGCGGTCCAAGACAGGATAAATTCTATCCAGACTAACTACCAAACCCTCCAGCTAACTATGCAAAGAGCCCAGGAAAACTATAAAAAACAGTATGACAAGAGAAGGAGAGAGAACCCTGCCTTTAAAGTTGGTGACGAAGTATGGCTTTCTTCAGCGAATCCTAAGCTTCCTTGTCCCTCCCGGAAGTTGGGACCCAGATTTATCGGTCCATTTAAGATCAGACGAGAAATTAATCCAGTAGCTTTTGAAATGGCGCTACCAAGCTCCTATAAAAGCCACCCGGTTTTCCATGTCTCTCTACTTAAACCTGTTATCTCTAGTCCATTTCCAGGAAGAAGAGAAGTTCCTCCGCCTCCAGTCGCTGTGGGAGATGAAACTGAGTTCGAGGTAGAAGCCATCCTGGACTGTCGTAGGAGAGGTAGGACTATTCAATTTCTCATAAAATGGAAAGGTTATCCAGTAGAAGAGAATTCCTGGGAACCCGAAGGCAATATACACGCCCCTAGACTTTTGCAGAGGTTTCAAGCCCATTACCCTGAAAGTCGGACTCGGTTGGGCATCCAGAGGCTGCCCCTTGGGGGGGGCACTGTCAGGGAAATGGCCGAGATATTGGCATTCCTGACAGTGTTCATCATGGCCGTGCCAGACTAATTCCTATGCGCATGCGTGCACGCAGATGCACCGCGGTGCGTACAGGCGCACGCAGATGCGCCGCGGCACGCACAGGTGCACTTAGACAGTGTGGGCGCGCTCCCCTGCCTATTTAAACCTGTCACTGACGCACACAGGTTGCTGGATTATCATCAGCTTCCTGTATCTCCTGTGTCACCTGTATCCTGTATCCCCGGCTTGACCCTTGGCTTGTATCTGGACCTGTGACCCTGCCTGTCTCCTCGTATCTGACCCCGGCTTGGCTGACTATTCCATTATCTTCTGCTCCCGTGTATGACCCGGCTTGTTCCTGTAAATACTCTCGGACTGATTCCTGTGTTTGACCCCCGGCCTGGCTCCAGACTCTGTTTGTGGTTTACCTACTGCTCCACACCAGAATCCTTCCTTGCACGGCTACTAAATCTGCTCTCCCAGCACACCCCAGCTACCTTCTCCTGCATCGGCCCAGTCAGCAGCAGTACCGGCAACCAGTGCTCCTTTGGCCCCCGCACTCCCTGTCTCATTTCCAGGGGTGCGGTGCACTTAGCCGCAAGGGGCGCCCTCTCAGCAATCCGGCCTCACACCAGAGACTTGACACTCTTACTGTGAAGAAACCTTTCCGTATTTGGAGATGAAATCTTTTTTCCTCTAGACGTAAAGAGTGCCCCCTTGTCTTTTGTGTTGACCGTAAAGTGAATAACTCAACACCAAGTTCACTATATGGACCCCTTATATATTTGTACATGTTAATCATATCCCCCCTTATTCTCCTCTTCTCAAGAGTGAATAAATTCAGTTCCTCTAATCTTTCCTCATAGCTGAGCTCCTCCATGCCTCTTATCAATTTGGTTGCCCTTCTCTGCACTTTCTCCAGTTCCCCGATATCCTTTTTGAGAACTGGTGCCCAAAACTGAACTGCATATTCCAGATGAGGTCTTACTAATGATTTGAACAGGGGCAAAATGATATCTCTCTCTCTGGAGTCCATACCTCTCTTAATACAAGAAAGGACTTTGCTCGCTTTGGAAACCGCAGCTTGGCATTGCATGCCATTATTGAGCCTAGGATCTACCAAAACCCCCAGATCCTTCTCCACTACGGATCCCCCCAGTTGTACTCCCCCTAGTATGTATGATGCATTCATATTCTTAGCCCCCAAGTGCATAACTTTACATTTATCAACATTAAACCTCATCTGCCACATAGTCGCCCAATTAGACAGAGCATTGAGGTCGGCTTGTAAATTGGCGACATCCTGTAAGGACGTTATTCCACTGCATAGCTTGGTGTCATCTGCAAAGACAGAAATGTTACTTTTGATCCCAGACCCAATATCATTTATAAAGATATTAAAAAGTAAGGGTCCCAGCACTGAACCTTGGGGTACACCACTGAGAACCTTAGACCATTCAGAGTAAGAATCATTAACCACTACTCTCTGAATTCTGTCTTTTAGCCAGTTTTCTATCCATTTACAAACTGATATTTCCAATCCTGTAGACTTTACCTTACCCAGATTTCTCACCCGACCTACAAAAGCGAAGAGCTAAGTTTGGAGAAATAAAACGTAAATTACAGCAGATGAAAATAACTTATGCACTGTTATATCCGGCAAGACTGAGGGTAAATGCATTAGAGGGGACGAGGTATTTTGATACACCCAAGGGGGTAACGGAGTGGTTACTAACTGGTAAAGGGAACCCATAGAAGGCATGGACACGGACTGCTTTATTTGGAATCCTAGGAGATGATACAAGCAAGCACAACCAAGCACAACTCACGCAGCACGCAGCACAAACCTTTTTTTTCCCCTCTCTTTTTTCCCTGCTCCCCTTTTTTTCCCTTTTTTTTTCTTTTTTAATGAGACTTTTTTTCCTTTTTCCTGTTTACACATAGGAGATAATAGGAAGACATTTGGAATACGAGGGAGGGGGAGGGGATGCGATTTGGAATGAGGGGAGCAAGGTGCATACTATCCCCTTTCATAAAGGGGAATTGCGAGGAACCCCCTATGTACGAGGGTTATTACTGTTTGTTTTTGTGTTATTGTTTTTGTAATATTTCTTTGTATGTGGGTTTTTTCTAGGAGGGAGGGAGGGAGGCGGGGGGAGAAAGAGGGACTCAAATCAGCGAATAACTAAGAGGGTTAAATTTCAAAAGATGGGTGTAAGGGATGGTCACAATAGTAAGCCCCAATTCAAGCCCAGAGAGGCGGTATAAGGGACACGTGAGATAGGAAGTAGGTATGAATGGTATGTATGGAATGGAAGGCTTGGAACGGTAGGCACAAAATATAACTATGGTTATAAAAAGTAAAAATTCGCGCTAGGTGCAAAGTGATTTAAAAAAAAAAATAAATGAATATGTCCCTTAAAGAAACCTGCTGCTAAACACCAAAAAAACCTTTGATATAAGGTACAAACAAAATGAGTATACAAAAATAGTGTAGCGCTGGAAAAAACTGTATATATCTATACAGTTGAAATTAAATACGTGAAAAAAGTATCAAAAACACTAATAAAACAATGCAAATAAACCAATCAAGTTCATAAGTGCCCGTGAAGAAAGAAGATTATCAAATAAATGTGTAGAGGATTTCCTCTATATTGATGATAAGAGTTCCACAGAGAAGATATCCGATGAAGCTGGTAAGTGCTATTCCAACAATAAGTGAAGATCCCGCCACCAAAGTGAGAAATGAAGGCTTACCAGACAGCCTGCGACCGCCCTTCTCAGGGGGGTCAAAACAAGCTTAGTAGAGCGATGTTCACTCCATGGAAGGCAGAGAAATTCCAGTGAAGACACTTCATCCACAATAGGCGAGTCTCCAGAGACGTGTCTGCACAGCTGATCCAAATCGGAGATGAAAAACACTCTTGATTGATCAGAGTGAATAATCCTCAGCAGTTAAAACGATGTCCAAAGAGAAGAAAGATGCGCATGCATTGCGCACGCGCGAATCAGCCTTTGACAGAAACTCTGAGCTTTTTTATTTCCTTGCAAGGATTTTCTCGTTTTATCATTATTTTTATACCTATGTGAGAGCTGTTTTCTCTCCTGTTCATTTCTAATAAAACTTCCCTGATGAATGCTACACTATGGAAAGTTTTTCTTTCTTCTCTTTGGACATCGTTTTAACTGCTGAGGATTATTCACTCTGATCAATAAAGAGTGTTTTTCATCTCCGATTTGGATCAGCTGTGCAGACACGTCTCTGGAGACTCGCCTATTGTGGATGAAGTGTCTTCACTGGAATTTCTCTGCCTTCCATGGAGTGAACATCGCTCTACTAAGCTTGTTTTGACCCCCCTGAGAAGGGCGGTCGCAGGCTGTCTGGTAAGCCTTCATTTCTCACTTTGGTGGCGGGATCTTCACTTATTGTTGGAATAGCACTTACCAGCTTCATCGGATATCTTCTCTGTGGAACTCTTATCATCAATATAGAGGAAATCCTCTACACATTTATTTGATAATCTTCTTTCTTCACGGGCACTTATGAACTTGATTGGTTTATTTGCATTGTTTTATTAGTGTTTTTGATACTTTTTTCACGTATTTAATTTCAACTGTATAGATATATACAGTTTTTTCCAGCGCTACACTATTTTTGTATACTCACAAAATATAACTACACCTTCTTTTACCACGTTGACACCAAGAAATCACAGCAAGGATATGTCAACAAGTTTAAACACGGTTTATTATCTAAGGATACACCACAAAATGTTTATGTTTATGTTTATTAGAAGTGAAAATTAAATGATTAGTAGGGCACAGACAAAAAAGTTAACTGTATGTTCCTGGAATGTTCGGGGCCTGGGAGATCCAGGGAAAAAAATAGCAGTTCTATCAATGGTAAGAATTTATGGGTCTGCAATTCTATGTCTCCAGGAGACACATCTCACAAATATCTCCATACCTCAATTGGGGTGGGGAGATTTTCGAACCCAGTACCACTCTGTTCACACGTCTTATTCTAGGGGGGTGAGCATTTTTATTAAGTCGGCAATAATGTTTAACTGTATACAGAGTAAGATTGATGAATTAGGATGTTACGTTTTCTTACACTCTAAGATAGAGAATAGAACTTATATACTGGCTAACGTGTATATCCCTCCCCCTTTTAACATCACGGTCTTGCGTAGCTTGGTGGAGTTTGTTCTGGATAGGCCGGGTGTATCGGTGATCATTATGGGGGATTTTAATACGGTCTTAGACCGGGAACTGGACAGATTCCCCCGTACGATGCAACCGGACAAAGTAAGGGATGATAGATTATCCCAGTTTCAGCTATGAGTAAGCACTAGATTATAGTGCGAAACGCGTTGGCTGTTTGTCCCCTATCTTTCTGTGATTTGTAGTGCTTTTTATCCTTTTACAAATAAAGGCAACCGTCAAGGTTTTTTTGGTGTGCGGCTGTCCACATTTTCTTTTTTCTATTTGCCTTGTGCATTGCCAGCACCCACGGCTTCCTGAGAGAACATTGATTGCTGCAGCATATTCACCTGGAGCGGTAACTCCCTTTCCTCCAGTTTCTGGGAGAGTTAGGTTTGAGGGACATATAGAGAATCCTGAGTCCCGGCAATACTCGTGCTTTTCCAGAACACATTCCACTCTGTCAAGAATTGATTTAGTTTTAGGAAACGAGGAGGCGATGCCTATGGTAAAGAATGTGAGTTATATGACAAGGGGATTGTCAGACCATTCCCCGATGACAGTTATTTTGGAGATGGGGGAAGGTAACTATCTGAGAGAGGGGAGAATAAGTCCACACTGGATGGAATTAATGGAAGACCCGCAGGAGGTACTAAGAGCTATTAGGGAATTCATTGAAATAAACCAAGGCACTGCATCAGAGGGAATAGTGTGGGACACACTGAAGGCCTTTTTCCGAGGTATAATGATACAACAAATATCAAAAATAAAAAAAACAATCTAGGGAGGATGAGAGAAGGGCCAGTGAAAGAGTCACAAAAACAGAAGAACAATACATTGATGACCCAACACCTAACAGCCTTAGAGCATGGACAGAAGCACAGCAGAACTATCACTTAACAATGCTCAGGAAAGTAGAGAGCAAGCTAATTTTTCAAAAGCAATTAGCATTTGCGGAGGTTGAAAGTGCAGGCCGAATGCTTGCCCACCTAGTTAAGATGAACTCACCCACATCGATGGTCCCAGTGATTAGGGCAGGGGAGGACAACATATCCTCCCATACACCAGAGATAGTGGACAGATTCCGGGACTATTACGTAGATTTATACAGCTCCCGACAGGAGGAAATGAGGGAAGAAATTGCCAATTTTTTTGGAAAGCTGACGATCCCCTCGCTGTCTGAGATAGTCAGGGGGGAATTAGATAAGCCTATAACACTGGAAGAAATCCAACTGATGGTACAAGAAATGGCGGGCCAGAAATCCCCGGGGCCAGACGGCCTCCCGGTTGAGACCTACCGGCATTTTGGGAAGGTGCTGCTCCCGGAACTTATGAAAGTCCTAAACTGGTCAATGACGAAGGGAGAACTCCCTTCATCTATGATGGAATCCACTATAATAGTAATTCATAAAGAGGGAAAAGATCCACTTAATACCTCTTCATATAGACCCATATCCTTATTAAATTCGGACATAAAAATATTGTCAAAAGTCCTGGCAGCTAGATTAAACAAAGTAATAGAGAAATTAGTCCATCCTGACCAATCAGGATTTATACCTGGTAGAGTCACTAATATAAACATAAGGCGAGTATACCTGAATCTGCAGATTCCAACAGACGAGGATGGAAGGAGAGCAATCTTGTCATTAGATGCTGCTAAGGCTTTCAAATGCCTTAAATGGCAATACTTGTGGAGAGTCCTAAGGGAATTTCAAATCGGCCTGATCTTTACGAACTGGGTAAAGTTGCTATATAAATCACCAGAAGCCAAAGTAAAAGTGAACAACGCTCAATCTGATAGGTTTCGATTGCAGAGGGGAACGAGACAGGGGTGCCTGCTGTCCCCCCTTCTCTTTGCCCTTGCAATTGAATCTTTAGCAATAGCCCTTAGATTGGCCCCTGAGATAAGAGGGTTTAAAAGAGGTGAGTTAGAAGAGAAAGTGGTATTGTATGCGGACGACCTCCTTTTGTTTTTAGGAGACACGCAGAATTCTCTTAGGAAAGCTATGGAAGAAATCAAAAACTTTGGCCAATTTTCAGGACTTACTATAAATTGGGGAAAATCCACGCTGCTACCAGTGGATCCTTTAGAAAAAACCCTGCCGCAAGAGGCCGCACAAATCCAAATAGCAAGCCAAATAAAATATTTAGGAATAAATATTACCAGAGACCCTAATCAATATATCACAAACAATATAGTTCCATTACTGATCAAATATAAGGAGAAAATTTAAGTATGGAAACGGCTCCCACTATCAGTGGCGGGACGCTGCAACTTAATAAAAATGGTGTGGATGCCGCAGCTTCTTTATGTCTTACAAAATTCCCCAGTGTGGATTTATAGAAAGTGGTTCCAAAAGATAGACACCATCTTCAGGGAACTAATTTGGAAAGCAGGGGTGGCAAGAATTCGATTAACCACTTAACGACCGCCCACTGTAAATATACGTGGCACGGACAGGCACAATCACGTACCTGTACGTGCCTGCCTTCGTATGGGTGGGGGGTCCGATCGGACCCCCCTCCGGTACAGTGAGTGGCCGGGATCGCTTCGGGAGCGATCCGTGATGAGGGGGCAGCCATTCGACTCTGGCCACCCCCTTGCGATCGCTCCCGGCGAATCAAATGCTTCCTCTGCCTGTGTAATGTTTACACAGGCAGGAGGAAGTGATGTCATCCCTCATGCGGCGCTCACATATACCAAGCGCCGCATGAGAGAAGACACACAGGTTAGTGCACAAACACTACACTAACACCAGCACACATAGGTACATAAATCGCCCCCCCAGACACCCCCAGATCACCCCCCAAGCCCCCAGTCACAGTGTCACTGATTGCAGTGACCATTTATTTAGTGATCACTGCAATCAGTGACATTTGTGACTGTAAAAGTGTCAGGGCAGTTCGTTTTAGGTCCAGTGTAGCCCCCTAACCCCCCCCTAATAAAGGTTTAACTCCTTGATCGCCCCCCAGGTAACCCTTTCACCCCCTAGCACCGCCATCACTAAGCGATCATTTTTCTGATCACTGTTTTAGTGTCGGTGATGCCGATAGGTAGCCAGTTATTTTTTTTAGGTTCGCCGCAGGTTTTTATAGCGTCGGGTACCCCCATATATTACCTAATAAAGGTTTAACCCCTTGATCGCCCCCCAAGTAACCCTTTCACCCCCTAGCACCGCCGTCACTAAGCAATCGTTTTTCTGATCGCTGTTTTAGTGTCGGTGATGCCGATAGGTAGCCAGTTATTTTTTTTAGGTTCGCCGCAGGTTTTTATAGCGTCGGGTACCCCCATGTATTACCTAATAAAGGTTTAACCCCTTGATCGCCCCCCCAGGTAACCCTTTCACCCCCTAGCACCGCTGTCACTAAGCGATCGTTTTTCTGATCGCTGTCTTAGTGTCGGTGATGCCGATAGGTAGCCAGTTATTTTTTTTTAGGTTCGCCGCAGGTTTTTATAGCGTCGGGTACCCCCATATATTACCTAATAAAGGTTTAACCCCTTGATCGCCCCCCCAGGTAACCCTTTCACCCCATTTTGCCAGTGTCACTAAGCGATCGTTTTTCTGATCGCTGTCTTAGTGTCGAAAATTCCGATAGGTAGCCAGTTTTTTTTTTAGGTTCGCGGACGGTTTTTATAGCGTCGGGTACCCCCATATATTACCCAATAAAGGTTTAACCCCTTGATCGCCCCCCCAGGTAACCCTTTCACCCCCTAGCACCGCTGTCACTAAGCGATCGTTTTTCTGATCGCTGTCTTAGTGTCGGTGATGCCGATAGGTAGCCAGTTATTTTTTTTAGGTTCGCTGCAGGTTTTTATAGCGTCGGGTACCCCCATATATTACCTAATAAAGGTTTAACCCCTTGATCGCCCCCAGGTAACCCTTTCACCCCCTAGCACCGCCGTCACTAAGCAATCATTTTTCTGATCGCTGTTTTAGTGTCGGTGATGCCGATAGGTAGCCAGTTATTTTTTTTAGGTTCGCCGCAGGTTTTTATAGCGTCGGGTACCCCCATATATTACCAAATAAAGGTTTAACCCCTTGATCGCCCCCCAGGTAACCCTTTCACCCCCTAGCACCGCCGTCACTAAGCAATCGTTTTTCTGATCGCTGTTTTAGTGTCGGTGATGCCGATAGGTAGCCAGTTATTTTTTTTAGGTTCGCCGCAGGTTTTTATAGAGTCGGGTACCCCCATGTATTACCTAATAAAGGTTTAACCCCCTGATTGCCCCTAGTTAACCCTTTCACCAGTGATCACCATATAAGTGTTACGGGTGACGCTGGTTAGTTAGTTTGCTTTTTATAGTGTCAGGGCACCCGCCGTATATAACCCAATAAAGGTTTAACCCCCTGATCGCCCGGCGGGTGATATCAATTAGGTTTTAGCGTCAGAGAGGGTCTGCGTCACACCCCAGGCAGCGTCAGGTTAGTGCCAGTAGCGCTAACACCCACGCGTGAAGCATACACCTCCCTTAGTGGTATAGTATCTGAACAGATCAATATCTGATCTGATCAGATCTATACTAGCATCCCCAGCAATTTAGGGTTCCCAAAAACGCAGTGTTAGCGGGATCAGCCCAGATACCTGCTAGCACCTGCGTTTTGCCCCTCCGTCCAGCCCAGGCCACCCAAGTGCAGTATCGATCGATCACTGTAACTTACAAAACACAACACACATAACTGCAGCGTTCACAGAGACAGGCCTGATCCCTGCGACTCCAGTGCTGTAGGAGGTGATTTCACCACCACAGTTTAAAAAAAAAAGCATATATGCCGAAGCATGGGGGCAGCAGGGGCGGAGGAGCGATTTTGCTCCTAATGCCGCGTACATACGGTCTAAATTCTGACGGAGGCTTGCCCGTGGAAAAGTCCGACCATGTGTGTGCGGCATAACTTTTGCGGGAGGATGCCCCCATGCTTCGGCATATATAAATGGTGCATGTATGCCCATCATTAGAAGTGGGTAAATGAAGGGAGGTATTCTAATGGTGGGCATACCCACCGATCAATCTCTTTTTTCGTTCAGCCAACAGGCTGCATGAAAAAAAAGATTACAATACATGTCCAACAAGGACCAGCAACGTACTGGTATGTTGCTGGACTTTGAATGGTTATACCAGATTGATGCCTGCGAGTTTAGGCATCATCTTGGTATCATTCTTTTCAGCCAGCGGCCGGCTTTCATGTAAAAGCAATCCTAGTGGCTAATTAGCCTCTGGACTGCTTTTACTAACAGTGGGAGGGAATGTCCCCCCCCGGATATAAAAAGCGCCATTGGCATCTCCAGATCCCACATAGGCTCACTGTTCAGGAACCAGCAGCCCAATACATCAGGGGGCCCGCTGCCACGTAGGGCTCGACGGGATCGTTAATGAAGTGCTAAGCCAGAGACACCCAGGACTGACAGATAAGTTTTTTTTCCCTTTTCCATCCCATCGCATTTCCTTTTTCCATCACATTCTCCACATTTAACTGTTTGTGTCTGTGCCACCCCTTGTTCGCTACCCACTGCCGCCTTTTCAACAGCTTACCACGGACCTCAGGCTCGGCTACATGTGGGATCCACTTGTCTTAGATTCTGCCCCTCCGTTTGTTTTTGCCCACCTCTCAGCCTTGCCTGCTTCAGATAGACTCACTACGCCTTCACGGATTCAGAGCACCCCTTCTCGGGTATTTCCGCAGATCCAGGTGATCAGACTATAAGTTACCCGGAGATTCGGCAATATGCAGTAGGACGGTTGACTCATGGACATTGAACAGCCCACCTGATTACCCCTGATCCTCTCATCCCCCCAGCCTAACTGAGCTGCGCAACCCCACGGACCATCCGATTCTGAGGTCTCCGGATCAGGCTTTCCTGGCCGACCTGTCCCTCTCCTCTCCACACCTTTTAATGAGGCTTCTATATGATGCGAACTGCTATGCCCCAACACCAGCTCTTAGCCACATGAATACATCGGAAGATTCGCATCGCGACCATGGAGCCCTGCTGGGAGAACAATGTGCACAGACTTTCCGGCTGGATTCCTTTCTGCCTTTGCCCCACTGCTCTTGTCTAACTGCACCCTTAGCTGCTGCCCCACTATGTAGGCACGTTCACCCCCGGCTCTGTTGGAGGTGAGATCATATGGACTAAAGTATGAATGAATGCGTATTTTTCATGCTCCCGTGCTGCCCCTCCTGTTCTTTTTCCTTCACCTTCTCTCCTTGTATATCCGTTTCACCCTGCCTCTCTATCCCCGAGGTGACTTTTTTATTTTTCAGATGGTATTTACACCTAGATGACATGAAGCTGAAAGGGAATTTCCACATGATACATGCCGCGGACCTTTCCTCAGCCCTACACTGCCCTCTTCTGGCCATACTTTGGTATTACACAAACACATGCCATGGGAACCTGGTAGGCTCTTTAAAGTTCAACTCTCTGGTTTGTGTGCCTGGATGCAGGTTATCAGTAGACCTGACCTGGTCCCTTTATATAGATGTTGCCCTCTTTGGTTGTCCCCCTAAAGACACGAAATACCTACTTCTTCCCCGCTAATTCTGAGAGGGGGACACCTCTCAGGTATTCTGACAGGCTACATGTATTCCTCTGACACCAACGTGCCTCCTACTTACTTGCTGGTCTCTCTCTTTATCATGCCTTTCTCTTTCATTTCTTTTCCCCTTTCGTTTACTCACTTTGCTTTATCTTTACCTTCTTCTTTTGTTAATGGCACTTTCCACAGGTTTAGCTAAGTAGATGCATATACACCCCCCCCCCCTCTTATTGTTATATCACAATGGTGCCCTGTTGACATAAGTACAGTATGTTTTATGTTTGATACATGTTTAGGTTTATACGTTGTGATCTTTCAGCCTGGGTCCTATAATGTTAAGGTTATTAAGCACTTCCATTTCTCTGGAGTTTTTTGTTGACACCTGTTGGTGATATATCCTCGAACCACCAAACACGTCACTCAATACCTCACCAGGTACTTACGGGCAGATGTGCTGAAAGTATGTGTCTCGCCGGCTGGTTATGGAGACTGCCTTTGTAATATACACATCACGGGCTCCCAGACTGAGTTTCTTTCCCAAAGCCCCCTGGATCCAATTCGACCATGAGCACTTTAGTCCCCACACGCTCTTCTACTGACGATCTTCTAGCTAGCCGTCTGTCAGAACACTTCACTCCATTACTCGTTCACGACAAACCACCACCCACGCAGTGGCTCTCTCCTGAGCAGTCTTTTCTCATGGTACTCCTTCTCCTACACACCACTGAATATTCCCGGCTGTTCCGCTTAGGCGGCATCCCCCAAATTTGGACAGGTGAGCTAGATCTCACCTGTCGCCGGTACTCACCCTACCACTTCCCGTATACTACCCCACTCGTACATCTATAAATTTTCCCTCTTCTAACCTTCCCCCGAATATCTATACCCAACCCCACTTAGCTTGCTTTACTTCTCTTGACTCAATCCCCTGATCTAGTTCTCACTCCCTCCATACCCCGACCCGCACTCGTACCCCTGCCACAGCTCCCGGAGTCTCCACACACCGAAGTCCAATAACGTCTCTAGAGCATCAGTCATGACTTCCATGTCTAAAATTGTCGACAAACTTCTTCTCAAGGTCGTATCCCTCAACACGCGAGGCCTTAACATCCCTGAACGCCGTTCCCAGCTCCTTCTCACTATGCACCGCAACAAAGCAGATATTGTTTTTCTACAGGAAACGCATTTTCGCACTGACTCGACCCCAAACCTACAGAATTATCACTATCCTACCGCGTTTCATGCCGCAAATGCTGCTTCCAAGTCAAAAGGGGTCTCTATATTAGTAGCGAAAAACTGTCCTTTTCAACCCACTGATACTTTGGCAGACGTAGGTGGTCGTTATCTATTCCTTAAAGGGATGCTTTATGGTCATACGGTCACGCTTGCCAATGTCTACGCCCCAAATTCTCAACAGGTTTCCTTCTTCCAAAACACCACCAAAGATCTCGCTGTATTCAAGGAAGGCATCCTTTTACTGGGAGGGGACTTTAATGTCCCGCTCAACCCACTCCAAGACACTTCCAGAGGCACTTCCTCTCTTCCTTATGCTGCTCTCAAATCCATTAAATCCCAGCTCCAGAATCTATTACTTCACGATACCTGGCGCACTCTCAACCCCAACGGTAGGGATTATACCTTCTTCTCCGCGCCTCACAACAAATATTCTCGGATAGATTATCTATTCCTCTCTCAGGCAGACCTACCCACTCTAAAACATGCATCTATTGATCCCATGTTCCTCTCTGACCATCATCCCATCTCCTTGACAATAGCGCTCCCGGAAACACGTCCTCGCCCACCTTCATGGAAACTTGATCTCTCCCTGCTCACGGACCCGTCCGTCTCGGCCGAAGTTGTACTTCGTCTTAAGCAATATTTCGAAGAGAACAAGTCGACTGACACCTCCTCCCTTATCACATGGGAGGCACACAAATGTGTCATAAGGGGCACCCTGCTAGCAGCAGCGGCCAAGAGGAATCGAGAAAAAAGGAAGAGTGTACAGGACCTCACCGAGCGAATCAGAAAGCTAGAGGGAACACATAAACGTTCGCAGGCCCTAGACACCCTAAAGGCTCTCGTGCAATCTAGAACAGAGTTGTTAGAAATAATGGACAAACAAATCAGACGCAAGTTCATTCTCTCCCAAAGGGTATTTTATGAATTTAGTAATAAAGCAGGGAAGCTTCTGGCTAAAGCACTTCATGACAAGAGAGCATTCACGACTGTTCACTCATTGACGGACCCCAGGGGCCACAAATTCACAAGACACCTGACATAGCCGAGCAATTTGTGACTTATTACTCACAACAGTATAACTTACACCCTCCAGATCCATCCACGGACAGTACACTGAGAAAACAGGCTACTAGGGACTTTCTGACACTATACAGCCCCAACCCACTTCCGGATACGCTGACTCAGGACTTAGACGCCCCCTTGACCAACGAAGAGGCGATACTCGCGTTGAAACAAATGAAACCAGGAAAGAGCCCAGGACCTGACGGTCTACCAGCCGGATACTATAAGACGTATACTGACATACTTACCCCCTTCTTTTTATCTGCTTTCAACTCGTTTGCCTCCCCCATTACACCTCCGCGGGACATGCTCACAGCCCACATAACAGTGATACCCAAGCCAGGTAAAGATCACTCCTTGGTCACAAACTACAGGCCCATTTCATTATTAAATGTCGACCTCAAATGGTACGCTAAAATGCTCACAAACCGACTCCTCCCCCTCTTACCTCAGCTAATAGACTTGGATCAGGTAGGTTTCATCCCTGGTAGAGAAGCGAGGGACAATACGCTGAAAGCCATCAACATTCACCATTGGCTCACAAAAAATCATAGACAGGGATTCATGCTTTCCCTTGACGCGGAGAAGGCATTCGACAGAGTGGCCTGGGATTATATGGCGGAAGTCTTGCAGTTCTTAGGCCTTCCCCAACGCATGATTCATTTCATCCTTACACTCTATGCTAATCCCACTGCTAGAGTGAGAGTCAACGGCCACCTGTCGGATGCTTTCCCCATGTCTAACGGAACACGCCAAGGTTGCCCCCTCTCCCCGCTTATCTTTGTCCTCACCCTGGAACCTCTTTTACGACGTCTTAGAGCCAACACTGATGTAAAGGGGATTGACATAAACCATCACACTTACAAACTGGCTGCCTTCGCAGACGACATCCTTCTCTTTCTGAAAGAACCTCTTACCACAATACCAAACTTACTTAAAGATTTCCAAAATTTTAATTATCTAACCAATCTACAAATAAATTTCGGGAAGTCTATCGCCCTAAATGTCTCCTTACCCCCCGATGTCTGCTCACAGTCCAAAGCTAATTTCCCTTTTAAATGGAACAATCACTCGATCACATATCTAGGCATCCAGCTCTCCTCCTCCCTAATAGACCTATACTCCTCTAACTATCTACCGTTGCTACAAAACATAATAAAAGATCTGAAAAGGTGGTCTACTGGGCTCTTTTCCTGGTTTGGCAGGGCGGCCATAATCAAAATGAATGTTCTGCCTAGAATCCTTTATTTGTTACAGACTGTCCCGATCAAAATCCCTCCCGCTTTCTTTGCAACATATCGGAAAGCATGCACTGATTTTATCTGGGGAGGAAAGCGACCGAGAATTAGTTATGATAGACTTACGATCCCTAAACTCAAAGGAGGCATTGGCCTCCCAGATCTCCGTCAGCATCAGCAGGCATGCCATCTAGCCAGGATTGTGGATTGGAACATCCACCCTAAAACCAAAGCCTGGGTCCAACTAGAGCATTCTTTTTCGAATGTCCCTCTCTGCCAAACCCCTTGGATTGGGCTGAAACACTCCCATGTTTCGTGTAGAGATCACCCCCTTATTTTCCCTACGCTCACCTCCTTCCGTGATGCGTGCAACAAATATCAAATCTCCTCTAATTTAGGACCAATGACACCTCTTAGACATAACCCGGACTTTACGCCGGGACAGTCTTCCTCCTTTCTCTCGGACGTATGGCCCCACACACACGTCCGTGCTGAAAACTCCTTTGAGGAGGGTCGCCTAGTATCCCACACTACCTTAGCCTCTAGAATGACAACAGGCTCCTTCCCCTTTTGGACATATGTCCAAATCAGGCATTTTTTTGAACGACCCAGTCCCAAACCTGTCTGGTCGCGACGACTCACCCCTTTTGAATTGCTTTGTCTGAGCGATGTACCTTTGATTCACTTGATATCTAGTACGTATGCGCTCTTTTTCTCCAACATACGACCCAAGCTGAACTGAGCTAGTCATAAGTGGGAGAACGAACTCGCCATTGATCTATCGGACCAAGAATGGGAAAACGCTTATACTTGTATGCACAAGGGGTCAGTCAATGCTCATACACAGGAAAATGCGTTCAAAGTCTACTCGAGATGGTACAGAACCCCCCTGAGATTGCACCACATATATCCCTCACACTCCCCGCTCTGTTGGAGATGTGGGACCGATATAGGCTCACTTCAGCACATATGGTGGACATGTTCTAAAATACAATCTTTCTGGAAGGAAGTCCACCGCCTTATCAATCATATTACCACCTATAGATTAGATTATTCACCGGCGCAATTCTTACTCCATCATTCCAACTTACCGCTAAAAACCTATATACGATCCTTGGCCTTGCATTTGATCAACGCAGCTAAACTATGCATCCCAGCGAAATGGCGCTCTACTGAGCCACCTTCTATTTTGGATTGGTTCCAGCGCATACACAAAACAGCTGAAATGGAGGAACTGATACACCAGGCTCGTGACACACCCTCTAAATACACGCAATCTTGGGCATGCTGGCTACAATTTACCACTACGGACGAGTATAAAGGATATGTTACATGAGGGCCCTTCGGGAGCTGTGGTGGGAAGATGAGTTCATTGGAGATTCGCCTCTTCAATCTCCCCTCCCCCCCCACCCTGCCCAATCTTTCCTGATTTCTTCCTCTACCGACCTTCACCCACCTATACTACTTCGCAATATCGATATGCCTAATCTTCTTAAAAATGTCCTTCCTAGACCTCTTGCTTACCAACGTACCCATCTCTCACCCGACCCCCCTGCACGTACCTGTTATGTTCCCCCCCCCCGTCACTCCCTGTAATTTTTCACTCGCTTTTTGGATACCAGACTCACCCTCCGTAATCCTACCCCCAACTTTTACACTTGGTACCTGCATTGGATTCACATCTCACCCCCATATAATTGTTGCTACTACTGACAGGTCTTGTGCACCAGGTTATATATATTACTGACAAGTGATAGATACACGAGTATTTGTTCTGGTGCCCTTATTTGCCATGTTGGACGGCTGCGCCTGCCACTATCTTTCGTTTGTTTTGTGGCTGCGTCCACTATCATATCACTTGTTGTACACTTTGTTTTCAAACTCAATAAAACTTGATTTAAAAAAAAAAAAAAAGCGCCATTGGGAAATTGGGAAAGCATTTTATCACACCGATCTTGGTGTGGTCAGATGCTTTGAGGGCAGAGGAAAGATCTAGGGTCTAATAGACCCAGTTTTAAAAAAAAAAGAGTACCTGTCACTACCTATTGCTATCATAGGGGATATTTACATTCCCTGAGATAACAATAAAAATGATAAAAAACAAAAAATATGGAAGGAACAGTTTAAAAATAAAATAAAAAAGCAAAATTAATAATAAAAAAAAAAAAAAAAAGCACCCCTGTCCTGCCCTGCTCTTGCGCAATGGCGAACGCAAGCGTCGGTCTGCCGTCATATGTAAACAGCAATTGCACCATGCATGTGAGGTATCACCGCGAAGGTCAGATCGAGGGCAGTCATTTTAGCAGTAGACCTCCTCTGTAAATCTAACGTGGTAACCTGTAAAGGCTTTTAAAGGCTTTTAAAAATGTATGTAGTTTGTCGCCAATGCGCGTTTGTGGGAAATTTTAAGCATGTCGTGTTTGGTATCTATGTACTCGGCCTAAAATCATCTTTTTTATTTCATCAAACATTTGGGCAATATAGTGTGATTTAGTGCATTAGAATTATAAAAAGTGTATGTATTTTTTCCCCAAAAAATGCGTTTGAAAAATCGCTGCGCAAATACTGTATGGAAAAAAAATGCAACACCCACCATTTTAATCTGTAGGGCCTTTGCTTTAAAAAAATATATAATGTTTGGGGGTTCAACATAATTTTCTTGCAAAAAAAAATATGTTTTCATGAAAACAAAAAGTGTCAGAAAGGGCTTTGTCTTCAAGTGCTTAGAAGAGTGGATGTAAAGCCTCATACACACGGCTGAAAATCTCGTCAAGAAAAAACACGTCGTTTTTCTTGACGAGATTCTTGGACAAGAAACCTGTCCCGGCCGAGTGTACACACGCTCGATCCAAAGAACCCGCGGTTCTTTGAATGGAGCGAACGCGGTGACGTCATCGACTACGACGAGCGTGCGCTCGTCACATTCAATGCCGTCGCCGCCATCTTGCTACACCCTATCTATGCCTAGGAAGCTACCGCGCATGCGTCGAAGTCATTTCGAGCATGCGCGGGCTTCCCGGAGGACAGGTAAGTGTACACACACACAATTTTCTCGTCGAGAAACAGGCTGATGGGAATCTCGACGAGAAAATAGAGAGCAGGTTCTCTATATTTCTTTAAAACTTATAACAAACACAATCAAATCCCTGGGTAGGATAATGAAAGTTTTCTATAGCAGCGCTCAGGTGGTCAATACACTCCCTTGTCCACTCACGCCAAAATGTATTCAGCCACATGTTTTTAGTAAAAAAATGTCAATAAGCGTATATTTATTGGTTTGCGCAAAAGTTATAGAGTTTACAAACTAGGGTACATTTTCTGAAATTTACACAGCTTTAAATTTATGACTGCCTATCTCATTTCTTGAGGTGCTAAAATGACAGGGCAGTACAAAACCCCCCCCTAAATGACCCCATTTTGGAAAGTAGACACCCCAAGGAAATTGCTGAGAGGCATGTTGAGCCCATTGAATTTTTTATTTTTTTGTCCCAAGTGATTGAATAATGACTAAAAAAAAAAAAAAAAAATTACAAAAAGTTGTCACTAAATGATATATTGCTCACACATGCCATGGTTATATGTGGAATTACACCCCAAAATACATTTTTCTGCTTCTCCTGAGTACGGGGATACCACATGTGTGGGACTTTTTAGGAGCCTAGCCGCGTACGGGACCCCGAAAACCAAGCACCGCCTTCAGGATTTCTAGGCACAAATTTTTGATTTCACTCCTCACTTCCTATCACAGTTTCGAAGGCCATAAAATGCCAAAATCGCACAAAACCCCCCCAAATGACCCCATTTTGGAATATAGACACCCCAAGCTATTTGCTGAGAGGAATGGCGAGTATTTTACAGCTCTCATTTGTTTTTGAAAATGAAGAAAGAAAATATATATATATATATATTTTTTTTCAATTTTCAAAACTTTGTGACAAAAAGCGAGATCTGCAAAATACTCACAATACCTCTCAGCAAATAGCTTGGGGTGTCTACTTTCCAAAATGGGGTCATTTGGGGGGGTTTTGTGCTATCTGGGCATTCCATGGCCTCCGAAACTGTGATAGGCAGTGAGAAGTGAAATCAAAAATTTACACCCTTAGAAAGCCTGAAGGCGGTGCTTGGTTTTTGGGGTCCTGTACATGGCTAGGCTCCCAAAAAGTCTCACACATGTGGTATCCCCGTACTCAGGAGAAGCAACAGAATGTATTTTGGGGTGTAATTCCACATATGCCCATGGCATGTTTGAGCAATATATCATTTAGTGACAACTTTGTGCAAAAAAAAAAAAAAAATTGTCGTTTTTTCCGCAACTTGTGTCAACATATAAAATATTCCATGGACTCGACATGCCTCTCAGTATATAGCTTGGGGTGTCTACTTTCCAAAATGGGGTCATTTGGGGGGGTTTTGAACTGTTCTGGCATTTTATACACAACATTAGGAAGCTTACATCCACTCTTCTAACCACTTGAAGACAAAGCCCTTTTTGACACTTTTTGTTTACATGAAAACATTTTTTTTTTGCAAGAAAATTATGTTGAACCCCCAAACATTATATATATTTTTAAAGCAAAGTCCCTACAGATTAAAATGGTGGGTGTTGCATTTTTTTTTCTACACAGTATTTGCGCAGCGATTTTTCAAACGCATTTTTTGGGTTAAAAAATACACTTTTTTTAATTTTAATGCACTAAAACACACTATATTGCCCAAATGTTTGATGAAATAAAAAAGATGATCTTAGGCCGAGTACATAGATACCAAACACGACATGCTTTAAAATTTCGCACAAACGCGCATTGGCGACAAACTACATACATTTTTAAAAGCCTTTAAAAGCCTTTACAGGTTACCCCAGTAGATTTACAGAGGAGGTCTACTGCTAAAATGATTGCCCTCCATCTGACATTCGCGGTGATACCTCACATGCATGGTGCAATTGCTGTTTACATATGACGCCAGACCGACGCTTGCGTTCGCCATTGGGCAAGAGCAGGGCAGGACAGGGGTGCTTTTTTTTTTTCTTTTTTTTTTTATTATTAATTTTGCTTTTTTATTTTATTTTTAAATTGTTCCTTCCAAGTATTTTTTTTTTATCATTTTTATTGTTATCTCAGGGAATGTAAATATCCCCTATGATAGCAATAGGTAGTGACAGGTACTCTTTTTTTGAAAAAACTGGGGTCTTCTAGACCCTAGATTTTTCCTCTGCCCTCAAAGCATCTGACCACACCAAGATCGGTGTGATAAAATGCTTTCCCAATTTCCCAATGGTGCTTTTTATATCCGGGGGGGGCATTCCCTCCCACTGCTTGTAAAAGCAGTCCAGAGGCTAATTAGCCGCTAGGATTGCTTTTACATGAAAGCCGGCCGCAGGCTGAAAAGAATGATACCAAGATGATACCTAAACCCGCAGGCATCATTCTGGTATAAACATTCAAAGTCCAGCAACATACCAGTACGTTGCTGGTCCTTGTTGGACATGTATTGTAATCTTTTTATTTCATGCAGCCAGTTGGCTGAACGAAAAAAGAGATTGATCGGTGGGTATGCCCACCATTAGAATACCGCCCTTCATCCACCCACTTCCAATGATGGGCATACACACACCATTTATATATGCCGAAGCATGGGGGCATCCTCCCGCAAAAAAGTTATGCCGCACACACATGGTCGGACTTTTCCACGGGCAAGCCTCCGTCGGAATTTCGACCGTATGTACGCGGCATTAGGAGCAAAATCGCTCCTCCGCCCCTGCTGCCCCAATGCTTCAGCATATTTGCTTTTTCTTTTTAACTGTGGTGGTGAAATCACCTCCTACAGCACTGGAGTCGCAGGGATCAGGCCTGTCTCTGCGAACGCTGCAGTTATGTGTGTTTTTGTTTTGTAAGTGACAGTGATCAATCGATACTGCACTTGGGTGGCCTGGGCTGGAGGGAGGGGCAAAACGCAGGTGCCAGCAGGTATCTGGGCTGATCCCGCTAACACTGCGTTTTTGGGAACCCTAAACTGCTGGGGACGCTAGTATAGATCTGATCAGATCAGATATTGATCTGTTCAGATACTATACCACTAAGGGGGGTGTATGCTTCACGCGTGGGTGTTAGCATTACTGGCACTAACCTGACACTGCCTGGGGTGTGACTCAGACCCTCTCTGACGCTAAAACCTAATTGATATCACCCGCCGGGCGATCAGGGGGTTAAACCTTTATTGGGTTATATACACGGCGGGTGCCCTGACACTATAAAAAGCAAACTAACTAACCAGCGTCACCCGTAACACTTATATGGTGATCAATGGTGAAAGGGTTAACTAGGGGCAATCAGGGGGTTAAAACCTTTATTAGATAATATATGGGGGTACCTGACGCTATAAAAACCTGCGGCGAACCTAAAAAAAATTACCAGCTACCGATCTGCATCACCGACACTAAGACAGCGTTTAGAAAAACGATTGCTTAGCGACAGTGGTGATGGGGGTGAAACGGTTACCTGGGGGGGCGATCAAGGGGGTTAAACCTTTATTAGATAATATATTGGGGTACCTGACGCTATAAAAACATGCGGCGAACCTAAAAAAAAATACTGGCTATGATCTGCATCACCGACACTAAGACAGCGTTTAGAAAAACCAATTGCTTAGCGACAGTGGTGATAGGGGGTGAAAGGGTTACCTGGGGGGCGATCAAGGGGGTTAAACCTTTATTAGATAATATATTGGGGTACCTGACGCTATAAAAACCTGCGGCGAACCTAAAAAAAATTACCGGCTACCGATCTGCATCACAGACACTAAGACAGCGTTTAGAAAAACGATCGCTTAGTGACAGTGGTGATAGGGGGTGAAACGGTTACCTGGGGGGCGATCAAGGGGGTTAAACCTTTATTAGATAATATATTGGGGTACCTGACGCTATAAAAACATGCAGCGAACCTAAAAAAAATTACTGGCTACGATCTGCATCACCGACACTAAGACAGCGTTTAGAAAAACAATTGCTTAGCGACAGTGGTGATAGGGGGTGAAAGGGTTACCTGGGGGGCGATCAAGGGGGTTAAACCTTTATTAGATAATATATTGGGGTACCTGACGCTATAAAAACCTGCGGCGAACCTAAAAAAAATTACCGGCTACCGATCTGCATCACAGACACTAAGACAGCGTTTAGAAAAACGATCGCTTAGTGATAGTGGTGATAGGGGGTGAAAGGGTTACCTGGGGGGCGATCAAGGGGGTTAAACCTTTATTAGATAATATATTGGGGTACCTGACACTCTAAAAACCTGCGGCGAACCTAAAAAAAATTACTGGCTGCCGATCGGCATCACTGACGCTAAGACAGCGATCAGAAAAATGATCGCTAAGCGACAGTGGTGATAGGGGGTGAAAGGGTTATCTGGGGGGTGATCAGGGGGTTAAACCTTTATTAGGGGGGTTAGGGGGCTACACTGGACCTAAGACTAAACTTTGGTGACACTTTTACAGTCACAAATGTCACTGATTGCAGTGATCACTAAATAAATTGGTCACTGCAATCAGTGACACTGTGACTGGGGGCTGGGGGGGTGATCTGGGGGGTGATCTGGGGTGTCTGGGGGGGCCTGGGGGGGGGGCGATTTATGTCCCTATGTGTCCTGGTGTCAGTGTAGTGTTGTGTGCACTGACCCGATGTCTTCTCTTGTACGGCGCTCGGTATATGTGAGCGCCGCACCAGAGATGACATCACTTCCTCCTGCTCCCTCTGTCTGACACAGACAGAGGGGGCATTTCCATTCGCCGGGAGCGATCGCGAGGGGGTGGCCAGAAACGAATGGCTGCCCCCTCATCCCGGAACGCTCCCGGACACTTAGCCACCGCTCACTGTACAGAAGGGGGGTCCGATTGGACCCCCCAACTATACAAAGGCAATCACGTACACTCTACGTGATTGTGCCTGTCGGTGCCATTCTGCCGACGTATATATACAGTGAGCGGTCGTTAAGTGGTTAAGCGGCTGCTGATATAGATACATATAGTGAACATTTGGGTTAATGAATACGGTCACGTATTCATTGTAGTCTGTTATAAGTCACCTGTGAGCTTCTTTAGCGCTGGGATAGTGAAAGAAGGCCAGGGGAACTTCACTTTAATTTTCTCTACATTTCTTGTTGAGATTCTTGTTGGTTTTGTTGACGAGAAACCATACACACGAACGATTTTCTCGGCAAGAAAGCTATCTCGGCAGTTTGCTTGCCGAGAAACTCGTTCGTGTGTACGAGGCTGAAGCTTCTTAATGTTGTGTATAATATGCCAGGACAGTTCAAAACCCCCCCAAATGACCCCATTTTGGAAAGTAGACACCCCAAGCTATATACTGAGAGGCATGTCGAGTCCATTGAATATTTTATATGTTGACACAAGTTGCAGAAAAAGAACATTAATTTTTTTATTTTTATTTTTTTTGCACAAAGTTGTTATTAAATGATATATTGCTCAAACATGCCATGGGCATATGTGGAATTACACCCCAAAATACATTCTGTTGCTTCTCCTGAGTACGGGGATACCACTTGTGTGAGAATTTTTGGGAGCCTAGCCGCGTACGGGACCCCAAAAACCAAGCACCGCCTTCAGGCTTTCTAAGGGTGTAAATTTTTGATTTCACTCCTCACTGCCTATCACTGTTTCGGAGGCCATGGAATGCCCAGATGGCACAAACCCCCCCCCAAATGACCCCATTCTGGAAAGTAGACACCCCAAGCTATTTGCTGAGAGGTATGGTGAGTATTTTGCAGATCTCGCTTTTTGTCACAAAGTTTTGAAAATTGAAAAAAAAAAAAAAATTATTTTCTTTCTTCATTTTCAAAAACAAATGAGAGCTGTAAAATACTCACCATGCCTCTCAGCAAATAGCTTAGGTTTTCTACTTTCCAAAATGGGGTCATTTGGGGGGGTTTTGTGCTATTTTGGCATTTTATGGCCTTCGAAACTGTGATAGGTAGTGAGGAGTGAAATCAAAAATTTGTGCCCTTAGAAATCCTGAAGGCGGTGCTTGTTTTTCGGGGTCCCGTACGCGGCTAGGCTCCTAAAAAGTCCCACACATGTGGTATCCCCGTACTCGAGAGAAGCAGCAAAATGTATTTTGGGGTGCAATTTCACATATAACCATGGCATGTGTGAGCAATATATCATTTAGTGACAACTTTTTGTAATTTTATATTTTTTTGTCATTATTCAATCACTTGGGACAAAAAAAAAATATTCAATGGGTTCAACATGCCTCTCAGCAATTTCCTTGGGGTGTCTACTTTCTAAAATGGGGTCATTTGGGGGGGTTTTGTTCTATTTTGGCATTTTATGGCCTTCGAAACTGTGATAGGTAGTGAGGAGTGAAATCAAAAATTTGCGCCCTTAGAAATCCTGAAGGCGGTGCTTGGTTTTCGGGGGCCTGTACGCGGCTAGGCTCCCAAAAAGTCCCACACATGTGGTATCCCCGTACTTAGGAGAAGCAGCAAAATGTATTTTGGTGTGCAATTCCACATATAACCATGGCATGTGTGAGCAATATATCATTTAGTGACAACTTTTTGTATTTTTTTTTTTTTGTCATTATTCAATCACTTGAGACAAAAAAAAATATTCAATGGGCTCAACATGCCTCTTAGCAATTTCCTTGGGATGTCTACTTTCCAAAATGGGGTCATTTGGGGGGGGGGTTGTACTGCCCTGCAATTTTAGCACCTCAAGAAATGAGATAGGCAGTCATAAATTAAAAGCTGTGTAAATTCCAGAAAATGTACCCTAGATGGAAGACGCTATAACTTTTGCGCAAACCAATAAATATACGCTTATTGACATTTTTTTTACTAAAGACATGTGGCTGAATACATTTTGGCCTAAATGTATGACTAAAATTGAGTTTATTTGATTTTTCTTATAACAAAAAGTAAAAAATATCATTTTTTTTTCAAAATTTACAGTCTTTTTCCGTTTATATCGCAAAAAATAAAAATCGCAGAGGCAATCAAATACCATTAAAAGAAAGCTCTATTTGTGGGAAGAAAAGGACGCAAATTTTGTTTGGGTACAACATTGCATGTCCGCACAATTTACAGTTAAAGCAGTGCAGTGCCAAATTCTGAAAACACCTCTGGTCCTTTAGCTACAAAATGGTCCGGGGCTTAAGTGGTTAAACATTCTACAAAGGACAAAGCAGGAAGGGGGTGTGGCACTTCCACACCTGTTTAGCTATTTTCTTGCGGCACAGCTCCAATATATGAAGGAATACAATACGGAGGGGGGAGAAATAGAGAGGAGGATACTTCTACAGAGTACCACACACAGCTAGTAGAAATTATGGAGGCAGGATCCTTCCCTCCGAAACTACCTACCTTATATCTCATGATGAGAATATGGAAGGCAGCAAAGGTAGCACTGGGATATAATGGCATAACAGATTACACTCCCCTATGGGAAAATAACAATTTAGGGGAAATACAGAAGATGGGGACAATCAGGGAATGGGAGAGACAATGAATAAAGTATATTACTCAGCTGTATCAAGATGGTATATTAAAAACTTTTCAGGCACTAAGAGAACAATATGCATTACCAAATAATTGTTTTTACAGATATTTACATCAGGCACGCACTTGCAGAACAGTATAAAGGAATGGTAATGGAATGAATTAAGATTCCTCTGCTCCAGGAAATTATCAACACAAGAACATCAAAGGGCCTAATATCAATAGTATACCTAGTATTTACAAGGGGAGCTTGAGAGGAACACAAGGCCCATTACATAAGAAGAAGTGGGAAAGAGATGTTGGTAACATAACTGAGATACAGTGGGAAAGAATCCTGGAACTCGCCCCATTGGTCTCACTATCTCCCTCTCAGAGGATGTCTCACTTGTTTTTACTAAATAGAGCGTATTACACCCCATATAAGCTTTTTAGGTTTGGCCATAGAACAGACGCTATCTGCCCCAGATGTGGTAGAACAGAAGGGGATATGATCATGGGCGTCCGCTCCATAGGGCAAGGGGGGTCAATTGCCCCCCCCCCTGGAGACACACTATATTTATATGGACATGGAGTGAAGCGGAATTATCCTCAAGTGCTATTTCACACTGCCAGCTAACCACGTTATCGGTAAAGCGCCGCTAGTTTTAGCGGCGCTTTACCATCGTTTTAGTGGCGCTATTCGGCCGCTAGAGGGGGGGGGTTTAAAAAAAAAATTGAAATTGCTAATCAAACAATGGCAGCTTGATCCTTCTATTAAGCTTTTGCATCAGGTTTCTCAAACCTTTGCATGCCTGCACTTTATGTCATAATGACTAAGCCCCTCCCCTTCATGACATTGCCAAAAAGGGACCGAGCATGGATGGCCTTAAAATGATGCCCCCCCTGAAAAAAGTTCAGCGGATGCCCATGGATATGATCCACATGTTCTGGAGATGCCCAAAACTATTTCGGTACTGGAGGGAGGTAGTGGGTGTCAGGGTCACCTGTGGCCAGGTGACAGATGCACACCGTAGGGGGACAGGAGTGCACCGCGAGGTAGTGAACCCTATGGCTGGCTTCTGTGGATAGGAAACTGGGTGGTTGTGGAAAGCGGGACCAGAGGAGCACAACCGGGATCCCAACGGAAGCGAGAGCCAAGATTCCCCAGGGCGCGGAGTCTAAGGCCCAGCTGGTCTTCTCCAGGGCCTCTAGTGGTGAGGATGTTACGCTGCAGGCTGGGACCAGGTCGCGGCCCCTGGAGTTTCCTAGCTCACGCCCCGTAGGATAAGGGGAAGCAGCAGCACACGATAGAGAGAACTGAATAACAAGCCGAAGGTCAGGGGCCACAAGCAGACAAGGATAACGAAGAACGAGCCGAAGGTCAAGGGTCACGAGCAGACAGGGATGGTCGGGGACAAGCCAATAACGTAACAGAGAGACAGACGTAGCACACGGCAGGCAGGAACCCAAACACACAATGCCTAACAAACACGTTGATCAGCAAAGCAGGCTTGCAGTGCACAGGTTAATATAGTGTTCAGTGATAGGGCCTGGGGTGGAGTCAGGCTGGGAGGAGATTATAAAGGAAGCCAGGTGAAGGAGGTCTGGTCTCTAGATGAACACATGAGGAGGAAGGTAAGATGGCAGACAGACATTAATGCATATCCATGACAGTACCCTCCCTCTTACGAGGCCTCCCCCTTCCCCGCCTGGGCCCAGGTTTAGAGGGAAACTTCAGATGAAACTCCTTTAACAGACGAGGTGCAAAGACCTCAGATGCAGTGATCCAAGACCTCTCCTCAGGACCAAACCCTTTCCAATGAACGAGGTACTGAAGAACGCCTTTACAGAGTCGGGAGTCCAGAATTTGACTGATCTCGTACTCCTGATTATCCTCAGAGACAGGCGCCACGGTAGGAAGAGGACGAGAGAATTTATTGAGGACTAAAGGCTTTAGAAGAGCAACATGAAAGGAGTTAGTGATTTTAAGGCTCTTAGGAATCTGGAGTTTGAAACAAACCGGATTCAGTTTAGCAGTTACCGTGTATGGACCGATGAATCGTGGAGCAAACTTCAGAGAAGGAACTCGGAGCTTGATGTTCCTGGTAGAGAGCCAGACTTTGTCCCCTGGCTGAAGAGAAGGCGGTTTACGCCTGCGGCGGTCGGCAAAGCCTTTGAATTTTTCAGCAGCTGCCCGGAGGGCAAACGGAATTGAGAGACTCCTGAACCGAAGCCAAAGCTGGAATGTCTGGAGAACAGATCATAGGAAGAGGAAGTTGAGGGTGTTTTCCATAAACTGTGAAAAAGGGTGTCTTCTGCGAACTGGTATTCACATGATTGTTATGGGAGAATTCTGCCCACGGGAGTAGAGAGGACCAATCGTCATGGTGAGAAGACACAAAGGTGCGAAGAAAGACCTCTAACTCCTGATTAACCCTCTCAGTCTGTCCATTGGATTGGGGATGGTAAGAAGAAGAAAAATCCAAGACAATATTGAGGGATTTGCAAAAGGCTCTCCAAAAACGAGACGTGAATTGGACTCCCCTGTCGGAAACAATATGAGAAGGGACCCCATGTAGGCGGAGAATTTCTCGAATGAAAATGGGAACCAAGGCAGGGGCAGAAGGAAGACCAGGAAGAGGAACAAAATGAGCCATCTTGGAGAATCGATCGATTACCACCCAAATGACTGTATTATTCTCAGACAGTGGGAGATCGGTGATAAAATCCATGGCAATATGGACCCAGGGTTCCTTAGGAATGGGCAAGGGCATGAGGAGACCAGCAGGAGCTTGTGTGGAGGATTTGGACTGAGCACAGACATGACAAGCTTTAACGTAGTCTTTGACGTCTGAGCGGAGATTAGGCCACCAGTAGTGACGACTGATGAGTAGGAAGGATCGGAGGAATCCAGAATGCCCTGCCACCTTGGAATCATGTCCCCAATGAAGAATCTTAGCTCTTAGCTCAGTGGGGACAAAGGTCTTACCAGGTGGAATTTTAGACATCAGGGTGGTAGAGTGGGCAACAATGCATGAGGTGGGAATGATCGGCTCAGGTTCAGGGGCGGACTCCTTGTCCAAAGTGTCAAATGACCTAGAGAGCGCATCAGCCCGACCGTTGCAGGAACCAGGTTTGTAGGTAATCGTGAAATTAAAACGGGCAAAGAAGAGACTCCACCTGGCCTGTCTAGGATTCAGACGTTTAGCATTCTGTAGATACTGTAAATTCTTGTGATCGGTAAAGATCGTTATGGAGTGAGGGGAACCCTCCAAGAGATGACGCCACTCCTCTAACGCCAATTTAATTGCGAGAAGTTCCCGATCACCGATGGCATAATTCCTCTCTGCCTGAGAATTTTTTTTGGAGAAGAACGCACATGGTTGGCGTCTCTTCTCAAAGATTTGAAGAAGCACAGCTCCCACCCCCATTGAGGAAGCGTCCACTTCAATAAAAAATGCATTCCCAGGATTTGGTCTCCTCAAGAGGGGGCCAGAAACAAAGGCCTGTTTCAGGTTGTGAAATGCAGAGACAGCTTCGGGAGGCCAGTCTCTGGCATTCACACCCTTCTTGGTCAAAGCGATAATAGGCGCGGCAATGGAAGAGTAATTCCTTATGAACTGCCTATAATAATTAGTGAAGCCAAGAAAGCGCTGTGTGGCCTTGAGGCTAGCAGGAAGAGGCCAGTTGGTGATAGCCAAGACCTTCCCAGGGTCCATACGAAGCCCCGAACATGAGACGAAGCACCCCAAAAACAGGACCTCAGAACATTCAAAGGAACATTTCTCCAGCTTGGCATAGAGATTGTTCTCTCTAAGACGTTGAAGTACAGTGCGGACATGGTTTCTGTGGACGTGCAGATTTTCAGAAAAGATCAGAATGTCATCCAGATAGATGACAACAAACTGGTACAGCAGATCTCTGAAGATTTCATTGACAAAGTTTTGAAACACGGCTGGAGCATTACACAGACCAAAAGGCATCACCAGATATTCGTAATGCCCGTCTCTAGTGTTAAATGCAGTCTTCCATTCGTCACCCTCCCGTATTCGAATGAGATTGTACGCGCCTCTGAGATCCAACTTGGTGAAAATGGAGGCACCCTTCAACCTATCGAATAGCTCAGATATTAAGGGTAAGGGGTATCGATTTTTAATAGTAACCGCATTTAAACCCCGATAATCAATGCAGGGTCTTAAGGTACCATCCTTTTTGGCAACAAAAAAGAACCCTGCCCCTGCAGGCGATGAGGATTTCCGGATGAACCCTCTCTCCAGATTCTCTGCTACATACTCCGACATGGCCTGGGTCTCTGGGATGGACAGAGGGTAGGTACGACCCCTGGGTAGAGTTGCTCCGGGGACAAGATCAATAGCACAGTCAAAAGACCTGTGGGGAGGAAGCACCTCAGCTGATTTTTTACAGAACACATCCCGGTAATCGCTGTATGCGGCGGGAAGATCAGAAGAAACAGAAGTGGCAGCAACCGGAAGACTCTCCTTGGGGGTCACCTTGAGAAGACACGACGAGAAACATGAGGAACCCCAGGCCAGGATCTGCCCAGAGACCCAGTCCACATGTGGAGAGTGGAGCTGTAGCCAAGGGAGGCCCAATACAACTGGGGTAGAGGCCTTGGGTAGAATAAGAAAGGATATCCACTCCTGGTGGAGAATCCCTACCGACATCCTAATGGGTAGCGTCTGGAAGCGAATAGGGCCCCCTGGGAGAACAGTGCCATCAATTGCCGAGACTACCAATGGGGTAGTGAGAGGTGAAAGGGTAAGCTTCATAGAAGAAGCAGTTCTCCAATCCATGAAATTGCCGGCAGCCCCGGAATCCAGGTATGCAAGGGTTGACTGAGGAGAAGTGCCTACATGAAGGGACACCGGCAAGAGCAGGCGAGAAGGTGATGTTTCTGGGTCCAATACTCCACCTTCCAAATGTATTAGACCCGAGCGTTTCCCGGACGAAGCGAGCAGGAGTCACGAAAATGACCCTTGCCCCCACAATAGAGGCACAAGCCCAGAGTTCTGCGCCTAGCACGTTCTTCGGGGGTTAGTCTGGTCCGGCCCAGCTGCATAGGTTCTTCAGCAGGTAGAGGATGCTCCACGGAATGAAGGGAGGGGAGCTCAGACTGGCTAGGACCCAGAGAGTGCTGGCGTCTTTTTTCTAAGGACCTCTCTTGAAAACGAATGTCGATCTGGTTGCATAATGAAATTACATCGTCCAGACCGACGGGAATGGCTCTTCCTGCTAATTCGTCTTTCACTCGGTCAGAGAGGCCATGTAAAAAGGTAGCGACCAGGGCCTCATTATTCCAGCTCAATTCAGCTGTGTGGATACGGAACTGAAGAGCATATTGCCCCACTGAACTAGATTCTTGGCGAAGACGTAAGACAGCACTAGCCGCTGAAGAAGCCCGAGCCGGCTCTTCGAAGATATTACGAAAGAGCTTCAAGAATTCGGACAGACTGGAAACCACCGGATCGTTCCTCTCCCACAGGGGGCAGCCCAGGCCAAAGCTTCACCGGAGAGGAGGGAAATGATATAGGCTACCTTAGCCCGGTCAGATAGGAAGCTTTGAGGCTGAAGCTCAAAATGAATAGTGCATTGGCTGAGAAACCCCCTGCAGGCCTTGGAGTCCCCAGAGAAACGGAACAGAGCTGGCAATCTTAGTGAGTGTGAGGCTGCGACTGGTGCGATAGGTACAGCCGCTGGTTGTACTTGGGGTTGCGGATTCGGGGTTCCCAAGGAGACCTGAAGCTGCTCGAATCGAGAAGCCAGATCCTGGAGGAATCGCATCACCTGGGTCTGATTTGATTCCTGGGTCTCAAGTCTGCGAACTATGCCCTGCAATGGATCATCCGCGGGAAGCGGGATGTCAGCCGGGTTCATGGCTGATCAAACTGTCAGGGTTACCTGTGGCCAGGTGACAGATGCACACCGTAGGGGGACAGGAGTGCACCGCGAGGTAGTGAACCCTATGGCTGGCTTCTGTGGATAGGAAACTGGGTGGTTGTGGAAAGCGGGACCAGAGGAGCACAACCGGGATCCCAACGGAAGCGAGAGCCAAGATTCCCCAGGGCGCGGAGTCTAAGACCCAGCTGGTCTTCTCCGGGGCCTCTAGTGGTGAGGATGTTACGCTGCAGGCTGGGACCAGGTCGCGGCCCCTGGAGTTTCCTAGCTCACGCCCCGTAGGATAAGGGGAAGCAGCAGCACACGATAGAGAGAACCGAATAACAAGCCGAAGGTCAGGGGCCACAAGCAGACAAGGATAACGAAGAACGAGCCGAAGGTCAAGGGTCACGAGCAGACAGGGATGGTCGGGGACAAGCCAATAACGTAACAGAGAGACAGACGTAGCACACGGCAGGCAGGAACCCAAACACACAATGCCTAACAAACACGTTGATCAGCAAAGCAGGCTTGCAGTGCACAGGTTAATATAGTGTTCAGTGATAGGGCCTGGGGTGGAGTCAGGCTGGGAGGAGATTATAAAGGAAGCCAGGTGAAGGAGGTCTGGTCTCTAGATGAACACATGAGGAGGAAGGTAAGATGGCAGACAGACATTAATGCATATCCATGACAGTGGGAACCATTGTGCAGATCTTTGAAGTTCACATGGAAATAGAACACATACAATGTGTACTGGGCAGGGCAGAGGGAGAGGGAAAAATTGGCAACAACCAGCTCGCAATCTTGAAATGCCTATTCTAGGCAAGGAAGTTGATTGTACAGAGATGGCAATCAGCTCTCCCGCCGTCTAGTAAGGAATGGGAACAAAGTATGAATATAACAATATTAAAGGAAAGAGCCACTTATATTAGACAAGGCGCTCTTAAAAAATTTGACAAGATGTGGAGATTGTGGTGGGAGAAAAGTAGTATCCAAATATATTAAATAGTTGTGGAAGAAGGAAAGAGACGATTTAGGGAAACAAAGGTTAAAAAGGAATGGAAGATGAATGGAAGTGATGGATGAGAGTGTGGGATAAAAGTGTTTGATAGTGGAGGGAAGTCTAGCCAGAGGGAAGATAAGGGAAGAGTCAGTGAAAGGACTAGACCAAACTATTAGGGACAGGGAATTCCCGGTGGTTTTAACCACTTAAGGACCGCCGCCTGTACATATACGTCAGCAGAATGGCACGGCTGGGCACAAGCACGTACAGGTACGTCCTCTTTAAGATGCCCAGCCGTGGTGGTGCGCGCGCGGCTACCCGGTCCTGAGCTCTGTGACCGCGTCCGCATGACCCGTGGACCCCGATCGCTGCCGGTGTCCCGCGATCAGGTCACAGAGCTGAAGAATGGGGAGAGGTAAGTGTAAACAAACCTCTCCCCGTGCTTCCAAGTGAGACTGTCACTGATCGTCTGTTCCCTGTCATAGGGAACGACAATCAGTGACGCCCCCACACAGTAAGAATCACACATTAGGTCACACTTAACCCCTTCAGCGCTCCCTACAGGTAAACCCTTTACTGCCAGTGTCATTTTCACAGTAATCAGTGCAATAGTCCCAAAATAGTGTCAGAAGTGTCCGATGTGTCCGCCATAATGTCGCAGTCACGATAAAAATCGCTGATCGCCGCCATTACTAGTAAAAAAAAATATTAATAAAAATGCCATAAAACTATCCCCTATTTTGTAGACGTTATAACTTTTGCGCAAACCAATCAATAAACGCTTATTGCGATTTTTTTTACCAAAAATATGTAGAAGAATACGTATCGGCCTAAACTGAGGGAAAAAAAGTTTTTTTATATATTTTTGGGGATATTTATTATAGCAAAAAGTACAAAATATTATTATTTTTTCAAAATTGTCGCTCTATTTTTGTTTATAGCGCAAAAAATTAAAACCAAACTATTAGGGACGGGGAATTCCTGGTGGTTTTAACCACTTAAGGACCGCCGCCTGTACATATACGTCAGCAGAATGGCACGGCTGGGCACAAGTACGTACAGGTACGTCCTCCTTAAGATGCCCAGCCGTGGGTCGCACGCGCTCCACCAGTGGCGCGCTGGCGACCCGGTCCTGAGCTCTGTGACCGCGTCCGCACGACCCGTGGACCCCGATCGCTGCCGGTGTCCCGCGATCAGTTCACAGAGCTGAAGAACGGGGAGAGGTAAGTGTAAACAAACCTCTCCCCGTGCTTCCAAGTGAGACTGTCACTGTTCGTCTGTTCCCTGTCATAGGGAACGACAATCAGCCACGCCCCCACACAGTAAGAATCACACATTAGGTCACACTTAACCCCTTCAGCGCCCCCTACAGGTAAACCCTTTACTGCCAGTGTCATTTTCACAGTAATCAGTGCAATAGTCCCAAAATAGTGTCAGAAGTGTCCGATGTGTCCGCCATAATGTCGCAGTCACGATAAAAATCGCTGATCGCCGCCATTACTAGTAAAAAAAATTTTTTATAAAAATGCCATAAAACTATCCCCTATTTTGTAGACGTTATAACTTTTGCGCAAACCAATCAATAAACGCTTATTGCGATTTTTTTTACCAAAAATATGTAGAAGAATACGTATCGGCCTAAACTGAGGGAAAAAAAAGTTTTTTTTTATATATTTTTGGGGATATTTATTATAGCAAAATGTACAAAATATTTTTTTTTTTTCAAAATTGTCGCTCTATTTTTGTTTATAGCGCAAAAAATTTAAACCGCAGAGGTGATCAAATACCACCAAAAGAAAGCTCTATTTATGGGATAAAAAGGATGCCAATTTTGTTTAGGAGCCATGACGCATGACCGCGCAATTGTCAGTTAAAGCGACGCAGTGCCGAATAGCAAAAAGTGGCCTGGTCTTTGACCAGCGAAATGGTCCAGGGCTTAAGTGGTTAAAGATATATTATGATTATTCTACTGTATGTTCCAGGGGAGGGAGGGAAGGGAGATTGAATGTACTGATGTATAACCGAAAATGGTTTAATAAAGATATGAAGTAAAAAAAAAAAAGAACTTGCCGTCCTGAAATATATGTGATAGCAAAGTTACTCCGAAGGAGCGTCACCTGGGGCCCTGTTGTAACTTTGCCAGTTCGACATAGGAGTGATTCCCCCATATTGGACTAGATTCTGTGAAGCCCATCACCTCCTGTATCTGCTTGCCCTTGTTCCATATTTTCTGGATCAGAGTGAAAGTGGGTGTCTGTTTATTAGATTTGTAAAACATCTGAGCCTCCAAGCCCATCGGAACAGTCTCTGCTCCAGAGCCAATCAGCATCAATCGTGCCGAAGAGCCCACCAGATCATGTGCCATGGATCCAATCAGATGTTGCATTTGGGCCGCAATGTACAGTAGTACAGCCAAGGGTTGGGCACTGCCAATCCTCCACTGTCCTTGGGGTGCTGCAAGTGTTCTAATTTAATTTTGTGGGGCCTGTGTTCCATAGTAGGCATCTAAAGAGGGTGTTAACCACCCTGAATATTTTCAAGTGAATCACAACTGGGAGTTGTGTAGAAAGTATAATAGCTATGGCATCAGTATCATTTTAATTAAGATGGCCTTACCTGCCAGCGAACGTTTAACCACTTCCATACCGGGCACTTTCCCCCCTTCCTGCCCAGGACAATTTTTATCTTTCAGCGCTGTCACCTCTGCGGTTTTAAATTTTTGCGCTATAAACGAAAGAAGAGTGTAAATTTTGAAAAAAAACCTGATAGGCACTGATGGGCGGCACTGATAGGAGGCACTGATGGGCACTGATAGGCGGCACTGATGGATACTGATAGGCAGCACTGGTGGGCACTGATGGGCACTGATAGGTGGCACTGGATAGGCAGCACTGATGAGGAGCTACTGACAGGCTTTTCTGAGTGTCACTGATTGGCACTTTGATGGGGCACTGACAGGCATTACTGATGGGGTCCTGATTGGCACTTTTTGGGCACTGTTGTGGGCACTGATCTGCACGGATATGGGCACTGACAGGCTTTATATAGGGGCACAGGCTGGCATGTGATGGGCATTTATTTTGGGGTACTGATTGGCACATTTTGATGGGGCTGTGGTGATAATCAATGTGCTGATTATCAGCACAGACCCCCCCTCTGACAGGGAGAGCCGCCGATTGGCTCTCCCTGTCAGCATGAACCGAGGAGAGCCGTTTACCGGCTTCATACCACGATCGGAGTTGCTGTGTGTCAGACTGACACACAGCACCCCCGATCGCCGGGGGGCGCGCGCTGGCAGTGATATCCTGATCACGTCATATGACGTCCAGTCAGGATATCACAACCACTTTGCCGCCGTCATTCTGCTATATGGCGGGCGGCAAGTGGTTAAGATTATTCCATGTGTTAATTTGGATAGTAGTGGGTGTATATTTAAGGGGCAATTGTCCGCAAGTTTAGGCGATATTTGAATTCCCATGTATTTGAATGAGGTCTAAAATGAGATTGAAGGACTACGTTTTCCTCTTTGAGGTTTTCAAATTCAACTGCAAGTTTTGGTGTTATTTTCAAGTTCATCAACCCGCAGTTCAAGATTTGCAGTACGTTGGTCCAGTTCTCTGATTTCCCTAGTCATACTGTCTGTAATATGATCTGAGGTCTGTTTAAGGGCTTTGTGAAGCATTTTTTTAAATGGGGCCTTAGCCACTGGTGGCAGGACCCAGAACCACAAATGTTCTTCCAAGCTATCGACAGGATCATTGAGGAGGAAGAGGATAGTCAGTCAACATAACAGGACAGTCCCTCAGCATCAGCATAGGCAGTCTTGAAGGGATGTGACATTTCAAAAAAAAATATTCGGTTACATCAGCTTCAGGTGCTTGGTAGCTGGTGGTGATCCAAGACTGGTTCATCTTTATGAAGGTCGGTCGATCAACCGAGTCGGTGGACAGGTGCACCCTGTGATCGGTTACAAAGCCACCAGCAGCACTGAATGTGCGTTCCGAAAGAACGCTGGATGTAGGACAGGCCAGTAGCTCAATTGCATACTGTGCAAGCTCTGGCCAGTGATCCATCCTCAAGACCCAGTAAGCCAGAGGATTTTCGGTGGGAAAGGTGTCCAAGTCTGACCTTGCCCCTAGGTATTCCTGGACCATGTAAATTCAGACGCTGGCGATGGTTGCTGGAACCGATCATACCTTGGGGCTGCGTACTAAAAAATTGTGTGAACGCATCGGTCAGATGGCCACCTTCCCCACCGCTCCTTCTTTGACTGACCGAAGCCTCAGCAACTCGTTGTCCAGGACCAGGAGTTTGTAACCACCCAGTCTCTGGGAACGCGTTGCACAGACCTTTCTGCAAGGCCTCCCGGAGATGTCTCATCCTCTGCTCCCTCAGCGACGGCAAGAAAAGGTCCGCAACCTTACCCTTGTACCGTGGATCAAGGAGAGTGGCCAGCCAGTAATGGTCCCTCTCCTTGATCCGAAGAATACAAGGATCCTTCCGCAGGCTTTGCAGGATCAGGGAGGCCATGCAGCGTAGGTTAGCTGAGGCATTCTGTCCGGAGTCCTCTGGGTCACTAAGGACGACATGATCCGCAGCCACCTCCTCCCAGCCACGTAAAAGTCCATGGGTTTCTTGGGACTGTAAATCATCCCTAAAAGAATGCTGCTGTTGATACTGAGTGCCAGGTTCTACCTCCATGCTAACACAATCCTCCTCCTCCTCCTCCTCCTCCTCTTCCTGTGTGATGGGTGGGACAGAAAGAACACTGTCTGGGTAAAGGGGGCCTTGAGAGGCAAGGAAATTCTCCTCTTCCTGCCTCTGTTCTGCCTCAAGTGCCCTGTCCATTATTCCACGCAGCGTATGCTCCAACAGGTGGACAAGAGGTACAATGTCACTGATGCATGCACTGTCACTGCTCACCATCCTCGTGGCCTCCTCAAATGGTGCCAGGACTGACCATGCCCCACTGGTGTGGTAAAAAACCTGAGCTCCCCTGACCCTGTCCTGGTTCCGTAGTCGCACAGGTACTCATTGATGGCCCTCTGCTGCGTCTGCAGCCACTGCAGCATGGCCAACGTTGCAGCTCAGCCAGCCGAGCACTGGCATTATATGATTTGCGGAAATGCACACAGACATTCCTGGCCTGCCTGAGGACATCCTGCAAGCCCAGGTACCTGCCCAAGAACCGCTGCACCACCAGGTTAAGGACGTGAGCCACACAGGGCACATGGGTCAGTTGTCCCTGTTGGAGGGCGGAGAGGAGGTTGGTGCCATTGTCGCAAACCACCATTCCTGGCTTAAGCTGGCGTGGCGTCAACCACCTCTCGGCCTGCCCCTGCAGAGCTGACAGAACCTCTGCCCCAGTGTGGCTCCTGTCCCCCAAACACACCAGCGCAAGCACGGCATGGCATCTTTTTGCCTGCGTACTTGCGTAGCCCCTTGAATGCCTACGGAGCACCGCTGGTTCCGAGGACAAAGCACAGGAAGAGGCCATGGAGGAAGAAGAAGAGGAGGGGGTGGAGGAGAGAGGTGTGTCACAACCATTAGTAGCATTTTGGAGGCGTGGCGGCGGAACAACCTCCAACACTACTGCACCCTGTCCTGCATCCTTCCTAGCTGCCAAAAGAGTGACCCAATGGGCTGTGAAAGAAAGGTAACGTCCCTGTCCATGCCTGCTGGACCATGAGTGAGAAAAAGTGGCATTTGGGAACCTGCCACTGAGAAACCGCACATTGCACAAACTCACGGAAGGGGGCTGAGTCTACCAACTGAAAAGGCAGCAGTTGAAGTGCTAGCAATTTAGCCAAGCTAGCATTCAACCGCTGGGCATCTGGATGGCTGGGAGTGAACTTCTTTCGATGGTCCAGCAGCTGGGGCAGGGAAATTTGCCTGCTACAATCGGACGTCGGTGTACTGCTAGCAGAGTGCCCGCAAGTACTTGGCTGTGACACACCTAATTCTACACCTTCATTCCTCTCAGTGCAGGTTTCAGAGAGGACTGAAGGTATAGTGGGGTTGGAGATCCCAGCTCATGAGGAGCAAGGAGAGGTCCGCTTTGTTCTTTGGTGTGGGTCTTTAAGGTACGTTTGCCAACGAGCTGCAAAAAAGGCCCACACCAAAGAACTTTTGAAATAACAGGCAGAGGCAGCGCCCTGCACATGCGGAGCTCTGCGGTGTGATTCTGTCGGTGTGCTGCCCTTACGCTGGCCCCCGGAGGGCATCCTGCCTCATTGGAGATGTGCCTCCTCCTCATCCTCCTCCTCCTCCTCTCTCCTATCAGGCACCCACGTGGAGTCAGTGACCTCATCATCCCCTCCCTCTTGATCACTGGAGCAAACCTGGCAGTATGCTGCAGCTGCTGGAACATGACTGCCAGATTGCTGTCCTTCTTGAGCATCCCCTCTCTCTGCGCTCACGCTACTGCCTTCCTCTAGCTGTGTATCATCATCAGACCCTTCAAAACGCTGAGCATCCTTCTGGAGCATGTACCCAACACTGTGCTCAAACAGTTCGGGGGACTCCTCAGGAGGACATGGTGGGTCTAGGGAAGGAGTGACTGATGACATTGATACAAAGGAAGAGGACACGTTGGCAGCTGCTTTGCCAGTACCCTGAGCCTGGGTGAGAGAGGATGAGGAGGATGAGGAGGGCTTGGTCATCCACTCTACCAAGTCTTCGGCATGATGCGGCTCAACACGTCCAGCTGCCGAAAATAAGGACAAGCGTGTCCCATGGCCACGTGCTGATGACAATGCACCGCGTCCACGACCAGCACTGTTGCCCCCAGACACAGAGCCTGCTTGCCCTCTTTTATTGGCTCGTGACTGTCTGCCTCTCCTTGTTGGCCTTCCAGACATTCTAATGGCCTGCAGGGAGATGGAAAAACCAGCAATAAGGGGTAGCTTCAGGTGTATACTGTGCAGGAGGCACACTACGCCCCCTGTAACTGCTGCAGATGCCTGCCTGTGTTACACAACAGGAAAACACAGCAATAAGGGGTAGCTTCAGGTGTATACTGTGCAGGAGGTACACTACGCCCACTGTAACTGCTGCAGATGCCTGTTAGTGTAACACAAAAGAAAAAAACCCACGAGCAATAAGGGGTAGCTTCAGGTGTATACTGTGCAGGAGGCACACTACACCAACTGTAACTGCTGCAGATGCCTGCCTGTGTTACACAACAGGAAAACACAGCAATAAGGGGTAGCTTCAGGTGTATACTGTGCAGGAGGCACACTACGCCCACTGTAACTGCTGCAGATGCCTGTTAGTGTAACACAAAAGAAAAAAAAACACAAGCAATAAGGGGTAGCTTCAGGTGTATATTGTGCAGGAGGCACACTACACCAACTGTAACTTCTGCAGATGCCTGCCTGTGTTACACAACAGGAAAACACAGCAATAAGGGGTAGCTTCAGGTGTATTCTGTGCAGGAGGCACACTACACCCACTGTAACTGCTGCAGATGCCTGTTAGTGTAACACAAAAGATAAAAAACACAAGCAATAAGGGGTAACTTCAGGTTTATACTGTGCAGGAGGCACACTACACCAACTGTAACTGCTGCAGATGCCTGCCTGTGTTACACAACAGGAAAACACAGCAATAAGGGGTAGCTTCAGGTGTATACTGTGCAGGAGGCACACTACACCCAATGTAACTGCTGCAGATGTCTGCCTGTGTTACACAACAGGAAAACACAGCAATAAGGGGTAGCTTCAGGTGTATACTGTGCAGGAGGCACACTACGCCCACTGTAACTGCTGCAGATGCCTGTTAGTTTAACACAAAAGAAAAAAACCACAAGCAATAAGGGGTAGCTTCAGGTGTATACTGTGCAGGAGGCACACTACACCCACTGTAACTGCTGCAGATGTCTGCCTGTGTTACACAACAGGAAAACACAGCAATAAGGGATAGCTTCAGGTGTATACTGAGCAGGAGGCACACTACGCCCACTGTAACTGCTGCAGATGCCTGTTAGTGTAACACAAAAGAAAAAAACACAAGCAATAAGGGGTAGCTTCAGGTTTATACTGTGCAGGAGGCACACTACACCAACTGTAACTGCTGCAGATGCCTGCCTGTGTTACACAACAGGAAAACACAGCAATAAGGGGTAGCTTCAGGTGTATACTGTGCAGGAGGCACACTACACCCAATGTAACTGCTGCAGATGTCTGCCTGTGTTACACAACAGGAAAACACAGCAATAAGGGGTAGCTTCAGGTGTATACTGTGCAGGAGGCACACTACGCCCACTGTAACTGCTGCAGATGCCTGTTAGTTTAACACAAAAGAAAAAAACCACAAGCAATAAGGGGTAGCTTCAGGTGTATACTGTGCAGGAGGCACACTACACCCACTGTAACTGCTGCAGATGTCTGCCTGTGTTACACAACAGGAAAACACAGCAATAAGGGATAGCTTCAGGTGTATACTGAGCAGGAGGCACACTACGCCCACTGTAACTGCTGCAGATGCCTGTTAGTGTAACACAAAAGAAAAAAACACAAGCAATAAGGGGTAGCTTCAGGTTTATACTGTGCAGGAGGCACACTACACCAACTGTAACTGCTGCAGATGCCTGCCTGTGTTACACAACAGGAAAACACAGCAATAAGGGGTAGCTTCAGGTGTATACTGTGCAGGAGGCACACTACACCCAATGTAACTGCTGCAGATGTCTGCCTGTGTTACACAACAGGAAAACACAGCAATAAGGGGTAGCTTCAGGTGTATACTGTGCAGGAGGCACACTACACCCACTGTAACTGCTGCAGATGCCTGTTAGTGTAACACAAAAGAAAAAAAACACAAGCAATAAGGGGTAGCTTCAGGTGTATACTGTGCAGGAGGCACACTACACCCACTGTAACTGCTGCAGATGCCTGCCTGTGTTACACAACAGGAAAACACAGCAATAAGGGGTAGCTTCAGGTGTATACTGTGCAGGTGTCAGGGACTTGGTAGGAGGCCGAGATGCTGGGAGGGCTCCCCTTGCGGCCGAGTGCAGCACACCACTGAAGATGACACAGCGGGTGTAGTGCCCACAGAAGCACGGGTGCCTGGTAACTGAAGACAGACGTGCTTGGAAGGTCCAGGAGACAGAGACCAGTGGAGCAACTGGAAAGCTGAGCCGGGAGCCAGGCCAAGGATCATTCACAGGAAGACAGTCCGTAATCAGAATGACCAGGGATGAGCTGAGTCTTAGTACAGGGAGCAGGATATGCAGGGTTCAATAGACAAGCCGGGGTTGGATGCAGGGAGCAGGCAGAAGGCGGTCTGGTGCAAGCCAAGAGTCGAGCCAAAGGATCAGGAAGAGCGGGTCAGAACAAGCCGGGTCGGTACACAGGAGATCAGATCAACAGGTGATTCAGGATACAGGAACACAGGGGGAGCTGAAGATAAACCAGCAAATGCAGACACTAGCAGACTTCCTTATATAGGCCCATGTGACCTGCTGGTAGGGATGCTGGGTCCTAAAGTCCTTCTCCTTCTGTTGGTTCCCTGACAGTGCCTTTACCTATGCAGGTTTGCCAACCCTGCACCATTACGCACAGGGATGCGCCTATTTCCCTGACAGTGCCCCCCCCCCAACGGGCAGCATCCGGATGCCCAGTTGCGCCCATTTTGCGGGATGACTGGTGCGAAATCTTTGTATAAGCCTAGGGGCCTGTACATGACTCGCAGGTTTCCAAGAGCTCTCTTCTGCAGGGTATCCTTTCCACTTAATTAAAAACTGAATTGTCCTACCTCTCCGACGACAGTCAAGGATGGACTCCACTTCGAATTCAGTCTCGTCTCCAACCAGGACCGGAGGAGGGGGTATTTCTTCTCTCCCTGAAAAGGACTGGAAATTACATGTTTAAGAAGTGCAACATGAAATACAGGGTGGATTTTATACGATTAAGGCAAGGCAAGTTCGAAGGCTACTGGATTTATTTCCCGTTTTATTTCAAAAGGGCCAATAAACTTCGGTCCCAATTTTCGGGAAGGACAAGGTAGTTTGAGGTTTGCAGATGAGAGCCACACCTTGTCCCCCACCTTAAAGGCAGGGTTTCCTCTCTTCTTCTTGTCATACTGTCTCTTATATCCTTCTTGGGCTTTACGCATTGTGTCCTGGAGAATCTGATAATTGGTTTGGATGGAATTTATTCTGTCCTGGACTGCCGGGACTGAGGATTCGGGAATGACATTGGGTAAAAATGAAGGGTGGTAGCCATAGTTCGCCCAAAAGGGTGACTGGTTGGTAGCAGTGTGCACAGAGTTGTTATATGCGAATTCCGCACAGGGCAATAATGAGATCCAATCGTCCTGAGAAAAGGAACAAAAACAACGCAGGTATTGCTCTAAGGTCTGGTTAGTCCTTTCTGTTTGGCCGTTACTCTGGGGATGGTAAGCTGTGGAAAAACATGTCTCAATTGATAGTGATTTGCAAAGGTTCCTCCAGAACCTAGAGGTGAATTGTACACCTCTGTCTGACACAATGTTATCTGGTACTCCGTGTAGTCTGACTACTTCTTTAATGAAAATTTCTGCTGTGTCCATGGCAGAAGGTGTGCCCATCATTGGTAAGAAATGCGCCATCTTGGATAGCCGGTCTACTACTACTAGAATGGTTGTAAACTCTTCTGAAGGGGGTAAATCCACAATAAAGTCTTAAGAAATATTTTTCCAAGGTTGTTCTGGAACTGGCAGTGGTCTTAACAGGCCCCAGGATTTCGTGTTGGACCCCTTATTCCTTTGACATATTGTGCAGGAGTTGACACAGTCCTTACAATCGGCTCTCAGAGTGGGCCACCATAAAGACCGTTGGACCAGTTCGGTCGTTTTTCGGACCCCAAAGTGGCCAGCCAGCTGGTGATCGTGGAAAGTTTTTAGGACCTGAAGCCTGGCTTGCTGTGGGACAGAAATCCTGTCTTGATGCCAAAGGAGTCCCTCCTGGCTTCTGAGGGAGGAGATTTCTGTTTCCGTGCACTGAGTGGATGCTTGTTCAATTGAAGCTCTTAAATCAGGCTGGATCAAGAGGAAGTTTTGAGGGGACAGAATTGGACTGGGTGTGATCTCTTCAGGGGTATCAGGAAACATTCTGGACAAGGCATCGGCTTTTCCGATTTTAGACCCTGGGCGGAAGGTGATATGGAAATTGAATCGAGAAAAGAATAAAGCCCATCGAGCCTGCCGGGGTCTCAGTCGCTTGGCCGTGCGGAGATACTCCAAGTTCTTATGATCTGTAAAGATCAAAATAGGGTGGACGGCGCCCTCCAGGAGATATCTCCATTCCTCCAGGGCGGTCTTTATTGCCAAGAGCTCTCGATCCCCTACGTCGTAGTTCTTTTCAGGCTGGGTCATCTTCCGTGAAGAGAAGGCCACGGGATGAAGTAGGGCTTTGGGCCCCTGACGCTGGGAAAGAACTGCTCTTGTGGCTACTTCGGAGGCATCAACTTCCAGAACATAGGGCAAGGCAGGATCGGGATGCTGTAAAATAGGTGCAGAGGTAAAGAGGACCTTTAGTTGATCAAAGGTCGTTTGTGCTGCTTCGGACCACTGGAATCTGGTATGCTGACGTGTTATCTGGGTAATTGGTGCTACAATGGTAGAAAAGTCTCTTATAAATCTTTGGTAAAAATTTGCGAAGCCGATGAACCTCTGAACACTCTTCTTATCAGAAGGGGCCGGCCACTCAAGAATGGCTTTCACCTTCTGAGGATCCATGGCTATCCCATTGGTGGTGATAATGAGTCAGAGGAACTGGATTGTCGTCTTCTCGAAGTCGCATTTTTCGGCTTTTACATACAATCCGTGTACCCTGAGGATGCCCAGTACCTTCTTTACATGTGTTCTGTGAAGCTCCAGAGTAGCTGAGAATATGAGGATATCATCGAGGTAGACGATAATGAAGTGGTCTAGGTACTGCCGGAAGATATCGTTTATGAAATGTTGGAATGTGGCTGGGGCGTTGCATAATCCAAATGGCATTACTAAGTATTCAAAATGTCCAAACCTTGTTCTGAACGCTGTTTTCCACTCGTCCCCCTCCCGGATGCGGACAAGATTGTAGGCTCCATGCAGGTCTAGTTTAGTGAAGACATGAGCTGTACGGAACCTCTGGAAGAGTTCTGGGATGAGGGGGAGCGGGGTAGCGATTTTTAAGAGTAACTCTATTCAATTCTCTGTAATCCACACATGGCCTCAAAGTTTTATCCTTCTTCTCAACAAAGAAAATGCCGGCACCAGCAGGAGAGGAGGAAGGGCGGATAAATCCCTTTTCAAGGTTTTCATCAATATACTGTCTCAAAGTCTCAAGTTCAGTCTCAGAGAGGGGAAAAATACGGCCAAAAGGAATCTCAGCCCCCGGTAACAACTCAATGGGGCAATCGTAGGGACGATGCGGGGGTAGAGTATCTGCTTTCTTCTTGTCAAAGACATCCTTGAACTCCTGATAGGCTGCTGGTATATTGGGATCCACACTGGGTGTGGGTAGAACAGACATGCAACTGGAAGAGTCCTTGGTTTCAGGGACAAGACAATGCTGCCGGCAGTAGGGAGAGGTGAAGAAAATTTCCCTTTTAGACCAGTCAATCTGAGGGTTGTGCGCCTGTAGCCATGGGGTTCCCAAGATGACAGGGAATATAGGAGAGCTCAGGACATCAAAACGTAGAAATTCCTGATGACCAGAATTGATGGAGGTAAGGATAGGTGCCGTTTCCTGGGTGACATGCCCGGAACTGGGCATTGAGCCGTCGGCCAGGTGGACAGTCAGTCTTTGGCCCTTGTGGTGGAAGGGAATAGCGAGTCTCTTTGCCAGTGTCAGATCCAAAAAGCAACTACATGCCCGGAATCCAGTATTGCTTGGAGGTGAACTTCTTGTCCTGCTATCAATAATGTGACAGGAAGAGTAATGTGAGAGGAGGAGGACCTGGACACCTGACAGTTGACCGTGGTGCGGAGGACCGATTTCCTGGGTCTTATGGGGCAAAAGGTTATATAATGACCGGTTCCCCCGCAGTAGCAGCAAAGGTTCGCCTGTTGGCGACGAAGTCTCTCCCCTGAGGTTAATGCCGGATGGGCCAGGCCAAGCTGCATAGAACTAGATGTGGGCAGAGTTTCGAGAAGTTGGGGGGTTTGGATGCGTTCAGACCGGCGCTCTCGTAAGCGTCTGTCGAGTTGAATAGTCAATAGGATGAGACCCTCTAGAGTTGAAGGGGTCTTGACTCTAGACAGTTCATCCTTGAGGGATTCAGACAGTCCCAGCCGATACTGATAACGTAACGCTGCCTCGTTCCATCCTGAGTCTGAGGACCAGGTACGGAATTCCACTGTGTAATCTTCCGCGGGGCGCTGACCCTGCCGTATGGCATGTAGAGCAGCTTCAGCAGTGGCCGCCCACAGGGGATCGTCATATAACTGGCCATGATTTCAAAGAACTGGTCCACAGAATTGATGAGGGGACTCTCCTGCTCCAGTAAGCCATGAGCCCATACTTGGGGTTCGTCAGTCAGCAAAGAAATTATGAATCCCACTTTCACTGCTTCAGAGTAAAAGGTCCGTGGTTGCAGAGCCAGGTACAGGTAACAGGCGTTTTTAAAGGATCGGAATTTCTTTCGATCACCGGAGAAGCGTTCAGGTGTTGGCACTCGTGGTTCCGGAGGGGGCATCACCACAGCAGGAGTGGTTGCCAAGGAACTAGTTAAAGATGACCCTTGACCTGCGGGAGAAGGTTTTGCAGGCAGGTGCTGCAGTCGGCCCTCTAATTGGCGGTACTCTTTCTGGAGTTCTTGGATGGCCTGGGTGAGGGCTGTGATCTGTAGGCTGGCGGCTTCCAGCGGGGAGACAACTCCATCGGCCTCTGACATGGCTGGTTTATACTGTCAGGGACTTGGTAGGAGGCCGAGATGCTGGGAGGGCTCCCCTTGCGGCCGAGTGCAGCACACCACTGAAGATGACACAGCAGGTGTAGTGCCCACAGAAGCACGGGTGCCTGGTAACTGAAGACAGATGTGCTTGGAAGGTCCAGGAGACAGAGACCAGTGGAGCAACTGGAAAGCTGAGCCGGGAGCCAGGCCAAGGATCATTCACAGGAAGACAGTCCGTAATCAGAATGACCAGGGATGAGCTGAGTCTTAGTACAGGGAGCAGGATATGCAGGGTTCAATAGACAAGCCGGGGTCGGATGCAGGGAGCAGGCAGAAGGAGGTCTGGTGCAAGCCAAGAGTCGAGCCAAAGGATCAGGAAGAGCGGGTCAGAACAAGCCGGGTCGGTACACAGGAGATCAGAACAGGTGATTCAGGATACAGGAGCACAGGGGGAGCTGAAGATAAACCAGCAAATGCAGACACTAGCAGACTTCCTTATATAGGCCCATGTGACCTGCTGGTAGGGATGCTGGGTCCTAAAGTCCTTCTCCTTCTGTTGGTTCCCTGACAGTGCCTTTGCCTATGCAGGTTTGCCAACCCTGCACCATTACGCACAGGGATGCGCCTATTTCCCTGACAGCAGGAGGCACACTACACCCACTGTAACTGCTGCAGATGTCTGCCTGTGTTACACAACAGGAAAACACAGCAATAAGGGGTAGCTTCAGGTCTATACTGTGCAGGAGGCACACTATGCCCACTGTAACTGCTGCAGATGCCTGTTAGTGTAACACAAAAGAAAAAAAACACGAGCAATAAGGGGTAGCTTCAGGTGTATACTGTGCAGGAGGCACACTACACCCACTGTAACTGCTGCAGATGCCTGCCTGTGTTACACAACAGGAAAACACAGCAATAAGGGGTAGCTTCAGGTGTATACTGTGCAGGAGGCACACTACACCCACTGTAACTGCTGCAGATGTCTGCCTGTGTTACACAACAGGAAAACACAGCAATAAGGGGTAGCTTCAGGTGTATACTGTGCAGGAGGCACACTACACCCACTGTAACTGCTGCAGATGCCTGCCTGTGTTACACAACAGGAAAACACAGCAATAAGGGGTAGCTTCAGGTGTATACTGTGCAGGAGGCACACTACACCCACTGTAACTGCTGAAGATGCCTGCCTGTGTTACACAACAGGAAAACACAGCAATAAGGGGTAGCTTCAGGTGTATCCTGACCAGGAGGTTTAGCAAAAATGACACTGACACTGTCCCCTGCTTATCCTTCTCTGTTCTGTATACCAACACACTGTAAATACACAAGGTTAATGAAAGAATATCACTGACACTTTCCCTGCCTATCCTTCTCTGTCCTTGAATACCAACACACTGTAAATGCACAAGGTTAATGAAAGAATATCACTGACACTGTCCCTGCCTATTCTTCTCTGTCCCTGTATACCAACACACTGTAAATGCACAAGGTAATGAAAGAATATCACTGACACTGTCCCTGCCTATTCTTCTCTGTCCCTGTATACCAAAACACTGTAAATGCACAAGGTTAATGAAAAAATATCAAAGACACTTTCCCTGCCTATCCTTCTCTGTCCCTGCACGCCAACACATGCTCTGGCGGCCTTTTATATTGTGGGGCGTGTACTAAACCCCCCTGAGCTATAATTGGCCACAGGCAACCTGCCTGTGGCCAATTATGGCTCTCCTCGCTGCCGGCGCTGTGATTGGCCAAGCATGCCCGGTCACAGTGCATGCTTGGCCAATCACAGCGCCGGCAATGCACTGCGATGGCGCAGTGTATTGTGGGCCGTTCGTGTCACACGAATTTGGCGCGAACGGCTCACAAAGTTCTGGTTTCGCCGAACAGGCGAACAGCCGATGTTCGAGTCGAACATGCGTTCGACTCGAACACCGAGCTCATCCCTATTAAGTAAATGTTTTTAATTGCTTGTGTTATTTTACTGGTACACTGGTGTCAAGAGACTTAAACTGCAGATACAGTATAATCAGTTTCTTTGGGGGTCACTGTAAATGAATTTAAGATGAACAGTGCCAACCAATTGGGGATCTCTTCAACAACGTATCATTAAATTAAGTGCCAAGCACTACAATAGTCGCAGGATTCTTTATTTTACGCCATGAGATCAAGAGCCAAATCACTATACTCTGGGGCTGACTTACTAATGAACAAATGTTCCCTTAAAAAGTGAATGATCCCTTTTAATCTACCTTTGCATGTGAATAAAACATTCAAACATAGGCGTGTGCACAGGATGTGCCAGGTGTGCCCAGGCACACCCTAATCACTCCGTGCAGCACAGATTCCCCCTACTGCCCTGGCTCCCATCTTTCCCTCTGCAGCGCTGCCAGCTTCCCTCCTCTCTTATAGGCTGTTGCTGCTGGGATGTTTTAGGAGTCAGGAAGGGGCCAGTAAATATGAAATTTACCGGCCCCTTCCCTTTCTGAATGAACATCGTGAGTGATCGGTAGTGTGTGTTTGTGCTTTGGGGTGCACACCCTAATGCAATAGGCTGCGCACACCTATGCATGCAAAGGTTGCCGCACTCCCATACTTCCAATTAGCTTTTTATTTCTTCACAATAAATACATATCGATCGTATACAATGCCAAACTGGTGTCCCTCCAGCGCAAGCTTTCAAACCATGTCCTTCCTCTGGCTGGGACCATCTTATACTAAAAATCTTCAGTAAGTTTGCATGTGAGTAGGTATTTAACTACTTGACCTCCGGAAGCATAGGCGTGCGCAGCCTGTTGCATTAGGGTGTGCACCCCAAAGCTCAAACACACATGTGAGTGCAGTGTTCAGATGTACGCTTCATATAGAGTGCCGCGTTCTGGTGTATGCTGCATATAAAGTACAGAGTTTAGATGTGTGCTGCGAGAGTGCAGAGAGCAGGTGTGTGCTGTGCATAGAGAGCAAAGTTCCTATAGAGTGCAGAGTTCAGGTGTGCGCTGCCTATAGAATGCAGAGTTCAGGTAAGAGGGGAAGGAGGGGGGAGACAGATGGGGGGAAAAGGGGAAGTTGGGGAGAAAAGGGGAGAGACAGATGGGGAGAAGGAGGGGGAGACAGATGTGGGAGAAGGGGAGGAGAGGGGAACAGATGGGGGATTAGTGGGGGAGACAGATGTGGAGAAGGGGGGGACAGATAGGGGAGGAGGGGGAGACAGATGGGGGATTAGTGGGGAGACAGATGTGGAGAAGGGGGGACAGATAGGGGGACAGATAGGGGAGGAGACAGATGTGGAGAGGGGGAGACAGATGGGGAGAAGGGGAGGAGGGGGGAATCAGATGGGGAGAAGGGGAGACAGATTTGGAGAAGGGGAGGAGGGGGAGAAGGGGAGGAGGGGGAGACAGATGGGGGATTAGTGGGGAAGACAGATGTGGAGAAGGGGGGACAGATAGGGGGGACAGATAGGGGAGGAGAAGGGGAACAGGTGGGGGAGACAGATGTGGAGATGGGGGAGACAGATGGGGGAGAAGGGGAGGAAGGGGGACAGATAGGGGAGGAGGGGTAGACAGATGGGGGATTAGTGGGGGAGACAGATGTGGAGAAGGGGGGGACAGATAGGGGAGGAAGGGGGAGAAGGGGAGACAGATGGGGGATTAGTGGGGGAGACAGATGTGGAGAAGGGGGGACAGATAGGGGAGGAGAGGGGGAACAGGTGGGGGAGGAGAGGGGGAACAGGTAGGGTAGACAGATGTGGAGAGGGGGAGACAGATGGGGAGAAGGGGAGGAGGAGGGAGACAGATGGTGAGAAGGGGAGGAGGAGGGAGACAGATGGGGAGAAGGGGAGACAGATTTGGAGAGGGGGGGGACAGATAGGGGAGGAGGGGGAGACAGATGGGGGATTAGTGAGGGATACAGATGTGGGGAAGGAGGGAAGATAGGGGGAGGGGAGAAAGATAGGGGAGGAGAGGGGGAACAGGTGGGGGAGACAGATGTGGAGAAGGGGGAGACAGATGGCGGAGAAGGAGAGGAGGGGGGGACAGATAGGGGAGGTGGGGGAGACAGATGTGGAGAAGGGGGAGACAGATGGGGAGAAGAGGGGGAAGGGGGGACAGAAAGGGGAGGAGGGGGAGACAGATGGGGGATTAGTGGGGGAGACAGATGTGGAGAAGGGGGGGCAGATAGGGGAGGAAGGGGGAGAAGGGGAGGAGGGGGAGACAGATGGGGGATTAGTGGTGGAGACAGATGTGGAGAAGGGGGGACAGATAGGGGAGGAGGGAGGAGATAGGTGGGGGAGACAGATGTGGAGAAGGGTGTAGACAGATGGGGGAGAAGGAGAGGAGGGGGACAGATAGGGGAGGAGGGGAGACAGATGGGGGATTAGTGGGGGAGACAGATGTGGAGAAGGGGGAGACAGATGGGGGAGAAGGGGGAGACAGATGAGGGAGAAGGGGGGAGACAGATGGGGGAGAAGGGGGGAGACAGATGGGGAAGAAGGGGGGAGACAGATGGGGAGAAGGGGGAGACGGATGGGGGACAAGGGGAGGAGAGGGGGAACAGATGAGGGATTCGTGGGGGAGACAGATGTGGAGAAGGGGGGACATAAAGGGGAGGAGGGGGGAGACAGATGGGGGATTAGTGGGGTAGACAGATGTGGAGAAGGGGAGAGACAGATTGGGGGAGACAGATGGGGGAGAAGGGGGGAGACAGATGGGGGAGAGGGGGGGAGAAAGATGGGGGAGACAGATGGGGAGAAGGGGGAGACAGATGGGGGAGAAGGGGGGGAGACAGATGGGGAAGAAGGGGGGAGACAGATGGGGAGAAGGGGGAGACAGATGGGGAGGAGGGGAGGAGAGGGGGAACAGATGGGGGATTCGTGGGGGAGACAGATGTGGAGAAAGGGGGGACATAAAGGGGAGGAGGGCGGAGACAGATGAGGGATTAGTGGGGGAGACAGATGTGGAGAAGGGGGAGACAGATGGGGGAGAGGGGGAGACAGATGGGGGAGAAGGGGGGAGACAGATGGGGGAGAGGGAGGGAGACAGATGGGGGTGAAGGGGGAGACAGATGGGGGAGAGTGGGGAGAAAGATGGGGGAGAAGGGGGAGACAGATGGGGAGAAGGGGGAGACAGATGGGGAGAAGGGGAGGAGAGGGGGAACAGATGGGGGATTTGTGGGGGAGACAGATGTGGAGAAAGGGGGGACATAAAGGGGAGGAGGGCGGAGACAGATGGGGGATTAGTGGGGGAGACAGATGTGGAGAAGGGGGGAGACAGATGGGGGAAAAGGGGGAGACAGATGGGGGAGAAGGGGGGAGACAGATGGGGGAGAGGGGGAGACAGATGGGGGAGAAGGGGGGAGACAGATGGGGGAGAGGGGGAGACAGATGGGGAGAGGGGGAGACAGATGGGGGAGAGGGGAGAGACAGATGGGGGAGAAGGGGGGAGACAGATGGGGAGAAGGGGGGAGACAGATGGGGGCGAAGGGGGGAGACAGATGGGGGAGAGGGGGGAGACAGATGGGAAGAAGGGGGAGACAGATGGGGGAGAAGGGGAGGAGAGGGGGAACAGATGGGGGATTAGAGGGGGGAGACAGATGTGGAGAAGGGGGAGACAGATGTGGAGAAGGTGGGAGACAGATGGGGGAGAGGGAGGGAGACAGATGGGGGTGAAGGGGGGAGACAGATGGGGGAGAGGGGGGGAGAAAGATGGGGGAGAAGGGGGAGACAGATGGGGAGAAGGGGGAGACAGATGGGGAGAAGGGGGAGACAGATGGGGGGAAGGGGGGGAGACAGATGGGGAAGAAGGGGGAGAAGGGGGAGACAGATGGGGAGAAGGGGAGGAGAGGGGGAACAGATGGGGGATTAGTGGGGGAGACAGATGTGGAGAAGGGGGAGACGGATGTGGAGAAGGGGGGAGACAGATGGGGGAGAGGGGGGAGACAGATGGGGAGAAGGGGGAGACATATGGGGAGAAGGGGGGGAGACAGATGGGGGAGAGGGGGAGACAGATGGGGAGAAGGGGGAGACAGATGGGGGAGAAGGGGGAGACAGATGGGGGAGAAGGGGAGGAGAGGGGGAACATATGAAGGATTAGTGGGGGAGACAGATGGGGGAGAGGGGGGAGACAGATGTGGAGAAGGGGGAGACAGATGGGGGAGAGGGAGGGAGACAGATGGGGGTGAAGGGGGGAGACAGATGGGGGAGAGGGGGGGAGAAAGATGGGGGAAAAGGGGGAGACAGATGGGGAGAAGGGGGAGACAGATGGGGGAGAAGGGGGGAGACAGATGGGGAAGAAGGGGGAGACAGATGGGGAGAAGGGGGAGACAGATGGGGAGGAGAGGGGGAACAGATGGGGGATTAGTGGGGGAGACAGATGTGGAGAAGGGGGAGACAGATGTGGAGAAGGGGGAGACAGATGGGGGAGAGACAGATGGGGAGAAGGGGTTAGACAGATGGGGAGAAGGGGGGAGACAGATGGGGGAGACAGATGGGGGAGAGGGGGAGACAGATGGGGAGAAGGGGGAGACAGATGGGGAGAAGGGGGAGACAGATGTGGAGAAGGGGGGAGACAGATGGGGAGAAGGGGGAGACAGATGGGGAGAAGGGGGGAGACAGATGGGGAGAAGGGGGCGATGTGGAGAGTTCAGCAAAATACTCACTCATCATAGGCTGGTCTCTGCAGGCTCAGGCATCATTTATGGCATGCAGCCACGATCTAGCTGAAGCTGCTGTAGTTCCAATCTCCCGCCCACACGGCCCTTTCTCAGGCTCACAGCACTGGCTGCACACACGGGATTGCGATGTGGGCGGGGCAGACAAAGAGATAGGAGCAGGAGGAGGCGGAGCAGACTGAATCCTCTCTTCTCTTCCGTTCATGGAGTGGAGAGGTGGCGGAAGGGGGAGTGTTCTGGCTGAAAACTGATATTGACGATGTGCAACCCTGCCTGGGCACAGCATCCACAAGAGAGGGGATATGCCTGGGGGGCGCAACTGAAATCTGAGCGTGCCTAGCCCACCCAAGCACCCCCTAGATCTGGCCATGTTCCATAGGAGAGTTCAGGCTGCAGGGAGGACTTCACTAGCGTGGCTGTGCACAACCCCAGTCCAATCCCATAGTTGCCAACAGTCACGGATTGGCCGGGACATTCCCAGGATTCAAACCCTTTTCCCGGATTTATTTTGTCCCGGCCAATGTCCCGGCCAATCCGATTTTTCCCGTTTTCCCCGAATTTGGACGCCGCAGGCCGCCGCCGCTAGAGGTCCACGGCTGGCGGAGACAATGTCTCCGCCGGCCGCCATGTTTAAGAAGACCAAAACACGGATGTAGTACAATAGAAAATAAAGCCGCTGCGGCGCCGCCCACACTCCGCACCTCCCCGGGGGTGGGCAGCGCCGCAGCAGCTTTATCTTCTATTGTACTACATCTGTGTTTTGGCTGGCCGGCAGGCCACCCCCCCGCCCCGCCCCGCCCCGCTGCAGGTCTGTCTGTAATGGAAAGGGGCGGGGGTCGGCAGCGCCACAGTTTAATTTTTTTTTTTCAGCCACACTGTCGGCTCCGCCTCTATTTTGTTCCCCTTCGGGGAAGGGGAAACAATAATGGCGGCCGAGACAGGAGACGCCTGTGGTTAAGGGGGGGACTCCGCTGGGGATGCCTGTGGTAAGGAGGGACTCCGCTGGGAACGCCTGTGGTAAGGGAGGACTCCGCTGGGGACGCCTGAGGTAAGGGGGGACTCCGCTGGGGACACTTGATGTAAGGGGGACTCCACTGGGGACGCCTGATGTAAGGGGGGACTCCGCTGGGGACGCCTGATGTAAGGGGGGACTCCGCTGGGGACGCCTGATGTAAGGGGGGACTCCGATGGGGACGCCTGATGTAAGGGGGGACTCCGCTGGGGACGCCTGAGGTAAGGGGGGACTCCGCTGGGGACGCCTGATGTAAGGGGGGACTCCGCTGGGGACGCCTGAGGTAAGGGGGGACTCCGCTGGGGACGCCTGATGTAAGGGGGGACTCCGCTGGGGACACCTGAGGTAAGGGGGGACTCCGCTGGGGACACCTGAGGTAAGGGGGGACTCCGCTGGGGACACTTGATGTAAGGGGGACTCCACTGGGGACGCCTGATGTAAGGGGGGACTCCGCTGGGGACGCCTGATGTAAGGGGGGACTCCGCTGGGGACGCCTGATGTAAGGGGGGACTCCGCTGGGGACGCCTGATGTAAGGGGGGACTCTGCTGGGGACGCCTGATGTAAGGGGGACTCCTCTGGGTACACCTGATGTAAGGAAGGACTCCGCTGGGTACGCCTGAGGTAAGGAGGGACTCCTCTGGGGACGCCTGATGTAAGGAGGGACTCCGCTGGGGACGCCTGATGTAAGGAGGGACTCCTCTGGGGACACTTGATGTAAGGGGGGACTCCACTGGGGACGCCTGATGTAAGGGGGGACTCCACTGGGGACGCCTGCATAGTTACCAACAGTCCCGAATTTCCCGGGACAAGCACGATTTTTGGACCCTTGTCCACAAGTGTGGAGGGGGCTCTGCTGGGGAGGCACCTGATGCAAGGACGGACTGCTGGGGAGGCACCTGATGCAAGGACGGACTGCTGGGGAGGCACCTGATGCAAGGACGGACTGCTGGGGAGGCACCTGATGCAAGGACGGACTGCTGGGGAGGCACCTGATGCAAGGACGGACTGCTGGGGAGGCACCTGATGCAAGGACGGACTGCTGGGGAGGCCATCTGGTGGCAGGCGACGTGGCAGGTAACACGCTCAGGGCTTCCACTGATTCGGCATTATGGTGAGTTGAATGATTTCATTTTATATTACAATGTAAAAATAGAAATAATGCACTTCAATCATCCTGACACCGTAACAACCATGGTGCCGGGATGATTGAAGCGCCAACAGGTGTTTTGGAGTATCCTTATCTGCCAATTTTGTTACACATTACTATTGTGGTGTAGGATCTGGCTTCTTTCTTTCTATTTCTTTCTCTCTCTTTCTCTCACCTCGGACTCTAGCCACACCCCTTTGAACCACGCCCATTTAAACCACACCCACTATCGTGCGTAAACCACGCCCATTTTTCGCCGCGCCGCATTTTTCACTCCAGCATGACACGCGTACAAATGAATGCCCCGCCCCCTGATTATAGCAAGGCTCCGCCTCAATACAAAAAAAGTGTCCCAGATGTTTTTTTTGCAATGTTGGCAACTATGCAATCCTCTGCTATCACTGGCATGGCACAGGGAACGTGGAGGGTTCAGTGCAGGCAGACGCCGGGAGAGGAGCGCTTCTGTGTTTACAGATGACAGGAGAATGCAGCAAGCGCAGGGCAGTACCCGAGTTAGTTCCGGCTGAAAAAAAAGCCCGATGTCACTACACAGAGCGATATGCGTGCGTGGTGATTAGGGTGTGCCTGGGCACACCCGGCACACCCTGTGGGCACGCCTATGTCCGGAAGGTTTACCCCCTTCAGGACCAGGTCATTTTTTTGCGGTACAACACTGCATTAATTTAACTGACAATTGCGCTGTCATGCAAAGCTGTACCTAAGCAAAATGTATGTCACTTTTTCCCTACAAATTTAGCTTTCTTTTGGTGGTATTTAAAGACTGACAATTTTGAAAACAAATAGCATTTTTTACTTTCCAAAACATATCCAATAAAATTTTTTTTTTTTAAAAAATGTCTTCATCAATTTGGACCAATATGTCTTCTGCTACATATTTTTGGTAAAAAAAATAAATCCCAATAAGTGTATAATGATGGGTTTGCGCAAATGTTATAGCGTCTACAAAATATGGGATTTTCATGACCCCACCCCATTCTCACGTCATGAGGGGGCGGGGTCACCCGTTTGTGTCACCGGGTGGCCCCGCCCTCAGCTATATAACAGCTATATAACAGCTGTCAATGCAAAAGCCTGCTGTCAGCCGGAGCCTCCCATCGAGGCAGAGTTTTTAAATAAAAAATTCTCAGTCTGTTGGCACTGTGAACGAAGATGGATGGATATCGCGGGACATTTTTTATTTTTTTTTCATAAAGGACTTGTCTCAAACTGTCTCTTGTCATTTTTACTTTTTTTACACTTTTTTGGGTGAATGAGTAGGGGTACAATGTATCCGATACCCATTCACATGGGGGGCAGGATCTGGGGGTCCCCTTGTTAAATTCCGATAAGCCCCCCGCCCGCAGACCCCTACAACCACCGTTGTGGGGAAGAGGCCTTTGTCCCCATCAACATGGGGACAAGGTGTTTTGGGGGGAACCCCAAAACACCCTCCCCCTGTTGAGGGCATATGGCCTGGTGCGGTTCAGGAGGGGAGGCGATCTTTCGTTCCCCCCCTTTTCCTGCGGCCTGCCAGGTTGCATGCTCGGATAAGGGTCTGGTATGGATTTTGGGGGGATCCCTACGTCATTTTTTTTTTAAATTTTGGCGCGTGGTCTCACCTGAAGGGCCTGCTATGGATTTAAGGGGGGACACCACTCCATTTTTTTTTATTTGGGCATAGGGTTCCCCTTAAAGTGGAAGTAAACCCTCTTATAATTTTCAGGCAAGGAAGCTGCCATCTTGGCCTTTGTTTAATCTTCAACTGCCATGATGCTGCACATGTGATCAGTTATGACACCAGCCATTGGATGGTTTGATAGTTTGGTTGAGAGCACAACCAATGTGACAGTTGGCATTCCCGGCATGCCGGGAATGTAACTGCTTTTTGAAACTGTTATATCGATTGGTTTACTTCCACTTTAATATCCATACCAGACCCAAAGGGCCTAGCAATGGACTTGGGGGGAACCCATGCTGTTTTTTTCAGTGATTTTTATCTATATTACCGGGTCCTGGCAATACATTACAGCCGCAAGCAGTTTTAAATGACATTTTTTTCTTTTACAAATGTCATTTTTCTGCTCTCATTCATAAAACTATGTACGGCCGCTATATAAGCAGCCTAACATAGTGTGGGGTGTGGACTCAGCCCCCTGAGCCATAATTGCCCAAAGGCACCCTGCCTTTGGCCAATCATGGCTCTCACAGCAAAGCGCGCTGTGATTGGCCAAAGCATGAAGGTCAGGTGCATGGTTTGGCCAATCAGCTGCCGTCAATGCACTGCGATCTCGCAGTGCATTGACGGTCTCGCCGTTCATTATGGGGCGTTCCGCGGCCGCTCTAATTTCCCACGATGCCCCATAATGTTCTAAATTCGGCAAACGGACAAGCACCCGATGTTCGAGTCAAACTTATTTTTGACTCGAACATCAGGATCATCCCTAATGACTAGCATTCACATATAAAAACATATGATAAATCAGTAGTATGTTTATAGCGTGATACCATTTTAAAAGTCTCATCAGCTATGTGAGCCTTTTTTTTACATGACTAAACCACCCTGGGCGATGAGCTGTTTGCGATAACCGGACCAAAATGGGAGACACCTGGTGTGTTCAAGGCTTTTTAATTACATCCCTTTGGTGAGTGTAAACCCCTAGGGGAGTGTGTTTCATGTGGTGGATGGTATGCGCCTATCAATGTTTAAGTAGAGTTTGAAGAGTCCTCAAGTTTTCCAGTTCTATAGTTTTCGAGATATCACTTGTGGGTTCCCTATCCCAGTTCATTGTTCTCAATAAAAACTGAAAAAAGAAATCTGTAGACTGTTCTTTGGAGCCAGAGGAAGAATAATTTAAAATTTTTATTGTTTCACTTTTAGCATCATTAAAATCACTGCTCCTTTAACCTCCCTGGCGGTACTCCCGAGTGTGGCGCGGGATGAGATTTTTGTACCTAAAGCGGTAACCCCGAGCCACACTCGGGATTGCCTCGCTGGATCCTGGAAGAGGTGACTTACCTTGTCTCTGGGATCCCGCAATGTATTCCCGCAGTGTACGGTGACACTGTGTGTTCCCCTGATTCCCTTCCCTGCGAGCGTCGCGACGCAGGGGGGCGGAACGGCGGTATATTCAAAATGTATAAAGCACAAACACACTGATACAATGTAATCCTATTGGATTACAATAAAAAATTAAATAAAGTGACTTTAGATTGCCCCCCAGTGCTTTCTCCAGTGCCCCTGTCTGCAGTTTTATTGTAATTTGTGTCTGTAAACTGCACAGCGACCATGGCATCCAAAAAGCACGCCTCCACCTCAAAATCGCTATATGACCAGCTGGAAGTCAGCGACAGTGATACAGAATCGCTTGCAGAGGAGTTGAGTGACAGCGACTCGTACGGAAGTTCGTCATCAGACACAGAAAGCAATTTTAGCGACGATCCTGCGACTGTGCCCAGCGATGTGCGGACTTGGTGCTCGGTTGATTGCGGTACAGAGCATGTAGCGCCCCCAAGATTTCAGTTTACAGGAGCACCTGGGATCAAAGTGGAAGTTGAGGACGATAAACCCTTGGCATACCTCGAGCTCTTTCTGACTGATGAAGTTATTGCCAAAATTGTTATGGAGACGAATCGCTACCAGGAGCAACAAGTTGCTACCCATCATCGCTTTTCAAGGACCAGAAAATGGGAACCGGTAACCAGAGAGGACATCTGGAAGTTTTTGGGCTTTATAATTCTACAGGGAGTGGTGGGGAAACCCCTGCAGAAATGGTACTGGACAACCAACAAATTGTTGGCCACTCCTTTTTTTGGCACCGTTATGTCGGAATACAAATTTCCGCTTGTAATGAAATATTTGCATTTTGCAAATAATGAAGACTTTGATGAGAGTTCTCATCCAGCTCCAAAGCTGAAAAAAAATTGGGAGATTTACCAACTTATTCTGAAGAATTTCCAGCAGACTTATGTGCCGGACAGAGATATAAGTATCGATGAAAGTCTTATGGCCTACAAAGGTAGACTTAGCTGGATACAGTTCATCGCATCAAAGCGAGCTCGTTTTGGCATAAAGTCATTTATGCTGTGTGAATCCAGCTCTGGGTACATCTGGAATTCAGTCCTGTACACCGGGAAAGGGACCAAATTCAGCGATCGATTCAGCAGTTTTGGATGACAACCGCTTTGGTTCTTTCTTTAATTGAGCCATTGCTGAACCAGGGCTACTGTGTCACCACAGATAATTTTTATACGTCCCCAGAACTCTTTGAGTTCCTTCTCCTGAACAAAACGGATGCCTATGGGACCGTTAGGCCTAACCGGCGTGACATGCTGCCAACCTTTGCCAATAAAAACCCTGGGGCAGGAGAAATAGTTGCCTGGCAGAAAGGAAAAATTATGGCACTGAAATGGCAGGACAAAAAAAAATGTGTGCCTTATGAGTACTATTCACAACACCTCTACTGTAATGGTACATACTGTACCAAAGGTGGAAAAGATGTCATGAAGCCACAGGTCGTGTTGGATTACAACAATACCATGGGAGGTGTGGACAGGGCTGACCAGGCCATGACCTTTTATCCAGCCATGAGGAAGCAACAAAAAAATATTATAAAAAAATATTCAGGCATCTTCTGGAACAGTGCCTGTGGAATGCTTTCATTCTTCTGAAAAAAATTGTGACAGGCCTATGATTCATGCGGACTTTGTGTGGAAGGTTGCCAAACTCATTTTTCTAAAGCACCAGATGCCAACGACTGTAAACAGATCTGGACGTCGGGCTGCTCGCGTTGTGAACCCGGAACGCCTGACTGGTCGTCACATTATGGACCACATTCCACCTACTGAAAAGAAGACAGCACCCACAAGGATGTGTGTGGTTTGCTGCTCCAAGCGTGACGACTCCGGAAGGAAAATCCGAAAAGAAACCCGATTCTATTGTCCCGACTGTGACGTTGGACTTTGTGCTGTACCTTGTATTAACATTTTCCATACCCAAGATGTTAACTGAAGCAATATGACTTCTAATATTGCACACTTGTTTGACCAAAAAAAAATCAGTGTTTTTGATTATATTATTTACTAAAATTTATTGAATAAAAAGTATTATTATTATTAAATTATTATTTGTTATTATTTATTATATTATAATTTTTGTGTTTCAAACTTTATCATACCCGAGATGTCTACTAGACTCTGGTTTGGACAGATTTAGGTGAGTTATTACTAAGAATCTCAGGCCTACAATGTAAAACGCCAAATTTCCATGCAAAATAATGGTACCGCTTTCAGCACCTAAAATCTTCCAGAATCATACCGCCAGGGAGGTTAAAAATGGTATTTAAAAAAAATAAATGTTTTCCATTGATACATGTACCCGGGCCCCTATACCCTTTTTATGTCCAACAACTTGCATATAAGGCCTCGTACACACAACCGAGTTTCTCGGCAAGAACCAGCAGGAAACTTGCTGGCAGAGATGTCTTGCCGAGAAACTCGTTCGTGTGTATGGTTTCTCGTCAAGAAAACTGACAAGTAATCTCGACGAGAAAATAGAGAACCTGCTCTCTATTTTCTCGTCGAGATTCTCGTCGGCATGTTTCTCGACGAGAAAAGTGAGTGTGTGTACACTTACCTGTCCTCCCGGAAGCCCGCGCATGTTCGAAATGAATTCGACGCATGCGCGGTAGCTTCCTAGGCATAGGTAGGGTATACCAAGATGGCGGCGATGGCATCGAAGGTGACGAGCGCATGCTCGTCGTAGTCGATGACGTCACCGCGTACGCTCCATTCAAAGAACCGCGGGTTCTTTGAATCGAGCGTGTGTACACTCGGCCGGGACAAGTTTCTTGTCCAAGAATCTCGTCGAAAAAAACGACATGTTTTTTTCAACGAGAATCTCGGCCGTGTGTACGAGGCTTTAGTCTTCAAAATGGTCACTTTTGATTTTTCAAGTTCGGGCCCCATAGACTTTAATAGGGTTTGTGGTTTGGGTCCGAACTTTTGGAATGTTTGAGAGTTCTGGCGCTATCTGAACTGGGGGGTGTTTGGCCCAACTCTACTCTCTACACTTTGTTGATAAACCTTTGCCTTTTATAATGAAAACACAATGGTTTCTATGAGGACTTATAAGTTTTCTTTATGGCAGAGGTCAACCTGTTTGCTGCCTCATGGCAACCTGGTGTCCCCACTGGTAGTGATAAAGGGATGCCCTTTTTTTTTTTAAACTGAAGTGAGATAAATACCTGATAGTCACCTGGGTCACCAAAACTAGTCTCCCTGTTGGAGGATTTCCCTCTATTCCTGTTCTGGTGACCACTCAGTATTTTGGGGTTTTCTTTCACGTTCACTTTTGGTAATAACAGTCACCAAGTGAAATAGTTATTGCAACTTGACAGATGTTCTAATTCCTCTCCACTGTATCTAAAACTAAAAATGTTTTTGCCTTCAGTTATATTTAAATTTTCCTTTCCAGAGCTGAAAATGTGTCCTGTTTTAGCACTGTGAAAAGCTTAGTGTAGCACATTCTCTAGCTAGAAATAAAGCAGTTTTAAAGTTACCTTGTCAGCAGAGGGTCACTTGTATAAAGAAGAGTCACTATACTTGCCTTTCTGGTGGCCTGGTTGTTGAATTGCCACCTCTTCACTGCTTGGTTGTTGCTGCGGGTATTAGATCAGTCAGATTGGTCAAATGCCTGTTACTCCCACTACATACTATGATTTTAGCCATGGCAAGAAATCGCAATAAGTAGGTTCTCTGCATGCACAGAAGTGCAGTGGGAAGGGGCAGGCAAGAGGCAGTGTTTCAACAAACAGGCTGCTGCCCACCATCCACCATCACACCACCAACAACCAAACCACCCCACCACCACCAAAAAAACAAACACAAAAAAACAAAAAAACAGGCTGCCGAAGAGAAAATTATAGTGACTCTTCTTATAGCAGGTATGTATTCCTATACCAATTCTGTGCTGACAGGGTAATTTTAACAGCTGACTGTATACACAGTGCTTATCAGATGTGCCTTACTGTATAAATTCAAACAATGCAGAAATTATAAATACGATGAAGGTGTGGGAAATGACTGAAAAGACTCTGTTAACAAACACGCTATAATACATTAACTGGTAAATATGCCCATGAATGTTTTAAAAAAAATTCTCTAATGTGGCTTCAGTAAATGTTTTATATAAATCAGTATATTCTGAACTGATATCACAATAGAAAATTATAGATTTTGTATGACCTGGCATTATTAAGCAGAAATATAAATATATACACAGATTTTTGTCAGGCTAGGGATAAATTGCTATTGTAACCTGATGTATGGAATGAGGAAGGTATTATTATAGAAGGCTTCTTGATCATTGTGACTAGCAAATAGTTTAGACACATATCCATATGTCTGCATGTACAGTGCTCTTTACGCATACAATAATATTTCATTTTGCAAAGAAGGGTTTGCAACTGATACTTAACTAAAGGAAACAAGTGCATCCTTCAAGATCACATCGATCCATAAGAACTATACAGTAAACTTCATTAATGTGAAGCAAATAGTAAATGAAGAGAAGTTACAGCCTGACCTTTACAGAAAGGCTATAGACCTTACAGTGTACTTTGCAGAACAGTTCATCACTCGGGAGATGGCAGCCTTATCCCAAGAGCCAATTCATGCCCGTTAAGTGTATTAGTTTGGAAGATGCTCATTATTTATAACATGCAGATACAACAAAGGCCATCTTGACAACACACAGACGTACATGAGTTATCTGTTTAAACTGAAAAGAAGAAAGATTTGAGTAAAAAGGGCAAGACAGCAAAACTGTTGAATATACTGTATATTAATATGTGTAAAGACAATTATCATAAATTGAGATAGGCAATAGAATACTAATGTGTCCTTACCCCAATGACAGTATAAATAAAACTCCTTGGTATTCAAAAGGGTGAATCCTCAGTGTAATTATGTATGGATTGAACCTTGTGGGCTGAATCAGCCCTTGTCTTAGATGCCCCAACAGTAAGCTGTTCCTGCCATAATTTCTTTTTCTGGCCCTCTGGGAGGTTTGAGTTCTACCAGCCACCTATACATGTTCTACGTCAGTGTTACTCAACTCCAGTCTTCAAGGCGCCCCAACAAGTCATGTTTTCAGAATTTCCCTCTGATGAAACGGCTGTGGTAATTACTAAGGCAGTGAAACTGATCAAATCACCTGTGCAAAATAATGTAAAGCCTGAAAACATGACCTGTTGTGGCGCCTTGAGGACTGGAGTTGAGAAACACTGTTCTACATACATCTGTTGCATTTTTACTGAAGCATAATTGATTATAAATAGGGCTGTGGAAATTAACTATTAATTCCTCGATTAATCCAATAATTTTTTTGATCGATCAAAATTCTTTTGATCGGTACTCACCTCTCCGCCGGCATCCGGGTCTTCAGGGAGTTCCGTCGGAGATCCGGTGACGTCACGGACACCAGCGGGGCTTGTCCATCTGAAGGGCTCCTTTGCTGTGCCTTCATATCTGCATGCCTGGGGGACCTTACTATCTGCCACACTCAAGGGCTGTTACACTTCCCTCTATCGACCTGGGATTCTACAGCCATCCACTGGGAGTTGTGATAGTTCCCTTCACGGGACATCTACATGCCGACGGACTGATGTTAACCCCTCCTCATCTGGATTCAGCAGTGGTATCGTTGTACACATTTTTATACCAGTATCATACTTAGCTACATGTTTTTATGACTGCTTTTGCTACCGTTTGGTATTACTCGCACCATTTTTACAGTTTATGTAGCTACATCGATTTTATCTCCAGTGTAATATTTATTTTGTTACCTACTTGAAGACTATAAAAGTTTTAATGCTATTACCATCGAGCGCTGCCTTTGTGTGTTTTTTGTATCCTGCTATCCATTTTTCCAGTGGTTGGTAGCTGCACTGGGAATCAGCCTGCAAGGAGAACAGCTAAAAGTAGTTGGATCTGTATGTGCGTTATAATTAATCGAAATTAGTCGATTAATCGATAAAAAAAAATATTGATTAATCGAACATGAAAATTTTAATCAGTAACAGCCTTAATTATAAAGTTTTAAGAACAAAGTTTTACCAAAACTGGAGTTAATTAGGCCCAAATGTAAGTTGGCGTACAAAGACAGGCAAAGTCGCTTCATAGCCAACAGCTTCATAGCAACAGTGGGCAAAGCCTGATGGGTAAGCCTCGACACATATTCCCCATCAGGTCTGCTCTCTCTATGTGATTGACAAGAGTCAGTGGGTGGATTCTATTGCCATTAGCAGGCTGCTGTCTGCTGTCAATCAAAAGGGGAGTGGACCTGATGAGGAACTAGTGTCTCTGAATCCACATCAGGCTCTCCCCACCCATCTGAGAAACTCCTTGGCGCTGCGCTGTCTGTGTGACAGCTGCAATGGTGGGAGGAAACTCAGCCGCACTCAGGATGGAGTGTCCATATATTATTGATCACTGGCTTCTCTGCACACTGTGGTTGCCACAAATTCATGTACATGTTTACAACAGGTACACTACCCCTTCACCTGCATCCACATTTGTTGTGTGGAGGCATAATGAAATTCTGAAGAGTGTTGTAGATGCTCTTTGTAAATTACCGTTAATATGTTTTCCTTCATTATTCATGGAGAAAAATCAAATACATCTTTATAAGGCTGCTATGGCTCAAAACCATATAAAATCTAAACTATTTCATCAACCCTCCAAAGAGTATAATTGAATAATATATAAGATCTATGATAAAGCATAATACAGAATATGGAATATATATGTATCTGGTCTAGCGAAAGCAAAGGAACTCAAAATAGAGTCAAAAGTTATATCAAAGACCTTGAAATTGTATCTATAACAAAAACTTTTATGTTCAGATGACAACTATCTAAGAAGGGAATACACCTCGCTTTGGAGAAATTGGTCAGGAACAGGACAGGAAGTGAAGGGAAATCTTGCAAACAGTACATCAGCATAAAAAAGAATAAACTAACAGGGATTTTACCCTTCTGTACTGTATCCAAAGCTAAAAGAAGTTATGGCTATGCATATTGTTTAAGCTTGGCATAAGATATGATATACCAATAACATGTTAACATGAATTGCAATCAAGCTTTTACAGATTTCTGCAAACTACCAAATTCATCTGCAAAGATGGTAAAAAATAATATAAAAATTAAGGGAAACATTGCGGTTTCAATCAAAATGGTCATACCATGTATCATTATTAAAATCTATTTAATAGGCACCAATCAAGATGACATTTTTTCCAGCATAGTAGATAAATGTGTATGCAATTTATTCCAAGGTATTAGAGAATAAGGAATTTTTCATCCTCTGAGAGCTTCATTAGGAGAGAAGATAGAGTTCATCATCAAAGATCTTCATTAAACACAATGATAGAGTTTTAAAAGCTATTATAGCTTACATTTGTACCAGGAGGGGGCATGAACTATTCATGTAATAAAAATAAATTAGTTTGGAAGAGCCCAAAAAAATTCTGTTTGGTGGTAAGTGTTAGGCCCCATGCACACGAGACGCAGGTGCAAACTCTGCTGAACACACGTTTTTAAACGCTGAAACCGGCGTTTATAAACGCGCGTTTTGCCGCGTTTGCGGCCGCGTTTAGCGGCGTTTAACCGCGTTTGCGTTTATAAGCGTTTCATCATAGACCTCCCTAAGCTCAAAAAACAGTACATTTTAACCATTTCGGCCAGTTTGTGAGACCAGAGTGAGTAGCAGCAGCTGAGAGAGCAGCAGTGTACTTGTATTTAGCGTATCACTTGCCACATCATCTGCCACAAGTTGTGGATTGTCCACTTGCCACGTCACCTGGCCACGTCACCTGGCCACATCACCTGGCCACGTCACCTGGCCACGTCACCTGCCACAAGTTGTGGATTGTCCACTTGCCACGTCACCTGGCCACATCACGTGCCACGTCACCTGCCACAAGTTGTGAATTGTCCACTTGCCACATCACCTGACACGTCACCTGGCCACGTCACCTGCCACAAGTTGTGGATTGTCCACTTGCCACGTCACCTGGCCACGTTACCTGCCACGTCACCTGGCCACGTCACCTGCCACGTCACCTGGCCACGTCACCTGCCACAAGCTGTGGATTGTCCACTTGCCACGTCACCTGGCCACGTCACCTGGCCACATCACCTGACACAAGTTGTTGATTGTCCACTTGCCACGTTACCTGCCACAAGTTGTGGATTGTCCACAATGCAATGCAAGCAATTACAGTTTTCTTTTATATTTTTTAATAGTTTTTCATCATTTGCCATCACTTTTGAGATTTCTAATGTTAAAAAATAGGTCACCTTTAAAAACGCTTATAAACGCAAACGCGGCAAAACGCGGGTACCGCGTTTAGCCGCGTTTAGCCGCGTTTAGCAGTGTTTAGCGTCTGAAACGTGGAAAACTTTTGCGTCTAAACCCATTTTTTTGCTTCTGGAAAAACGAGGTTAAACGCAACTGCTTGTAAACGCCAAAAAACGAGAGTGTGTGCATGGACACATAGGATAACATTGAATGGGTTCAGGAGCAGTTGAAAAAAGCGTCCAACTGCCTCTGAACGCACGTTCAACAGCAAATAACAGCGTCTCGTGTGCATGGGGCCTTAATGTAGTAGCACATTTTTTAGTGCTGATTCACACTGGAATGCTGTTTGGTAAACCTGTGTTCTGTGCGTTTCCCACTCTATGCTCAAAACGCGATGTGTCTGCCATCTGCAGCGGGTATCAGTGTAAATTTATTGACACCCCAAATACACATAGCAAACGCAGTGCGTTTGCCTGAATCCGATCCAATGGTACCAAAATACTGTGCAATACGGTTGCAGTGCATTTTTTTAATAGTAGTGCCTTTTATCATATAAAAGCATATTGCTTTCCTCTGTTTATGGTTCTAATTCACGACTCACAATTTTGACTTAGGATCAATTATTCAGAGTTGAGGGGAATGTATGAAATAGAATAATGATGGGCCTGCCTAATACATTTAAGAAAGTGGTGTAAGGTCGTTAGATTTAACACGATTTTCTAGGAAGAGATATGGATGTTATTGGGGAGTTCTAAAAATAGTTCTCCATAAATGGAGTCTGAAATAATTTCCCTTAAATAAATGAAATATTCAACTAGGCCATTTGTACTCAAACTAGGAAAGTGAATAAGCGATTTGGACAAGTCTGAGTGTCTGAGTGTGTCTTGCAATAGTCCATGAGTTGTTCCAACAGTAGAAACAAGCTAGTTATTGCCTGTTTGGAAAGGTTTGCACAAACCAAATTTTGTCCAAGGCACAGTCCTAACTAAAGTATAAGAGACAGTTTTTTTAGTTGAGTGTATAAAATGTTGGTAGCAGCAAAAAAAAAAGATGATGTATTGTGTATTATAACAGATAAAATGCTGTGAATGCTCTGAAATGTGTATTTTTTATCTTTAGATAGCCACTGCAAGGTATCACTTTAATAACACATTTTGCTTTCTCTATCAAATGTTGGTACAAATGTATTCTTTGGTCTCCTATAAAGATTTTGAGGTCATTTTACTAAAAGCCAAAAGCCTGCTCATTTTGCAAGGGAATTTTCTTTAGCTTAATGAATGAGGAGAAGCTCTGCTGGACATCCACCATCCAATTATATACAAGTAAAAAACAGTTTTTTTCCTTGAAAATTTAAATTAAAAGATTTTAAAAGCCCCACAAAAAAGTATTTTAAATGGACTTTCTAGGGGGCCCCAAAGAGTAACACACAGAAACAAATGATTATAACATTTAACAAGGAGGGTTATTCCCTCCTAATACTTTAATGATACAAAAATTCAAAACTTAACAAAGTTCAGCTAAAAAGTGTTCAGTACACATAAATCAAGAGAGCATCCCCCATGGACAGGGCATCGGGGTAGTTGAGTCTTTCCTGCATGAACAAAATCAAGCTACTCAATGGATTAATTATAGATCTTCTTAGATTCATTTTGACTCACAATCTTTTCACTTTTCTAAATACAGTGGAACCTCGGATTGCGAGTAACGCGGTTAACGAGCGTTTCGCAATACGAGCACTGTATTTTAAAAAATCGTAACTCGGTTTGCGAGTGTTGTCTCGCAAAACAAGCGAGATTCAGGCAAAAGCGGTGTGCAGTACCGCTTTTGGCCTGAGGTGGGGGGGCGCCGGAGCCAATCAGAGCCGAATGTCGCTGATCGCAGCCGATCGACACCGTTTGGAAATGCACGGAAAGGCCCGAGGACAGCACAGCTGACCTGGGCAAATCTCGGGAACAAGGACTTTCCGAGGTTTGCCGAAGTCAGCCGAGGTGTCCTCGGGTCCTTACGGCCATTTCCGAGGCTCTCCGGCGCCCCCCCCTCTGGCCGCATGCGGTATTGCATACCATTGAAGTCAATGCGGAACAAATTATTTTCGTTACCATTGACTTCAATGTGGAAACTCGCTTTGATATGTGAGTACTTTGGATTACGAGCATTCTCCTGGAACGGATTATGTTCGTAATCCGAGGTTCCACTGTACCCACTTCCACCGGATACAAGGGGTGCCAATGGGATGTGTTGCGCACCCTAATATGCCAACCTCTATATGGGGAAATAGGAGCGAGAGGCTTTTACATTCGACCGGTAAGCCCTATACATGACATCCTTCCTGGGGTGGTTTTGGTATATTGATGATATAAGGTATGTTCAAGAGGATAGATCGCTAGTAAGAACTTTAGTTAGAACTTTATTAAGTAAGCCCTCTACGGCCCATAGTGCGCACCCAAGGGCTTTGGTCCAAAGTATTTCATATGGGCATGTCAGGGAAAGTTCCATCCGCTGGTGACACTGCCTGATATTTGGCGTGCAGTACTGTGGTCCACCAGCAGGTGTCTCCTGACAGTCTGGAACTTCCAGGGGAGCTTTCCCCTGGTGATGGTATTATGTGATCTTTGGGCCGCAGTACTGGTGTCCACCTGTGGGTGGTTCCTGGCAGTGTGGGGCCGACATCATCTCCTGCAATTAGGCATCACTTGAGTCTGATTGCAGGAGTTTGTGCAACCACTACTCTCATGGTCTGATATTTTGCCCCAGCCAGCCCACAAAAAAACATCTCTGCTGCCAGACACCTGCCTGCCCAAGAGTCTATTTCCCCTTCACCCATGGCAACCTCTATTTCAGCCCAATATACCCTGCTTCCCACCAAGTATTAATACCCTGTCTCTACCCGCTGCACTTATCCTGCCTTTAACCCACCTGTCTCTTCTCTGCTACCTACAGCTTCCCCACAAGAACTTCCTCTGGCCGATTGTTTGACTCTTTCTTGTCATATCCCAGCCCTTCTCTTCAGTATGTCTCACCTCCTACCTACAGTCCCGCAGTCACCTACAGATCTCCAGCAGTTAAGCCAAAGAAGAAATGGAAATTCTTTTCAACCCACACGATCCTGCCAGTAGCCCAACCTGCCTCCACACCAACCAACCTGCTCCAGCCTGCTTGCATGCCAGCTGAACCTGACAACCCACCTGATTCTGCCAAACCTCTGCCTGCTATCCAACCAGTGTCTCCGCCTGAAGTTCCTGTGACCCAGTCTGATGCTCCTGTCATGCCAGTGCCTATTGTCCAGTCTGAAGCCCCAGTTCATGTATGCCAGCTTGAAGTTCCTGTATGCCAGCCTGAAGTTCCTGTATGCCAACCTGAAGTCCTGATGCCAGTGTTTCAGCCTGATGTCCTGGTGCCTTCCTTCCAGTCTGACGCCCTGGTGCCTTCCTTCCAGCCTGACGTCCTGGTGCCTGCCTTCCAGCCTGATGTCCTGTGCCTGCCTTCCAGCCTGATGTCCCGGTGCCTGCCTTCCAGCCTGAAGATCCGGTGTCCCAGCCTGAAGATCCGGTGTCCCAGCCTGAAGATCCGGTGTCCCCGCCTGAAGATCCGGTGCCTGTGTCCCCGCCTGAAGATCCGGTGCCTGTGTACCCGCCTGAAGATCCGGTGCCTGTTTCCCGGCCTGAGGTTATGGTGCCTGTTTCCCGGCCTGAGGTTGTGTTGCCCGTTTCCCGGCATGAGGTTGTGGTGCCCATTTCCTGGCCTGAGGTTGTGGTGTCCATTTCACGGCCCGAGGTTGTGGTGCCCGTTTCCCGGCCTGAGGTTGTGGTGCCCATTTCCCGGCCTGAGGTTGTGGTGCCAGTTTCCGGGCCTGAGGTTGTGGTGCCCGTTTCCCGACCTGAGGTTATGGTACCCGTTTCCCGGCCTGAGGTTGTGGTGCCCGTTTCCCGGCTTGAGGTTGTGGTGCCCATTTCTGGGCCTGAGGTTGTGGTGCCCGTTTCCTGGCCTGAGGTTATGTTGTCCGTTTCCCGGCCTGAGGTTGTGGTGCCCGTTTCCCAGCCTGCGGAGCCTGCTGCCCAGCCTGATGTGTTCCTGTCTGCTGTCCAGCCTGATGAGCTTCTGTCTGCTTCCCAGCCTGAGGTGTTCCTGGCTGCTGCCCAGCCTGAGATGTTCCTGCCTGCTGCCCAGCCTGAGGTGTTCCTGCCTGCTGCCCAGCCTGAGATGTTCCTGTCTGCTGCCCAGGCTGAGATGTTCCTGTCTGCTGCCCAGCCTGATGTGCCACTGTCTGCTGCCCAGCCTGATTTGTCCCTACCTGCTGCCCAGCTTGATGTGCCCGTACCTGCTGCCCAGCTTGGTGTGCCCATGCCTGCTGCCCAGCTTGGTGTGCCTGCTGCCCAGCTTGGTGTGCCTGTGCCTGCTGCCCAGCTTGATGTGCCCGTGCCTGCTGCCCAGCTTGATGTGCCCTTTCCTGCTGCCCGGTTTGTGTCTGCTGCCCAGCTTGATGTGCCCATGCCTGCTGCCCAGCTTGATGTACCTGCTGCCCAGCTTGATGTGTCTGTACCTGCTGCCCAGCTCGATGTCTTGGAGTCCGCTGCCCAGCTCAATGACCCGGAGCTCGCTGCCTAGCTCGATGACCCAGAGCCTGCTGCCCAGCTTGATGACCCGGAGCCTGCTGCCCAGCTCGATGACCCAGAGCCTACTGCCCAGCTTGATGACCTGGAGCCTGCTGTCTGCCCTGAGGTACCCGCTGTCTGCCCTATGGTACCCGCTGTCCGGTTTGATGTACCTGATGCTCTGCCTAAAATGCCTGAGGCCCTGCCTGAAGCGCCTGTTGCCTAGCCTGATGTCATAGACTATGGACAATTACAGCTAGCTGGAGCGTCCGGAGGCCACTTCTTTGAGGGGGGGTACTGTCAGGGAAGGTTCCATCCGCTGTTGACACTGCCTGATATTTGGCGTGCAGTACTGTGGTCCACCAGCAGGTGTCTCCTGGCAGTCTGGAACTGCCAGGGAAGCTTTCCCCTGGTGATGGTATTATGTGATCTTTGGGCCGCAGTACTGGTGTCCACCAGGGGGTGGTTCCTGTCAGTGTGGGGCCGACATCATCTCCTGCAGTCAGGCATCACTTGAGTCTGATTGCAGGAGATGTGTATAAATACCTGGCAGACACACTTTTACTTACAAGGACCACGGCTATGGAACGCTCTACCCACCAACATCCGCATGGAAGAAAACCACCGGGCCTTCAGGAAAAAACTTAAGACCCACCTATTCTGAAGGGTCAGGATGTCACTGGATGCAAAGCGCCTTGAGGCGATTTAGTTCGCATTTGTAGCGCTATACAAGTTATTCACTCACTCACTCACTCACTTTGCCTTGGTATCTCTCCTTGCGCCCTGATCCTGAACCTGAGAAGCTCTGTATTTGTACCTGATCCTGTTTCTGTCTGTTACCTGAACCCTGAGCATTGTACCTGTACCTGTCCCTCCTGTGATCCATCCATCCTCTCCTTGCCCTGTTTGTTTTCCCTTTCCCTAGCTGCTGATCTCCCGTTGAAGACCCTGGCATGGCCCTGTTTATGATTCTGGTTTTCCCCATTACTTGTACATATTTGTCTGTTACTGTTATTATTTGTGGGTTCTGTTTGGTATTGGTTGTTGTGCACTGTGTGGTATTGGAGGTGGTTGTATCTATATTATTTTACTTATCTTTAATAAATCATTATATTTCACTTACACACGTTTGGGTTTCCTCTGTTGCAGTCCACATAGTTCTGGTCTTATCTGATACGTGACAGGGCAATACATCCGTGTACATAGGAATTGTTCCACCATTGAAGACTTTATAGCTCAGGCTGCCAATTTGAGACAAAGGCTACTAGCCAGAGGCTATAGTGAGACCTGCCTCAAAAAGGCCTATCAGAAAGCAAAAAAAACAGACTAGAACATCACTTTTGTTTACTTCCAATAAAACTGCAACATGTGGCACGACCTATCGGGGGTCCAAATCATTTTGTGGAGGGGGGATTATGGTGTGGGGTTGTTTTTTAGGGGTTGGGCTTGGTCCCTTAGTTCCAGTGAAGGGAACTCCTAAGGCGTCAGCATACCAAAACATTTTGAAAAATGTAATTCCCCCAACTTTGTGGATGGCCCCTTCCTGTTCCAACATGACTGCACACCAGTACGGAAGCAGAGTCCATAAAGACATGGATGAGCGAGTTTGGGGTGGAGGAGGAACTTGACTGGCCTGCCCTCAACCCTATAGAATGCCTTCCCAGAAGAGTTGAAGCTATTATAGCTGCAAAGGGTGGGCCAACTCAATATTGAACCCTATGGACTAAGACTGGGATGCCAATAAAGTTCATGTGCGTGTAAAGGCAGGCGTCCCAATACTTTTGGTAATATAGTGTATTTGGCAAACCATTCCTAGGTATGGGCAATTAACATATCTTGATATAAACAGTATCTCACAAAAGTGAGTACACCCCTCATATTTATGTAAATATTTTATTATATCTTTTCATGTAACAACACTGAAGAAATTACACTTTGCTACAATGTAAAGTAGTGAGTGTACAGCTTGTATAACAGTGTATATTTGCTGTCCCCTCAAAATAACTCAACACACAGCCATTAATGTCTAAACCGCTGGCAACAAAAGTGAGTACACCCCTAAGTGAAAATTTCCAAATTGGGCCCAAAATGTCCCTAAATATTTTGTGTGGCCACCATTATTTTCCAGCACTGCCTTAACCCTCTTGGGCATGGAGTTCACCAGAGCTTCACAGGTTGCCACTGGAGTCCTCTTCCACTCCTCCATGACGACTTTACAGAGCTGGTGGATGTTAGAGACCTTGCGCTCCTTCACCTTCCATTTGAGGATGCCCCACAGATGCTCAATAGGGTTTGATTGGCCAGTCCATCACCTTTACCCTCAGCTTTTTTAGCAAGGCAGTGGTCGTCTTTGAGGTGTGTTTGGGGTCATTATCATGTTGGAATACTGCCTTGCGGCCCAGTCTTCGAAGGGAGGGGATCATGCTCTGCTTCAGTATGTCACAGTGCATGTTGGCATTCATGCTTCCCTCAATAAACTGTAGCTCCCCAGTGCCAGCAGCACTCATGCAGTCCCAGACCATGACACTCCCACCACCATGCTTGACTGTAGGCAAGATACACTTGTCTTTGTAATCCTCACCTGGTTGCCACCACGCAAGCTTGACACCATCTGAATCAAATAATTTTATCTTGGTCTCATCAGTCCACAGGACATGGACATGTCCTTAGTCTGCTTGACTTCAGCAAACTGCGGGCTTTCTTGTGCATCATCTTTAAAAGAGGCTTCCTTCTGGGACAACAGCCATGCAGACCAATTTGATGCAGTGTGTGGTGTATGGTCTGAGCACTCACAGGCTGACCCCTTCAACTTCTGCAGCAATGCTGGCAGCACTCATACGTCTATTTCCCAAAGACAACCTCTGGATATGACGCTGAGCACGTGCACACAACTTTGTTGGTCGACCATGGTGAGGCCTGTTCTGACTGGAACCTGTCCTGGTAAACCGCTGTATGGTCTTGGCCACTGTGCTGCAGCTCAGTATCAGGGTCCTGGCAATCTTCTTATAGCCTAGGTCAGTGGTTCTCAACTCCAGTCCTCAGGACCCACTAACAGGCCAGGTTTGCAAGATAACTGAAATGCATCACAGGTGATATAATTTGCTGCTCAGGGATTGCAGTATTCTAGTCTGCATCTCCCCCAAGGTAATACTTAAAATCTGGCCTGTTAGTGGGTCCCGAGGACAGGAGTTGAGAACCACTGGCCTAGGCCATCTTTATGTAGAGCAACAATTATTTTTTTCAGATCCTCAGAGAGTTCTTTGCCATGAGGTGCCATGTTGAACTTCCAGTGACCAGTATGAGAGAGTGAGAGCGATAACACCAAATTTCACACACCTGCTCCCCATTCACACCTGAGACCTTGTAACAATATTCATTTACATGACACCGGGGAGGGAAAATGGCTAATTGGGCCCAATTTGGACATTTTCACTTAGGGGTGTAATCACTTTTGTTGCCAGTGGTTTAGACATTAATAGTTGTGTGTTAAATTATTTTGAGGGGACAGCAAATATACACTGTTATACAATCTGTACACTCACTACTTTACATTGTAGCAAAGTGTAATTTCTTCAGTGTTGTCATCTGAAAAGATGTAATAACATATTTACAAAAATGTGAGGGGCATACTCACTTTTGTGAGATACTATATGCGCATTTTTTTTTACATTTGTATTGCATATTTTTTCTTTTTAGTAGAAGCTACTTGTCCTTTGTTTAATTTTTAACTTTTGTATCAATAAAGTATTAGATGGGAGTAATCATCCCTGTTAAATTTTATAATCATGTTTTTCTGTGTGTTACTGTTTGGGGCACCTAGAAAGTCCATGTAAAATGCTTTTTCTTTGTGGGATTGATGAATGAATTTGGATGTGGTGCCCACAGTTGTTTATGTCTACCCACCTAACATTATTATACATTTAAAGGTTTTGAAAATGATTGCTATTAGATTCTTTTTAGGAGGTTCCATGAACAGTAGATTCCATTGCGACCTTAACAAGAACTGTGAAATGTATGTTACAGGTAAACCACAATGGGTGGCTTGCTATTGGGGACAGTAAAATAAAGTTTGTAACCTAGTTGCTTTTATTTACAAATATATGTTTAATGCACATTTATTGAGATTATGTCTATATACTGTATATGAATGGTGATTTTGAATTTTATAATGGAATTCAGAATGTCTAAATCATTATAGAATTTCCCTTTGGGGAGAAGTCAATTTAGATTTACATTTAGAAAGTAACAAAGAATTATAGGATTACAAGGCATAAAGGTTCTCAAAAATGTTATAAATTCCTTCATAATTTTCAAATAGCGAAAGTATATTAATTTGATATAATATCAACTTTTAGCTACAACATAGGTCCATTAGGCTTGACTATATTGGGCAGAGTTTTTGTCTCCCCAACAAAATAATTTATTACATACAGTATATGTCAACTTTGGTATATTAAGAACTATTACCGCTGCCCAGTACCAATTAGATTGCATTTGAAGGATATGAAGTGTAAAAGTTCTTTTTAAAGCATTATTGCAATAACTCCTGGTACTTGGACAGAAATTGTCACACATGATTATTTATCTACTCCAAAAAACTTTTGCTGTTTCCCAAACTGGAACAGGTAATTGCCAGTGTTCTAAGTTGTGATTCAGAAAATTTGCACATTCCAGCAAATAATGGACAATTCTGTTTTCTGCAGCAGGGCTTCTATTCCAAATCCAGTGGTTTGTATCTTTGTGAAAATTATATCTGAAACAGATATATTGTCTATTAGAAGCATCATTTTTGTAATAATATTATATTATAAAATGTTTAGCAATTATATACTGTATGTTTTATCAAAAACATAGTTTTCTTTTAATGCTTAGCTAGTTTTCTCATACAGAAACTTATCTGCAATTTCAGAGTTTCATCCCTCTTCCCCTGAGTATAAAGTGGCAGACAGGCACATGGCAATCTTTAGAAAAATGGCAGTTGGCTGCAGAAATAAATTACTTTGAAAATACCTTGTTTTCTTGTGTACTTTAGAGTCTCTTGTTCAGCCAGCGCTTGACAAATGCTTTTATGTAATATTTTTGTTGAATCTGGCATTTGCCTTGCAGAGGTAAATGTTTAAATGTGCTGTCCTCCCTTTACCTGATATTTTATGTGTTTTTCAAGATAAGTTTTAATTCCTTTGATTACTTTTTACACTTCCTTTTTTCGGTGTCATCATGCTCTGTTAGTTTTCCTCCCTGTAAATAGATAGCTTGACTTCTTTATTATAACAGAATGTGAAACCACATAAAAAAAATTCTAGGTATAAGTGAGTGAAATAATATGTCATTTTGTTCAAATCACTTTGAAGTCTAAACATCATCTTTTATAATCAAAACTTTGCTGTATGTGCTTTAAAGCTACCTCTAGATATTACATACAGTATATGTGTATATGATATATGATATATATATATATATATATATTAACTAATGTTCTATTGATATGTTAGGTAATCTGACAATCTTTAAGTATCCTTACATGCCAAAAGACATCTTTTTGCCACCACCACCTATAATGAAGGCTTATGAGCAAATAGAAATACTTAATAAAAGTTAATTGGCAATAGACAATTGTTCCTTAAAATGTTTTGAAATTTTTTTTTTTTGCCCAGGTAACCACTGCCAACAGCACTGAAAGTGAGAGAAATTAAAAATTTTGAGTTGTCTTAGTAACTGGAATAGAGGAGAAATGTTTCCGTAGGAATGTTTGCTCATGTGACAACTGGCTAGTAATAGGATTTCCGTTTACATTATGATAGGAGCACAAGACATGCTATACTTGCCACTCCTTCTGTCTGTCCTTCCTCAGTTCCTGCAATCCCTGCAGCCACTGTTTGGTCACTCTCCCTTCCTGAAGCACCTCTTGTGCATATACACTACGGATTTCCACCTGCCCTGAACATTTCTTGGATAATGGACTATCATTGCCTGATGTCGCCTTGATCCTTGTAAGCTTGGCATCTAGCCAGTTATCACTCCTGGTCGCTCCTGAATACTACACCTACCTTACCCCACATACTGAAGTCATCTGCCATGCTACATGAGCTCTCTCTAGGGTTGCTGGGAAGCAGCCCAGTTCTGTGAATATAGCACAGCACCTTAAGTTCTGTGGGCATCCCAATATCAGTAGGCATATTGGCCTTAAGAGAAAGGTGGTAAAATCTAAAATATACAAAAAAAAAAAAACCTGTGCACACCAATATAACAAAATAAATGAATAAAGTGCTGCCGCTGGAATCTGAGAGTACCACACACTCCCAAGTGTCAGAATATTTACAAACAATAATGATTCAGCGCTAGACCTCTATATAAATACAAATAAAATCTTCCAAATTCATCCAGTGTATAAGTTCAATGCGTGATCAAACCATTTCATGAACAATTCAAAAAGAATATATGTACAATAATAAAATATATATATATATATATATATATATATATATATATATATATATATATATATATATATATATATTTTTTTTTTTATTATTGTACTTATATTCTTTTTGGATTGTTCATGAAATGGTTTGATCACGCATTGAACTTATACACTGGATGAATTTGGAAGATTTTATTTGTATTTATATACAGGTCTAGCGCTGAATCATTATTGTTTGTAAATATTCTGACACACACACATATATATATATATATATATATATATTGTGAGGGGGTTAGCTCGGCAGCGGGTGTGTGTGACCCCCGGGATGGGCTCCCCACACAAAAACAGGCCCAGCAGACGGAGCTTGTGGTTTTCAAAATCAAAAAGGTGCGGTTTATTTTCTATTTACAGTGACAAAAACACAGCAAAGCAAAAGAAACATAAACAAAATAAATCCTGGTCAAGTTGACCTCTGACTAAACATACAGGTTTCCTAACTAACAACTGGGATCAGCCTAGTGCTGTCCTAGTCCCTAAGTCCCTGGGTTTAAATGTCCAAGCAAATAGCCACACAGGCTTTGTCTCACCGCACAAGGGTTCACTCTCTCCAGGAAGTCCACACAGGTCTGCTTCCAGGCATGAGCTAACATCTAATGAAGCTGGGAGTTCTTATAGAGGCCTAAATGAGCTGACAAGCTTCAGCTGGTCTCATCAACTCCCTGTCTGCACGACGCCCCACACTCTCCCTAGAGGTATGAGTCATCCATGAGCCTACTAGCCTCAGCTGGGCTTATACAACTCTCCACCTAGTTGTATAAGTCGGCGTAAAGCCTGAATCTGGGCGAAATATATCTACCCCCTGGATGCAACCAGGTGACTTTACCTTCCTGCTGTCACATACCCCCCCCTCTTGTTTTAACCTCGGGGTTGGAACACCAGCAATCAGGCATTCATGTACTCGAGACAAAGCATCCACATTCCCCATTTGAACGCCAGGGCGATGCTTTACTGTGAAGTTGAATTCCTGGAGGGCCAGGAACCACCTATTCACTCTTCTATTTGTTTCCTTGTTTTGAGCCATCCACTTTAACGGAGCGTGATCCGTAACCATGTCAAAGTGCCTACCTAGCAGGTAGTACCGAAGGGAATCTAGAGCCCACTTCACCGCTAAACACTCCTTTTCAACGGTGGCGTAATTTACCTCATGGGACTTCAACTTCCTGCTGAGGTAAATGACTGGGTGCTCTTCCCCGTTCCAGACCTGGGACAATACTGCTCCTAACCCCACATCTGACGCATCACTTTGTACGACAAAGTCTTTAGAGAAGTCGGGTGAGTACAACACTGGCTGGCTACATAAGGCTTGTTTCAAGAATTGGAATGCTGCCTCAGCCTCGGGGGTCCATTTAATCATGACCGACCCTTTCCCCTTCGTCAGGTTGGTTAGGGGCACAGCCTTAGAAGCAAAGTGGGGAATGAATCGCCGATAATACCCAGCGATTCCCAGAAAGGCTCGTACCTGCTTCTTGCTGTTGGGACGTGGCCAACTCTGGATGGCCTCGACTTTGTTGAGTTGGGGTTTTATTACTCCCCTCCCAATGGTGTACCCAAGATATTTGGCCTCCTCCTGCCCAATGGTACACTTCTTGGGGTTAGCCGTAAACCCCGCTTCCCGAACAGAGTCCAGGACTGCTTGCACTTTTGGCAGATGTGAGGCCCAATCTGTGCTATGGACAATTACGTCATCCAGGTAAGCCGCAGCATACTTCCGATGGGGCCTCAGCATCTGGTCCATTTTCCGCTGGAATGTGGCCGGCGCATTCTGTAACCCGAACGGCATTCTTTTATATTGGAACGCCCCGTCTGGGGTTACAAATGCGATTTTCTCTTTGGCCGACTTGGCCAGGGGGATTTGCCAATACCCTTTTGTGAGGTCAAGAGTCGTCATATATCGGGCTGTTCCCAGCCGGTCGATCAACTCATCTATATGTGGCATGGGGTAGGTGTCAAATTTTGTAACTTTGTTCAACTGACGAAAATCGTTACAAAATCGCCAGCTCCCATCCGGTTTAGGCACCAACACAATGGGACTAGACCAATCACTTTGGGACTCCTCTATCACCCCTAAGTTCAGCATTTTCTGTACTTCCTCCCGTATTGCCTCCCGTCGGGCCTCTGGGATCCGATAGGGTTTTAACTTCACCCTTTCACCGGGCGGGGTAATAATGTCATGCTCTACCCCAGATGTTTGTCCCGGCAGCTCAGAGAATACCTCCTTGTTGCGAAGCACAAACTCCTTAACCTCCTGTTGTTGGGGTTGTGACAAGGTGGCTGCGATTCCAACCTCAGGAATCACGCAACCAGTTTGAGCTGGTGACCAAGTGTCTGCGACTAGGGACTCTCTATCCCTCCAGGCTTTCAACAGATTAACGTGATAGATCTGTTCGGGCTTTCGCCTTCCTGGTTGTCTGACCTTGTAATTCACTTCGCTCACTTTTTCCATTATCTCGTAGGGGCCTTGCCATTTGGCAAGGAATTTACTTTCAACCGTAGGGACAAGTACCAGTATCCTATCCCCCGGGGAAAAGGTACGGGTCTTGGCTCCACGGTTGTACACTCTCTGCTGTGCTAACTGCGCTTGGGCCAAATGTTCCTTCACGATGGGCATTACCTGTGCAATTCGGTCTTGCATCAGGGCGACATGCTCAATCACACTCCTGTGGGGAGAACTCTCACTTTCCCAAGTTTCCTTGGCAATATCCAACAGCCCTCTTGGGTGTCTCCCATACAGTAACTCAAAGGGGGAGAATCCCGTAGAGGATTGGGGCACCTCCCTAATAGCAAACATCAGATAAGGAAGTAGACAGTCCCAATCCTTTCCATCTCTATCCACCACTTTCTTCAACATTTGTTTTAGGGTTTTGTTGAATCTTTCAACCAGCCCATCGGTTTGGGGGTGATACACAGATGTACGTAATTGCGTCACTTTGAACAATTTACATAGCTCCTTCATAACCCGGGACATAAAGGGTGTACCTTGGTCCGTAAGCAGTTCTTTACAAATACCCACCCGGCTAAACACAAGAGATAGCTCTTTGGCTATGGTTTTGGCCGAGGTATTTCGGAGAGGGATCGCTTCTGGATAACGGTTGGCATAGTCCATTATAACTAATATGTACTGGTGCCCCCTAGCGGACTTGATTATAGGACCGACCAAATCCATGGCGATCCTCTCAAACGGGACCTCAATGATGGGTAGAGGGACCAGCGGGCTACGGAAATGTGGCATCGGGGCCGACCTCTGACACACAGGGCAGGAGGAACAATAATTTTCTATGTCCTTCATCACCCCCGGCCAATAGAATCTCTGTAATACCCTCTCTCGGGTTTTCTCTGTCCCCAGATGACCTCCAAGAATGTGCCCATGGGCCAACTCCAACACCAACTTCCTGTAAGGTTTGGGCACCACAAGCTGCTCAACGGTTTCTTCTGCCCTTTTTGCCACCCGATACAGTAGGTCCTTCTCTACGCTGAAGTATGGGTAAGTGCAGGTATTATCTGGGTTCACTAACTCGCCATCTATTTTCACTACGTTTTCCCGTGCCTTTATTAGGGCGGGGTCTTTCAACTGTTCTGTGGCAAAGTTTTCCCTGTGAACCTCAAGATCAGAAAACTCCACAGACGGTAGGTTTTCGTCTGAGGAGGTGGGCTCCTCTCCAGTTTCTTGAGTCTCCCCTGCCAATACTGACAAGGGAAATTCCGGAGAGTCCTCACCACTCTCAGGGGAGTTCTGGCTATCACATTCCTGGTACATAGGGGCACCAGTGGGGGGCTCAGGATCATCCCACAGTTCCCAGAACTTCGGAAAATCCCTTCCCACAATGGCGTCATGCGGTAACTGAGATACTAAGCCCACTGGATGAGAGAGGGTACCTTTGGGGGTCTCGAAACACACTGTAGTCACTGGATACTCTTGGGTGTCCCCATGCACACAAATAACAGCTACCTTGCTATTCCCAGAGACCTCTGTTTTAACTAATTCAGCCTTTATCAGGGTCACAAGGCTACCTGAATCCAGCAATACCACAACATTTCTACCATTAATACACATTTTGCATAAATGTTTCTCAGTTCCCCGAATGGCAGTGCATGCGACTGTCGCACACAGCGACTGACGTCTGCCCGTCAGAAAGTCACACTGCATGGGTTCCTCCACAACCGGGCAATTTGCTGCAATATGTCCCGCTTGCCGGCAGCGGTAGCAAACGATCCTTCTTGCCGCCTCTTGAGCCGTTGATTTCCCAGGCTGCTCTCGCCAGACTTGGGGTAGAGCTCCCACCCTCTCACTCTCTCCACCCTTACCCCTTGGAATCATCTTATCCGCCCCTGGGGATGGTCTGGTCTTAGGGTGGAAAGTCCGAGTGTCTCTGGAAGAGGCCGTCAGGTTCTCTGTAGCCAAGTATTTCTCCACACGATCCACAAGACCATCGGCCGTCTCTGGGTCTCCATGGCTTACCCACTTTTGGATGGCAGTAGGAAGAGCTCTCAAAAACCGATCCATTACAACACGTTCCACAATCTTTGGTGCGGACAAAGTCTCTGGCTGTAGCCACTTTCTGCTCAGGTGAATGAGATCATACATTTGAGACCTGGGGGGTTTTCCAAGCTGGAAAGTCCAGTTATGCACACGCTGAGCCCGGACAGCCAGGGTGACACCCAGTCTTGCCAATATTTCAGCTTTTAGCATCACATAGTCTTTTGCTTGGTCATGCTCTAGGTCATAGTAAGCCTTCTGCGATTCACCAGTTAACAGAGGAGCCACCAGTCCAGCCCACTGCTCCTCAGGCCACTTTTCTCTTTCAGCAGTCCTTTCAAATGTGGTCAAAAATACCTCTGGATCATCCTCTCCAGTCATTTTTGTCAATAAACGACTCACCCCAAAGGACGCGGTATTAGTGGGACGGCTTCCCTCACTGGTCTGCGGACGTTGCTGCACTACTGCTTCCATTTGTTGTAGTCTCTGCTCTTGCTTCTGTAACAGGTCTATGAAGCGGGCCTCAGATTGCTGCAGGGCTTGTTGCTGAGCTTCCAGACTCTGTTGGTGAGCTTGCTGCTGGGCTGCAAGGCTCTGTTGATGAGCTTGCTGCTGGGCTGCAAGGCTCCTTTGCAAACCTGCATTTGTCTGCTGTTGATTGGCATTTGCTAGAGCCAGCTGTTTCAGTATTTCCTCCATGCTGGCTTAAAAAAAACTGCCACTGGTTCTCCACCAACTGTGAGGGGGTTAGCTCGGCAGCGGGTGTGTGTGACCCCCGGGATGGGCTCCCCACACAAAAACAGGCCCAGCAGACGGAGCTTGTGGTTTTCAAAATCAAAAAGGTGCGGTTTATTTTCTATTTACAGTGACAAAAACACAGCAAAGCAAAAGAAACATAAACAAAATAAATCCTGGTCAAGTTGACCTCTGACTAAACATACAGGTTTCCTAACTAACAACTGGGATCAGCCTAGTGCTGTCCTAGTCCCTAAGTCTCTGGGTTTAAATGTCCAAGCAAATAGCCACACAGGCTTTGTCTCACCGCACAAGGGTTCACTCTCTCCAGGAAGTCCACACAGGTCTGCTTCCAGGCATGAGCTAACATCTAATGAAGCTGGGAGTTCTTATAGAGGCCTAAATGAGCTGACAAGCTTCAGCTGGTCTCATCAACTCCCTGTCTGCACGACGCCCCACACTCTCCCTAGAGGTATGAGTCATCCATGAGCCTACTAGCCTCAGCTGGGCTTATACAACTCTCCACCTAGTTGTATAAGTCGGCGTAAAGCCTGAATCTGGGCGAAATATATCTACCCCCCTGGATGCAACCAGGTGACTTTACCTTCCTGCTGTCACAATATATATATATATATATATATATACACACACAGCATGAATTTAAGGAAAAAAGTCCATGCGAATGTGCTCTTCCACCAAAAACTGAAATTCTTTCACTGCGCGCTAGTTCTTAAAAAAATCTTCACACCCTGTGTAACCACCACCAATGGCTGCTCGCCTCATCTTTTGACCTATAGATAATAGGTCTAAAAATGCTTGTCCCTGTAAGGGCACTATCTGGGTTGTATTTCCCTCTTCCTTGTCCGTATTCACCTGATGACACTCGGCCTTATCATACTAGGAAGCTCAGAAATAATACATGGACCATCATAGCGCTTTTCATAAAACCAACTATGTTTATTTTAAAACTATATACAATGAACTCATGTTTCCATGTGCACTTGAACTGGTACACAACATACAATAGCATGTACATAACACTGCCAGGCGACACCTTCATTGAAGACTGCAGCTTGTGGATGCTCAGAGACTATTCCCTTCTGGTTACTTTCCAACTAACTGTGATACATATATAAAAATCTTACGTCTGCAGCTCTGCCCCCCCTTATGTGGCTTCTTCAGAAGGAAAGTAGAGGTGGTCATTGGTGGTGATTTGTACAGGATCCAGAGGGGAAACATCCAGGAGGGAAGATTAAAGGATCTCTGGGAATAGACCCCTGGAAGCTTAGGCCCATTTGACCTATTGTTGATAAAAATAGGTCCACACCTTAAGGTGAGAGCATATTATGAATGGGGGTGGGATCCACTTATAATTTGGATGCATGTGAAAGGCTAAAGAAGATGTCTTATTCACCTGTCTGGGTGAAGCACAAGTAAAGTGGACATTTTTATGTGTCTTATGCCGCGTACACACGATCGTTTTTTTCGACGGTGAAAACACCGTCGAAAAAATCGACGTTAAAAACGAGGAACAGCTTGTTCCCCTCACACACGGCCGTTTTAAATGTCATTTTTTTTTGGTTGAAAAAAACCACCGTGTGTGGGCTCCGCGGCAGTGTTTCCCTATGGGAAACACTGCCGCGGAAAACATGTCGAAAAAAACGACGAGAAAAATTAGAACATGTTCTAATTTTTCTCGTCGTTTTTAATGCCGTTTTTCTCGTCAAAAAAACGACAGAAAGCCCACAGACTATCGTTTTTCTCGTCGAATGGGAAAAATGTCGTTTTTTTCGACGGGAAAACCGGCCGTGTGTACGCGGCATTACACATTATGTATGTGTTTTTTGTGGACATTGCATTCTAAAAGTTTTTACATAAAAATATGTACATTTATATTTTATGTATGTAAAGTGGTATATTTAGATGTTTTGATGCAAGCATAGAGACACACAAATAAGGATTGCTAAATTGCACTTATAGTGAGGTGTATCACGTATAGAAGAAGCACACATTTGACAAAGTGGTGTTGCATGGCACTTTTTATTTTTATTACATTTCTTTCTTTGCACAGTGCCAGATAGCTATGTCTGTGTAAATGTATGTATGTAGTGGACACCTTCAACTATATTATTAAATTAAACTGTTTATTGCAATAGAGTTTATATATAGCTCTTGTTATTTTAGTTAACCTTGTCTCTTCTAGTCTGGGATATTATAGCTAGTTTTAGCTTGGAGCTCGATAACCAGTATAGGCTAGAGCCAGGTTAGTCATCCAATGGACATTTCTGGTAGTTAGAAGTCCAGCTGCATGACAGACTAGAAACTACTAGATTCTAAGATAACAGAGTAGATAGGTTGACTCTAAGTTCAAGTGCCACACCATAGTTTTTGAAAACGTTATTATCAAACCCACTCTTCCACTTAGTGAAGGTTCTGGTTCTCTTCTGTACCTACAGGTTTAGCCCAATATCCTGTTTGGGGATGGCCATTCCACATATCCAACCACCCAGAAGAGGGCTACAGTGGCATGTGCAAGTGACCAGTGACCATGTCCTACAGCTGCTGCTTTCAAGGTTCTTTCCATCTAGTCATAAAAAGTTTGCAATTGAACTGACTTAGGAGACACAGCCTTACTGGCTAGCTAAATCTCTACATTTATTGACTTCAGCCTTACATTCTGAATGTAAATAATAGTAAACACACTAGAGATAGAGTGACAAACTATGAGTGGCGCTAAACTAAAGTGATAAATATAACAATCATACTGATATATACTGTGATTCAAAATAATGTGAAATTTTCTTAAATCCTAAAATAAAAAAGCATAAAGTAAAACCACAAAAGCCGTGTATAAAGTGATATAGTGATCAACACAATAAAGTCCATATAAGATGTGTAGCAATAGTGTTCAAAATTAGATTGAATTCCTCTTCTCTTCCACCGCACCACAGTGTTCAAGTGAGACAAAACCCCCTTCAGATGAAACACTCACCGCAATGTAATGCCTCACACTCTCGTGTTTTGGCAAATACGCAAATAGCACCTCTCAGGTAGGTGGATTGGTTCAGCATCCAATAGAGTGATCTTCAAATTAGCTCCATATAAATGTGAAAATAAAAGAGTGCAAAAATAGTGTAATACTGCAAAATTCAGTTTTATTATGTACTACAAATCCTTCAAATATTGCACTCACATGGTAACCAATCAGAGTAAGCAAAATCACACTGCAACCGAAAATCCACAGCAACAATTTCAAACTGTCTCCACCAACGAATACTGGTCACGGCGGACCCAAGATCAGCACAGGGCAAAGAACAGCACAGTGTACACTCTCTACCTGTCCTCTCCGCTCGTGGTCGCCGTTTCCAAAGGTGGCTAAATTCGAGTATATGTCACACGGCACTCAACACACGCTTTAGCAAGTTTTCAATAGCCTGCCATGTAGCCACGCCCCGGCATGTCCCATGAATAAGTCTTAATGACGAAACATGTGCTGTTCTTTGCCCTGTGCTGATCTTGGGTCCGCCGTGACCAGTATTCGTTGGTGGAGACAGTTTGAAATTGTTGCTGTGGATTTTCAGTTGCAGTGTGATTTTGCTTACTCTGATTGGTTACCATGTGAGTGCAATATTTGAAGGATTTGTAGTACATAATAAAACTGAATTTTGCAGTATTACACTATTTTTGCACTCTTTTATTTTCACATTTATATGGAGCTAATTTGAAGATCACTCTATTGGATGCTGAACCAATCCACCTACCTGAGAGGTGCTATTTGCGTATTTGCCAAAACACGAGAGTGTGAGGCATTACATTGCGGTGAGTGTTTCATCTGAAGGGGGTTTTGTCTCACTTGAACACTGTGGTGCGGTGGAAGAGAAGAGGAATTCAATCTAATTTTGAACACTATTGCTACACATCTTATATGGACTTTATTGTGTTGATCACTATATCACTTTATACACGGCTTTTGTGGTTTTACTTTATGCTTTTTTATTTTAGGATTTAAGAAAATTTCACATTATTTTGAATCACAGTATATATCAGTATGATTGTTATATTCATCACTTTAGTTTAGCGCCACTCATAGTTTGTCACTCTATCTCTAGTGTGTTTACTATTATTTATTTACAGGTTTATATTTAAAGTGGCTGCTGTTAAAATTTATGCACTATCATCTTCTGTTAATTAGCGCGGTGGGGGTAATCATTAGGGCGGATTTTTATTGATTACCACTTTTTTCATTACATTCTGAATGACCATAAAACTGCCCCTATGGAAATATTTGCCAAATATTAACTGTTGCTGACCTCTGATCACTTTGACCATTTTGCACCCTAATCTTCATACATACACGCAAGAGCATGCAAGAGTGAGCAGATGAGAGGTTGCTCAGCAGAGATTTATGTGACAAGAGACTGAGATTCAACCCAAAAGTGCACTGAAAAGCCAGGTAAATCTGGCTTGAAGGCATTCAATTTAAAAAACAAACTCTAAACATACATGTGAGTGTATTTATGACAGCTGCATGTTTTCTCTGTAGCTTTACTTTATTATTGCTCTTTAACAAATATAGTAGAAATTACTTTTGTTTCTTTTGTACTGTATTAATGACAGATGTCCTGCTACTTATACAAAGTACAGTAACAGCAGAAATAATTTTATTTTCATGATTTCATGTGGGCCAACAGACCCACATAATTCTGTATGTGCAACAGACAAAAGATGATATCAGTGTAATTAGTCTAGCATGAAGTGTGCAGCAACCATGGTGGTTCACATCTGAAATCTGAGATGATTTATTAGAGGGGAAACAAGCAGGGTTATATAGATCAAAAGACAAACCAAGGTCAGGATGTGAAAACAGCAGATGAAGTATCTCATGTCCTCTTTAGAAAAACACATGCCTTGAATAGGATATCAGTCTCAAAGTTATCTGTCTAAAAGGTACTGGGGTGGTATGTACATGACTAGTTAGAGTTTCAAAAAACTTGTTTTTTCAAAATATGCCTATAGAGCACATGGAGATATAACAGCAAAATGCAATGCAAACACTTATTAGAATTAAAATAGATTACATAATAAATACAGAATAAATAAATACTGAATAAATACATTGGTAAATTCAAAATGAATATAGTCTACATGCATTTCCAGCAACTGAGTTTCAACCTAAGTCCCTCACATAGAACGGGCTCCCTCAAGTTTGTACATTTTTTTAAACTTTCATTCAACAGAAAAGTAGAAGAAAACATATCCACTGTTATGCCCTGTACACACGATAGGATTTTCCGTCAAAAAAAGTTGGATGTGAGCTTCTGGACGGATATTCCGACCGTGTGTAGGCTCCATCCAACATTTTCTGTCAGAATTTCCGCCAGCAAAAGATTGAGAGCAGGTTCTTTATTTTTCCGGTGGAAAAAGTTTTTGTCAGAAATTCCGCTCGTCTGTATGCAATTCCCACGTGCAAAAAACACGCATGCTCAGAATCAAGCAGAAGAGCAGAACTGCCTATTGAACTTCATTGATCTTGGCTCGTCGTACGTCTTGTACGTCACCGCGTTTTTGACGGTCGGAATTTCAGACAAGATTTGTGTGACCATGTGTATGAAACACAAGTTTGAGCCTATATTCCGTCAGAAAAAATTCACGGTTTTCTTGACGGAATTTCCGATCCTGTGTATGGGGTATTAGACTGGCTTATGCAAAACTTGCTTTTTTAAAAATCTCCCCCATATGTTGAAAGGTATAAAATGGAAAATAGATATTTTACACAATAAAATATATCCAAAAGTAAAACTTTTTTCTTGTTCATACATCACGGGACACAGAGCAGCATAGTCATTACTATGTGGGTTATATACAATTACCTTCAGGTGCTGGCACTGGCAACTTCCAAAACAGGAAGTACCCTCCCCTATATAAGCCCCTCCCATCCGGGAGTACCTCAGTTTTTTGCCAGTGTCTAAGGTGTTGGCCAAGGTTAACATGTATTCATCTGGGCTTGTGTACAGGTTCTCTGGGCCTTAGCAAGCTATTCCGGATCCGACCAAAAAAGCTTCATAGCTAAACGGTCGGTACCCGGGCCTTGCAGAGAAGAGCAAGGTTTTGCCTGTAATGCCTCTCTTAGGAGGGCTGGACCCTGGGATCCAGAGCTCTGGTCATACCCAAAACCAAGAGGCTATCTGTGCAGGGTGCTATACAGGTCCAGGGGAGTGGAATCCTTGGGAACCCGGTCCCTGAAGGTCTAGTACAATGCCTGCCGTGAAAGGTGAAGTTTGGGCTTCTGTGGACCAAACAAAGTCCTGCGGCGGGGAAAAGGTAAGTGGGGGCCCCTCAGGAACTTGGTTCTATTGAGGGGACCCCCAAGCCTAATATGTCTTTCTGCCTGTTACCTAAAAGGTATTCCCGCTAATAGCTGTATGTGCCTAAGAAATCCTAGAAATGTTTTTTCATAAGGGAAGTTTTAAAAACTGTAAACCTGGAAATGTTTTTCATAAAGGAGGTTTTAAAAAAAAAAAAAAGACAAAAGTGCGGTACCTGTGTTTGTCCACTAGAGGCCGCTGTGGAACGTCTTTTTTCTTGGGACTATTCCTTCCATGGTGAAAGTCCAGGCAGATGAGTGAGCTCTCTATCAGGGAAGCTGCATTCCTCTGTCATGCTGCCAAGTAGTTTCCTTCCATCCCCGAGTCCTGGTGAAACAGGGACCCTGGCTCCTCTCCCTACATGGCGCCAAGAGCGCACACGTGCACGCGCGCGCACACATGCTTTCTTTTTATAAGGTTTAGCTTCAAAAAAGGGGGCGGAGCCTGGCGGATGACGCGCTCTGTGCGCCCAGCGCTTCTGCGCATGTGCGGGCGTCCCAGCAAGATAAAAGGACTCAGTCCACGCTGCTTGCTATGGACACAGAGCATGAAAAGGAGCTGGTAGCATGGTATAGAGGCTTACAGCGGGCGGTTGATACAGGCATCCCCAGAAAGACGCATTAGTAGACACCCACTGATGTACATAGCAGCAAAATTGCATTAGACTATTTCAGTAAGGGGTGTATTGCGGCTGGAATACCTCAGCTTTGAACTAAGGAATATGCTGCCTAAAAAACTCAGAGATATACCTCTCAGGAAGTGTAGGGGGTCTCCATCGGGCTCTGAGGATCTGGAGCAGTCATCTGCACCCTCCTCCCCTGAGAAATCAGAGGTTAATACCCATAAGGAACCCCCGGGAGTGCCAGGTACTGCGGCTGTAACAGAGGAGGTTTTTTCCTCAACTCTGGAGGGATTGGAGCAGAGATTGGCAGCATTGATCGCTTCTTCTCTACAGGAAAGAAAGCGCGCCAGATCTCCATCACCTCCATTAGAGTGCCTGTTGGCAGAGCAACAGTCCCAAGAAGGGACCGACCTACCTGAAGGGGATCAGGAGGAGGTTAGCTCTGTTTTTGAGGAATCGACAGTAGATGAACCATTTTCAGCATCACAGACTGAAAGATTGTGGGTCCAGACCCTAACTGACATGGTTCGATCTGCATTTAAAATGCCTCTTGTTGAACCATCAACTACTGCTGTCTCCTCATTGGGGTCGCTAAAAGCTCCCCAGGTTAATTGCTCCTTTCCAATACATCCATTATTGGAAGGACTTATATACCAGGACTGGGAACATCCTGATAAACTATTTGTTCCGCCTAAAAAATTTCCGGTGATCTATCCCATGGAGGAAAAGTTCACCCAGAGATGGAATGTTCCTACGGTGGATGCAGCCATCTCTTCTGTGAACAAATCACTGACATGTCCAGTAGATAATGTTCAAATGTTCAAAGATCCAGTGGATAAAAAATTGGAATCTTTATTAAAATCTGCTTTTTCCACAGCAGGGGCTGTTACACAGCCAGCAGTGGCAGCTATTGGGGTCTGCCAAGCTTTAAAGGATCAAATGAAAATGGTCCTGAGGGATTTGCCAGACCAGCAGGCCCAGGCTCTGGCTGATCTGCCTAGAGCATTATGCTTTGCGGTTGACGCCATCAAGGATTCTATCCATCAGGCCTCCCGCCTCACGCTGTCTTTGGTACATATGCGTAGGCTTCTGTGGCTCAAAAACTGGTCTGCTGAAGCTCCCTGTAAGAAGCTCTTAGTTAGCTTCCCATTTCATGGGGAACGCCTTTTTGGCGAGGACCTGGATAAGTATATCCAGAAGATTTCCAGTGGTAAAAGTACTCTCTTACCGAGTAAGAAGAGGTCTAGGGGTCCATCTTTTAAGAGGACTACCTCTCCTATCCCTGCGACGTCTGCTACTAAGCAGTTCCGACGGCCTCCTCGGTCAAACTCAGGGGGTAAAAATCAGGGACAGTCACAGGGTAATAAGAAACCCTGGATCCGAAGTGGTACTAAACCAGCCTCCAAGTCAAGCCTATGAAGGGCTGCCCCCACTCAAACGGGTGGGGGGAAGACTTCAGTTGTTCGCAGAGACCTGGCGGGAGACGATCAAAGACAGATGGGTGCTCTCCGCAGTAACTCTGGGATACAAGTTGGAGTTAAAAGAGTCTCCTCCTTCCCATTTTATGTGGTCAGGCATGCCAAGAGACCCTCTGAAAAGAGGGTCTCTCCTATTGGCGTTAGAACAACTATTGCTCCAAGGAGTAATTATGGAGGTTCCTATGGAAGAGTGGGGGTTGGGTTTCTACTCAAACCTTTTCACAGTCCCGAAGCCAAACGGGGACATAAGACCCATATTGGACCTAAAGAGTCTAAACAAATTTCTAAACGTCCGGTCTTTTCGGATGGAGTCGATCCGATCGGTCACCGCTGCCCTACAAGGGGAGGAATGGTTAGCCTCGATCGACATCAAAGATGCTTACTTGCATGTTCCCATCTTTCCAGGTCATCAAAAGTTTCTACGCTTTGCAGTAGAAGGGCGCCATTTTCAGTTCAGAGCCTTACCATTCGGTCTGGCCACAGCACCACGAGTGTTCACAAAAATTCTGGCCCCACTGTTGGCCGATCTAAGAACACGAGGTGTAACGATAATGGCATACCTAGACGACCTGTTGTTGATGGACCACTCAGTTGCCAAGCTAGAAGTGGTAATTGTCGATACAATCAAGTATCTAGAATCTCACGGTTGGGTCATCAACCTGGACAAGTCAGCCCTACAGCCAGTGAAAAACCTGGTATATCTAGGGCTACGGCTGGATTCAGACCAGAGGAAGATTTTCTTACCTCTAGACAAGGTATCCTCTTTGAGGGGCTTGGTCCGTCTGCTTTGTGCAAAAAGACAGCCGTCCATACGCCTGTGCATGAGGCTGCTAGGAAAGATGGTAGCATCATTCGAAGCTGTGCCATACGCCCAATTCCACTCAAGGAATTTACAAAGGGCCATATTGTCAGCCTGGAACGGAAAAGTTCAGGCTCTAGACTTCCCGATGGCTTTGTCCCCTTCCGTTCGGAAGAGTCTCTGCTGGTGGTTGATCCCCCAGAATCTCCAGAAGGGAAAACCCTTCAGCCCGATATCTTGGAAGGTGGTCACTACAGATGCCAGCCTTATAGGCTGGGGGGCAGTACTGGAGCAATGGTCTCTCCAGGGCAGATGGTCAAATGTAGTAAAAACCCTGCCCATCAATCTCTTAGAGATACGAGCAGCCCGGTACGCCCTAGTAGCCTGGACATCCAGACTCCAAGGGTCCCCTGTCAGAATTCAATCAGACAATGCCACAGCAGTGGCATATATCAATCATCAGGGAGGCACCAGGAGTCGTGCAGCCCAGAGGGAAGTAAGTCACATCCTGGAATGGGCAGAAAAGCATGTCCCATGTATATCAGCTGTCTTCATTCCAGGGGTGGAGAATTGGAAGGCGGACTTTCTGAGTCGCCAACAGTTATGCCCAGGGGAATGGTCCCTTCATCCCGAGGTCTTCCGAGCAATATGTCAGCGGTGGGGAACACCGGATGTAGATCTGCTAGCATCCAGATTCAACGCAAAGGTGGACAGATTTGTCTCCCGGACAAGGGATCCCCTCGCTTGCGGCTCGGATGCTCTGGTGTTCCCTTGGGATCAGTTCAGACTGATATATGCATTCCCGCCGCTACAATTGTTGCCTCGACTCCTTCGCAGAGTCAGGTTGGAGAAGAGGCCGGTGATCCTGGTGGCTCCAGCGTGGCCCCGAAGGGCCTGGTACGCGGAGATCATCAAAATGTCTGTGGGGAGTCCTTGGACCCTTCCACATCGTCCGGACCTGCTTTCGCAAGGACCGATATAACACCCTTCCTTACTAACTCTAAGTTTAACGGCCTGGCTATTGAATCCCACATCCTAAAGAAGAGAGGTCTCTCTAACTCTGTGGTATCAACTATAATCAATGCCAGGAAGCCTGTATCCAGGCAGATCTACTATAGAGTTTGGAAGGCGTACATCACTTGGTGCGAGGCCAGAAAATGGCATCCACGTAAGTACGTTATAGGCAGAATTCTGGACTTCCTGCAGTGGGCTTTAGACAGGAAGTTTGCCTTAAGTACTATCAAGGGCCAGGTTTCGGCCATATCAATACTATTTCAAAGGCCCCTGGCTATGCATTCACTTGTCAAAACCTTTATGCAAGGGGTGACTCATATTATTCCACCGATTAAAGCTCCCATATGCCCATGGGATCTAAATTTGGTTCTGTCGGTTCTGCAGAAGCAGCCGTTTGAACCTTTGCGGCACATTTCCTTGGTTCTACTCACCAGAAAATTGATATTTTTAGTAGCCATATGCTCGGCTAGAAGAGTGTCGGAATTAGCCGCCATGTCCTGTAAAGAGCCATATCTGGTTATCCATAAGGACAGAGTAGTATTACGCCCTCACCCAGCCTTTCTTCCTAAGGTGGTATCGAGGTTTCACTTGAACCAGGATGTGGTTCTTCCTTCTTTTTTCCCCAAACCAAGCTCGGTAGAGGAAAAGTTATTGCATTCTTTGGATGTAGTAAGAGCAGTTAAAGCTTATCTAAAAGCCACTGCTCAGATTCGTAGAACGGATTCTTTGTTTGTTCTGCCGGAAGGCCCCAGAAAGGGTCAGGCAGCATCAAAATCTACTTTAGCCAAGTGGATTCGACAGGTCATAATACAAGCCTATGGCTTGAGAAGTAGACCGCCTCCGTTCAAAGTTAGGGCGCACTCCACGAGAGCAGTTGGAACTTCATGGGCAGTGCATCACCAGGCCTCCCTGGCGCAAATTTGTAAGGCCGCAACATGGTCTTCAGTACACACGTTTACTAGGTTCTACCAGGTGGACGTTAGAAGTCAGGAGGATGTCGCCTTTGGGCGCAGTGTGTTGCAGGCCGCAAAAGATCCTCATGCCTGATGGCGCCCAGCTTATGTATGGTGTATCCCCCCCCTCATTTGGCATTGCTTTGGGACGTCCCACATAGTAATGACTATGCTGCTCTGTGTCCCGTGATGTATGAACAAGAAAGTAGGATTTTTAAAACAGCTTACCTGTAAAATCCTTTTCTTGGAGTACATCACGGGACACAGAGCTCCCACCCCTCTTTTGGGGACACGTATTGCTTTGCTACAAAACTGAGGTACTCCCGGATGGGAGGGGCTTATATAGGGGAGGGTACTTCCTGTTTTGGAAGTTGCCAGTGCCAGCACCTGAAGGTAATTCTATATAACCCACATAGTAATGACTATGCTGCTCTGTGTCCCGTGATGTACTCCAAGAAAAGGATTTTACAGGTAAGCTGTTTTAAAAATCCTACTTTTTCACTTTGAATAGAGTGGGGAATGATTAGATCATAAATTGAAATAACAAAATAGTCAAATTATATGTGCTTCAGTGTAAAGGATGCAAAACTGTACCGTTACACTTGTGGTGTGAAAATATAATACACTGCATAGTCACGGTTAATGTTCATATTACTGTGAACTGAGAATTTACATTACATTTACATTAATTTCCTAAGCCATTGTTTATTTGGCCTCACTATAGTTACAGTAGTATAGTTATAATATACTGCCATCTTGTGGTTATTTTGGTTATCACACCATCCTTTCTTTGTTACCTCCCACTTATGATGTATTTTCCCTTCCTCCACATTGTCTTTATTGGAATAAAGAAGACCGATCGCCTCTAGGCAACATGTAATCTGCTTGTCCCGGGAACGCACATTACCGCATTTTGACCTGCAAATACCATCTTTTCAATCATCTGCCACATCCTGTTGTCTGCTGTAATCTGCACAATTAGTAAAGATCTTCATGTATTATATAGGTATTTGGTGAGTTCAGCTATCTGGACTACTTCCTGATAATGGCTTTGCGATTAGCCGAAACATCGAGGTAATACCGCTCCAATTAAAACCACCAGGGAATCGCGCACCAGGACGCCGCTACAGGGGCTATTTCGTTCAGGGCCGATTACCCTTCTAATCAATCGCCTGCTATACACACCGGTTGCCAGGACCATTAGGCACTCAGCAATGTAAGTGTAAACTTTTTTAACTTTGTGGAACCAATAAATGTTTTAATTACGGCATTGTGCAATGAGGCTCTTTCTGTTTTGATTCCTATTCATCCCTATGAGGCACATCTCTACCAATAAGACGTCACCCTAAAGACCTGAGTTTGGGGTATCTCCACATGCCTCCTAGACCACACTAGCGATAGTTGGTCCATATTTTGCGGTGAGTGCACATCTATGTGGGGCACCCAGTCTGAGCACCAGTCTATAGGAGATATCTATTGATCATGAGCACCATATGGGATTACTACACAGTGCCGATCCTGACCTCCCTGGGGCCCTAAGCAAAATTCTGCTAAGGGGCCCTCTACCTGACCCGTGAATAATGGGCGTGGTTTAAGCCTAATACTGGGCGTGGCTTAAAGGGGCATGACTCAAAGGGGTGTGGTTAGAGTCTGAGATGAATGAGGGATGGAGGGAGAAACAAAGTAAGAATGAGAGAGAGAGAGAGAGAGGAAGTAAAAAAAGAGGGATGGAAGGACAGTAGGCCCAGATCCTACAACACAATAGAAATATGTGTATTCCAGAAAGTTTAAAAATCAGCAGATAAAGATACTCCAAACACCTGGTGTTAGCGCCTCAATCATCCCGGCACCATGGTTGTTATGGTGTCAGGATGATTGAAGCGCATTATTTCTATTATTACATTGTAATATAAAATTAAATCATTCAACTCACCATAATATGGAATCAGAATCAGTGGGAGCTCTGATGTCACTGTTCCCAGCCAGCGGAGTCCCTTCTTACATCTCAAGTGTCCCCAGCCAGCGGAGTGTTTCCTTACATCTCAGGTGTCCCCAGCCAGCGGAGTGCCTCCTTACATCTCAGGTGTCCCCAGCCAGTGGAGTGTTTCCTTACATCTCAGGTGTCCCCAGCCAGCGAAGTACCTCCTTACATCTCAGGTGTCCCCAGCTAGCGGAGTGTTTCCTTACATCTCAGGTGTCCCCAGCCAGCGGAGTGTTTCCTTACATCTCAGGTGTCCCCAGCGGAGTGCCTCCTTACATCTCAGGTGTCCCCAGTGGAGTGTCTCCTTACATCTCAGGTGTCCCCAGCCAGCAGAGTGTTTTCTTACATCTCAGGTGTCCCCAGCGGAGTGCCTCCTTACATCTCAGGTGTCCCCAGTGGAGTGTCTCCTTACATCTCAGGTGTCTTCAGCCAGCGGAGTGTTTCCTTACATCTCAGGTGTCCCCAGCGGAGTGTCTCCTTACATCTCAGGTGTCCCCAGCGGAGTGTCTCCTTACATCTCAGGTGTCCCCAGCGGAGTGTCTCCTTACATCTCAGATGTCCCCAGCGGAGTGCTTCCTTACATCTCAGGTGTCCCCAGCGGAGTGCTTCCTTACATCTCAGGTGTCCCCAGCGGAGTGTTTCCTTACATCTCAGGTGTCCTCAGCGGAGTGCCTCCTTACATTTCAGATGTCCCCCCCCTTGGAGCCACTGTTCCCAGCCAGCGGAGTGCTTCTTTACATCTCAGGTGTCCCCAGCGGAGTGCCTCCTTACATCTCAGGTGTCCCCAGCCAGCGGAGTGCCTCCTTACATCTCAAGTGTCCCCAGCAAGTGGAGTGTTTCCTTACATCTCAGGTGTCCCCAGCCAGCGGAGTGCCTCCTTACATCTCAGGTGTCCCCAGCCAGTAGAGTGTTTCCTTACATCTCAGGTGTCCCCAGCCAGCGAAGTACCTCCTTACATCTCAGGTGTCCCCAGCTAGCGGAGTGTTTCCTTACATCTCAGGTGTCCCCAGCCAGCGGAGTGTTTCCTTACATCTCAGGTGTCCCCAGCGGAGTGCCTCCTTACATCTCAGGTGTCCCCAGTGGAGTGTCTCCTTACATCTCAGGTGTCCCCAGCCAGCGGAGTGTTTCCTTACATCTCAGGTGTCCCCAGCGGAGTGTCTCCTTACATCTCAGGTGTCCCCAGCGGAGTGTCTCCTTACATCTCAGGTGGCCCCAGTGGAGTGTTTCCTTACATCTCAAGTGTCCCCAGCCAGCGGAGTGTTTCCTTACATCTCAGGTGTCCCCAGCCAGTGGAGTGTTTCCTTACATCTCAGGTGTCCCCAGCCAGCGAAGTACCTCCTTACATCTCAGGTGTCCCCAGCTAGCGGAGTGTTTCCTTACATCTCAGGTGTCCCCAGCCAGCGGAGTGCCTCCTTACATCTCAGGTGTCCCCAGTGGAGTGTCTCCTTACATCTCAGGTGTCCCCAGCCAGCGGAGTGTTTCCTTACATCTCAGGTGTCCCCAGCGGAGTGTCTCCTTACATCTCAGGTGGCCCCAGTGGAGTGTTTCCTTACATCTCAGGTGTCCCCAGCCAGCGGAGTGTTTCCTTACCTCTCAGGTGTCCCCAGCGGAGTGCCTCCTTACATCTCAGGTGTCCCCAGTGGAGTGTCTCCTTACATCTCAGGTGTCTTCAGCCAGCGGAGTGTTTCCTTACATCTCAGGTGTCCCCAGCGGAGTGTCTCCTTACATCTCAGGTGTCCCCAGCGGAGTGTTTCCTTACATCTCAGGTGTCCTCAGCGGAGTGCCTCCTTACATTTCAGATGTCCCCCCCCCCTGGAGCCCTTCTATAACTCAGCAGCGGTGTCTCCGCCATAACTGAAGGCGAGAGGCGAGGGGGAACAAATTAGGGGCGGAGCCGGCCAGCTACAATATAGAAATGGAGCTGCGGCGCCGCCCACCCCCGCCCCTTTCTACAACAGGTCACAATTGACAGACAGACCGGGGGCAGGGTGGGCGGCGCCGCAGCTCTATTTCCTATTTCTTTTTCGTACATCACGGGACACAGAGCGACTTAGTCATTACTAATGGGTTATATAGATTACCTTCAGGTGTTGGCACTGGCCAATTCCAAACCGGAAGTACCCTCCCCTATATAAGCCCCTCCCATCCGGGAGCACCTCAGTTTTTTGCCAGTGTCTAAGGTGTTGGCCAAAGAGTAACATGTGTTTTCACTGGGCTTGCGTACAGGTTCTTTTGGGCCTTAGTAAGCTGTACCGGATCCCACCAAAAAAGCTTCATAGCTAAACGGTCGGTACCCGGGCCTTGCAGCAGAAGAGCAAGGTTTTGCCTGTAATGCCTCTCTTAGGAGGGCTGGACCCTGGGATCCAGAGCTCTGGTCATACCCACGACCAAGATGTTGTCTGTGCAGGGTGCTATACAGGTCCAGGGGAGTGGAATCCTTGGGAACCCGGTCCCTGAAGGTTTAATTACAATGCCTGCCGTGATAGGTGAAGTTTGGACTTCTGTGGACCAAACAAAGTCCTGCGGCGGGGATCAGGTAAGTGGGGGCCCCCAGGAACTTGGTTCTATTGGGGGACCCCCAAGCCTAATTTGTCTGTCTGTTACCTAACGGTATTCCCGCTAAATATCTGTGTTTGCCTGTAACTACTGAAAATGTAAAATTTTAATAGTAGTCAAGAAAAAAAAAAAAAAGGGGGACCGCGGTACCTGTGTTAAACCACTAGAGGCCGCTGTAGTCCATTTTTCTTGTCATGTGGATCTTTGGTTTTTTCAAGTCAAAAGATCCAGGCAGTTGGTAAGTTTCTCTGTGGGAATCCACTTCCTCTGCCCTGTTGCTGCGCTCATCCACCGCACAGGCCCTCCGGCAAAAAGGGCCCTGGCTCCTAGTCCCTGTTTGATTTCGAAAAGGGCGCCAATAGCGCACGGGCGCGCACGCGGGCGCGTGCACGCGCCTCCTATAAAAAAAAAAGGGGCGGGGCGGGTGGATGACGTTCGATGCACGCCGCGGCGCTTCTGCGCATGTGCAGGCGTCCCAGCATGGTTAAAAGACACAGTACAAGTGTCAGCTGGATGCAAACAGAGCTAGCAACAAACAGTGGCACACAGAGGCGGTTGATGCAGGCATCCCCATAGAAAGGCACTTTAGTGGACACCAGCTGGTATATAGCAGCAACTGTGTTAGACTATTACCAGCAAAAATTGGTGTATGACGACGGGAATACCTCAGCTTTGTGCTTAAAGGATATGTCGTCCAGACGCTCCGGAAATAGGTCTTCCAGGAAGCCAAAGGGGTCTCCATCGGGCTCTGAGGATATTGGGCATGCTTGTACTGCACCAATCTCCCCTGAAAATTCAGAGGTCAGTAGCCGTAGAAACCCCGCAGGAATGCCTGGTGCTGCGGCTGTCCCCAGTCCACCTGCTCCTGTATATATAACAGAGGAGGTTTTATCCTCAACTCTGGGAGGATTGGAAGAGAGATTAACAGCATTGATCGCTGCTTCCCTGTCACAGGAAAAGCGTGTCCGATCTCCGTCTCCTCCTTCAGAGTGCCTGTTAGTGGAGGAACAGCCCCACACAGAGATCGACCTACCTGAAGGGGATCAGGATGAGGTTGATTCAGTTATGCAGGAATCAACAGTGAAAGAACCTTTCTCAGCATCTCAGGCTGAAAGATTATGGGTTCAGTCTCTGACTAACATGGTCCGATCAGCATTTAAAATGCCTCTGGCGGAACCACCATCCACTACGGTTTCCTCGCTGGGGTCGCTAAAAGCTCCCCAGGCTGTCTGTTCCTTCCCAATCCACCCTTTATTAGAGGGGCTTATTTACCAGGATTGGGAGCATCCTGATAAAATATTTGCTCCCCCCAAGAGATTTCCGGTGATCTATCCCATGGAGGATAAGTTCATAAAAAAATGGAGGGTCCCTACAGTGGACGCAGCCATCTCTTCTGTTAACAAATCACTGACATGTCCAGTAGATAATGTTCCAATGTTCAAAGACCCAATAGATAAAAAATTGGAGTCTTTACTAAAATCTGCTTTCTCTACAGCAAGCATGGTGACACAACCTGCGGTAGCAGCGATTGGAGTCTGCCAAGCAGTGAAAGATCAGTTGAAACAAGTCTTAAGGGACTTACCAGATCAGCAGGCTCTTGCCCTAGCTGACCTGCCTAGAGCCTTGTGTTTTGCGGTGAACGCCATAAAGGATACAATCCAACAGGCCTCCCGCTTTACGCTGTCTATAGTACATATGCGTAGGCTTCTGTGGCTCAAAAACTGGTCTGCTGAAGCTCCCTGTAAAAAACTGCTGGTTAGCTCCCCATTTCATGGAGAATGCTTATTTGGAGAAGATCTGGACAAATATATCCAGAAAATTTCTGCCGGTAAAAGTTCACTCTTACCGGTTAAGAACAAGGGTAGAAGTCCTTCTTTTAAGAGGCCTACTTCTCCAGTCCCGGGCACATCGGCTGTGAAGCAGTTCCGACGGCCTCCGCGGTCAAATTCAGGGGGCAGAAATCAGGGACAATCACAGGGTAACAAGAAGCCCTGGATCAAGAGAGGTACAAAACCTCCCCCCAAGGCATGAAGCATTGCCCCCACTCAATCGGGTGGGGGGAAGACTTCAGTTGTTCACAGAGACCTGGCGGGACACCATCAGAGACAGATGGGTGCTCTCCGCAGTAAGTCTGGGATACAAGCTGGAGTTAAAAGGCACTCCTCCTGCCCAATTTATGAGGTCAAACGTGCCAAGAGATCCCCAGAAGAGAGGATCCCTCCTTCTGGCACTAGAACAACTATTGCTCCAAGGTGTAATCATGAAGGTTCCCCTGGAAGAAAGCGGATTCGGGTTTTACTCGAACCTTTTCACAGTCCCCAAACCAAATGGGGACGTGAGGCCCATATTAAATCTAAAAGGGCTAAACAAGTTCCTAAATATCAGGACTTTTCGGATGGAGTCGATCCGATCGGTGGCCACCGCCCTACAAGGGCAGGAATGGTTAGCCTCGATCGACATAAAGGATGCTTATCTGCATATTCCCATCTTTCCGGCCCACCAGAAATTTCTACGCTTTGCAGTAGAAGGGCGCCATTTTCAGTTCAGAGCCTTACCTTTCGGTCTGGCCACAGCACCACGAGTGTTCACAAAAATTCTGGCCCCATTATTGGCCAATCTAAGAACACAGGGTGTAACGATAATGGCATATCTAGACGACCTGCTACTAATAGACCACTCAGTGGAAAAGCTGGAAGTAGCTATTCACAAGACAATCAAGTATCTGGAATATCACGGTTGGATTATCAACCGGGACAAGTCAGCTCTAAGACCAGTCAAAAGTCTGGAATACTTAGGGCTAAGGCTGGATTCAAATCAGAGAAAGATTTTCTTACCTCCAGAGAAGGTGTCGTCTTTAAAAGATTTGACCCACTTAGTGGGTACAAAAAGAAAACCATCCATACGCCTCTGCATGAGGCTGCTGGGAAAAATGGTGGCTTCATTCGAAGCGGTACCCTACGGTCAATTCCATTCAAGGAATTTGCAAAGGGCCATACTGTCAGCCTGGAACAAAAAAGTTCAGGCTTTAGACTTACCAATGTCCCTGTCCCCTTCCGTTCGCAAGAGCCTCCATTGGTGGTTGGTGCCCCAGAATATGGAAAAAGGGAAACCCTTTGGTCCGGTTTCTTGGAAGGTAGTCACTACAGATGCCAGCCTCATAGGCTGGGGGGCAGTACTGGAGCAATGGTCTCTCCAGGGCAAGTGGTCAGAAGCAGAAAAGGCCCTGCCCATCAATCTCTTAGAGATACGAGCAGCCCGGTATGCCCTAGTAGCATGGACATCCAAACTCCAAGGGTCCCCTGTCAGAATTCAATCAGACAATGCCACAGCAGTGGCATATATCAATCACCAGGGTGGCACCAGGAGTCGTGCAGCCCAGAGGGAAGCAAATTGCATCCTGGAGTGGGCAGAAAAATATGTCCCAGCCATATCCGCGGTTTTCATCCCAGGAGTGGAAAATTGGAGAGCGGACTTTTTAAGTCGCCAACAATTAGGCCCGGGGGAATGGTCTCTTCACCCCGAGGTTTTCCAGGCAATATGCCAGCGGTGGGGAACACCGGATGTAGATCTGCTAGCATCCAGATTCAACGCAAAGGTGGACAGATTTGTGCCTCGCACAAGGGATCCTCTAGCTTGCGGCTCGGATGCCCTAGTGTTCCCTTGGGATCAGTTCAAGCTGATATATGCATTCCCACCACCACAATTGTTACCGCGATTACTCCGCAGAATCAGGGTAGAAAAGAAACCAGTGATTCTGGTGGCTCCAGCGTGGCCCCGAAGGGCATGGTACGCGGAGATTGTAAAAATGTCAGTGAGGAGTCCTTGGACCCTCCCACATCGTCCGGACCTGCTGTCGCAGGGACCGATATATCACCCTTCCTTACCAGCTCTAGGTTTGACGGCCTGGCTATTGAAGCCCACATTCTGAAAAAGAGAGGGCTCTCTAATTCTGTGGTATCTACCATGATCAATGCCAGGAAGCCGGTATCCAGGCAGATCTATTATAGGATCTGGAAAGCGTACATTAAGTGGTGTGAGGCCAGGAAATGGCATCCACGTAAGTACGTGATAGGGAGGATTTTGGACTTCCTACAGTGGGCTGTAGATAGGAAGCTGGCCTTGAGTACTATCAAGGGTCAGATTTCGGCCTTGTCAATATTTTTTCAAAGGCCCTTGGCTTCGCATTCACTAGTCAAAGCTTTCATACAAGGAGTGATGCATATTAGCCCTCCGGTTAGTATTCCCATATGTCCTTGGGACTTAAACCTGGTTCTGTCAGTTCTACAGAAACAACCGTTTGAACCATTGCAACACATTTCCTTGGTTCTTCTCACCAGGAAATTGATTTTCTTAGTAGCCGTTTGTTCGGCTAAAAGAGTATCGGAATTAGCCGCCTTGTCCTGTAAGGAGCCATATCTGGTTGTCCATAAGGACAGAGTAGTATTACGTCCTCATCCAGCCTTTCTTCCTAAGGTGGTATCGAGGTTTCATTTGAACCAAGATGTGGTTCTTCCTTCTTTTTTTCCCAAACCTAGCTCGGTAGAGGAAAAGTTATTACATTCCTTGGATGTAGTAAGAGCAGTTAAAGCTTATCTAAAAGCCACTGCTCAGATTCGCAGAACGGATACTTTGTTTATTCTGCCGGAAGGCCCTAAAAAGGGTCAGGCAGCATCAAAATCCACTTTAGCCAAGTGGATTCGACAGGTCATAATACAAGCCTATGGCTTGAGAAAGAGACCGCCTCCGTTCAAAGTTAGGGCGCACTCCACAAGAGCAGTTGGAACTTCATGGGCAGTGCATCACCAGGCCTCCCTGGCTCAAGTATGTAAGGCCGCAACATGGTCTTCGGTACACACGTTTACTAGATTCTACCAGGTAGACGTTAGAAGTCAGGAGGATGTCGCCTTTGGGCGCAGTGTGTTGCAGGCCGCAAAAGATCCTCATGCCTGATGGCGCCCAGCTTATGTATCCCTCCCCTCATTTGGCATTGCTTTGGGACGTCCCATTAGTAATGACTAAGTCGCTCTGTGTCCCGTGATGTACGAAAAAGAAAAAGGGATTTTTATAACAGCTTACCTGTAAAATCCTTTTCTTGGAGTACATCACGGGACACAGAGCTCCCACCCCTCTTTTTGGGACACTTATTGCTTGGCTACAAAACTGAGGTGCTCCCGGATGGGAGGCGCTTATATAGGGGAGGGTACTTCCGGTTTGGAATTGGCCAGTGCCAACACCTGAAGGTAATCTATATAACCCATTAGTAATGACTAAGTCGCTCTGTGTCCCGTGATGTACTCCAAGAAAAGGATTTTACAGGTAAGCTGTTATAAAAATCCCTTTTTTGGCAGGCTCCCTTCTCGTTCTAGTCTTCAGGAAAATGGCGACCGGCAGAGACATTATCTCCGCCGGCCGCGGACCTCTAGCGGTGGGGCCCTGAGTATTACTCTGGGCCCTACGCAGCTTGCGTAGTCCGCGTATGGGGCGGATCGGCCCTGTTACTACATGTTACCATTCAATGTTCTAAAACGTATATAATTGTCCAACAGTTTGTCTAATACCTTAGTGGATGATTTCTAGCGCATTTTTTTTTCTTTTTAATCTGATAAAGACTGTCCACAGTGATTGTATCTGCTTATAGGGGACAGGCATAGAGGTCTCACCAAGGGATAAGTCCCTATTACAACAGTCAGAATAAAAATCCTCAAGAGAAAAAACACACACACACACACAACAGTGATGGTGTAAGGCTCAGCGCTAAAAAAAGCCTAGTGATTGCAAGAGGGGTGAAGAAACAACACACTGTTGAGTGTGATAGTGGGAATAAATTAATATTTTTGCTTCAGGCATGGGCTGGGAACCCGGACACTGTGAGATATAGAAAACAGGAAAAAGAGGAAGAAGCGCCAGGGCAGTATTTGTGCAGCATAAAACATTATTTTTATTATAAAAAACATTTTTTTTTTGGCAAAGTATTATGCACTCACATAGTGCTCAGTAGGTTTGGGGCTTACCCCATCCAGCATGGGAAGCGGAACCGCCGCTGTGTCCTGGGGGTGTAAAGCCGCGATTGCCTAGTATCAGTGAGGAGCTGAAGCCTTGTGGAATCTCCGAAGGACGCCAGCTGGTTTGTTCAGCGTGGAGATGTTCGAAGCTGTCACACTGGGGACCTTTCTAGACAACATTGTCTTAAACATATTACACTTCCGTGCATTTGAGATCGATCTCTACTATTGTTGTATTCATATTTCCCCAGAGTGTCTCATTCACATTAATACACCGTACTTTATATTGCTATGGTTTTGGTAACCTTTCATATCACACACTGTGTTAGGAGGTCTTTTTGGTACTAAGTAGTCAGATCTTTCCATTATAGAAGCAAATTTCTCTGACCGCTGCACTATGTAACTTGAAAAGGTTTTAGTACTTTAAATATACATGTTGCATTTTGTTCACTGGACGTCAAGTAGTTTGATTATTTCCAATCATTTAGTTTATGATATAATTATAAGGCTCTTTGTGTACCCCTATAGGAGAAAAGGGAAATGGGTGAGTGCATTAGCAACTAGAATTCCTTTTCCATGCTGTCTTTTAGTTCAATATGAATAATGGTTAAACCCCTCTGCCAGCTTGTGTGCCTTTTGTGTCCTACTGTACACACAACAGAAAGTGAGAAAAAAACACAACAAAAAGTGAGGAAAATTAGTGTAGTTTTTTTACTGGAACAAATGTTGCCAATGGAAAACTTCCTGTCTTTTCCTATTCTCGTCACAATCTAAAATTTGGGATTGGGAAAATATATCTCTGTAACATGGATATAGGCAGCAATAAAAATCTGACAAATATTCTAAACTCTCACAACTCTTCCAAAGATTAAAAAAAGGTATGGCTTGGGATACACTTTATTACTCGGTAACCTTATGAAGTGTCTGTTGCACGATCTTGATATGTTATAAGATACAAATTTGTTTTCCAATATTTTATTGATGTAATGGTGCTAGAGTCAAATTCTCCCAGAACTGCGTTGCAGTTCAGTAATTAAAGGGAAAGGTTAAAGTAATATCAAAACCTTTTTTTTTATCAATTTCAACCACAGATACTGGGACTTGATGCATGCAGGTGCCTGTTCCCAAACTCACAGGTCTCATTCACACGGGCGTACTTAAGTGTACATCTGTGCAAAGGCCTGTGTTTGCCCACATGGAATGCTAAGGTGTTTTGTGCATCCTCATGCAGGCAATCCCATTCATGTCTATTGGCATAGGCGTGCGCACAGGGTCTGCTGGGTGTGCCTGGGTACACCCTAATCACCCAATGTACATTAGCATTATTCAGAAGCGGCACCATGTGGGTGGTTGGGTGTGCCAGTGGCCAGTGTAATTGCCCTATTAAAGTCTAGGTTCAACCTTAGGAACACATTACACCCGTATTTAGGGTGTACCGTAATATGCTCCCAATCAACTGTCTCCCACTGTCTCCCACCACCAGAGCCCCCTTCCTGTGACAGCAGGTGGCGTTCATGTGTGTTTGAGCTTTGGGGTGCACACTCTAATGCAATAGGCTGAATACACATATGTCCATTGGGATGTAGTGACTGCATGGACACAGCCGCTGCTCCTAATGTAAATCCATGCAGGTACATGTCCCTCAATGCAGACGGTGTGCATGTGGGGACACGCACCAGCATGGATGTCAAATTGGGAGCAGCAACTATGTCTACGTAGAGGCAGCTTCCAAAGACACATTAATAGGACGGCCTGCACTTGGATGCCTGGAACACCTCAACTTTGCGGGCAATCATGGCCCTTCGCATGGGTCTACATTTACTGTAACTACACCTATGTGAACAAGGCCTGAGCGAAGTTAAAACACATCAGCTGTACTTCTATTTGAGATAACCTTGACTCCTTTTATGTTTCTGTTTTTGACTCTTTACTATTTTCTGCTAAAACACATTTTCTCACATTTCAAACAGCACTTTTTCTAAGAAGAGAGTGGTTAAAGTGAAATTAAAGCTTTAATTTTTTTTTAAGAATTTCCACTACATATACTGGGACTTACAATGTATGCCACTTGCTCTTTTTTCAAAAGTTTTCTTTTCCTCCTGACACTGCTGAGCATTGGCCCCACTTGCCATTTTTAGAGTGGCTGAGATGGGTGAAGATGTGTGGGTGGCAAACCCTTCGGTGACAGCACTGGATGTCACTGCTAACCCTATCAGCTGAGAGAGAAGCCCATCTAGTAGGGGTGTGAGGGTAATGCAGAAAGGTCTTGACAGTTGGTGGTAATAATCAGAAGGACTTCTAGAACAATTTTTTGTGCAAATTGCCTTAACTGAAGGGTTGCTGTCTCCCTGGTGCCAGGATTGGGGATATGGTGGACTGGGTTGACAAATTACTGGGGTTGGCTGAGCAAGACCCAACTGTCTTGGTCTTTTTTGGGACCATTACAGAATACATCGATGCAGGATCCTTAAGAATCAATTTAGAGAACTAGGCTGCACTTTAAAGAACAGAATTTCCAATGTTATATTCTCTGGAATGTTGCCTGTGTCATGCACAATAAAGAAAAGGCAGTGGTAAAGATAAATACATGTCTAAAGACTTAGTGTAAGAGGGAAGCATTGGGGTTTCTACTGAACTGGGCTGACTTTTCATTGGGGTACAAGCTGTATGCTAAAGATGGTCCACTGTGCTAAAGGAGAGTTTTATGAGGTTGAGGGAGAGTGGAGTTAGAATAAAATGCCAAGTCAGATAGGAGTCAGACACTACTAGAGGATGGAATGTGGGAAATGGGGGAGTGCCATGGCAAGCGATAAGGAGATTCCCATGTTACATACAAAAATATTAAAAGTACTATATGTACTATTGTAACCTAGACTATAGCTGATAACTGCTGCAGAACTTCTCCCTTTGTTGCAGCTGTATTATCCTTCTGCAGTGTGGACAGGGTTAAACTGAATATTCATAAATGCAGAAGTGCAGCAGCAATCTTTAAGGAGACTATTTTACAATGTTCATCTATGAAGTGTCTCCAGTGCAGGGAGCAGCCATTTTGACTGGGTTTGGATCAAACCTGGAGGACATTGATTGGCTCATGCAACGAAGCAAAGAGAAGGGTGTCAGCAGGCTGCTGAGAGGAAAAGAAAGGATAATCTTAAAGCTAGCAAGGGTTTCAGAAAATGGAATCCTGCCACAGCTGACTTCAATCAGGTAAGGCCTCAGAGAATTAAAGAAACAGCTCCCTGCACAGGACCTTGCCTCAGAGACTGGGAACTTTCTCCCTTGTAGGGTGTGAGGTGTAATATGGAACCTGTTTTTCATCATTCACCAGCCAGTGTGGTAAAGCGGGGATATTATAGCAAGTTAGAACTGTCTTTATATACTGCTGCTAGGTAAATGCAGTTTATGTCTGCTAATTACTGTTAGAATACTGCAGGAGTTTAACCATAGCTCTCAGAGTTGTTATCATATTGATTGTTTGCATATGTAGGAGTGTTAATTCTCTCCTCTTTTAGGCTACACTTATACGCCTTAAAATTTCTTTGAAATATCTCAAGGTGTATCGACAAGTGCTAGGTGAGTTAGGTGTGTCATCTTCAGGTGTGCAGAGAAATTAACAGGGCTTTTTTCGCAGACAATAGATATTCCCCTGCAGAGTCACCTCTTGTCTCCACCCCCTACCCACCTTCGAGCAAATTGTATGGAATTTGATAATAAGAAAAAAAGTCAAATCGATCCCCATGCAGCCAGCAACATTAGACCCCCCCCCCCCCCCAACAATAGATCCCCCAGCAGCAATAGACACCCCTGCAAAAAAATACTCCCCTCCAGCAACCATGGATCTCTCCCAGCAACAAAAAATCCTCCAGCAACCTGCATCAATAGACTTTCCAGCACCCCTTGCCTTTACATACATTTAGTGCTGGAGGTGCCAGAACTGCGTTCGCCCCATGTTCCTGCTGAGAAAAAGCCCTGGAAATCACTAGACAATTGAGCGGCTCCTCAAGGGGTAGTACTACACTACAAAAAAGATATAGTAAATACAAGTACAAAATGTGACAATGGAATAAAATGTTTATTCACCAATACCAGAAGTATGCCAATAAAAATAGGAGAATTGAAAGTTGCTGAATCTTGGCTTCATGCTTTAAATTATTGCGCTATTAATATTCCTGGCTATATTCACTTTCAGCGAAATGGGGTAAAATGAAAAACGGAAAATTTATTACCAAATACTTACCGTAATTTTCCTTTCCTGATGGACTCAATGGCAGCCTATGTGTGGGTTAACCCCGCCTCCTCTCCAATGCTATAGGACCCCATACCCATAAAAGTAAGCTCACCTCTCAGCAATGTGTTCCGTAACTAGCCGACTCTTGGACACTTACTTTCTTTCATTAATATTTTCTTTCAGGGTGGGAACTCCATCTGCCATGGAGTCCATCATGAAAGAAAAATTACGGTAAGTATTTGGTAATAAATTTTCCGTTTTCCTGACTGACTCCATGGCAGCCTAAGTGTGGGAAATAACTAGCCAGACTACACGGGTGGGTATGCTGAACAGAAAAGCTTTAATTTGTCCTGTCAACCCACAGGATTCTTAACCCAAAATTAACAGACGACAATGATGCCGGTTCAATGCAGTAATGGGCCATAAATGTATTGATAGAGGCCCACGAGGCCGCTTCACAAATGACATCTGGAGCCACATGTCGGGCCGTCGCCCAGGATGCTGCCATCCCTCTGGTGGAGTGTGCCGTCACCGCCTGTGGGAGGAGCCAAGCCCTTAGCCCTGTATGCTTGCTGGATTGTTTGAACAATCCATGATGCAATTGTCCTGGTTGAAGCTTTCTTCCCTTTGTTGTTTCCAGAATGTAGAACAAACAAATGATCAGATCGTCTGAAGGAAGAAGTGATTTGCAAATACTCCTTTAGGATTTCACCTATATCCAGGGGATGAGTTTCACCGGAATCTGGAGTCTTAAATGTAGGTAGAACAATTTCTCGATTTTCGTGAAATACCGAAGACACTTTTGGATTTGAACCCAACAAGGGTATAAGGACTACTCGATCTGGGAAAATGTTAGAAAAGGTTCTTCATGACCTAGAGACCCGATCTCAGAGACCCTCTTAGCCGAGGTGATGGCTACTAAGAAGGCTACTTTCGCTGAAAAGTCCTTAATGGAGGACGGGGAGGGCCCCGACGTACTAAGTCCAGTCAGAGAATCTAGAACGAGTGGAAGATCCCATTTGGCAAATCTTGGGTTCCTTTGGGGCTTAATTCTTGATGCCCCCCAAAAGAATTGTCTGACCAAGGGATGCCCATGAGACTCCAGAGAAGGCCAACAAGGCCGAAACTTGTACTCTTAGAGAGCTAACAGATAAGGGTAAGTCTAGTCCGGTCTGCAGAAAACTAAAAACATCCTGAATCCGGAGAATTCTACAAATTTGGCCCAAATTCTTCTATAAACCTTGTTGGTACTTGCTCTCCTTGAGCTCAACAGTGTAGACATCACTCTAGAGGCGCAACCGAGGGATTCCAGCCTCTCCCTCTCAAGAACCAGACCGTCAGTCTCATCAGTGCCGGACAAGGGTGTAGAAGTGACCCTTAAGAGAGAAGTTCCGGCCTGAGAGTAAGAGGTACCGGGTCCTGGTAGCTCAGTTGGATCAGGAGGGGAAACCAAGGCCTGTTTGGCCAGTAGGGAGCCACTGTTACTTCGGTTGATTCCGCTTAAAGTCTCCACAGGAACTTGAGAATTATCGGGATCGGGGGAAAGGCGTATGCCCTCTTGAACCTCCATCTGTCCGTCAGGGCATTCGTTCCGCATGCCTGGCTGCAACGTCCCAGAGTGTAGAACTTCACTACCTTGTAATTGTAGGGGGAGGCGAATAGGTCCACCTCGGGATTGACCCCTAGAGACAGAATCCAGCTGAATGACTGTACATGGAGGGACCACTCGTTGTTGTCTAGGCGAGTGCGTGAGAGGAAGTCTTCCTGGGAGTTCTGGACTCCCGGAATGAAAACTGCCGAAATATTGGCCAGGTTTTTCTGGGCCCATGTTATTATGGGCTCGACCTCTAGAAGGAGAGTAGAACTCCGGGTCCCTCCTTGCCTCTTCACATACGACACTGCTGTTGTGTTGTCCATCCTTAACAATACCGACTCTCCTTTCAGGAACCGGGAGAAAGATTGGAGGGTGCACCAGGCCGCCCTGAGCTCCAGGACGTTTGAGCCAGGGTTGTGAAGACGAGCCTCCCATCTGCCTTGAGCTAGGTTCTGACCACAGAGAGCCCCCCAGCCTGAGCCGCTGGCGTCGGTCGTGACTGTAACCCAGGAGATGGGGGCAATGGAGTGACAGTTTTGCAAAATCTTGTGTTGGAGCCACCAGAAGAGGCTGTTTCTCATTTTTGCGGATATGTGGATCAGTTGATTCTTGTCCCCTGACTTCCACTGCCGGAGGAACCCTGACTGAAAAGGACATAACCTCCATAGAGCCCATTTGACCATGGGGGTCGTGAAGACCATTGTGCCAATGATTCTTAGGCATTGTGATGCTTTCAGATGAGGAGCATCCAGAGCGCGAGAAATCCTCTTCCGAATCACCGGAATCTTCTCTACTGGTAGGGAGATGGTGTTCTCCACTGTGTTGAACTGAGCCCCTAAGTAAATTAAGCGTTGGGCTGGGACCAGGTGGCTTTTCTCTAAGTTTAGAAGCCATCCAAAGCTGGAAAGGATTGAAATCACTTGTTCTCTGTGCACCAGCAGCTGTTCTCTGTTTTGAGACAGAACTAAGAGGTCGTCTAAATAATGGTAAAGACGCACACCCTTTAACCTGATGAGGGCCACTACGGCCAAGAGGACCTTGGTGAAAACTCGAGGGGAAGTTGTCAAACCGAGCGGTAGGCAGATGAATTGTAGATGTTCCTGCCCGATATCGAACCGGAGGTACTTTAAAAAGTCCTTTGCTACTGGCACGTGGAAATAGGCATCTTTCAGGTCTATCGAAATCATCCAGTCGCCTGGTTGAATGGCTTGTTGGATTGTTGACAGAGTCTCCATTTAGAATTTTCTGTGCTTTATGAACTTGTTCAGATACGTCAGATCTATTACTGGGCGCCAGGCACCGCTTTTTTTTTGGACTAAGAAAAGGGGGTCGTACACACCCTGGAACTGTTCTTTCTCTGGGACACACACTACTGCTCCCTGGGTTTTCGGCAGTTCTACATAGGACAGTGAGGCCTGTTTTTGCTCTTCCGTACTTGGAAGTAGGGTTGAGATAAATCTGGGGGGAGGAATGCTGGAAAAGGACCATGTGTGACCTGACGACACTGTCCTGACGACCCAGAAGTCTGAGATTGAGGCCACCCACACGTGCCGGAAGAGGAGCAGGTGTGCTCCTACTCGACCTGCCTGGGCGGGCAAAATCTCAAAAGGATTTAGCCTGATCGCGACCACTGGACGCTTGGCTCTTTGCTGGCTTGCGAAAGGATGCTTGGCCTTTACTCCAGTTTCTTCTGAAGTCCCGGCCGGGTCTATAGGAGCGTACTTCCCTCGAACGCTCCGGGCTGCGTCTTCTGAACTGGGGCTTCCTTCGACCCTGTGGACGCTTGTCCTGTGGAAGAAAGACAGATTTTCCGCCTGTGGCCTTAGCTATGGCGTCATCTAGTTTATTACCAAACAGCGATCATCCTTCGAAAAGGAATTTTGCACCATGTTTGCTTAGAAGACGGGTCAGCCTGCCAAGGGCGTAGCCATAGGGCTCGTTTAGCTGTACTAAACAAGTAAAGATGCGCAAAATACCAGAGGCTAAAATATCAAAACAATATGGCAGTAACTGAGTGTACATAGTGATTAGCACAGCTAGTAGACTCAGGTAAAAAGTTAGTTCTTAGCATGAAAAGTCCAAGGACTGGAGGTGAAGAGTATTTCAGGGGTTAAAGTTACGTTCCCAGGGCTGCCATCAAGGAGGAACAGAGACCATGTTCCAGTTCTGCAGGAAAAACACAAGGAGAGAGGCGCCTCTGGGTGTAGCAGTATTAAAGCAATTTATTAGGCAGTGAACAAAAGCCACTCACATTTTGTAGATAAAAACAGACATGTAGAAATTCCCAATCAGGGGAAAGGAGGGATCATCAGATATGTCAGTCCACTTCTATTCCGGCTGGGGCGCTGGGTGCTATGGATTCACTCGCACTGCTGACAGATGGATAAGGAAGGCTTGACAAAGGAGTGCAGCTGCCACGTCACACGCAGCCTGTACCTCACGAAACGCGTCGCATTCCAGTGATGTCAGTACCGCTCGCCTGCTACACCATCGCGCTCCAGGCCTCGCTTTGGATCTCCTCCTTCACTCTGTGACAGCAGGAAGGTAAAGTCACCTGGTTGCATCCAGGGGGGTAGATATATTTCGCCCAGATTCAGGCTTTACGCCGATTTATACAACTAGGTAGAGAGTTAATGAAGCCCAGCTGAGACTAGTGGGCTCATTGATGACTCATACCTCTAGGGAGAGGGCTGGGCGTCGTGCAGACAGGGAGTTGATGAGGCCAGCTGAAGCTTGTCAGCTCATTTAGGCCTCTATAAAAACTCCCAGCTTCATTAGATGTTAGCTCATGCCTGGAAGCAGACCTGTGTGGACTGTCTAGGGAGAGTGAACCCCTGTGCGGTGAGAGAAAGCCTGTGTGGCTACATTTTGCTTGGACATTTAAAACCAGGGACTAGGACAGCACTAGGCTGATCCCAGTCGTTAGTTAGGAAACCTGTAAGTTTAGTCAGAGGTCAAGTTGACCAGGATTTATTTTGTTTATGTTTTTTTTTGCCTTGCTGTGTTTTTGTCACTGTAAATAGAAAATAAACCGCACCTTTTTGATTTTGAAAACCACAACCTCCGTCTGCTGGGCCTGTTTTTGGGTGGGGAGCCCATCCCGGGGGTCACACATACCCGCTGCCGAGCTAACCCCCTCACAGTTGGTGGAGAACCAGTGGCAGTTTTTTTTAAGCCAGCATGGAGGAGATACTGAAACAGCTGGCTCTAGCAAATGCCAATCAACAGCAGACAAATGCAGGTTTGCAAAGGAGCCTTGCAGCCCAGCAGCAAGCTCATCAACAGAGCCTTGCAACTTTACAACAGAGTCTGGAGGCTCAGCAACAAGCCCAACAGCAATCTGAGGCCCGCTTCATAGACCTGTTGCAGAAGCAAGAGCAGAGACTACAACAACAGATGGAAGCAGTAATGCAGCAACGTCCGCAGACCAGTGAGGAAAGCCGTCCCACTAATACCGCGTCCTTTGGGGTGAGTCGTTTATTGACAAAAATGACTGGAGAGGATGATCCAGAGGTATTTTTGACCACATTTGAAAGGACCGCTGAAAGAGAAGAGTGGCCTGAGGAGCAGTGGGCTGGACTAGTGGCTCCTCTGTTAACTGGTGAATCGCAGAAAGCTTACTATGACCTAGAGCCTAACCAAGCAAAAGACTATGTGATGCTAAAAGCTGAAATATTGGCAAGGCTGGGTGTCACCCTGGCTGTCCGGGCTCAGCGTGTGCATAACTGGACTTTCCAGCTTGGAAAACCCCCCAGGTCTCAAATGTATGATCTCATTCACCTGAGCAGAAAGTGGCTACAGCCAGAGACTTTGTCCGCACCAAAGATTGTGGAACGTGTTGTAATGGATCGGTTTTTGAGAGCTCTTCCTACTGCCATCCAAAAGTGGGTAAGCCATGGAGACCCAGAGACGGCCGATGGTCTTGTGGATCGTGTGGAGAAATACTTGGCTACAGAGAACCTGACGGCCTCTTCCAGAGACACTCGGACTTTCCACCCTAAGACCAGACCATCCCCAGGGGCGGATAAGATGATTCCAAGGGGTAAGGGTGGAGAGAGTGAGAGGGTGGGAGCTCTACCCCAAGTTTGGCGAGAACAGCCTGGGAAATCAGCAGCTCAAGAGGCGGCAAGAAGGATCGTTTGCTACCGCTGCCGGCAAGCGGGACATATTGCAGCAAATTGCCCGGTTGTGGAGGAACCCATGCAGTGTGACTTTCTGACGGGCAGACGTCAGTCGCTGTGTGCGACAGTCGCATGCACTGCCATTCGAGGAACTGAGAAACATTTATGCAAAATGTGTATTAATGGTAGAAATGTTGTGGTATTGCTGGATTCAGGTAGCCTTGTGACCCTGATAAAGGCTGAGTTAGTTAAAACAGAGGTCTCTGGGAATAGCAAGGTAGCCGTTATCTGTGTGCATGGGGACACCCGAGAGTATCCAGTGACTACAGTGTGTTTCGAGACCCCCAAAGGTACCCTCTCTCATCCAGTGGGCTTAGTATCTCAGTTACCGCATGACGCCATTGTGGGAAGGGATTTTCCGAAGTTCTGGGAACTGTGGGATGATCCTGAGCCCCCCACTGGTGCCCCTATGTACCAGGAATGTGATAGCCAGAACTCCCCTGAGAGTGGTGAGGACTCTCCGGAATTTCCCTTGTCAGTATTGGCAGGGGAGACTCAAGAAACTGGAGAGGAGCCCACCTCCTCAGACGAAAACCTACCGTCTGTGGAGTTTTCTGATCTTGAGGTTCACAGGGAAAACTTTGCCACAGAACAGTTGAAAGACCCCGCCCTAATAAAGGCACGGGAAAACGTAGTGAAAATAGATGGCGAGTTAGTGAACCCAGATAATACCGGCACTTACCCATACTTCAGCGTAGAGAAGGACCTACTGTATCGGGTGGCAAAAAGGGCAGAAGAAACCGTTGAGCAGCTTGTGGTGCCCAAACCTTACAGGAAGTTGGTGTTGGAGTTGGCCCATGGGCACATTCTTGGAGGTCATCTGGGGACAGAGAAAACCCGAGAGAGGGTATTACAGAGATTCTATTGGCCTGGGGTGATGAAGGACATAGAAAATTATTGTTCCTCCTGCCCTGTGTGTCAGAGGTCGGCCCCGATGCCACATTTCCGTAGCCCGCTGGTCCCTCTACCCATCATTGAGGTCCCGTTTGAGAGAATCGCAATGGATTTGGTAGGTCCTATAATCAAGTCCGCTAGGGGGCACCAGTACATATTGGTTATAATGGACTATGCCACCCGTTATCCAGAAGCGATCCCTCTCAGAAATACCTCGGCCAAAACCATAGCCAAAGAGCTATCTCTTGTTTTTAGCCGGGTGGGTATTTGTAAAGAACTGCTTACGGACCAAGGTACACCCTTTATGTCCCGGGTTATGAAAGAGCTGTGTAAATTGTTCAAAGTGACGCAATTGCGTACATCTGTGTATCACCCCCAAACCGATGGGCTGGTTGAAAGATTCAACAAAACCCTAAAACAAATGTTGAAGAAAGTGGTGGATAGAGATGGAAGGGATTGGGACTGTCTACTTCCTTATTTGATGTTTGCTATTAGGGAGGTGCCCCAATCCTCTACGGGATTCTCCCCCTTTGAGTTACTGTATGGGAGACACCCAAGAGGGCTGTTGGATATTGCCAAGGAAACTTGGGAAAGTGAGAGTTCTCCCCACAGGAGTGTGATTGAGCATGTCGCCCTGATGCAAGATCGAATTGCACAGGTAATGCCCATCGTGAAGGAACATTTGGCCCAAGCGCAGTTGGCACAGCAGAGAGTGTACAACCGTGGAGCCAAGACCCGTACCTTTTCCCCGGGGGATAGGATATTGGTACTTGTCCCTACGGTTGAAAGTAAATTCCTTGCCAAATGGCAAGGCCCCTACGAGATAATGGAAAAAGTGAGCGAAGTGAATTACAAGGTCAGACAACCAGGAAGGCGAAAGCCCGAACAGATCTATCACGTTAATCTGTTGAAAGCCTGGAGGGATAGAGAGTCCCTAGTCGCAGACACTTGGTCACCAGCTCAAACTGGTTGCGTGATTCCTGAGGTTGGAATCGCAGCCACCTTGTCACAACCCCAACAACAGGAGGTTAAGGAGTTTGTGCTTCGCAACAAGGAGGTATTCTCTGAGCTGCCGGGACAAACATCTGGGGTAGAGCATGACATTATTACCCCGCCCGGTGAAAGGGTGAAGTTAAAACCCTATCGGATCCCAGAGGCCCGACGGGAGGCAATACGGGAGGAAGTACAGAAAATGCTGAACTTAGGGGTGATAGAGGAGTCCCAAAGTGATTGGTCTAGTCCCATTGTGTTGGTGCCTAAACCGGATGGGAGCTGGCGATTTTGTAACGATTTTCGTCAGTTGAACAAAGTTACAAAATTTGACACCTACCCCATGCCACGTATAGATGAGTTGATCGACCGGCTGGGAACAGCCCGATACATGACGACTCTTGACCTCACAAAAGGGTATTGGCAAATTCCCCTGGCCAAGTCGGCCAAAGAGAAAACCGCATTTGTAACCCCAGACGGGGCGTTCCAATATAAGAGAATGCCGTTCGGGTTACAGAATGCGCCGGCCACATTCCAGCGGAAAATGGACCAGATACTGAGGCCCCATCGGAAGTATGCTGCGGCTTACCTGGATGACGTAATTGTCCATAGCACAGATTGGGCCTCACATCTGCCAAAAGTGCAAGCAGTCCTAGACTCTATCCGGGAAGCGGGGTTTACGGCTAACCCCAAGAAGTGTACCATTGGGCAGGAGGAGGCCAAATATCTTGGGTACACCATTGGCAGGGGAGTGATAAAACCCCAACTCAACAAAGTCGAGGCCATCCAGAGTTGGCCACGTCCCAACAGCAAGAAGCAGGTACGGGCCTTTCTGGGAATTGCGGGTTATTATCGGCGCTTCATTCCCCACTTTGCTTCTAAGGCTGTGCCCCTAACCAACCTGACGAAAGGGAAAGGGTCGGTCATGATTAAATGGACCCCCGAGGCTGAGGCAGCATTCCAGTTCTTGAAACAAGCCTTATGTAGCCAGCCAGTGTTGTACTCACCCGACTTCTCTAGAGACTTTGTCGTACAAAGTGATGCGTCAGATGTGGGGTTAGGAGCAGTATTGTCCCAGGTCTGGAACGGGGAAGAGCACCCAGTCATTTACCTCAGCAGGAAGTTGAAGTCCCATGAGGTAAATTACGCCACCGTTGAAAAGGAGTGTTTAGCGGTGAAGTGGGCTCTAGATTCCCTTCGGTACTACCTGCTAGGTAGGCACTTTGACATGGTTACGGATCACGCTCCGTTAAAGTGGATGGCTCAAAACAAGGAAACAAATAGAAGAGTGAATAGGTGGTTCCTGGCCCTCCAGGAATTCAACTTCACAGTAAAGCATCGCCCTGGCGTTCAAATGGGGAATGTGGATGCTTTGTCTCGAGTACATGAATGCCTGATTGCTGGTGTTCCAACCCCGAGGTTAAAACAAGAGGGGGGGGTATGTGACAGCAGGAAGGTAAAGTCACCTGGTTGCATCCAGGGGGGTAGATATATTTCGCCCAGATTCAGGCTTTACGCCGATTTATACAACTAGGTAGAGAGTTAATGAAGCCCAGCTGAGACTAGTGGGCTCATTGATGACTCATACCTCTAGGGAGAGGGCTGGGCGTCGTGCAGACAGGGAGTTGATGAGGCCAGCTGAAGCTTGTCAGCTCATTTAGGCCTCTATAAAAACTCCCAGCTTCATTAGATGTTAGCTCATGCCTGGAAGCAGACCTGTGTGGACTGTCTAGGGAGAGTGAACCCCTGTGCGGTGAGAGAAAGCCTGTGTGGCTACATTTTGCTTGGACATTTAAAACCAGGGACTAGGACAGCACTAGGCTGATCCCAGTCGTTAGTTAGGAAACCTGTAAGTTTAGTCAGAGGTCAAGTTGACCAGGATTTATTTTGTTTATGTTTTTTTTTGCCTTGCTGTGTTTTTGTCACTGTAAATAGAAAATAAACCGCACCTTTTTGATTTTGAAAACCACAACCTCCGTCTGCTGGGCCTGTTTTTGGGTGGGGAGCCCATCCCGGGGGTCACACATACCCGCTGCCGAGCTAACCCCCTCACAACTCGTTTAGCTGTAACTGAGGATAGCATAATCCTAGACAGTAGACGGATCAAATCAACCGATGCTTCTCCCAAGAAGGCCACTGCTAGTTTTAGCTCTGCTGCTGCTGAGTTACTGGCCAGTTCTTCTGAAACGCCTTTGAGAAAGGAATCTACGTTCTCCGTCCATGCCTCCATAGCCTTAGACATGGCTGCCAAGGCTAGGGCGGGTTTACAAGCTGTCCCAGCAAGACCGTAAATTCTTTTGAGGTCCTGATCCATTCTTCTATCAAGACTGTCCTTAAAGGAGACTGCGTCTTCTAGAGGGAGTGTGACATGTTTAGCCAGACGCATTACTGCTGCGTCCACAGGAGGAATATTCTCCAGGTATTTTACTTCATCTGCCTTGAAGGGATACATTCTGGCGGCTTTATTCGTCATCGAGGACTTCCTGTCCACTTTGCTCCACTCCTCGTCAAAGATGCCCTTTAGTTCGGCCAAAAGCGGAAAACTTGGGCGCTCTTTCCCCAGGCGCTTGAAAAAAATATTTCTGTTTAGCTGGGGGAGTAGACGGGTCTTCCCACATAAGAGCCTCTTTGACCGCCTTAATAAGCGAAGTCACTTGAGAGAAATCAAATTCCACACTCTCTTCATCACTCTCCAAATCTCCTTCCGAGGGAAGAGGCGAAGATGCGTAGGGCTGGGAAGGACCTAGGATTTCACGGACCACATCAGCCGGGGAGCCAGATCTAGTAGTGCTGAACTGGCTTTGTACGTGGGAAGCATCCATCTCCTTTAGAGAGCGTTGCACCACCTGTTTTACTAGAGACTCGATCCATTGATCTTCTGTCTCTTTTTCCCCAACCGCCTGGGCATAGCAATAGCTGCATAACGATTTGCCCTCTGGGACTCGTGAGCCGCATCCCCAGCAGGCTCTCCGATCAGAATAACTGTCCTGGCGGTGGGAGCGGTGTCTGGAGGAGGAATGGGAGCTTCTCCTCTGGTGGTGAGATGCAGACAGGGAATCACGTCTGTGTTCTGATGTTGACGCATGCTGCGGCATGGCAAGGTCTGTGTCAAGTTGAAGATCTGCGGAAGGGCTGAAGGAAAAAAGGGGGATTGGGGGGAGAAAGACAAGCCGTCAAGCAACACTACTTGCGACTGAACCCCAAGCCCTCCCCTCTCCCGCACATACCTTGTGCGTGAGGGCTTGCCACATGCAAGCGGTGAATGGTCCATAACTTCTGGACTAAAGAGTCAAAATAGAGACAGGTTGACCAAGAAAACCTAGAGTATCATACAAAAAAATAAATACATAGGTAACTTGCCCTTTAACAAAAAACGCACTATATGACGATAGGCAATATACAGTGAAACGACACATTACATACACTCATAGACTATAAGAGAAGGAAAAAGTTAGCACAGATAAAACATTTCAAGCCTGCCTTTAAATTTACAAGCACACTGACCTTTTGTGCAGGGAAATCCAGTAGCCTCTGCTCGCCTGTCAGGGGAGATCCCAAATAACACAGGCGAGCATCAGCTTTTAAATTCCCCGCCTGCCTGTGACATCACCGCTGTCCATCCAATGCACCTGCGTGGAGGAGGATCTCCCATCTGCGCCTGCGCGGCCACCGAGAGACCCGCCGGACCGCGCATGCGCGAACCAAGCCTCGCTCTGGGAGCGGGCACTGCGCATGCGCGAATGGCGGCGGCGCCCGAGACTCGGGTCACCGCTGTGGGCTGGAGCGCAGAGCGTTCCAACCGCCATTAGAGAGAGCAGGGGCATGGGACAAACAAACATATATAACAAAGATGCGACTGCCATGGAAGAAAAAAGAATTAGCAGACCTTGCCAGCCGAGGAATCTTGGGCACACTGCAGCAACTCCCATCCGTGTTGATTTATGGTTGCTGTAAGCTCTCCACCCGCCCATGGATGGGTTCCGAGCTGCACCGCTTTAAAGGTGTGCCATCCATCCGACCGACGATCCATCCATCCAGAGATCTGCACTGCTGTGCATGCTTCAGGTCCATTGGAGGAGGACAAAATAGGAACACAGTGCTGAGAGGTGAGCTTACTTTTATGGGTATGGGGTCCTATAGCATTGGAGAGGAGGCGGGGTTAACCCACACGTAGGCTGCCATGGAGTCAGTCAGGAAAGGTGGCTGTTTCTGAGAAGTGATGTAGAAGTGAGTGTGAAAGATGACCTTGTTGATGGAGTGGATGATAATGCTGAGGCAGCATGGGCAGAATTACATATAGGTGTGTACACTGCAAAGCTAAGTATGGGAGTTTGCTACAGCCCCCAGTGTTGTTGTGGAAATTTAGCTAATTTTAACCACCACAAAGTTGACTAGTGTAATGACACTGCTGGAGCAGTAAAAGGGATGAAATGTATACATTTATTAAAAGGGAATTTTATGTTACAGTTTATGGAAACCCCACCTAGGAATTAAGCTCTGCTGGACCTGTTAATCTCAAACAACAATGATCTTATCACGAATGTTCATATAAAAGAAAATCTGGGTGGTAGTGACTTAATTTAGCTTAAGTTGTAAACTACAAGCACATACTGGAAAAGATAAAAAAAAACGCTTCATTTTTGAAGAGAAACATTTTCAGCGCTGAGAGAATGTTGCAAATCTACTATATGCAAACACACAGTAGAATATACTGCTATGGGAAATAAATTAAAATTATAAGGGCAAAACCTCTGTGACTCACATTCAATGTTAAAAACTCCATAAGGAATAAGAAAAAGGCATTTAACTTCCTGCCAACTGCTCGCAGCAAATATACGTCAAGCAGGTGGCAATTCCAGGTTCGGCAACCTACAGGCTTGCTTCTAGGTATGGGATTAGGACAAGGAAGGCTTGCCACTCCAGGTGAGATGAGGAAGCCTAATGGAACTAGTGGGTGCCCGCCTCGGCTCGCCTCCGCAATCAATGTATGAAAAGAAGAATAGGCTGCATACCACAATTGTGCTCCATAATCCTTTATAGGAACATCCCAGAGTGACACCACAAGACCAGAGTGGCTGGTAGATGCGTTTCACACAATTATAAGTCCTTAGACTAGGTTAGGGGTGCACATTCGTGCTCCCACTGCTGACCCATGCTGTGATTGGACACAGCACGATTTTGGCAGCAAATTTCAGCCAATGAATTTGGATGAAACCTGCCGATCAGCTGTGTCCAATCACACACAAATGTCTGTGTTTACAAACACACAGAACTCTGTGTACAGTGAACAGCGATCTGAAAAGCAGGGAGAAAAAAACTGCCAGATTAGTAAGTAAAAAGCAGCGAATATAACACACATTACACTTGTTAGGCACACAGTTAACCACTTTTTTGTCCCTAGATATTAACCCATTCCCAGGCAGTGTCATTATCACTGATCACTGCATTAGTGTCACTAATGATGTCACTGTTGGTTAGTGACCCTCCCAGCCAGTGTCTGTTAGTGCCAGATTGCCCTGCCACCTTATCACAGGCACACTATAATTCACGAATCACCGCCATTACAGTATAGCATCTATAGCAGTGTTTCTCAACTCCAGTCCTCAAGGTGCCCCAACGGGTCATGTTTTCAGGATTTCCCTTGGATGAAACAGCTGGGGTAATTACAAGGCAGTGAAACTGATCAAATCACCTGTTCAAAATAATGGAAAGCCTGAAAACATGACCTGTTGGGGCGCCTTGAGGACTGGAGTTGAGAAACCCTGATCTATAGCTTCGTAAATTCCAGTACATATACTATAGTTTGTAGATGCTATGACTTTCGCAAAAACCAATTTATATACAGTTATTGGAATTAATTTTTACCAAGCAGAGTTCATTTTAGCATACATTTATGAAGCAATTAGATTTTTTTGTGAATTTTTTTTTATTGGTAATATTTTTTTAACAAAAAGAAGAAAATATTGAGAGATCTTTTTCAAAATTTTCAGTCTTTTTTTCGTTTATATATATATATATATATATGTATATATATATATATATATATATATATATATATATATATATATATATAACAAACAAAAAAAAACCAGTGGTGATTAAATACCACCAAAATAAAGCTCTATTTGTGTGAAAAAAATTACATAAATGTAATTTGCATACAGTGTTGCATGACTACACATTTGCCAGTTAAGTTAGCGCAGTGCTGAATAGCAAAAAATGCCCTGTTCATAAAGAGGTAAATCCTTCTGGGGGTCAAGTAGTTAAAAACAATATAAAAATAGAAAGAAACACTTTTATCATTTGAAAGGTAAACAAATATAAAATATTTGATGGCAATGCCCTATTTTTCCCAGTTTTGCCACTTAAGGACCAGTGCACGACTTTATACGTCGACACAATGGCTCCTGTGGGCAGATGGACGTACCTGTATGTCCCATTTAAGATGCGGCATTGTGGGCACGCGCTTGCCCGCCGCAAGCTCCGTGAGTCCGACCACAGGACTCTAAGTCCATGGGGATACCCGCGATCGTCTCACGGAGAGGAAGAATGGGGAAATGCTAATGTAAACAAGCATTTCCCCATTCTTCCTAGTGACAGGACACTGATCACAGCTCCCTGTAATCGGGAGCAGTGATCAGTGTCATGTCACACGTAGCCACGCCCCCCCACAGTTAGAACACATCCCTAGGACACACTTAACCCCTTCAGCGCCCCCTACTGGTTAACCCCTTCACTGCCAGTGTCATTTTTACAGTAATCAGTGCATTTTTATAGCACTGATCGCTGTATCAATGACAATGGTTCCAAAATGGCGTCAAAAGTGTCCGATGTGTCCACCATAATGTCGCAGTCACGATACAAATCACTAATCGCTGCCATTACTAGTAAAAAAAAAAAAATATTAATAAAAATGCCATAAAACTATCCCCTATTTTGGAGACGCTATAACTTTTGCGCAAACCAATCAATAAACGCTTATTCCGATTTTTTTTACCAAAAATATGTAGAAGACTATGTATTGGCCTAAACTGAGGAAAAAATCGTTTTTATATATTTTTGGGGGATATTATAGCAAAATGTAAAAAATGTTGCTTTTTTTTCAAAATTGACGCTTTATTTTTGTTTATAGCGAAAAAAACATAAACCGCAGAGGTGATCAAATACCACCAAAAGAAAGCTCTATTTATGGGAAAAAAAAGGACGTAAATTTTGTTTGGGAGCCACGTCGCACGACCGTGCAATTGTCAGTTAAAGTGACGCAGTGCCGAATCGCAAAAAGTGCTCTGGTCTTTGGCCAGCCAAATGGTCCGGGGCTTAAGTGGTTAAATACCACCAATATAAAGCTCTATTTGTTTGAAAAAAATTACATAAATTTAATTTGCATACAGTGTTGCATGACCACACATTTGCCAGTTAAGTTAGCACAGTGCTGAATAGCAAAAAAATGCCCTGTTCATAAAGGGGGTAAATCCTTCTGGTAGTTAAAAACAATATAAAAATAGAAAGAAACACTTTTATAATTTGAAAGGTAAACAAATATAAAAGATTTGATGGCAATGCCCCATTTTTCCCAGTTTTGGTCAAAAGTCCACTGGATCCCAACCCAGATTATCACAGCAGCATTGCAGTTCACAGCAGCCCAGTTCTTTTTACACTACCCATATCATGACCCAACGCAATATGTACAATTAATAACTGCCACCCGAATGTACATTTAATTAATTCCTATACTGTGGCTGATGTCAAGGTTCTCATGGACTGTTGTGCCAGAAATTAATTAATAAGTGTTATGGAGGAATTTATTCATATGCTCAAAATAAACTCCCCATACTCCCCAAGTACATGCATATCTGGGCATACTGAACTGGATTCCAAAACTCCCAGGAATAGAAGTAGATTTTAACAGCTGCTACCTCTTACTAGCCTACCTTTTTCCCCTCCTTGACCATAGTACCCCTGGTAACTAAGTCACAACATGTAAAATAGCAAAAATAACGACACAATACTATGACAAAGTCCTTTAATAAACAATGCAAAATATGATGTCTCACAGTATAAATATATTGTCATTCATGTTGAAGCCAAAGAAGCTTCCATCTTAGCGTCTGTTTGATTGCTGTGGCCAAGGTGCTGTACATATTATCAGCTATGACACCATTCACAGGCTTAAAGCGGAAGTAAACCCATCGATTTAACAGTTTCAAAAAGCAGTTACATTCCCGGCATGCCGGGAATGCCAATTGTCACATTGGTTGTGCTCTCAACCAAACTGTGAAACCATCCAATGGCTGGTGTCATAACTGATCACATGTGCAGCATCATGGCAGTTGAAGATTAAACAGAGGCCAAGATGGCAGCTTCCTTGTCTGAAAATGATAGGAGGGTTTACTTCCACTTTACCAGTTCAGTTGAGAGCTAACATAAGCACACTATTAATTCTAACAGTTATCATTTTGGAAACAGTTAAATTGGTGGGTTTAATTCCGTTCTAATCGTTTTTACCTTTGAAATGTATTACTAAATACAAATGAATGACATGCTGTGAGTGCCCCGTGTTTTGTTTTCTTGGATTGTAAAACAAGATATCTTGTGGTGTAAATCTATTGTCAGATAATCTCATCCAGTGGTGTAGATCCAAGTTAATTGTGATAAACCACACCCACCCAAATAAAACACCATCAAGACAATCCACTATCAATGGTCTCTCACAACAAATGACAGCTCCACATCCAACAGCTGAATGTAAACAAAAGATCAGGGGACCTGGGTGAATTTCTATTTATTTCTTTGTGAATGAGTAACCAGGGGTACTATATACTAGGTACTTCCCTTACTTATTTACATGGGGTACTCAAATATCTAAGGGATCCCTTATTTTAAAGAGGGCTTCCTGAGAATTGGTGGGCAGGTGAACTGGCCATTTAGTTCAAGCTGAACTCTGCATGGCTGTGAATCTCGAATGGGATTTAAGATTTAAGTGCTCTTTTTAACCACTTAAGCCCCGGACCATTTGGTAGCTAGAGGACCAGAGGTGAATTCAGAATTTTGCACTGCGCTGCTTTAACTGTAAATTGTGCGGACATGCAATGTTGTACCCAAACGAAATTTGCGTCCTTTTCTTCCCACAAATAGAGCTTTCTTTTAATGGTATTTGATTGCCTCTGCGATTTTTATTTTTTGCGATATAAACGGAAAAAGACCGAAAATTTTGAAAAAAAATGATATTTTCTACTTTTTGTTATAAGAAAAATCGAATAAACTCAATTGTAGTCATACATTTAGGCCAAAATGTATTCAGCCACATGTTTTTAGAAAAAAAAATCTCAATAAGCGTATATTTATTGGTTTGCGCAAAAGTTATAGAGTTTACAAACTAGGGTACATTTTCTGAAATTTACACAGCTTTAAATTTATGACTGCCTATCTCATTTCTTGAGGTGCTAAAATGACAGGGCAGTACAAACCCCCCCCAAATGACCCCATTTTGGAAAGTAGACACCCCAAGGAAAATGCTGAGAGGCATGTTGAGCCCATTGAATTTTTTATTTTTTTGTCCCAAGTGATTGAATAATGACTAAAAAAAAAAAAAAAAAAAACAATTACAAAAAGTTGTCACTAAATGATATATTGCTCACACATGCCATGGTTATATGTGGAATTTCACCCCAAAATACATTTTGCTGCTTCTCCTGAGTACGGGGATACCACATGTGTGGGACTTTTTGGGAGCCTAGCCGCGTACGGGACCCCGGAAACCAAGCACCGCCTTCAGGATTTCTAAGGGCGCAAATTTTTGATTTCACTCCTCACTACCTATCACAGTTTCGAAGGCCATAAAATGCCAAAATAGCACAAAACCCCGCCAAATGACCCCATTTTAGAAAGTAGACACCCCAAGGAAATTGCTGAGAGGCCTGTTGAGCCCATTGAATATATTTTTTTTGTCCCAAGTGATTGAATAATGACAAAAAAAAAAAATTACAAAAAGTTGTCACTAAATGATATATTGCTCACACATGCCATGGTTATATGTGGAATTACACCCCAAAATACATTTTTCTGCTTCTCCTGAGTACGGGGATACCACATGTGTGGGACTTTTTAGGAGCCTAGCCGCATACGGGACCCCGAAAACCAAGCACTGCCTTCAGGATTTCTAGGCACAAATTTTTGATTTCACTCCTCACTACCTATCACAGTTTCGAAGGCCATAAAATGCCAAAATCGCACAAAACCCCCCCAAATGACCCCATTTTGGAATATAGACACCCCAAGCTATTTGCTGAGAGGAATGGCGAGTATTTTACAGCTCTCATTTGTTTTTGAAAATGAAGAAAGAAAATATATATATATATATATATTTTTTTTTTCAATTTTCAAAACTTTGTGACAAAAAGCGAGATCTGCAAAATACTCACAATACCTCTCAGCAAATAGCTTGGGGTGTCTACTTTCCAAAATGGGGTCATTTGGGGGGGTTTTGTGCCATCTGGGCATTCCATGGCCTCCGAAACTGTGATAGGCAGTGAGAAGTGAAATCAAAAATTTACACCCTTAGAAAGCCTGAAGGCGGTGCTTGGTTTTTGGGGTCCCGTACATGGCTAGGCTCCCAAAAAGTCTCACACATGTGGTATCCCCGTACTCAGGAGAAGCAACAGAATGTATTTTGGGGTGTAATTCCACATATGCCCATGGCATGTTTGAGCAATATATCATTTAGTGACAACTTTGTGCAAAAAAAAAAAAAATTGTTGTTTTTCCGCAACTTGTGTCAACATATAAAATATTCCATGGACTCGACATGCCTCTCATTATATAGCTTGGGGTGTCTACTTTCCAAAATGGGGTCATTTGGGGGGGTTTTGAACTGTTCTGGCATTTTATACACAACATTAGGAAGCTTACATCCACTCTTCTAACCACTTGAAGACAAAGCCCTTTTTGACACTTTTTGTTTACATGAAAACATTTTTTTTTTGCAAGAAAATTATGTTGAACCCCCAAACATTATATATATATATTTTTAAAGCAAAGGCCCTACAGATTAAAATGGTGGGTGTTGCATTTTTTTTTTCTACACAGTATTTGCGCAGCGATTTTTCAAACGCATTTTTTGGGTTAAAAAATACACTTTTTTTAATTTTAATGCACTAAAACACACTATATTGCCCAAATGTTTGATGAAATAAAAAAGATGATCTTAGGCCGAGTACATAGATACCAAACACGACATGCTTTAAAATTTCGCACAAACGCGCATTGGCGACACACTACATACATTTTTAAAAGCCTTTAAAAGCCTTTACAGGTTACCCCAGTAGATTTACAGAGGAGGTCTACTGCTAAAATGATTGCCCTCGATCTGACCTTCGCGGTGATACCTCACATGCATGGTGCAATTGCTGTTTACATATGACGCCAGACCGACGCTTGCGTTCGCCATTGGGCAAGAGCAGGGCAGGACAGGGGTGCTTTTTTTTTTTTTTTTTTTTTATTATTAATTTTGCTTTTTTATTTTATTTTTAAATTGTTCCTTCCAAGTATTTTTTTTTTTATCATTTTTATTGTTATCTCAGGGAATGTAAATATCCCCTATGATAGCAATAGGTAGTGACAGGTACTCTTTTTTTGAAAAAACTGGGGTCTTCTAGACCCTAGATTTTTCCTCTGCCCTCAAAGCATCTGACCACACCAAGATCGGTGTGATAAAATGCTTTCCCAATTTCCCAATGGCACTTTTTATATCCGGGGGGGGGCATTCCCTCCCACTGCTTGTAAAAGCAGTCCAGAGGCTAATTAGCCGCTAGGATTGCTTTTACATGAAAGCCAGCCGCAGGCTGAAAAGAATGATACCAAGATGATACCTAAACCCGCAGGCATCATTCTGGTATAAACATTCAAAGTCCAGCAACATACCAGTACGTTGCTGGTCCTTGTTGGACATGTATTGTAATCTTTTTATTTCATGCAGCCAGTTGGCTGAACGAAAAAAGAGATTGATCGGTGGGTATGCCCACCATTAGAATACCGCCCTTCATCCACCCACTTCCAATGATGGGCATACACGCACCATTTATATATGCCGAAGCATGGGGGCATCCTCCCGCAAAAAAGTTATGCCGCACACACATGGTCGGACTTTTCCACGGGCAAGCCTCCGTCGGAATTTCGACCGTATGTACGCGGCATTAGGAGCAAAATCGCTCCTCCGCCCCTGCTGCCCCAATGCTTCGGCATATTTGCTTTTTTTTTTTAACTGTGGTGGTGAAATCACCTCCTACAGCACTGGAGTCGCAGGGATCAGGCCTGTCTCTGCGAACGCTGCAGTTATGTGTGTTGTGTTTTGTAAGTGACAGTGATCGATCGATACTGCACTTGGGTGGGCTGGGCTGGACGGAGGGGCAAAACGCAGGTGCCAGCAGGTATCTGGGCTGATCCCGCTAACACTGCGTTTTTGGGAACCCTAAACTGCTGGGGACGCTAGTATAGATCTGATCAGATCAGATATTGATCTGTTCAGATACTATACCACTAAGGGGGGTGTATGCTTCACGCGTGGGTGTTAGCGTTACTGGCACTAACCTGACGCTGCCTGGGGTGTGACTCAGACCCTCTCTGACGCTAAAACCTAATTGATATCACCCGCCGGGCGATCAGGGGGTTAAACCTTTATTGGGTTATATACACGACGGGTGCCCTGACACTATAAAAAGCAAACTAACTAACCAGCGTCACCCGTAACACTTATATGGTGATCACTGGTGAAAGGGTTAACTAGGGGCAATCAGGGGGTTAAAACATTTATTAGATAATATATGGGGGTACCTGACGCTATAAAAACCTGCGGCGAACCTAAAAAAAATTACCAGCTACCGATCTGCATCACCGACACTAAGACAGCGTTTAGAAAAACGATTGCTTAGCGACAGTGGTGATGGGGGTGAAAGGGTTACCTGGGGGGGCGATCAAGGGGGTTAAACCTTTATTAGATAATATATTGGGGTACCTGACGCTATAAAAACCTGTGGCGAACCTAAAAAAAAATACTGGCTACGATCTGCATCACCGACACTAAGACAGCGTTTAGAAAAACAATTGCTTAGCGACAGTGGTGATAGGGGGTGAAAGGGTTACCTGGGGGGCGATCAAGGGGGTTAAACCTTTATTAGATAATATATTGGGGTACCTGACGCTATAAAAACCTGTGGCGAACCTAAAAAAAAATACTGGCTACGATCTGCATCACCGACACTAAGACAGCGTTTAGAAAAACAATTGCTTAGCGACAGTGGTGATGGGGGTGAAAGGGTTACCTGGGGGGGCGATCAAGGGGGTTAAACCTTTATTAGATAATATATGGGGGTACCTGACGCTATAAAAACCTGCGGCGAACCTAAAAAAAATTACCAGCTACCGATCTGCATCACCGACACTAAGACAGCGTTTAGAAAAACGATTGCTTAGCGACAGTGGTGATGGGGGTGAAAGGGTTACCTGGGGGGGCGATCAAGGGGGTTAAACCTTTATTAGATAATATATGGGGGTACCTGACGCTATAAAAACCTGCGGCGAACCTAAAAAAAATTACCAGCTACCGATCTGCATCACCGACACTAAGACAGCGTTTAGAAAAACGATTGCTTAGCAACAGTGGTGATGGGGGTGAAAGGGTTACCTGGGGGGGCGATCAAGGGGGTTAAACCTTTATTAGATAATATATTGGGGTACCTGACGCTATAAAAACCTGTGGCGAACCTAAAAAAAAATACTGGCTACGATCTGCATCACCGACACTAAGACAGCGTTTAGAAAAACAATTGCTTAGCGACAGTGGTGATAGGGGGTGAAAGGGTTACCTGGGGGGCGATCAAGGGGGTTAAACCTTTATTAGATAATATATTGGGGTACCTGACGCTATAAAAACCTGCGGCGAACCTAAAAAAAATTACCGGCTACCGATCTGCATCACCGACGCTAAGACAGCGTTTAGAAAAACGATCGCTTAGTGACAGTGGTGATAGGGGGTGAAAGGGTTACCTGGGGGGCGATCAAGGGGGTTAAACCTTTATTAGATAATATATTGGGGTACCTGACGCTATAAAAACATGCGGCGAACCTAAAAAAAATTACTGGCTACGATCTGCATCACCGACACTAAGACAGCGTTTAGAAAAACAATTTCTTAGCGACAGTGGTGATAGGGGGTGAAAGGGTTACCTGGGGGGCGATCAAGGGGGTTAAACCTTTATTAGATAATATATTGGGGTACCTGACGCTATAAAAACCTGCGGCGAACCTAAAAAAAATTACTGGCTACCGATCTGCATCACAGACACTAAGACAGCGTTTAGAAAAACGATCGCTTAGTGATAGTGGTGATAGGGGGTGAAAGGGTTACCTGGGGGGCGATCAAGGGGGTTAAACCTTTATTAGATAATATATTGGGGTACCTGACGCTATAAAAACCTGCGGCGAACCTAAAAAAAATTACTGGCTGCCGATCGGCATCACTGACGCTAAGACAGCGGTCAGAAAAATGATCGCTAAGCGACAGTGGTGATAGGGGGTGAAAGGGTTATCTGGGGGGTGATCAGGGGGTTAAACCTTTATTAGGGGGGGTTAGGGGGCTACACTGGACCTAAGACTAAACTTTGGTGACACTTTTACAGTCACAAATGTCACTGATTGCAGTGATCACTAAATAAATGGTCACTGCAATCAGTGACACTGTGACTGGGGGCTGGGGGGGTGATCTGGGGGGTGATCTGGGGTGTCTGGGGGGGCCTGGGGGGGCGATTTATGTCCCTATGTGTCCTGGTGTCAGTGTAGTGTTGTGTGCACTGACCTGATATCTTCTCTTGTACGGCGCTCGGTATATGTGAGCGCCGCACCAGAGATGACATCACTTCCTCCTGCTTCCTCTGCCTGACACAGACAGAGGGGGCATTTCCATTCGCCGGGAGCGATCGCGAGTGGGTGGCCAGAAACGAATGGCTGCCCCCTCATCCCGGAACGCTCCCGGACACTTAGCCACCGCTCACTGTATAGAAGGGGGGTCCGATTGGACCCCCCAACTGTACAAAGGCAATCACGTACACTCTACGTGATTGTGCCTGTCGGTGCCATTCTGCCGACGTATATATACAGTGAGCGGTCGTTAAGTGGTTAATTAAGTCGATTGTGAAGCTACAGCATCTCAAGCCACTGCATCATAGGTAATAATCAAATAGCGCTGAGGCTATAATCATATCATGCAAATTACTATATAACATCTCTGTATTCACCAAAGTGATGGACTTGAGGTGAATGTACTCGCGGTATGTGATGATTAGCCAGAGTCTGCTTCAGGGGAACTAGCAACTAGTGATGAGCCGAACACCCCCGGGTTCGGTTCGCACCAGAACCCGCGAACGGACCGAAAGTTTGCGCGAACATTAGAACCCTATTAAATACAATGGATGCGAACGTTCAGATTCTAAAGTGCTAATTATAACGACTATTATCCATGTTATTGTCCGAAACAGAGTTTGGGAACCCGGGTTCTGCACCAGGGGACATGTATCAATGCAAAAAGAAGTTTTAAAAACGGACGTTTTCCGGGAGCAGTCATTTTAATGATGCATAAAGTGAAAAAAAAAGGCAAATATTCCTTTAAATATTGTACCTGGGGGGTGTCTAAAGTATGCCTGTGAAGTGCCACGTGTTTCCCGTGTTTAGAACTGTCCTTGCACAAAATAACATTTCTAAAAGGAAAAAAAGCCATTTAAAACTGCTTGCGGCTTTAATGCAATGTCTGGTCCCGGTAATATGGATGAAAATCTTTAGGAAAAATGGAATAGCTACCCCATCAACCCCCCCCCCCTACCCCAGCCCATTACCAGCCCCTTTGGGTCTTGTATGGATATTAAGGGGAACCCCGCACACAAAATAAAAAAGGCCCTATATACTCTGAACAGCCGTATACAGGCGGTGCATACAAGACAAGGACTGTAGGTTTGTTCTTATGTAGAATCTGTTTGTAATTTTGAACAGCTGCATTGTTTAAGTGTAGCTCCATGCCAAATTCCTTTTTTTTAGCTTTTTGGAAAACATAGGGAACGGTTATCACCCCTGTCACATTTTTTTTGCTGTCTGTGCCCCTGTTCAGAACATTTCACCTCACTTTGCGTCCCAATGACAACTGTTTTTGAAATGTGGTGTTTGTATTGAAACAAGGATTGGTGATAAAGCATCAGTAGAGAGGAGACACCTTTCTCCCATATTAATTCTTACAGGAGAGAATTTTCCTTCCAAGGGGTAGACTTCCTCTCACTTCCTGTTGTCTTCTTCCGTTTGCAAGTAGTAGTAGTTTGTAAGTTGGATGTTTGAAAGTAGGGACCTTCCGTATATACTCTGCAGAAATTGGCCCCTTAGGTTTTGGTGTTGGCACAACACTGAAAGCACTCACAGTTATTCTTGGTGGGTGCTGGAACGCCCTGCTGTCAAGTATAATATCAGGAATTGTAATAACATAGAATTGTTGATCAGTGGTAGTAAAAATTGGGCCTTTGATGGTGGTGCTGGTGCCACAACACTGTAAGGCCTGACAGTTACTCTTGGTGGGCGCAGCAATGGTCCCTGCTGTGAATTATTAGATCAATAATTATAATTGCATGCCCCTGTTGAACAGGGGCTGAAAAATTGGGCCTTTGGTGGTGGTGGTGGTGGTGATGGTGTTGCTGGTGCCACAACACTGTAAGGCCTGACAGTTACTCTTGGTGGGCGCAGCAATGGGCCCTGCTGTGAATTATTAGATCAATAATTATAATTGCATGCCCCTGTTGAACAGGGGCTGAAAAATTGGGCCTTAGGCACTGGTGGCACAACACTGCAACCCCTCACAGATACTGTACTTGGAGCACAGCAATGAGGCCTGTTGCAAAGTATTGCATCAAAATTTTTAATTACACGCCCCTGTTAAACAGGGGCTGAAAAATTGGGCCTTAGCCACTGGTGGCGTCACCCATAAACCAAAATGATCTTCCAAGCTATCATCGTTAATCGTATCATTGAGGAGGAGGAGGAGGATAGCCAGACAACATAACAGCACAGGCACTCAGCATCAGCATCAGTCTTGAAGGGATGTGACATTTTAAAATCAATTAGTCTGTTATATCAGCATCTGGTGTGTGGTAGCTGGTGGTGATCCAAGACTGGTTCATCTTGATGAAAGTCAGTCGATCAACCGAGTCGGTGGACAGGCGCACCCTGTGATCTGTGACAAATCCTCCAGCAGCACTGAATGTGCGTTCTGAAAGAACGCTGGATGCAGGACAGGCCAGTAGCTCAATTGCATACTGTGCAAGCTCTGGCCAGTGATCCATCCTCAAGACCCAGTAAGCCAGAGGATTTTCGGTGGGGAAGGTGTCCAAGTCTGACCTTGCCCCTAGGTATTCCTGCACCATGTATATCAGACGCTGGCGATGGTTGCTGGAACCGATCATACTTTGGGGCTGCGGACAAAAGAATTGTCTGAACGCATCGGTCAGACGGCCACCTTCCCCACCGCTCCTTCTTTGACTGCCCGAAGCCTCAGCAACTCGTTGTCCAGGACCAGGAGTTTGTAACCTCCCAGTCTCTGGGAACGCGTTGCACAGACCTTTCTGCAAGGCCTCCCGGAGTTGTCTCATCCTCTGCTCCCACTGCGACGGTACGATAAGGTCCGCAACCTTACCCTTGTACCGTGGATCAAGGAGAGTGGCCAGCCAGTAATGGTCCCTCTCCTTGATCCGAAGAATACAAGGATCCTTCCGCAGACTTTGCAGGATCAGGGAGGCCATGCAGCGTAGGTTAGCTGAGGCATTCAGTCCGGAGTCCTCTGGGTCACTAAAGACGACATGATCCGCAGCCACCTCCTCCCAGCCACGTACAAGTCCACTGGTTTCTTGGGACTGTAAATCATCCCTAAAAGACTGCTGCTGATGATGCTGAGTGCCAGGCTCCACCTCCATGCTGACACAATCCTCCTCCTCCTCCTCCTCCTCTTCCTGTGCGATGGGTGGGACAGAAGGAACACTGTCTGGGTAAAGGGGGCCTTGAGAGGCAAGGAAGTCCTCTTCCTGCCTCTGTTCTGCCTCAAGTGCCCTGTCCCTTATTCCACGCAGCGTGTGCTCCAACAGGTGGACAAGAGGTACAGTGTCACTGATGCATGCACTGTCACTGCTCACCATCCTCGTGGCCTCCTCAAATGGTGCCAGGACAGTGCATGCATCCCTGATCATGCCCCACTGGTGTGGTGAAAAAAACCCGAGCTCCCCTGACCCTGTCCTGGTGCCGTAGTCGCACAGGTACTCATTGATGGCCCTCTGCTGCGTGTGCAGCTGCTGCAGCATGGCCAACGTTGAGTTCCACCTGGTGGGCATGTCACATATAAGGCGGTTCTTGGGCAGGTTCAACTCCTTTTGAAGCTCAGCCAGGAGAGCACTGGCATTATAAGATCTGCGGAAATGCACACAGACTTTATTGGCCTGCCTCAGGACATCCTGTAAGCCCGGGTACCTGCCCAAGAACCGCTGCACCACCAGGTTAAGGACGTGAGCCATACAGGGCACATGGGTCAGTTGTCCCTGTCGGAGGGCGGAGAGGAGGTTGGTGCCATTGTCGCAAACCACCATTCCTGGCTTAAGCTGGCGTGGCGTCAACCACCTCTCGGCCTGCCCCTGCAGAGCAGACAGGACCTCTGCCCCAGTGTGGCTCCTGTCCCCCAAACACACCAGCGCAAGCACGGCATGGCATCTTTTTGCCTGCGTACTTGCGTAGCCCCTTGAACGCCTACGGAGCACCGCTGGTTCCGAGGACAAACCACAGGAAGAGGCCATGGAGGAAGAAGAAGAGGAGGGGGTGGAGGAGAGAGGTGTGTCACAACCAGTAGTAGCATTTTGGAGGCGTGGGGGTGGAACAACCTCCAACACTACTGCACCTTGTCCTGCATCCTTCCCAGCTGCCAAAAGAGTGACCCAATGGGCCGTGAAAGAAAGGTAACGTCCCTGTCCATGCCTGCTGGACCATGAGTCAGCGGTAATATGCACCTTACCGCTGACCGCCCTGTCCAGCGAGGCCAAGACATTGCCTTCCACATGCCTGTAGAGAGCCGGAATAGCCTTCCGTGCGAAAAAGTGTCGTTTGGGAACCTGCCACTGAGGAACCGCACATTGCACAAACTCACGGAAGGGGGCCGAGTCTACCAACTGAAAAGGCAGCAGTTGAAGCGCTAGCAATTTAGCCAAGCTAGCATTCAACCGCTGGGCATGTGGATGGCTGGGAGTGAACTTCTTTTGACGGTCCAGCAGCTGGGGCAGGGCAATTTGCCTGCTAGAATCGGACGTTGGTGTACTGCTAGCAGAGTGCCCGCAAGTACTTGCCTGTGACACACCTAATTCTACACCTTCATTCCTCTCAGAGCAGGTTTCAGAGAGGAGTGAAGGTATAGTGGGGTTGGAGATCCCAGCTGATGCGGTGCAAGAAGAGGTCAGCTTTGTTCTTTGGTGTGGGTCTTTAAGGTAGGCTTGCCAACGAGCTGCATGGCAGGTCAACATATGTCTGATCAAGCATGTGGTGCCCAAGCGGCTGATGTTTTGGCCACGCGATATACGCTCGAGACATATGTTGCAAACAGCAGCTGTGCGATCTGATGCACTCGCCTCAAAAAAGGCCCACACCAAAGAACTTTTTGAATGACGGGCAGAGGCAGCGCCCTGCACAGGCGGAGCTCTGCGGTGTGATTCCGTCGGTGTGCTGCCCATACGCTGGCCACTCAAGGGCATCCTGCCTCGTTGGAGATGTGCCTCCTCCTCATCCTCCTCCTCCTCCTCTCTCCTATTAGGTACCCACGTGGAGTCAGTGACCTCATCATCCCCTCCCTCCTCATCACTGGAGCCAATCTGGCAGTATGCTGCAGCTGCTGGAACATGACTGCCAGATTGGTGTCCTTCTTGAGCATCCCCTCTCTCTGCTCTCACGCTGCTGCCTTCCTCTAGCTGGGTATCATCATCAGATCCTTCCAAACGCTGGGCATCCTCCTGGAGCATGTACCCAACACTGTGCTCAAACAGTTCGGGGGACTCCTCAGGAGGAGGGCATGGTGGGTCTAGGGAAGGATTGACTAATGAAGATAATGATACCAGAGAAGAGGACGCTTTGGCAGCTGCTTTGCCACTACCCTGAGCCTGGGTGAGAGAGGATGAGGAGGATGAGGTGGGCTTGGTCATCCACTCTACCAAGTCTTCGGCATGATGTGGCTCAACATGTCCAGCTGCCGAAAACAAGGACAAGCGTGTCCCATGGCCATGTGCTGATGACAATGCACCGCGTACACGACCAGCACTGTTGCCCCCAGACACAGAGCCTGCTTGCCCTCTTTTTTTGCCTCCTGACTGTCTGCCTCTCCTTGGTTGCCTTCCAGACATTTTAATGGATGGCCTGCAGGGAGATGGGAAAAACAGCAATAAGGGCTACCTTCAGGTGTATATTGTGCAGGAGGCTTAGCAACAATGACACTGACACTGTCCCCTGCCTATCCTTCTCTGTCCCTAAACACAAGGATTGAAAATATGGTTCAGCAAAAAAGTTTTAGAACAGAATAGCACACTGACACTTTCCCTCACTGCCCTACTCTGTCCCTCCCTACAAACAAGATTTAGCACAGAATAGCACACTGATAATTTCTACGAGTGTCCTTCTCTGTCCCTCAACTCAGGGATTGAAAATATGGAACAGCAAAATTGATTTAGAACAGAATAGCACACTGTCAGTTTTACTCACTGTACCTCTCTGTCCCTCAACTCAAGGATTGAAAATATGGAACAGCAAAATTGATTTAGAACAGAATAGCACACTGTCAGTTTTACTCACTGTACCTCTCTGTCCCTCAACTCAAGGATTGAAAATATGGAACAGCAAAATAGTTTTAGAACAGAATAGCACACTGTCAGTTTCACTCACTGTACCTCTCTGTCCCTCAACTCAAGGATTGAAAATATGGTTCAGCAAAATAGTTTTAGAACACAATAGCACACTGACACTTTCCCTCACTGTAGCTCTCTGTCCCTCAACTCAAGGATTGAAAATATGGTTCAGCAAAATAGTTTTAGAACACAATAGCACACTGACACTTTCCCTCACTGTAGCTCTCTGTCCCTCAACTCAAGGATTGAAAATATGGAACAGCAAAATAGTTTTAGAACAGAATAGCACACTGTCAGTTTCACTCACTGTACCTCTCTGTCCCTCAACTCAAGGATTGAAAATATGGTTCAGCAAAATAGTTTTAGAACAGAATAGCACACTGTCAGTTTCCCTCACTGTACCTCTCTGTCCCTCAACTCAAGGATTGAAAATATGGAACAGCAAAATTGATTTAGAACAGAATAGCACACTGTCAGTTTCACTCACTGTACCTCTCTGTCCCTCAACTCAAGGATTGAAAATATGGTTCAGCAAAATAGTTTTAGAACACAATAGCACACTGACACTTTCCCTCACTGTACCTCTCTGTCCCTCAACTCAAGGATTGAAAATATGGTTCAGCAAAATAGTTTTAGAACAGAATAGCACACTGTCAGTTTCACTCACTGTAGCTCTCTGTCCCTCAACTCAAGGATTGAAAATATGGAACAGCAAAATTGATTTAGAATAGGGATGAGCTTCGTGTTCGAGTCGAACATACGTTCGACTCGAACATCGGCTGTTCGATCGTTCAACGAAGATCGAACGATTTGGGCCGTTCGCGCCAAATTCGAGTGATGCGAACGGCCCACAATGCACTACGCCATCGCAGTGTCATCCAGGCGCTGTGATTGGCCAAGCATGCACTGTGACCCCGCATGCTTGGCCAATCACAGCGCCGGCAGCGAGGAGAGCAATGATTGGCCACAGGCAGGATGCCTGTGGCCAATTATTGCTGATGGGGTTTAGTACACGCCCCACACTATAAAAGGCCGCCAGCGCGGCGGCCTTGTGTAGTGTGTTCCGGAGCAGGGAAAGAGAAGCATAGGCAGGGACAGTGTCATTTTTTTTCCTTTACTAATCCTGGATTCCTTGTGTTTAGGGACAAATAAGGATAGGTAGGGAGAGTGTCAGTGACAGTGTGCTATTCTGTGCTAATCCTTGTTTGTAGGGACAGAGAGGTACAGTGAGGGAAACTGACAGTGTGCTATTCTGTTCTAAAACTATTTTGCTGAACCATATTTTCAATCCTTGAGTCGAGGGACAGAGAGCTACAGTGAGGGAAAGTGTCAGTGTGCTATTGTGTTCTAAAACTATTTTGTTGAACCATATTTTCAATCCTTGAGTTGAGGGACAGAGAGCTACAGTGAGGGAAAGTGTCAGTGTGCTATTGTGTTCTAAAACTATTTTGCTGAACCATATTTTCAATCCTTGAGTTGAGGGACAGAGAGCTACAGTGAGGGAAAGTGTCAGTGTGCTATTGTGTTCTAAAACTATTTTGCTGAACCATATTTTCAATCCTTGAGTTGAGGGACAGAGAGGTACAGTGAGTGAAACTGACAGTGTGCTATTCTGTTCTAAATCAATTTTGCTGTTCCATATTTTCAATCCTTGAGTTGAGGGACAGAGAGCTACAGTGAGTGAAACTGACAGTGTGCTATTGTGTTCTAAAACTATTTTGCTGAACCATATTTTCAATCCTTGAGTTGAGGGACAGAGAGCTACAGTGAGGGAAAGTGTCAGTGTGCTATTGTGTTCTAAAACTATTTTGCTGAACCATATTTTCAATCCTTGAGTTGAGGGACAGAGAGCTACAGTGAGGGAAAGTGTCAGTGTGCTATTGTGTTCTAAAACTATTTTGCTGAACCATATTTTCAATCCTTGAGTTGAGGGACAGAGAGGTACAGTGAGTGAAACTGACAGTGTGCTATTCTGTTCTAAAACTATTTTGCTGTTCCATATTTTCAATCCTTGAGTTGAGGGACAGAGAGGTACAGTGAGTGAAACTTACAGTGTGCTATTGTGTTCTAAAACTATTTTGCTGTTCCATATTTTCAATCCTTGAGTTGAGGGACAGAGAGGTACAGTGAGTGAAACTGACAGTGTGCTATTCTGTTCTAAAACTATTTTGCTGTTCCATATTTTCAATCCTTGAGTTGAGGGACAGAGAGCTACAGTGAGGGAAAGTGTCAGTGTGCTATTGTGTTCTAAAACTATTTTGCTGAACCATATTTTCAATCCTTGAGTTGAGGGACAGAGAGGTACAGTGAGTGAAACTGACAGTGTGCTATTCTGTTCTAAAACTATTTTGCTGTTCCATATTTTCAATCCTTGAGTTGAGGGACAGAGAGCTACAGTGAGGGAAAGTGTCAGTGTGCTATTGTGTTCTAAAACTATTTTGCTGAACCATATTTTCAATCCTTGAGTTGAGGGACAGAGAGGTACAGTGAGTGAAACTGACAGTGTGCTATTCTGTTCTAAATCAATTTTGCTGTTCCATATTTTCAATCCTTGAGTTGAGGGACAGAGAGCTACAGTGAGGGAAAGTGTCAGTGTGCTATTGTGTTCTAAAACTATTTTGCTGAACCATATTTTCAATCCTTGAGTTGAGGGACAGAGAGGTACAGTGAGTGAAACTGACAGTGTGCTATTCTGTTCTAAAACTATTTTGCTGAACCATATTTTCAATCCTTGAGTTGAGGGACAGAGAGGTACAGTGAGGGAAAGTGTCAGTGTGCTATTGTGTTCTAAAACTATTTTGCTGAACCATATTTTCAATCCTTGAGTTGAGGGACAGAGAGGTACAGTGAGTGAAACTGACAGTGTGCTATTCTGTTCTAAATCAATTTTGCTGTTCCATATTTTCAATCCTTGAGTTGAGGGACAGAGAGCTACAGTGAGGGAAAGTGTCAGTGTGCTATTGTGTTCTAAAACTATTTTGCTGAACCATATTTTCAATCCTTGAGTTGAGGGACAGAGAGGTACAGTGAGTGAAACTGACAGTGTGCTATTCTGTTCTAAAACTATTTTGCTGTTCCATATTTTCAATCCTTGAGTTGAGGGACAGAGAGCTACAGTGAGGGAAAGTGTCAGTGTGCTATTGTGTTCTAAAACTATTTTGCTGAACCATATTTTCAATCCTTGAGTTGAGGGACAGAGAGCTACAGTGAGTGAAACTGACAGTGTGCTATTCTGTTCTAAATCAATTTTGCTGTTCCATATTTTCAATCCTTGAGTTGAGGGACAGAGAGCTACAGTGAGGGAAAGTGTCAGTGTGCTATTGTGTTCTAAAACTATTTTGCTGAACCATATTTTCAATCCTTGAGTTAAGGGACAGAGAGGTACAGTAAGTGAAACTGACAGTGTGCTATTCTGTTCTAAATCAATTTTGCTGTTCCATATTTTCAATCCTTGAGTTGAGGGACAGAGAGGTACAGTGAGTGAAACTGACAGTGTGCTATTCTGTTCTAAAACTATTTTGCTGTTCCATATTTTCAATCCTTGAGTTGAGGGACAGAGAGCTACAGTGAGTGAAACTGACAGTGTGCTATTCTGTTCTAAAACTATTTTGCTGTTCCATATTTTCAATCCTTGAGTTGAGGGACAGAGAGCTACAGTGAGGGAAAGTGTCAGTGTGCTATTGTGTTCTAAAACTATTTTGCTGAACCATATTTTCAATCCTTGAGTTGAGGGACAGAGAGCTACAGTGAGGGAAAGTGTCAGTGTGCTATTGTGTTCTAAAACTATTTTGCTGAACCATATTTTCAATCCTTGAGTTGAGGGACAGAGAGCTACAGTGAGGGAAAGTGTCAGTGTGCTATTGTGTTCTAAAACTATTTTGCTGAGCCATATTTTCAATCCTTGAGTTGAGGGACAGAGAGGTACAGTAAGTGAAACTGACAGTGTGATATTCTGTTCTAAATCAATTTTGCTGTTCCATATTTTCAATCCTTGAGTTGAGGGACAGAGAGGTACAGTGAGTGAAACTGACAGTGTGCTATTCTGTTCTAAAACTATTTTGCTGTTCCATATTTTCAATCCTTGAGTTGAGGGACAGAGAGCTACAGTGAGTGAAACTGACAGTGTGCTATTCTGTTCTAAAACTATTTTGCTGTTCCATATTTTCAATCCTTGAGTTGAGGGACAGAGAGCTACAGTGAGGGAAAGTGTCAGTGTGCTATTGTGTTCTAAAACTATTTTGCTGAACCATATTTTCAATCCTTGAGTTGAGGGACAGAGAGCTACAGTGAGGGAAAGTGTCAGTGTGCTATTGTGTTCTAAAACTATTTTGCTGAACCATATTTTCAATCCTTGAGTTGAGGGAGAGAGAGCTACAGTGAGTGAAACTGACAGTGTGCTATTCTGTTCTAAATCAATTTTGCTGTTCCATATTTTCAATCCTTGAGTTGAGGGACAGAGAGGTACAGTGAGGGAAACTGTCAGTGTGCTATTGTGTTCTAAAACTATTTTGCTGAACCATATTTTCAATCCTTGAGTTGAGGGACAGAGAGGTACAGTGAGTGAAACTGACAGTGTGCTATTCTGTTCTAAAACTATTTTGCTGTTCCATATTTTCAATCCTTGAGTTGAGGGACAGAGAGCTACAGTGAGGGAAAGTGTCAGTGTGCTATTGTGTTCTAAAACTATTTTGCTGAACCATATTTTCAATCCTTGAGTTGAGGGACAGAGAGGTACAGTGAGTGAAACTGACAGTGTGCTATTCTGTTCTAAAACTATTTTGCTGTTCCATATTTTCAATCCTTGAGTTGAGGGACAGAGAGGTACAGTGAGGGAAACTGACAGTGTGCTATTCTGTTCTAAAACTATTTTGCTGAACCATATTTTCAATCCTTGAGTTGAGGGACAGAGAGGTACAGTGAGTGAAACTGACAGTGTGCTATTGTGTTCTAAAACTATTTTGCTGTTCCATATTTTCAATCCTTGAGTTGAGGGACAGAGAGGTACAGTGAGGGAAACTGACAGTGTGCTATTCTGTTCTAAAACTATTTTGCTGAACCATATTTTCAATCCTTGAGTTGAGGGACAGAGAGCTACAGTGAGGGAAAGTGTCAGTGTGCTATTGTGTTCTAAAACTATTTTGCTGAACCATATTTTCAATCCTTGAGTTGAGGGAGAGAGAGCTACAGTGAGTGAAACTGACAGTGTGCTATTCTGTTCTAAATCAATTTTGCTGTTCCATATTTTCAATCCTTGAGTTGAGGGACAGAGAGGTACAGTGAGGGAAACTGTCAGTGTGCTATTGTGTTCTAAAACTATTTTGCTGAACCATATTTTCAATCCTTGAGTTGAGGGACAGAGAGGTACAGTGAGTGAAACTGACAGTGTGCTATTCTGTTCTAAAACTATTTTGCTGTTCCATATTTTCAATCCTTGAGTTGAGGGACAGAGAGCTACAGTGAGGGAAAGTGTCAGTGTGCTATTGTGTTCTAAAACTATTTTGCTGAACCATATTTTCAATCCTTGAGTTGAGGGACAGAGAGGTACAGTGAGTGAAACTGACAGTGTGCTATTCTGTTCTAAAACTATTTTGCTGTTCCATATTTTCAATCCTTGAGTTGAGGGACAGAGAGGTACAGTGAGGGAAACTGACAGTGTGCTATTCTGTTCTAAAACTATTTTGCTGAACCATATTTTCAATCCTTGAGTTGAGGGACAGAGAGGTACAGTGAGTGAAACTGACAGTGTGCTATTGTGTTCTAAAACTATTTTGCTGTTCCATATTTTCAATCCTTGAGTTGAGGGACAGAGAGGTACAGTGAGGGAAACTGACAGTGTGCTATTCTGTTCTAAAACTATTTTGCTGAACCATATTTTCAATCCTTGAGTTGAGGGACAGAGAGCTACAGTGAGTGAAACTGACAGTGTGCTATTCTGTTCTAAATCAATTTTGCTGTTCCATATTTTCAATCCTTGAGTTGAGGGACAGAGAGCTACAGTGAGGGAAAGTGTCAGTGTGCTATTGTGTTCTAAAACTATTTTGCTGAACCATATTTTCAATCCTTGAGTTGAGGGACAGAGAGGTACAGTGAGTGAAACTGACAGTGTGCTATTCTGTTCTAAAACTATTTTGCTGTTCCATATTTTCAATCCTTGAGTTGAGGGACAGAGAGCTACAGTGAGGGAAAGTGTCAGTGTGCTATTGTGTTCTAAAACTATTTTGCTGAACCATATTTTCAATCCTTGAGTTGAGGGACAGAGAGGTACAGTGAGTGAAACTGACAGTGTGCTATTCTGTTCTAAATCAATTTTGCTGTTCCATATTTTCAATCCTTGAGTTGAGGGACAGAGAGGTACAGTGAGGGAAACTGACAGTGTGCTATTCTGTTCTAAAACTATTTTGCTGTTCCATATTTTCAATCCTTGAGTTGAGGGACAGAGAGGTACAGTGAGGGAAAGTGTCAGTGTGCTATTGTGTTCTAAAACTATTTTGCTGAACCATATTTTCAATCCTTGAGTTGAGGGACAGAGAGGTACAGTGAGTGAAACTGACAGTGTGCTATTCTGTTCTAAATCAATTTTGCTGTTCCATATTTTCAATCCTTGAGTTGAGGGACAGAGAGCTACAGTGAGGGAAAGTGTCAGTGTGCTATTGTGTTCTAAAACTATTTTGCTAAACCATATTTTCAATCCTTGAGTTGAGGGACAGAGAGGTACAGTGAGTGAAACTGACAGTGTGCTATTCTGTTCTAAAACTATTTTGCTGTTCCATATTTTCAATCCTTGAGTTGAGGGACAGAGAGCTACAGTGAGGGAAAGTGTCAGTGTGCTATTGTGTTCTAAAACTATTTTGCTGAACCATATTTTCAATCCTTGAGTTGAGGGACAGAGAGGTACAGTGAGTGAAACTGACAGTGTGCTATTCTGTTCTAAATCAATTTTGCTGTTCCATATTTTCAATCCTTGAGTTGAGGGACAGAGAGCTACAGTGAGGGAAAGTGTCAGTGTGCTATTGTGCTCTAAAACTATTTTGCTGAACCATATTTTCAATCCTTGAGTTGAGGGACAGAGAGCTACAGTGAGGGAAAGTGTCAGTGTGCTATTGTGCTCTAAAACTATTTTGCTGAACCATATTTTCAATCCTTGAGTTGAGGGACAGAGAGCTACAGTGAGGGAAAGTGTCAGTGTGCTATTGTGTTCTAAAACTATTTTGCTGTTCCATATTTTCAATCCTTGAGTTGAGGGACAGAGAGCTACAGTGAGGGAAAGTGTCAGTGTGCTATTGTGCTCTAAAACTATTTTGCTGAACCATATTTTCAATCCTTGAGTTGAGGGACAGAGAGCTACAGTGAGGGAAAGTGTCAGTGTGCTATTGTGTTCTAAAACTATTTTGCTGTTCCATATTTTCAATCCTTGAGTTGAGGGACAGAGAGGTACAGTGAGGGAAACTGACAGTGTGCTATTCTGTTCTAAAACTATTTTGCTGAACCATATTTTCAATCCTTGAGTTGAGGGACAGAGAGGTACAGTGAGTGAAACTGACAGTGTGCTATTCTGTTCTAAAACTATTTTGCTGTTCCATATTTTCAATCCTTGAGTTGAGGGACAGAGAGGTACAGTGAGTGAAACTGACAGTGTGCTATAGTGTTCTAAAACTATTTTGCTGAACCATATTTTCAATCCTTGAGTTGAGGGACAGAGAGGTACAGTGAGTGAAACTGACAGTGTGCTATTCTGTTCTAAATCAATTTTGCTGTTCCATATTTTCAATCCTTGAGTTGAGGGACAGAGAGGTACAGTGAGGGAAACTGACAGTGTGCTATTCTGTTCTAAAACTATTTTGCTGAACCATATTTTCAATCCTTGAGTTGAGGGACAGAGAGGTACAGTGAGAGAAACTGACAGTGTGCTATTCTGTTCTAAATCAATTTTGCTGTTCCATATTTTCAATCCTTGAGTTGAGGGACAGAGAGGTACAGTGAGGGAAAGTGTCAGTGTGCTATTGTGTTCTAAAACTATTTTGCTGAGCCATATTTTCAATCCTTGAGTTGAGGGACAGAGAGCTACAGTGAGTGAAACTGACAGTGTGCTATTCTGTTCTAGATCAATTTTGCTGTTCCATATTTTCAATCCTTGAGTTGAGGGACAGAGAGGTACAGTGAGGGAAACTGACAGTGTGCTATTCTGTTCTAAAACTATTTTGCTGTTCCATATTTTCAATCCCTGAGTTGAGGGACAGAGAAGGACACTCGTAGAAATTATCAGTGTGCTATTCTGTGCTAAATCTTGTTTGTAGGGAGGGACAGAGTAGGACAGTGAGGGAAAGTGTCAGTGTGCTATTCTGTTCTAAAACTTTTTTGCTGAACCATATTTTCAATCCTTGTGTTTAGGGACAGAGAAGGATAGGCAGGGGACAGTGTCAGTGTCATTGTTGCTAAGCCTCCTGCACAATATACACCTGAAGGTAGCCCTTATTGCTGTTTTTCCCATCTCCCTGCAGGCCATCCATTAAAATGTCTGGAAGGCAACCAAGGAGAGGCAGACAGTCAGGAGGCAAAAAAAGAGGGCAAGCAGGCTCTGTGTCTGGGGGCAACAGTGCTGGTCGTGTACGCGGTGCATTGTCATCAGCACATGGCCATGGGACACGCTTGTCCTTGTTTTCGGCAGCTGGACATGTTGAGCCACATCATGCCGAAGACTTGGTAGAGTGGATGACCAAGCCCACCTCATCCTCCTCATCCTCTCTCACCCAGGCTCAGGGTAGTGGCAAAGCAGCTGCCAAAGCGTCCTCTTCTCTGGTATCATTATCTTCATTAGTCAATCCTTCCCTAGACCCACCATGCCCTCCTCCTGAGGAGTCCCCCGAACTGTTTGAGCACAGTGTTGGGTACATGCTCCAGGAGGATGCCCAGCGTTTGGAAGGATCTGATGATGATACCCAGCTAGAGGAAGGCAGCAGCGTGAGAGCAGAGAGAGGGGATGCTCAAGAAGGACACCAATCTGGCAGTCATGTTCCAGCAGCTGCAGCATACTGCCAGATTGGCTCCAGTGATGAGGAGGGAGGGGATGATGAGGTCACTGACTCCACGTGGGTGCCTAATAGGAGAGAGGAGGAGGAGGAGGATGAGGAGGAGGCACATCTCCAACGAGGCAGGATGCCCTTGAGTGGCCAGCGTATGGGCAGCACACCGACGGAATCACACCGCAGAGCTCCGCCTGTGCAGGGCGCTGCCTCTGCCCGTCATTCAAAAAGTTCTTTGGTGTGGGCCTTTTTTGAGGCGAGTGCATCAGATCGCACAGCTGCTGTTTGCAACATATGTCTCAAGCGTATATCGCGTGGCCAAAACATCAGCCGCTTGGGCACCACATGCTTGATCAGACATATGTTGACCTGCCATGCAGCTCGTTGGCAAGCCTACCTTAAAGACCCACACCAAAGAACAAAGCTGACCTCTTCTTGCACCGCATCAGCTGGGATCTCCAACCCCACTATACCTTCACTCCTCTCTGAAACCTGCTCTGAGAGGAATGAAGGTGTAGAATTAGGTGTGTCACAGGCAAGTACTTGCGGGCACTCTGCTAGCAGTACACCAACGTCCGATTCTAGCAGGCAAATTTCCCTGCTCCAGCTGCTGGACCGTCGAAAGAAGTTCACTCCCAGCCATCCACATGCCCAGCGGTTGAATGCTAGCTTGGCTAAATTGCTAGCGCTTCAACTGCTGCCTTTTCAGTTGGTAGACTCGGCCCCCTTCCGTGAGTTTGTGCAATGTGCGGTTCCTCAGTGGCAGGTTCCCAAACGCCACTTTTTCGCACGGAAGGCTATTCCGGCTCTCTACAGGCATGTGGAAGGCAATGTCTTGGCCTCGCTGGACAGGGCGGTCAGCGGTAAGGTGCATATTACCGCTGACTCATGGTCCAGCAGGCATGGACAGGGACGTTACCTTTCTTTCACGGCCCATTGGGTCACTCTTTTGGCAGCTGGGAAGGATGCAGGACAAGGTGCAGTAGTGTTGGAGGTTGTTCCACCCCCACGCCTCCAAAATGCTACTACTGGTTGTGACACACCTCTCTCCTCCACCCCCTCCTCTTCTTCTTCCTCCATGGCCTCTTCCTGTGGTTTGTCCTCGGAACCAGCGGTGCTCCGTAGGCGTTCAAGGGGCTACGCAAGTACGCAGGCAAAAAGATGCCATGCCGTGCTTGCGCTGGTGTGTTTGGGGGACAGGAGCCACACTGGGGCAGAGGTCCTGTCTGCTCTGCAGGGGCAGGCCGAGAGGTGGTTGACGCCACGCCAGCTTAAGCCAGGAATGGTGGTTTGCGACAATGGCACCAACCTCCTCTCCGCCCTCCGACAGGGACAACTGACCCATGTGCCCTGTATGGCTCACGTCCTTAACCTGGTGGTGCAGCGGTTCTTGGGCAGGTACCTGGGCTTACAGGATGTCCTGAGGCAGGCCAGGAAAGTCTGTGTGCATTTCCGCAGATCTTATAATGCCAGTGCTCGCCTGGCTGAGCTTCAAAAGGAGTTGAACCTGCCCAAGAACCGCCTTATATGTGACATGCCCACCAGGTGGAACTCAACGTTGGCCATGCTGCAGCGGCTGCACACGCAGCAGAGGGCCATCAATGAGTACCTGTGCGACTACGGCACCAGGACAGGGTCAGGGGAGCTCTGGTTTTTTTCACCACGCCAGTGGGGCATGATCAGGGATGCATGCACTGTCCTGGCACCATTTGAGGAGGCCACGAGGATGGTGAGCAGTGACAGTGCATGCATCAGTGACACTGTACCTCTTGTCCACCTGTTGGAGCACACGCTGCGTGGAACAATGGACAGGGCACTTGAGGCAGAACAGAGGCAGGAAGAGGAGGACTTCCTTGCCTCTCAAGGCCCCCTTTACCAAGACAGTGTTCCTTCTGTCCCACCCATCGCACAGGAAGAGGAGGAGGAGGAGGAGGAGGAGGAGGAGGAGGAGGATTGTGTCAGCATGGAGGTGGAGGCTGGCACTCAGCATCATCAGCAGCAGTCTTTTAGGGATGATTTACAGTCCCAAGAAACCACTGGACTTGTACGTGGCTGGGAGGAGGTGGCTGCGGATCATGTCGTCCTTAGTGACCCAGAGGACTCCGGACTGAATGCCTCAGCTAACCTACGCTGCATGGCCTCCCTGATCCTGCAAAGTCTGCGGAAGGATCCTCGTATTCTTCGGATCAAAGCAGAGGGACCATTACTGGCTGGCCACTCTCCTTGATCCACGGTACAAGGGTAAGGTTGCGGACCTTATCGTACCGTCGCAGAGGGAGCAGAGGATGAGACAACTCCGGGAGGCCTTGCAGAAAGGTCTGTGCAACGCGTTCCCAGAGACTGGGAGGTTACAAACTCCTGGTCCTGGACAACGAGTTGCTGAGGCTTCGGGCAGTCAAAGAAGGAGCGGTGGGGAAGGTGGCCGTCTGACCGATGCGTTCAGACAATTCTTTAGTCCGCAGCCCCAAAGTATGATCGGTTCCAGCAACCATCGCCAGCGTCTGATATACATGGTGCAGGAATACCTAGGGGCAAGGTCAGACTTGGACACCTTCCCCACCGAAAATCCTCTGGCTTACTGGGTCTTGAGGATGGATCACTGGCCAGAGCTTGCACAGTATGCAATTGAGCTACTGGCCTGTCCTGCATCCAGCGTTCTTTCAGAACGCACATTCAGTGCTGCTGGAGGATTTGTCACGGATCACAGGGTGCGCCTGTCCACCGACTCGGTTGATCGACTGACTTTCATCAAGATGAACCAGTCTTGGATCACCACCAGCTACCACACACCAGATGCTGATATAACAGACTAATTGATTTTAAAATGTCACATCCCTTCAAGACTGATGCTGATGCTGAGTGCCTGTGCTGTTATGTTGTCTGGCTATCCTCCTCCTCCTCCTCAATGATACGATTAACGATGATAGCTTGGAAGATCATTTTGGTTTATGGGTGACGCCACCAGTGGCTAAGGCCCAATTTTTCAGCCCCTGTTTAACAGGGGCGTGTAATTAAAATTTTTGATGCAATACTTTGCAACAGGCCTCATTGCTGTGCTCCAAGTACAGTATCTGTGAGGGGTTGCAGTGTTGTGCCACCAGTGCCTAAGGCCCAATTTTTCAGCCCCTGTTCAACAGGGGCATGCAATTATAATTATTGATCTAATAATTCACAGCAGGGCCCATTGCTGCGCCCACCAAGAGTAACTGTCAGGCCTTACAGTGTTGTGGCACCAGCAACACCATCACCACCACCACCACCACCAAAGGCCCAATTTTTCAGCCCCTGTTCAACAGGGGCATGCAATTATAATTATTGATCTAATAATTCACAGCAGGGCCCATTGCTGCGCCCACCAAGAGTAACTGTCAGGCCTTACAGTGTTGTGGCACCAGCACTACCATCATCATCACCACCACCACCACCAAAGGCCCAATTTTTCAGCCCCTGTTCAACAGGGGCATGCAATTATAATTATTGATCTAATAATTCACAGCAGGGACCATTGCTGCGCCCACCAAGAGCAACTGTCAGGCCTTACAATGTTGTGGCACCAGCACCACCATCAAAAGCCCAATTTTTACTACCACTGATCAACAATTATATGTTATTACAATTCCTGATATTATACTTGACAGCAGGGCGTTCCAGCACCCACCAAGAATAACTGTGAGTGCTTTCAGTGTTGTACCAACACCTAAGGGGCCAATTTCTGCAGAGTATATACGGAAGGTCCCTACTTTCAAACATCCAACTTACAAACTACTACTACTTGCAAACGGAAGAAGACAACAGGGAGTGAGAGGAAATCTACCCCTTGGAAGGAAAATTCTCTCCTGTAAGAATTAATATGGGAGAAAGGTGTCTCCTCTCTACTGATGCTTTATCACCAATCCTTGTTTCAATACAAACACCACATTTCAAAAACAGTTGTCATTGGGACGCAAAGTGAGGTGAAATGTTCTGAACAGGGGCACAGACAGCAAAAAAAATGTGACAGGGGTGATAACCGTTCCCTATGTTTTCCAAAAAGCTAAAAAAAAGGAATTTGGCATGGAGCTACACTTAAACAATGCAGCTGTTCAAAATTACAAACAGATTCTACATAAGAACAAACCTACAGTCCCTGTCTTGTATGCACCGCCTGTATACGGCTGTTCAGAGTATATAGGGCCTTTTTTATTTTGTGTGCGGGGTTCCCCTTAATATCCATACAAGACCCAAATGGGCTGGTAATGGGCTGGGGTAGGGGGGGGGGGGTTGATGGGGTAGCTATTCCATTTTTCCTAAAGATTTTCATCCATATTACCGGGACCAGACATTGCATTAAAGCCGCAAGCAGTTTTAAATGGCTTTTTTTCCTTTAGAAATGTTATTTTGTGCAAGGACAGTTCTAAACACGGGAAACACGTGGCACTTCACAGGCATACTTTAGACACCCCCCAGGTACAATATTTAAAGGAATATTTGACTTTTTTTTTTTCACTTTATGCATCATTAAAATGACTGCTCCCGGAAAACGTCCGTTTTTAAAACTTCTTTTTGCATTGATACATGTCCCCTGGTGCAGAACCCGGGTTCCCAAACTCTGTTTCGGACAATAACATGGATAATAGTCGTTATAATTAGCACTTTAGAATCCGAACGTTCGCATCCATTGTATTTAATAGGGTTCTAATGTTCGCTGCGAACTTTCGGTCCGTTCGCGGGTTCTGGTGCGAACCGAACCCGGGGGTGTTCGGCTCATCACTAATTTAGAACAGAATAGCACACTGTCAGTTTCACTCACTGTACCTCTCTGTCCCTCAACTCAAGGATTGAAAATATGGTTCAGCAAAATAGTTTTAGAACACAATAGCACACTGACACTTTCCCTCACTGTAGCTCTCTGTCCCTCAACTCAAGGATTGAAAATATGGTTCAGCAAAATAGTTTTAGAACACAATAGCACACTGACACTTTCCCTCACTGTAGCTCTCTGTCCCTCAACTCAAGGATTGAAAATATGGTTCAGCAAAATAGTTTTAGAACACAATAGCACACTGACACTTTCCCTCACTGTAGCTCTCTGTCCCTCAACTCAAGGATTGAAAATATGGTTCAGCAAAATAGTTTTAGAACACAATAGCACACTGTCAGTTTCCCTCACTGTACCTCTCTGTCCCTACAAACAAGGATTAGCACAGAATAGCACACTGTCACTGACACTCTCCCTACCTATCCTTATTTGTCCCTAAACACAAGGAATCCAGGATTAGTAAAGGAAAAAAAATGACACTGTCCCTGCCTATGCTTCTCTTTCCCTGCTCCGGAACACACTACACAAGGCCGCCGCGCTGGCGGCCTTTTATAGTGTGGGGCGTGTACTAAACCCCATCAGCAATAATTGGCCACAGGCATCCTGCCTGTGGCCAATCATTGCTCTCCTCGCTGCCGGCGCTGTGATTGGCCAAGCATGCGGGGTCACAGTGCATGCTTGGCCAATCACAGCGCCTGGATGACACTGCGATGGCGTAGTGCATTGTGGGCCGTTCGCGTCACTCGAATTTGGCGCGAATGGCCCAAATCGTTCGATCTTCGTCGAACGATCGAACAGCCGATGTTCGAGTCGAACGTATGTTCGACTCGAACACGAAGCTCATCCCTACTAGCAACCCATTCTGCCTTCATGGATAGAGGTCACCTCCTTCATTCTGTCAAATAAAATTAATTTCTTTATCACAATCCACATTCCGTGATTCACATTTTAAAACATTTAATAACTCATAACTCCCTCTTGCAAAAAAATTGGCTGCACAGAAACATTTAAAAATAAATTGAAAATGAGCAAGTGGTCGGGGAAGCCAGAGACGGACCCCCTACCCACGCCATCCCCTCCTGTCTCACCCCCCCCAATCCACACCCCACCCCCTCTCCTTCCACCACTTACCCCCTCCTACCTACTCATGCATATGTTTCTGTTAAAGTACAACCACTAACTTAGCTCCAGCCTACACTCCCCCATTCATACACTCTCAACTAAATAAACCTGATGGTAGCTTCTTTTCTCCCTTCCTACCATATTACACCTGCTGGTCCTTCCCTCCCCCATAGACCAAAACTCCACAATGACATATGTGATTCTAACTAGTCCTAACCTACTTACAGTCTCTATCTCCGTCAACGGTATCAGATTCCGACTAGATCCCACACTTACTTTGGATTAAGATGACCCCCCCCCTAACACGGCCTAGCTCATGAAGGAAGCACCCGGCCATTCCACTTTAACTACCCACACGTTGAATTGTCTATGACACATGTATATCATTCATTTTGTGGTTGTAATAATGCCTTATTGTACTACTATTGTCCAAGATATCTGTACATGCTAACTACGTTTCAATAAACTATTTGAGAAAAAAAAAAAGAAAATGAGGACATGCCCTAAAAGTCTTGGAACATGGGAATTTTTTGCTACATTTACTAACACTGGTGTAACCTGCCCTCCTGAAACTTTCCAAGCAGCAAATCACAGTGCAGTTTTATTTGTAGGGATGAGCCGAACACCCCCCCTGTTTGGTTCGCACCAGAACCTGCGAACGGACCGAAAGTTAGTGCAAACTTTAGAACCCTATTAAATACAATGGACGCGAACGTTCGAAATCAAAAGTGCTAATTATAATGGCTAACATGCAAGTTATTGTCCTAAAAAGGGTTTGGGGACCCGGGTCCTATCCCAGGGGACATGTATCAATGCAAAAATAAGTTTTAAAAACTGCAGTTTTTTCGGGAGCAGTGATTTTAATGATGCATAAAGTGAAAAAAAAAAAAAGTGAAATATTCCTTTAAATATCATACCTGGGGGGTGTCTAAAGTATGCCTGTGAAGTGGCACATGTTTCCCGTGTTTAGAACTGTCCCTGCACAAAATTACATTTCTAAAGGAAAAAAAAGTCATTTAAAACTGCTTGCGGCTTTAATGTAATGTTTGGTCCCAGCAATATGAAATTCATTGAGAAAAATGGCATGGGTACCCCCCCACCCCAGCCCACTACCAGCCCCTTTGGATCTTGTATGGATATTAAGGGGAACCCCGCAGCCAAAATAAAAAAAGGCCCTATACACTCTGAACAGCAGTATACAGGCGGTGCAAACAAGACTGTAGGTTTTGTACTTAAGAAGAATCTGTTTGTAATTTGGAACAGGTACATTTTTAAGTGTAGCTCCAGTCAAAAAATCTTTTTTTAAGCTTTTTGGAGAACATAGGGAAGGGTTATCACCCCTGTAACATTTGTTGTGCTGTCTGTGCACCTGTTCAGAACATTTCACCTCACTTTCCGTCCCAATGACAAATGTTTTTGAAAAATTTGGGGTTTTTATTGAAACAAGGATTGGTGATAAAGCATCAGTAGAGAGGAGACACCTTTTTACCATATTAACTGTTACAGGAGAGAATTTCCCTTCCTAGGGGTAGATTTCCTCTCACTTCCTGTGGTCTCCTTCCGTTTGCAAGTAGGAGTCGTATATACTCTGCAGAAATTTGCCCCTTAGGTGTTGGTGTTGCCACAACACTGTAAGCCCTCACAGTTACTCTTAGTGGGCGCTGGAACGCCCTGCTGTGAACTATTATATCAGGAATTGTAATTACATGCCATTGTTGAACAGTGGTAGGAAAAATTGGGCCTTTGGTGGTGGTGCTGGTGCCACAACACTGTAAGCCCTCACAGTTACTCTTAGTGGGCGCAGGAATGGACCTAGCTGTGAATTATTAGATAAAGAATTCTAATTACATGCCCCTGTTAAACAGGGGCAGAAAAATTGGGCCTTAGGCACTGGTGCTGGTGCCACAAAACTGTAACCCCTCACAGAATACTGTACTTGGAGCACAGAAATGAGCCCTGCTGCAAAGCATTGCATCAAAAATTGTAAATACACCCCCTGTTAAACAGGGGCTGAAAAATTGGGCCTTAGCCACTGGTGGCTGTGCCCAGAACGAAAATGTTCTTTCAAGCTATCAGCATGATTATTGAGGAGCAAGAGTATAGTCACTCAGCATAACAGGATAGTCACTCTGCATCAGCATAGGCAGTCTTGAAGGGATCTGACATTTAAAAGAAAATGATTCTGTTACATCAGCATCAGGTGCTTGGTAGCTGGTGGTGATCCAAGACTGATTCATTTTTATGAAGTCGATCGACCGAGTCGGTTGACAGGCGCACCCTGTGATCGGTTACAAAGCCTCCAGCAGCACTGAATGTGCGTTTCGAAAGAATGCTGGATGCAGGACAGGCCAGTATCTTAATTGCATACTGTGCAAGCTCTGGCCAGTGATCCATCCTCAAGACCCAGTAACCCAGAGGATTTTCGATGGGAAAGGTGTCCAAGTCTGATCTTGCCCCTAGGTATTCCTGCACCATGTAAACCAGACACTGGCGATGGTTGCTGGAACCGATCATACCTTGGGGCTGCGGACTAAAAAATTGTCTGAACGCATCCGTCAGACAGCCACCTTCTCCACCACTCCTTCTTTGACTGACCAAAGTCTCAGCAACACGTTGTCCAGGACCAGGAATTTGTAATCTCCCAGTCTCTGGGAACGTGTTGCACAGACCTTTCTGCAAGGCCTCCCGAAGATCCTCTGCTCGCTCTGCGACGGCAAGATAAGGTCCGCAATCTTATCCTTGTAACGTGGATCAAGGAGGGTTGCAAGCCAGTAATGATCCCTCTCCTTGATCGCACGAATACGAGGATCCTTCCGAAGGCTTTGCAGGATCAGGGAGGCCATGCAGCGTAGGTTTGCTGAGGCATTCGATGCGGAGTCCTCTGGGTCACTAAGGACGACATGATCCGCAGCCACCTCCTCCCAGCCACGTACAAGTCCATGGGTGTCTTGGGACTGTAATTGGTCCCTTGAAGACTACTGCTGAGTGCTAGTCTCCACCTCCATGCTGACACAATCATCCTCCTCCTCCTCCTCCTCCTCTTCCTGTGTGATAGCCGGGCCAGCAGGAACACTGTCTGGATAAAGGGGGCCTTGAGAGGTAAGGAAGTCCTCCTCTTCCTACCTCTGTTCTGCCTCAAGTGCCCTGTCCATTATTCCACGCAGCGTATGCTCCAAAAGGTGGACAAGAGGTACAGTGTCACTGATGCATGCACTGTCACCTCCTCAAATGGTGCCAGGACAGTGCATGCATCCCTGATCATGGCCCACTGGCGTGGGGAAAAAAATCCAAGCTCCCCTGACACTGTCCTGGTGCCATATTGCAGCATATACTCATTGATGTGCAGCAGCTGCAGCATGGCCAACAAAGAGTTCCACCTGGTGGGCATGTCACAGATTAGGCGGTTCTTGGGCAGGTTGTAATCCTTTTGCAGGTCAGACAGCCGAGCACTGGCATTATATGACCGGCCGAAATGCCCATAGAGTTTTCTGGCCTGCTTCAGGACCTCCTGTAAGCCCGGGTACCTGCCCAAGAACCGCTGCACCACCAAGTTAAGGACGTGAGCCAAACAGGGCACATGGGTCAGTTGTCCCTGTCAGAGGGCGGAGAGGAGGTTGGTGCCATTGTCGCAAACCACCTTTCCTGGCTTAAGCTGTCGTGGCGTCAACCACCTCTGAGCCTGCCCCTGCAGAGCTGACAAAATCTCTGCCCCAGTGTGGCTTCTGTCCCCCAAGCACACCAGCTCAAGCACTGCATGGCATCTTTTTGCCTGCGTACTTGCGTAGCCCCTTGAATGCCTACGGAGCACCGCTGGTTCCGAGGACAAATCAGCAGAGCAAGAGGCCATGGAGGAAGAAGAAGAGGAGGGAGTGGAGGAGAGAGGTGTGTCAGAATCATCAGTAGTAACATTTTGGAGGCGTGGTGGCGGAACAACCTCCAACACTACTGCACCTTGTCCTGCATCCTTCCCAGCTGCCAGCAGAGTCACCCAATGCACCGTGAAAGATAGGTAACGTCCCTGTCCATGCCTGCTGGACCATAAGTCAGCGATAATATGCACCTTACCGCTGACCACTCTGTCCAGCAAGGCCAAGGCATTGCCTTCCACATGCTGGTAGAGAGCCGGAATCGCCTTCCGTGAGAAAAAGTGGCGTTTGGGAACCTGCCACTGAGGAACCGTACATTCCACAAACTCACGGAAGGGGGCAGAGTCTACCAACTGAAAAGGCAGCAGTTGAAGTGCTAGCAATTTAGCCAAGCTAGCATTCAACCGCTGGGCATGTGGATGGCTGGGAGCGAACTTCTTTCGGCGGTGCAGCAGCTGGGGCAGGGAAATTTGCCTGGTGCAATCGAACGTCGGTGTACCGATAGCAGATTGCCCGCAAGTACTTGGTTGTGACACACCTAATTCTACACCTTCATTCCTCTCAGTGCAGGTTTCTGAGAGGACTGAAGGTATAGTGGGGTTGGAGATACCAGCTGATGAGGGGCAAGGAGAGGTCCGCTTTGTTCTTTGGTGTGGGTCTTTTAGGTAAGCTTGCCAACGGACTGCATGTGTCAGGGACCTGCTGGAATGGGAAGAAGGCTCTTGCGCGCGCGCGCATGCGCACACATGCTCCTGTGCAGAATAGGCAACAGCATCCATCCTTGCCTGTGCGCCGGCGCGCGTCCAGTGCGTGTACGTTGGCACTACTTGGCGCCATTATGCCTTTAAAAAGCCAGCAACTGCAATGATGCATTGCTGTCTGATCTGCAGCTCTGTACCAGTAATCTGCATACCTGTTATCTGTTACCTGTACCGACCAGGCTCTGCTTGACCATCCAATATCTCCAATCCTGACCTTGGCACGTCTTGACCCTGCTCAGTCTCCTATCTGCCTACCTGCTGCCAGACCTTGCCTGTACCTCTGACCACGCTTAAGCCTGCTGAATCTTACCGCTGACCTGCAACCACCTCCTCTGCTGCCTACAGTTCCAGCCATCCCTGGAGGATCATCACCTTGCCACTGTGCCAGACTACTACAACTACCTGTTGTGGTTTTCCTTAATAATAATCATAATACATTTAAAAATATACTGGCAGAAAATTGAAAGTCCAGTAGGCCTCAAGGGTAAAGCGAACTATTGAACTTGTAAACCTTTCAGAGCAAAAACACATGTTTTTGCAATGTTCAATGGATCACCTATCTGTAATTTTTACAAGCAGATGTTGGGACAGGGATTTGCCTGGACAATAGGGTCCCTTGTCACAGAAACCAGAAAAATTTTATATGCTATTGTTGAATGGGCTCAGAAAAGCAATACAAATAGATGGATAAGCCTGAGAAGCTACCTGTGACTAAGTTAAAATTAGAGCAAAGATTCCCTTTGTTTCAGAGGGTAAGATTGCCCCTTAAAGTAAAGCAACCAGTTTACTCAGCTTGCTCCCCAAACAATGGCATCATAAACGCTGGTTAATTCTACAACCAAAATCAGATTTTAACAACCAGAGAAACATACAAACATCCAAGTTTTGTATACATTTTTCTTATATATCTGTATATATAGATATATGACCATAAGTGACGCCTATGCCATGTTCTCAGACATTTTAAGAAAACACATGGATACATGTTACATAAATACGAATGATATTTAAAGTAAGAACATATATTGATATGTAATAAATAAGAATGATGTTTAGATTATCAATTACATTTTAGGTCATAGGGAAAAATATGATTTTAGTATCTGTTGACCTAGGGACTGTGTTAGAAGAATAAATATAGATACCAATGTGATTTTATAAATAAAAGTGTTTTAAAGAGTTAATTAGCAGCATGAAATACGTAAAATTGTGATTATAGAAAATAAAAGGAACCTACGTTTAGAGAATAACACGTATTCAAAATATATAGATAAATATGTTTGTGTTATATTGATATAATCTGTACCCTGTTTAGAAAAACCAGCTTATAGATATATTTTTAGACAGGAATATAAAAAAAAATTATGTTGTTATGTGAATGAATCAAAAAGTATATTAGAAGTATGTTATATATACCGGATTACCAGAAGATAAATATCCATATATAGTCTTCCTAACAATATATAAATTATACACATCCTAAAAAAAGAATAAATTAATTTAAAGAGTTGATACCCCGGTGGTTGAAAGTAGTATTACTTGAGGATCCCAAAGTCCAGAGAATAGTTATTCATTAAGTTGTCAACCAATATAATCCAGACACTTTTGGACAGTAACTCCCATATCTGCAGCCACCAATGAGTTGAAGACACACGTCCCTTGGGCAGAATTAAGTATAATTTTTATAATCTTATTGTCCAGAGACAATATTTAAGGGAAGAAAAATGAGATGAAAGGAGGACACTCACTCCCACAGGGAGGTCGGGGGGGGGGGGCACACTGGGAGATCCACACTCTCAGACACACACTGACTCCCATGCACCATGCATGAAGACATATTTTTACACTCATGAAGATTCCTAGACGCCCGATACCTGAAAGCCATGGCAGCCATCTTAACTCTGGTCACTTGCCAGTAGGGAATAGACATGTTGGAATGGGTAATTATATTATTTTTGATTTAATTTTGAATTCATTGTTGTTCTCAAAAATATTGAATTATTAAATATTCTGCAATTATGATTTATTCTCATTAACCAACAACTGGTAGATGTTTTTTGTAAAGACTCAATTTTTCATTATATTTTTCTTTTTTCATAGTTCCAATCTTAGTGACAAAACAAACGTCCAATTTATTTCACATTGTTAACCACTTACTTACCTGCAGTATAGTAACGGTTGGATGTGTGAAATACAGATGTTCTGTTTCTTAGTCAATTATACAAGGTTGTTGAACCTATTGAGAATTTATCATGACAGCATTATGTCTAAGGGACTGTATGCCCATTTTGCGTGTAATTTTATTGATTTTGAAGTCGTTCATGTAACGCAATTGGTATTTTAATTTCATGTAAATATTTGCTTTTTGTCAACCAATAAACGTAGCTATTTTGTATGATCACACGTCTCCGTGAATAAGTTTCACATTATAGACTATGTCATATAGGTTGTCTTGTATTCAAAAACATCTTTCGTTAAAAAGAACTTAAAATTAATATTGTGCGGGCAAACTGTCCCTTGATAAGCACAACATACCTCAGGCACTCCTACCTCGCCGCACTCTCGCGCTCACTGTCCTCACTCCAGTGACTCCTGAGCCAGGGCTGTAAGAGAGGTCTCCTCCTACAAGTCAGGCTCTACGATCAGGTATGTTCTGTACTTAACAGTATCAGACAGCCATGACAGAGCCTGCAGGAGAAGTTCCTCCCGTAGAGGAGATTTGCAAACACCTGGCGGCCCTCACACAAGCAGTGAAGAGTCTACAGGAAGGCTACGTCAGGCTGGAAGGACAAGTCCAGAATCTCTCTGCCTCCGGTGATGCAGCCCCTGCACCCTCTGCCAGGCCTTTACAGACTGCCTCTGCTCCTTCAGTGGTGATGCTTCCACCTGAACCGAGAGTTCCTGTCCCAGAGAGGTTTTTGGGAGACCGAACAAAATTCCGGGCCTGCCATAATGCCTGCCAGCTTTATTTTGCTCTGCAACCCCGGACTTTCTCCTTAGAGGTCTCTAAAGTAGGATTTGTGATCTCATTACTCCAGGGTGAACCCCAGACCTACTAGGAGAAAATAATGTTCAGACACAATCCCTGCTATCCTTCTTCGAAGCCATGGCCCAGCTTTATGAAGATCCCCAACGGACTGCCACCGCTGAGTCTGCCCTGTTTGCGCTCAAGCAACGTCGCAGAGCGGCCGAGGACTATGTCACGGACTTTAGACGCTGGAGCGTTGACACTCAGTGGAACAACGCAGCCCTGCGGCACCAATTCCGCTTGGGCCTCTTTGAGGGCCTTAAAGATGAACTCGCCCGAGTGGGGGTACCAGAGACCCTCGAAGCCTTAATTACCATGGCCATCCAGATTGACTGCAGACTTCGTGAACGCCGGGCAGAGCGTTCCTCCCAGCAAAGTCGCCCAGTATGGATGACCACAAGAGCTCCAATGCCTGCTTCCCGTTACCTGTCGCCCACCTGTTTAAATCCTGCCAATCCCAGCCCGGACACATCTGAACCCATGCAACTTGGGTTAATGCAACCAGCCCTGCCACCCGAAGAATGGGCACGCCGTCGCCAACTGAACCTATGCCTCTATTGCTGTGAAGCAGGTCACTACGTGTGCAACTGTCCTGTCAAGATGTGTAAGTGTTTCTCTTTCATCCCTGCTAATCTCTCAGCCTTATCTGCCAACACAACCTACCTTGCTCTCCCTCTCTCGTTGCAGCTCCAGGGAAGGACAGTTCCAGTCAACGCTATCGTTGACTCTGGCGCATGTAGCTGTTTTATTGACTCCACCTTTGCCAATCAACATAACATCCCCCTTCAGGAAAAGACTCATGGACTTTCTGTTTATTTGGCGGATGGCTCCCGTATAAAATCAGGACGGGTAACCCAGGAAACCCTTCCTCTGCCTGTCACCTCTACCTCTCAACATAAGGAGTGGCTGACCCTTGATGTTATCTCTTCCCCCCTGTTTCCCGTGATCCTGGGTATACCCTGGCTCCAGGCTCACAATCCCCAGATCAACTGGGTGTCTGGAGAAGTGACATTCCTGTCCCCTTACTGCCAGAAGTACTGTCTACCCGGATCCCTCAGTCCGTCCACCACTCTGTTATGTATGGACTCTGACCAGAACCTGCTTCAGTCCGTCCCAAGACCTTACCATGAGTTCATTGATGTCTTCAGTAAACGGGGGGCTGACTCCCTTCCGCCTCACCGTCCCTATGACTGCCCAATCAAGCTTCTTCCTGGGGCCGAGATTCCCTTTGGGCGTATTTTCCCGCTATCAGAAAAAGAACAAGATGCTCTGAAGGTATACATTGACGAAAATATGGACAAGGGGTTCATTCGCCCATCTACCTCACCAGCGGGCGCTGGAATATTCTTTGTCACCAAAAAGGATCAGATCCTCTGCCCATGTGTGGACTACCGTGAGTTAAACAACATCACGGTCAAGAACCGTTATCCGCTACCCCTGATACCTGAACTCTTCCAGAAATTAAGGTCTGCTGTCATCTTTACTAAGTTGGATCTGAGGGGGGCCTACAATCTGGTCCGCATCCGGGCCGGGGATGAGTGGAAGACAGCTTTTCGTACCCGGTTCGGTCACTACGAATATTTGTTCATGCCCTTCGGGCTGTGCAACACCCCTGCCACTTTTCAGCATTTTATCAATGATGTGTTCAGAGACTGTAAGGAAGCTGCTGGGAATCCGTCTGCGCACGCGTGCATTCGTCAACAGTCTCGGAATGCTGGCGCGCGCGCATCCCCGGGCCGCAGGGGCCTTTCCGGAATACCATTGCGCATGCGCAATGTGCGCATGCGCGGGCAACGTGCGCGCGCAGGAGAGCGCTCCTAATTCCCTTTGGCGCCAGCCTGCCTATTTAAAGGATGCTCTGACTTCTGACAAGTGCTGACTGGTCTTCAGCAAGTACCCTGATACCTGAACTCTGTTTGAACCTGGCTTGATCCCTGTTGCTGAACCTTGGCTTCCCTTTGACCTTGCTTCCGGACTTGAATACTTGATTACTGGTTCCTGATCTCGGCTTCCCATCTGACCTCCATCCTGCCTATGCCTTGTACCTCGCTGCCCGCCTGCTACCGAACCCGGCCATCCTTGTGATTCTGCACCAGCTTCCTGCTTGGCTTAACGCTGTCTCCAGTGCCTGTGCTGGCTGTCCATCCTACCAGCTTTCCTGAGTCCAGTTCCTTACCAGATGCCCTGCCTGCATCTTCACGTCTGCAACTCAGCTGACAAGTTCTGCACGCAACTACAGGCACTCGTGTTCCTCCTCACCCTAGCCACCATCTGTCCCATCCTCAGTGGGGCTTAGGTCGGAGATACAAGGGAGGCCGACCTTGTCATTTCAGACTCCTACCAGGTACGTGACAGTACCAGTCAGCCAGAGATGGAGTCTGGAAGGGAGGCCTCTCCACCGAAGGACATTTACCGAACTATTTCTGCGCTATCAAATATTGGGCAGAAGTTACAAGAGAATCTTGGTCGCATGGAAGAGCGACTTCCGCATGAGGTGAACGTCGCATCGGCCTGTGCTCCTTTCACCGCCATGGATTCTTCTACTCAAACAGAGTCCGGTCTGTTCCGTGATGCCACTCCCCCTCCGGAACCCAAAGTGCCTATCCCTGAACGGTTTTCTGGAGAACGCAAGAAATTTTGTATCTTCCGGAATTCTTGTAATCTTTTCTCTGCTACCCCGAACCTTTGCATCAGAGGACATCAAGGTGGGGTTTATTATTACACTACTACTGAACGAACCACTCTCCTGGGCTCATCACCTTCAGGAATAGTGATGAGCCGAACACCCCCGGGTTCGGTTCGCACCAGAACCCGCGAACGGACCAAAAGTTCGCACGAACATTAGAACCCTATTAAATACAATGGATGCGAACGTTCGGATTCTAAAGTGCTAATTATAACGACTATTATCCATGTTATTGTCCGAAACAGAGTTTGGGAACCCGGGTTCTGCACCAGGGGACATGTATCAATGCAAAAAGAAGTTTTAAAAACTGTCGTTTTCCGGGAGCAGTCATTTTAATGATGCATAAAGTGAAAAAAAAAAGTCAAATATTCCTTTAAATATTGTACCTGGGGGGTGTCTAAAGTATGCCTGTGAAGTGCCACGTGTTTCCCGTGTTTATAACTGTCCCTGCACAAAATAGCATTTCTAAAGGAAAAAGGGATTTTTATAACAGCTTACCTGTAAAATCCTTTTCTTGGAGTACATCACGGGACACAGAGCGACTTAGTCATTACTAATGGGTTATATAGTTTACCTTCAGGTGTTGGCACTGGCCAATTCCAAACCGGAAGTACCCTCCCCTATATAAGCCCCTCCCACCCGGGAGCACCTCAGTTTTGTAGCCAAGCAATAAGTGTCCCAAAAAGAGGGGTGGGAGCTCTGTGTCCCGTGATGTACTCCAAGAAAAGGATTTTACAGGTAAGCTGTTATAAAAATCCCTTTTTCTTTTTCGTACATCACGGGACACAGAGCGACTTAGTCATTACTAATGGGACGTCCCAAAGCAATGCCAAATGAGGGGGGGGTACATAAGCTGGGCGCCATCAGGCATGAGGATCTTTTGCGGCCTGCAACACACTGCGCCCAAAGGCGACATCCTCCTGACTTCTAACGTCTACCTGATAGAATCTAGTAAACGTGTGTACCGAAGACCATGTTGCGGCCTTACATACTTGAGCCAGGGAGGCCTGGTGATGCACTGCCCATGAAGTTCCAACCGCTCTTGTGGAGTGCGCCCTAACTTTGAACGGAGGCGGTCTCTTTCTCAAGCCATAGGCTTGTATTATGACCTGTCGAATCCACTTGGCTAAAGTAGATTTTGATGCTGCCTGACCCCTTCTGGGGCCTTCCGGCAGAACAAACAAAGAATCCGTTCTGCGAATCTGAGCAGTGGCTTTTAGATAAGCTTTAACTGCTCTTACCACATCCAAAGAATGTAATAACTTTTCCTCTACTGAGCTAGGTTTGGGGAAAAAAGAAGGAAGAACCACATCTTGGTTCAAATGAAACCTCGATACCACCTTAGGAAGAAAGGCTGGATGAGGACGTAATACTACTCTGTCCTTATGGACAACCAGATATGGCTCCTTACAGGACATAGCTGCTAATTCCGACACTCTTTTAGCCGAACAAATGGCTACTAAGAAAACCAATTTCCTGGTGAGAAGAACCAAGGAAATGTGTTGTAATGGTTCAAACGGTTGTTTCTGTAGAACCGACAGAACCAGGTTTAAGTCCCAAGGACATATGGGAATACTAACCGGAGGGCTAATACGCATCACTCCTTGTATAAAGGCTTTGACTAGTGAATGCGAAGCCAAGGGCCTTTGAAAAAATATTGACAAGGCCGAAATCTGACCCTTGATAGTACTCAAGGCCAGCTTCCTATCTACAGCCCACTGTAGGAAGTCCAGAATCCTCCCTATCATGTACTTACGTGGATGCCATTTCTTGGTCTCACACCACGTAATGTACGCTTTCCAGATCCTATAATAGATCTGCCTGGATACCGGTTTCCTGGCATTGATCATGGTAGATACCACAGAATTAGAGAGCCCTCTCTTTTTCAGAATGTGGGCTTCAATAGCCAGGCCGTCAAACCTAGGGCTGGTAAGGAAGGGTGGTATATCGGTCCTTGCGACAGCAGGTCCGGACGAAGTGGGAGGGTCCAAGGACTCCTCACTGACATTTTTACAATCTCCGCGTACCATGCCCTTCGGGGCCACGCTGGAGCCACCAGAATCACTGGTTTCTTTTCTACCCTGATTCTGCGGAGTAATCGTGGTAACAATTGTGGCGGTGGGAATGCATATATCAGCTTGAACCGATCCCAAGGGAACACTAGGGCATCCGAGCCGCAAGCTAGGGGATCCCTTGTGCGAGACACAAACCTGTCCACCTTTGCGTTGAATCTGGATGCTAGCAGATCTACATCCGGTGTTCCCCACCGCTGGCATATTGCCTGGAAAACCTCGGGGTGAAGAGACCATTCCCCCGGGCATAATTGTTGGCGACTTAGAAAGTCCGCTCTCCAATTTTCCACTCCTGGGATGAAAACCGCGGATATGGCTGGGACATATCTTTCTGCCCACTCCAGGATGCAATTTGCTTCCTTCTGGGCTGCACGACTTTTGGTGCCACCCTGATGATTGATATATGCCACTGCCGTGGCATTGTCTGATTGAATTCTGACAGGGGACCCCTGGAGTTTGGATGTCCATGCTACTAGGGCATACCGGGCTGCTCGTATCTCTAAGAGATTGATGGGCAGGGCCTTTTCTGCTTCTGACCACCTGCCCTGGAGAGACCATTGCTCCAGCACTGCCCCCCAGCCGATGAGGCTGGCATCTGTAGTGACCACCTTCCAAGAAACCGGACTGAAGGGTTTCCCTCTTTCCAGATTCTGGGGCACCAACCACCAATGGAGGCTCTTGCGAACGGAAGGGGACAGGGACATTGGTAAGTCTAAAGCCTGAACTTTTTTGTTCCAGGCTGACAGTATGGCCCTTTGCAAATTCCTTGAATGGAATTGACCGTAGGGTACCGCTTCGAATGAAGCCACCATCTTTCCCAGCAGCCTCATGCAGAGACGTATGGATGGTTTTCTTTTTGTACCCACTAAGTGGGTCAAATTTCTTAAAGACGACACCTTCTCTGGAGGTAAGAAAATCTTTCTCTGATTTGAATCCAGCCTTAGCCCTAAGTATTCCAGACTTTTGACTGGTCTTAGAGCTGACTTGTCCCGGTTGATAATCCAACCGTGATATTCCAGATACTCGATTGTCTTGTGAATAGCTACTTCCAGCTTTTCCACTGAGTGGTCTATTAGTAGCAGGTCGTCTAGATATGCCATTATCGTTACACCCTGTGTTCTTAGATTGGCCAATAATGGGGCCAGAATTTTTGTGAACACTCGTGGTGCTGTGGCCAGACCGAAAGGTAAGGCTCTGAACTGAAAATGGCGCCCTTCTACTGCAAAGCGTAGAAATTTCTGATGGGCCGGAAAGATGGGAATATGCAGATAAGCATCCCTTATGTCGATCGAGGCTAGCCATTCCTGCCCTTGTAGGGCGGTGGCCACTGATCGGATCGACTCCATCCGAAAGGTCCTGATATTTAGGAACTTGTTTAGCCCTTTTAGATTTAATATGGGCCTCACGTCCCCATTTGGTTTGGGGACTGTGAAAAGGTTCGAGTAAAACCCGAATCCGCTTTCTTCCAGGGGAACCTTCATGATTACCCCTTGGAGCAATAGTTGTTCTAGTGCCAGAAGGAGGGATCCTCTCTTTTGGGGATCTCTTGGCACGTTTGACCTCATAAATTGGGCAGGAGGAGTGCCTTTTAACTCCAGCTTGTATCCCAGACTTACTGCGGAGAGCACCCATCTGTCTCTGATGGTGTCCCGCCAGGTCTCTGTGAACAACTGAAGTCTTCCCCCCACCCGATTGAGCGGGGGCAATACTTCATGCCTTAGGGGGAGGTTTTGTACCTCTCTTGATCCAGGGCTTCTTGTTACCCTGTGATTGTCCCTGATTTCTGCCCCCTGAATTTGACCGCGGAGGCCGTCGGAACTGCTTCACAGCCGATGTGCCCGGGACTGGAGAGGTAGGCCTCTTAAAAGAAGGACTTCTACCCTTGTTCTTAACCGGTAAGAGTGAACTTTTACCGGCAGAAATTTTCTGGATATATTTGTCCAGATCTTCTCCAAATAAGCGTTCTCCATGAAATGGGAAGCTAACCAGCAGTTTTTTACAGGGAGCTTCAGCAGACCAGTTTTTGAGCCACAGAAGCCTACGCATATGTACTATAGACAGCGTAAAGCGGGAGGCCTGTTGGATTGTATCCTTTATGGCGTCCACCGCAAAACACAAGGCTCTAGGCAGGTCAGCTAGGGCATGAGCCTGCTGATCTGGTAAGTCCCTTAAGACTTGTTTCAACTGATCTTTCACTGCTTGGCAGACTCCAATCGCTGCTACCGCAGGTTGTGTCACCATACTTGCTGTAGAGAAAGCAGATTTTAGTAAAGACTCCAATTTTTTATCTATTGGGTCTTTGAACATTGGAACATTATCTACTGGACATGTCAGTGATTTGTTAACAGAAGAGATGGCTGCGTCCACTATAGGGACCCTCCATTTTCTTATGAACTTATCCTCCATGGGATAGATCACCGGAAATCTCTTGGGGGGAGCAAATATTTTATCAGGATGCTCCCAATCCTGGTAAATAAGCCCTTCTAATAAAGGGTGGATTGGGAAGGAACAGACCGCCTGGGGAGCTTTTAGCGACCCCAGCGAGGAAACCGTAGTGGATGGTGGTTCCGCCAGAGGCATTTTAAATGCTGATCGGACCATGTTAGTCAGAGACTGAACCCATAATCTTTCAGCCTGAGAAGCTGAGAAAGGTTCCTCCACTGTTGATTCCTCTATAAGTGAATCAACCTCATCCTGATCCCCTTCAGGTAGGTCGATCTCTGTGTGGGGCTGTTCCTCCACTAACAGGCACTCTGAAGGAGGAGACGGAGATCGGACGCGCTTTTCCTGTGACAGGGAAGCAGCGATCAATGCTGTTAATCTCTCTTCCAATCCTCCCAGAGTTGAGGATAAAACCTCCTCTGTTATATATACAGGAGCTGGTGGACTGGGGACAGCCGCAGCACCAGGCATTCCTGCGGGGTTTCTACGGCTACTGACCTCTGCATTCTCAGGGGAGATTGGTGCAGTGCAAGCATGCCCAATATCCTCAGAGCCCGATGGAGACCCCTTTGGCTTCCTGGAAGATCTATTTCCGGAGCGTCTGGACGACATATCCCTTAAGCACAAAGCTGAGGTATTCCCGTCGTCATACACCAATTTTTGCTGGTAATAGTCTAACACAGGTGCTGCTATATACCAGCTGGTGTCCACTAAAGTGCCTTTCTATGGGGATGCCTGCATCAACCGCCTCTGTGTGCCACTGTTTGTTGCTAGCTCTGTTTGCATGCAGCTGACACTTGTACTGTGTCTTTTAACCATGCTGGGACGCCCGCACATGCGCAGAAGCGCCGCGGCGCGCATCGAGCGTCATCCACCCGCCCCGCCCCTTTTTTTTCATAGGAGGCGCGTGCACGCGCCCGCGCGCGCGCCCGTGCGCCAATGGCGCCCTTTTCGAAAACCAACAGAGGACTAGGAGCCAGGGCCCTTTTTGCCGGAGGGCCTGTGCGGTGGATGAACGCAGCAACAGGGCAGAGGAAGTGGATTCCCTCAGAGAAACTTACCAGCTGCCTGGATCTTTTGAGTTGAGAAAACCAAAGATCCACATTTACAAGAAAAATGGACTACAGCGGCCTCTAGTGGTTTAACACAGGTACCGCGGTCCCTGTTTTTTTTTTTTTTTTCTTGACTACTATTAAAATTTTACATTTTCAGTAGTTATAGGCAAACACAGATATTTAGCGGGAATACCGTTAGGTAACAGACAGAAAGACAAATTAGGCTTGGGGGTCCCCCAATAGAACCAAGTTCCTGAGGGCCCCCACTTACCTGATCCCCGCCGCAGGACTTTGTTTGGTCCACAAAAGTCCAAACTTCACCTATCACGGCAGGCATTGTAATTAAACCTTCAGGGACCGGGTTCCCAAGGATTCCACTCCCCTGGACCTGTATAGCACCCTGCACAGACAGCGTCTTGGTCGTGGGTATGACCAGAGCTCTGGATCCCAGGGTCCAGCCCTCCTAAGAGAAGCATTACAGGCAAAACCTTGCTCTTCTGCTGCAAGGCCCGGGTACCGACCGTTTAGCTATGAAGCTTTTTTGGTGGGATCCGGAACAGCTTACTAAGGCCCAAAAGAACCTGTACGCAAGCCCAGTGAAAACACATGTTACTCTTTGGCCAACACCTTAGACACTGGCAAAAAACTGAGGTGCTCCCGGGTGGGAGGGGCTTATATAGGGGAGGGTACTTCCGGTTTGGAATTGGCCAGTGCCAACACCTGAAGGTAAACTATATAACCCATTAGTAATGACTAAGTCGCTCTGTGTCCCGTGATGTACGAAAAAGAAAAAAAGCCATTTAAAACTGCTTGCGGCTTTAATGCAATGTCTGGTCCCGGTAATATGGATGAAAATCTTTAGGAAAATTGGCATAGCTACCCCATCAACCCCCCCCCCCTACCCCAGCCCATTACCAGCCCCTTTGGGTCTTGTATGGATATTAAGGGGAACCCCACACACAAAATAAAAAAGTCCCTATATACTCTGAACAGCCGTATACAGGCGGTGCATACAAGACAGGGACTGTAGGTTTGTTCTTATGTAGAATCTGTTTGTAATTTTGAACAGCTGCATTGTTTAAGTGTAGCTCCATGCCAAATTCCTTTTTTTTAGCTTTTTGGAAAACATAGGGAACGGTTATCACCCCTGTCACATTTTTTTTGCTGTCTGTGCCCCTGTTCAGAACATTTCACCTCACTTTGCGTCCCAATGACAACTGTTTTTGAAATGTGGTGTTTTTATTGAAACAAGGATTGGTGATAAAGCATCAGTAGAGAGGAGACACCTTTCTCCCATATTAATTCTTACAGGAGAGAATTTTCCTTCCAAGGGGTAGATTTCCTCTCACTTCCTGTTGTCTTCTTCCGTTTGCAAGTAGTAGTAGTTTGTAAGTTGGATGTTTGAAAGTAGGGACCTTCCGTATATACTCTGCAGAAATTGGCCCCTTAGGTGTTGGTGTTGGCACAACACTGTAAGCACTCACAGTTACTCTTGGTGGGTGCTGGAACGCCCTGCTGTCAACTATTATATCAGGAATTGTAATAACATATAATTGTTGATCAGTGGTAGTAAAAATTGGGCCTTTGATGGTGGTGCTGGTGCCACAACAATGTAAGGCCTGACAGTTACTCTTGGTGGGCGCAGCAATGGGCCCTGCTGTGAATTATTAGATCAATAATTATAATTGCATGCCCCTGTTGAATAGGGGCTGAAAAATTGGGCCTTTGGTGGTGGTGGTGGTGATGGTGGTGCTGGTGCCACAACACTGTAAGGCCTGACAGTTACTCTTGGTGGGCGCAGCAATGGGCCCTGCTGTGAATTATTAGATCAATAATTATAATTGCATGCCCCTGTTGAACAGGGGCTGAAAAATTGGGCCTTAGGCACTGGTGGCACAACACTGCAACCCCTCACAGATACTGTACTTGGAGCACAGCAATGAGGCCTGTTGCAAAGTATTGCATCAAAAATTTTAATTACACGCCCCTGTTAAACAGGGGCTGAAAAATTGGGCCTTAGCCACTGGTGGCGTCACCCATAAACCAAAATGATCTTCCAAGCTATCATCATTAATCGTATCATTGAGGAGGAGGAGGATAGCCAGTCAACATAACAGCACAGGCACTCAGCATCAGCATCAGTCTTGAAGGGATGTGACATTTTAAAATCAATTAGTCTGTTATATCAGCATCAGGTGTGTGGTAGCTGGTGGTGATCCAAGACTGGTTCATCTTGATGAAAGTCAGTCGATCAACCGAGTCGGTGGACAGGCGCACCCTGTGATCCGTGACAAATCCTCCAGCAGCACTGAATGTGCGTTCTGAAAGAACGCTGGATGCAGGACAGGCCAGTAGCTCAATTGCATACTGTGCAAGCTCTGGCCAGTGATCCATCCTCAAGACCCAGTAAGCCAGAGGATTTTCGGTGGGGAAGGTGTCCAAGTCTGACCTTGCCCCTAGGTATTCCTGGACCATGTATATCAGACGCTGGTTGCTGGAACCGATCATACTTTGGGGCTGCGGACTAAAGAATTGTCTGAACGCATCGGTCAGACGGCCACCTTCCCCACCGCTCCTTCTTTGACTGCCCGAAGCCTCAGCAACTCCTCCTCCTCCTCCTCCTCCTCCTCCTCCTCCTCCTCCTCCCTCTCCTCCTCCTCCTCCGAAGTCCTCCTCCGAAGTCCTCCTCCGAAGTCCTCCTCCTCCGAAGTCCTCCTCCTCCTCCGTCCTCCTCCGAAGTCCTCCTCCTCCTTCTCGAAGTCTCCTCCTCCTCCTCCTCCTCCTCGGAAAGTCCTCCTCCTCCTCCTCCTCCTCCCTCCCTCCTCCTCGAAGTCCTCCTCCTCCTCGGAAGTCCTCCTCCTCCTCGGAGTCTCCTCCTCCTCTCCTCCTCCTCCTCGGAAGTCCTCCTCCTCCTCGGAAGTCCTCCTCCTCCTCGGAAGTCCTCCTCCTCCTCCTCCTCCTCCTCCCTCGGAAGTCCTCCTCCTCCTCCTCCTCCTCCTCCTCCTCTCCTCCTCCTCCTCCTCGGAAGTCCTCCTCCTCCTCCTCCTCGGAAGTCCTCCTCCTCCGCCTCCTCCTCCTCCCTCCTCCTCCTCCTCCTCCTCCTCCTCCTCCTCGGAAGTCCTCCTCCTCCTCCTCGGAAGTCCTCCTCCTCCTCCTCCTCGGAAGTCCCTCCTCCTCCTCCTCCTCCTCCTCGGAAGTCCTCCTCCTCCTCCTCCTCCTCCTCGGAAGTCCTCCTCCTCCTCGGAAGTCCTCCTCCTCCTCCTCCTCCTCCTCCTCCTCTTCCTCCTCGGAAGTCCTCCTCCTCCTCCTCGGAAGTCCTCCTCCTCGGAAGTCCTCCTCCTCCTCCTCCTCCTCCTCCTCCTCGGAAGTCCTCCTCCTCCTCCTCGGAAGTCCTCCTCCTCCTCCTCCTCCTCCTCCTCGGAAGTCCTCCTCCTCCTCCTCGGAAGTCCTCCTCCTCCTCCTCCTCCTCCTCCTCGGAAGTCCTCCTCCTCCTCGGAAGTCCTCCTCCTCCTCCTCCTCCTCCTCCTCCTCCTCCTCCTCCTCGGAAGTCCTCCTCCTCCTCGGAAGTCCTCCTCCTCCTCCTCCTCCTCCTCCTCCTCCTCCTCCTCGGAAGTCCTCCTCCTCGGAAGTCCTCCTCCTCCTCCTCCTCGGAAGTCCTCCTCCTCCTCGGAAGTCCTCCTCCTCCTCCTCCTCGGAAGTCCTCCTCCTCCTCGGAAGTCCTCCTCCTCCTCCTCCTCGGAAGTCCTCCTCCTCCTCGGAAGTCTCCTCCTCCTCCTCCTCCTCCTCGGAAGTCCTCCTCCTCCTCCTCCTCCTCCTCCTCCTCCTCCTCGGAAAGTCCTCCTCCTCCTCCTCGGAAGTCCTCCTCCTCCTCCTCGGAAGTCCTCCTCCTCGGAAGTCCTCCTCCTCGGAAGTCCTCCTCCTCCTCGGAAGTCCTCCTCCTCCTCGGAAGTCCTCCTCCTCCCTCGGAAGTCCTCCTCCTCGGAAGTCCTCCTCCTCTCCTCCTCCTCTCTCGGAAGTCCTCCTCCTCCTCGGAAGTCCTCCTCCTCCTCTCTCCTCCTCCTCGGAAGTCCTCCTCCTCCTCGGAAGTTCCTCCTCCTCCTCCTCCTCGGAAGTCCTCCTCCTTCCTCGGAAGTCCTCCTCCTCCTCGGAAGTCCTCCTCCTCCTCCTCCTCCTCCTCCTCCTCCTCGGAAGTCCTCCTCCTCCTCCTCCTCCTCCTCCTCCTCCTCGGAAGTCCTCCTCCTCCTCCTCGGAAGTCCTCCTCCTCCTCCTCGGAAGTCCTCCTCCTCCTCCTCCTCCTCCTCCTCCTCCTCCTCCTCCTCCTCCTCCTCCTCCTCCTCGGAAGTCCTCCTCCTCCTCGGAAGTCCTCCTCGGAAGTCCTCCTCCTCCTGCCTCTGTTCTGCCTCAAGTGCCCTGTCCATTATTCCACGCAGCGTGTGCTCCAATAGGTGGACAAGAGGTACAGTGTCACTGCTCACCATCCTCGTGGCCTCCTCAAATGGTGCCAGGACAGTGCATGCATCCCTGATCATGCCCCACTGGCGTGGTGAAAAAAAACCGAGCTCCCCTGACCCTGTCCCTGGTGCCGTAGTCGCACAGGTACTCATTGATGGCCCTCTGCTGCGTGTGCAGCTGCTGCAGCATGGCCAACGTTGAGTTCCACCTGGTGGGCATGTCACATATAAGGCGGTTCTTGGGCAGGTTCAACTCCTTTTGCAGCTCAGCCAGGCGAGCACTGGCATTATAAGATCTGCGGAAATGCACACAGACTTTCCTGGCCTGCCTCAGGACATCCTGTAAGCCCGGGTACCTGCCCAAGAACCGCTGCACCACCAGGTTAAGGACGTGAGCCATACAGGCACATGGGTCAGTTTGTCCCTGTCGGAGGGCGGAGAGGAGGTTGGTGCCATTGTCGCAAACCACCATTCCTGGCTTAAGCTGGCGTGGCGTCAACCACCTCTCGGCCTGCCCCTGCAGTGCAGACAGGACCTCTGCCCCAGTGTGGCTCCTGTCCCCCAAACACACCAGCGCAAGCACGGCATGGCATCTTTTTGCCTGCGTACTTGCGTAGCCCCTTGAACGCCTACGGAGCACCGCTGGTTCCGAGGACAAACCACAGGAAGAGGCCATGGAGGAGGGGGTGGAGGAGAGAGGTGTGTCACAACCAGTAGTAGCATTTTGGAGGCGTGGCGGTGGAACAACCTCCAACACTACTGCACCTTGTCCTGCATCCTTCCCAGCTGCCAAAAGAGTGACCCAATGGGCCGTGAAAGAAAGGTAACGTCCCTGTCCATGCCTGCTGGACCATGAGTCAGCGGTAATATGCACCTTACCGCTGACCGCCCTGTCCAGCGAGGCCAAGACATTGCCTTCCACATGCCTGTAGAGAGCCGGAATAGCCTTCCGTGCGAAAAAGTGGCGTTTGGGAACCTGCCACTGAGGAACCGCACATTGCACAAACTCACGGAAGGGGGCCGAGTCTACCAACTGAAAAGGCAGCAGTTGAAGCGCTAGCAATTTAGCCAAGCTAGCATTCAACCGCTGGGCATGTGGATGGCTGGGAGTGAACTTCTTTCGACGGTCCAGCAGCTGGGGCAGGGAAATTTGCCTGCTAGAATCGGACGTTGGTGTACTGCTAGCAGAGTGCCCGCAAGTACTTGGCTGTGACACACCTAATTCTACACCTTCATTCCTCTCAGAGCAGTTTTCAGAGAGGAGTGAAGGTATAGTGGGGTTGGAGATCCCAGCTGATGCGGTGCAAGAAGAGGTCGGCTTTGTTCTTTGGTGTGGGTCTTTAACCACTTCCCGCCCAGTCAATAGCGAATTGACGTCCGGGAAGTGGTTGCAATATCGATACTGGACGTCATATGACGTCCTGCAGGATAATGCCTTGCGCGCGCCCGCGGGGGCGCGCAGCGCGGTGATTGGGGACGGCCTGTGTCCCTCGGACACAGCGCTTCCCCGATCACGGTAAACAGCCAATTTCATTGGCTGTTTACCATGTGATCGGCTGTGTCAAAGTCACAGCCGATCACCTGTCAAAACAAACTCGGCGGCGCGCTCCGCCACAGGCTTGCAGAGCGGGGATCGGGGATCGGGGAAGGCGAGTGTCCCTTGGACACAGCGCGTCCCCGATCAGAGTAAACAGCCAATGAATTGGCTGTTTACCACGTGACCGGCTGTGTCCAATCACAGCCGGTCACAAATGTAAACAAACTCCACAGGAGTTACTACCTGATCCCTGCTCTCTCCTCACACACCGATCTGTGAGGAGAGAGAAGAGATCAGTAAGTTAGCTCAGTGTAGTTTGTCTACATAAGTTTACAGTGCACAACACGCCCCCCCCCCCATAAAGAGGACCTGTCACACAGCCCAGCACATCAATCAGCCCAGCCAATCAGCCCATCTGTCAATCAGCCCATCTGTCAATCAATCACCCCACCTGTCAATCAATCAACCCATCTGTCAATCAATCAGCCCATCTGTCAATCAATCAGCCCATCTGTCAATCATCTGTCACAGGCCCACCTCCATCGGTACCGCCATTGGCACCGCCACACAGGCTACCAGTACCGCCATCGGTACCAGTACCACCACCAGTACCGCTACCAGGCCCAGCATCTATACTGCCACACAGGCCCGCTACCAGTATCACCACTAGTGCCGCCATCGGTACCACCACCCGTACCACCGTCGGTAGTGCCACCACCACCACCTGTACCGCCATCGGTACCACCACCACCCATACCGCCATCGGTACCACCACCACCCATACCGCCACCTGTACCGCCGCCACCACCCGTACCGCCATTGGTACCACCACCACCCATACCTCCATCGGTACTACCACACAGACTGCCACCACTACCACCAGCAGTACCATTACACAGGCCCACCAATAAGCACTGCCATAATGTCCCAAAGGGTTTACACACCTGAGGAGGCATATGCCATTCTTGCCATGTCGGATGATGAGAGCAGTGGGGAGCTCCCATTATCCGATTCTGGTTCGGAATACGAGCCAGTGGAGGATAGTGGCTCAGAGTCCGAGTCCCCGGAGGAAACCGTCCCTCCCAAAAGAATGCGATCGGCACCAAGATCAGCACCAAGATCAGCACCAAGATCAGGAGAACTGCCCACCACCAGCAGCGCCATACCCCAGGAAGAGGAGCCCAGTACAAGCAATGGAAATGCACGCCCAACCCGAAGAATCCAGCCCCAATCCTACCTTCCCGATGCCCTGGCAAACCCCTTATGGTTGCCTGCCAACTCAGGATCCGCTATCATCCCCCCTTTCACCGCACAGCCAGGTGTGCAGCCCGACACTACAAATTTTTCTAAATTTGATTATTTTTGTTTATTTTTCCCACAAGATTTGCTGCAGAATATAGTGGATCAAACGAATCTGTATGCATCCCAATTTATTGCTGCCAACCCCGATTCTTCTTACGCCCGCATGTTCCAGTGGCGGCGTCTAACATTGGAGGAATTTAAATTATTTTTGGGCCTTATGTTCAATATGGGGCTTACAAAAAAGAACGAAGTCCATTCATATTGGTCCAAACGCCCCATCCAACACATGCCCATATATTCCGCTGTCATGTCCAGGAAAAGATACGACATGATTATGCGCTTTCTCCACTTCAATGACAATTCACAGTGCCCTCCCCGAGATCATCCCAACTATGACAAATTGTACTAATCAATGCCTTTTCCCAGCGATTTGAAGAAGTTTTCATCCCAGACCAAAAAATGTGTGGACGAGTCCCTCGTACATTTCACCGGCCGACTGCAGTTCAAGCAGTACATACCAAGCAAGAGAGCCAGGTATGGGTTAAAATTAAATAAATTATGTGATCGAGCCACTGGATACGTCTGCAAATTGAGGATCTACGAAGGCAAAGACTCCCAGCTCCAGCCCCGTGATTGCCCCACATATATTGGAACCAGTGGGAAAATTGTCTGGGAGTTGGCATACCCCCTGTTCGGAAAAGGTTACCATTTATATGTTGATAATTATTATACCAGCCTGCCCCTTTTTCGCCACCTTTACAGTAAACAAACCCCGGCCTGCGGTACCTTAAAAAAAAAAACGGAAGGGATTCCCACAAAATTTATTGACAAAAAAATTGCGACCTGGAGAATCGGCATCCATGAGGAACGAGGAGGTGTTGGCCATGAAGTGGAGGGACAAGAAAGATGTCCACATCCTCTCTACGATCCACAATGACACCATGGTGGAGATCCCAAGAAGACGCGGCTCCATTGTAAAGCCTGAATGTGTCCACGACTACAATTTGTACATGGGGGGGTGGATTTAAACGACCAGATGCTACAGCCCTACTTATCAACCAGAAAGTCCCATTATTGGCACAAAAAAGTTGTGTTTCACCTGTTTCACATGGCCCTTTTTAATTCGTTTGTCTGCTACCAAAAAGCAACTCAAAATCACCGACTCCACTACCTCCAATATATCGAAGATATCATCGATAGGATAGGATAGGACACCTCTGCCTGCTACCTGGACCTGTGCTTTGGCTGTGCTCTGGCTGTGCTGACAGTATCTCTGCCTGTGCGAACTATGGACAGTATTCCTGCCTGCTGCCTGGATGATTGCTTTTGCTGTCGCTGACCTCATCCCTGCCTGCTGCCTGGACCGATGCTCTCCTCTGTGGACCACTGCACTTCTAAAACCACAGGTAATCTTTTGTTATTTGGTATGTACCTGCTATGTGTTAGATATATGAAGGGCCTTCAAAAATGTAATCGGTAGTCAGAAAATGATATGTGCAATTAATGCTGCTAGAATGCCTGGAGGTGCTACTTGGATGTTGGGCCTCTGTATGTGGCCAGGCTGTGTAAAAGTCTCAAACATGTGGTATCGCCATACTCAGGAGGAGTAGCAGAATGCATTTTGGGGTGTAATTTTTGCTATGTACATATTTTGTGTTAGAAATATCTTATAAATTGACAACTTTGTGTAAAAAAAATGCATTTTCATTTTTTCTCCACATTTTCCAAAACCTTCTGGAAAAAAATGAACCGTTCAAAAGACTCATAATGCCTCATAGATTATACGTTGGGGTGTGTGCGCTTTCAAAAATGGGGTCATTTTGTGGAAAATTCTATTGTCCTGGTGCTCCAGGGCCTTCAAAATTGTAATAGGTGGTTGAGAAAGGATATGTGCGATTTATGCTTGTAGAACGCCTGAAAGTGCTACTTCAATGTTGGGCCTCTGTATATGGCCAGGCTGTGTAAAAGTCTCACACATGTGGTATCGCTACACTCAGGAGGAGTAGCAGAATGTATTTTGGGGTGTAGTTGCAATTATGCATATGCTGTGTGAGAGAAAAAAAACTGTTAATATGACCAGTTTGTGTAAAAAAAAAAAAAAAAAAAAAAATTAAATTTTCCCAAGAATTGTGGGAAAAAAATACAACTCCAAAAAACTCACCACGCCTCTTAGTAAATACCTTGGACTGTCTACTTTCCAAAAAGGGGTAATTTTGGGGTATTTGTACTTTCCTCGCTTGTTAGTGTCTCAAGAAATGAGATATCCCTTCAGTACATCAGGCGTGATCAGATGTGATAAATTTTCAGTGATTGCCACCATAGTTTGTAGACTCTATAACTTTCACAAAGACCAAATAATATACACCAATTTGGGTTCATTTTACCAAAGATATGTAGCAGTATACATTTTGGCACAAATTTATGAAGAAAAATTACTTATTTGCAAAATTTTACAATAGAAACTAAAAAAAAGTGTTTTAAAAAAAAATTGCTGTTTTTTTGCTTATATCGCAAAAAATAAAAAACCCAGTGGCGATTAAATACCACCAAAAGAAAGCTCTATTTGTGAGAAGAAAATGATAGAAATTTTGTTTGGATACAGTGTAGCATGACTAAGTAATTGTCATTCAAAGTGTGAGAGTACTGAAAGCTGAAAATTGGTCTGGGCGGGAAGGTGCATAAGTGCATGGTATTGAAGTGGTTAAGGTAGGCTTGCCAACGAGCTGCATGGCAGGTCAACATATGTCTGATCAAGCATGTGGTGCCCAAGCGGCTGATGTTTTGGCCACGCGATATACGCTTGAGACATATGTTGCAAACAGCAGCTGTGCGATCTGATGCACTCGCCTCAAAAAAGGCCCACACCAAAGAACTTTTTGAATGACGGGCAGAGGCAGCGCCCTGCACAGGTGGAGCTCTGCGGTGTGATTCCGTCGGTGTGCTGCCCATACGCTGGCCACTCAAGAGCATCCTGCCTCGTTGGAGATGTGCCTCCTCCTCATCCTCCTCCTCCTCCTCTCTCCTATTAGGCACCCACGTGGAGTCAGTGACCTCATCATCCCCTCCCTCCTCATCACTGGAGCCAATCTGGCAGTATGCTGCAGCTGCTGGAACATGACTGCCAGATTGGTGTCCTTCTTGAGCATCCCCTCTCTCTGCTCTCACGCTACTGCCTTCCTCTAGCTGGGTATCATCATCAGATCCTTCGAAACGCTGGGCATCCTCCTGGAGCATGTACCCAACACTGTGCTCAAACAGTTCGGGGGACTCCTCAGGAGGAGGACATGGTGGGTCTAGGGAAGGATTGACTAATGAAGATAATGATACCAGAGAAGAGGACGCTTTGGCAGCTGCTTTGCCAGTACCCTGAGCCTGGGTGAGAGAGGATGAGGAGGATGAGGTGGGCTTGGTCATCCACTCTACCAAGTCTTCGGCATGATGTGGCTCAACATGTCCAGCTGCCGAAAAGAAGGACAAGCGTGTCCCATGGCCATGTGCTGATGACAATGCACTGCGTCCACGACCAGCACTGTTGCCCCCAGACACAGAGCCTGCTTGCCCTCTTTTTTTGCCTCCTGACTGTCTGCCTCTCCTTGTTTGCCTTCCAGACATTTTAATGGATGGCCTGCAGGGAGATGGGAAAAAGAGCAATAAGGGCTACCTTCAGGTGTATACTGTGCAGGAGGCTTAGCAACAATGACACTGACACTGTCCCCTGCCTATCCTTCTCTGTCCCTAAACACATGGATTTGCAATATGCTTCAGCAAGATTGGTTTAGCACAGAACAGCACACTGACAGTTTCCCTCACTGTCCTTCTCTGTCCCTCCCTACAAACAAGATTTAGCACAGAATAGCACACTGATAGTTTCCACGAGTGTCCTTCTCTGTCCCTAAACTCAAGGATTTCAAATATGGTTCAGCAAAATTGCTTTAGAACAGAATAGCACACTGACACTTTCCTCACTGTCCTACTCTGTCCCTCCCTACAAACAAGATTTAGCACAGAATAGCACACTGACACTTTCCCTCACTGTACCTCTCTGTCCCTAAACTCAAGGATTTCAAATATGGTTCAGCAAGATTGGTTTAGAACAGAATAGCACACTGACACTTTCCCTCACTGTACCTCTCTGTCCCTACAAACAAGGTTTAGCACAGAATAACAAACTGACACTCTCCCTACCTATCCTTATTTGTCCCTAAACACAAGGAATCCAGGATTAGTAAAGGAAAAAAAATGACACTGTCCCTGCCTATGCTTCTCTTTCCCTGCTCCGGAACACACTACACAAGGCCGCCGCGCTGGCGGCCTTTTATAGTGTGGGGCGTGTACTAAACCCCCTCAGCAATAATTGGCCACAGGCATCCTGCCTGTGGCCAATCATTGCTCTCCTCGCTGCCGGCACTGTGATTGGCCAAGCATGCGGGGTCACAGTGCATGCTTGGCCAATCACAGCGCCTGGATGACACTGCGATGGCGTAGTGCATTGTGGGCCGTTCGCGTCACTCGAATTTGGCGCGAACGGCCCAAATCGTTCGATCTTCGTCGAACGATCGAACAGCCGATGTTCGAGTCGAACGTATGTTCGACTCGAACACGAAGCTCATCCCTATTCAGGAACAACATGACCCTGTTCTGACTGCCACGGGTTCGTTCTTCTCAGCCATGGCTCAGTTATACGCTGACCCCTTTTCCCAGCAAACTGCCGAATCCATGCTTGACAAATTACAGCAAGGGCCAAGGCCTGTTGAAGATTACTTAACTGACTTTCGTGTTTGGAGCGCAGATACCCGATGGAATCACTCTGCACTTCGTCACCAGTTCCGACTAGGACTTTCTGACACCATAAAAGATGAACTTTCCAGAGTGGGAATACCCGCGTCCCTGGAAGATCTGATAAATTTAACTATTCAGATCGATCGGCGGTTACGGGAAAGGCAATCGGAAAAATCTAAAAGGGACTCTTTTTGTGGTTTCAAGGCCAGCCGCTCCTGCTACTCTACCTGTTCCTCCCCCCAGAAGGAGGGAACAGCATAAGGCACCTCACAGCAGTTTTCGTAGGTTACCTCTTTCCCCTGCTGAACGTCTACGTCGAGTACAAGGCAGTCTGTGTCTCTACTGCGGGGAGGTTGGCCACTTCATACGAACGTGTCTGGCAAAGACCTGCAGGGTCTCTTCCCGTCAGCCTCTTGTGATGCATCTCCCTGGGAAGGATCAGTCACATGTCTCTCTTCCCATCAAGCTTCAGCTCCCCAAAAAGACGGTTTCAGTACTTGCAATCATAGAATCTGGGGCCTGCAGCTGTTTTGTGGACTCTGCATTTGCTTCTCTTCAGTAGCTGCCCTTGGGTACCAAGAGGCAAGGGTTCCATGTCCATCTGGCTGACGGCTCCATTATTAAATCAGGCCCGGTTACTCAAGAGACCTTGCCTATTCTCTGCCAGACTTCTTCAGGCCATAGCGAACTCCTCCGTTTGGATGTCATAGCTTCCCCTATGTTCCCCGTTATCCTCGGCATTCCATGGTTGAAGGCACACAACCCTCAGATTGACTGGCTTACCGGAGATATCTCTTTTTCATCCAACTACTGCCAGATGCACTGCCTCTTGGGACAAACTGTCGACTCCACGCCCCTCCTGGGTATCCACCCTGACCATGAAGCCTCTAAACTGATCCCGGTTGCTTATCACGAATTTCTGGACGTCTTTAATAAAAAGGGTGCAGACACTCTTCCACCTCATAGGACTTACGATTGTCCCATTAAACTTCTACCAGGAACCGAGATCCCGTTTGGTCGGATTTACCCTCTCTCTCAGCCTGAATTGGAAGCCCTGCGTACCCACATCGACGAGAGCCTTGAAAAGCATTTCATCCGGCCTTCTACTTCACCAGCAGGAGCCGGTATTTTCTTCATTGAGAAGAAAAGACCACACCTTGAGGCCCTGTGTGGACTATCGTGACCTTAACAGGGTCACTGTCAAGAATCGATACCCTCTTCCTCTGATCCCCAAACTATTCCAGAGGCTGCGAGGGGCACGAATGTTCTCCAAACTGGACTTGAGGGGTGCCTATAATCTTGTCAGAATCAGGGAGGGAGAAGAATGGAAGACGGCCTTCCGGACACGCTTTAGCCACTTTGAGTACTTAGTCATGCCATTCGGGCTCTCCAATGCTCCAACCACATTCCAGCATCTGGTAAACAATGTTTTTCGGGACTTTCTTGATTTATTCGTCATCGTGTATCTGGATGACATCCTTGTATTCTCTGAATCTTTAGAATCCCATCTGACTCATGTAAAAAAAGGTATTAGCTCGGTTGCGGGAACACCGACTTTACGCAAAGGCTGAAAAATGCGACTTTGAAAAGCAAGTTGTGCATTTCCTAGGACTTGTCATCTCTGCCGAAGGTATCTCCATGGTCGCTTCTGTCTTGGAATGGCCTGCTCCTACTGACAGAAAAGCTGTGCAGAGGTTTGTGGGGTTCGCCAACTTTTATAGAAAATGTATTAAGGACTTTTCTGGCATCATTACTCCCATTACTCAGCTAACGAAACAGCATGTTCCCTTTCGATGGACCCCAGAAGCTCAGACAGCGTTTGAACAGTTGAAAGCCTTATTCACCTCAGCTCCCATCTTGAAGCATCCCAATCCCTCCTTAGCTTATGTTTTGGAGGTAGACGTCTCTGAAAATGCAGTTGGGGCTATTATTTCCCAACGCCAAGGTCCCAAATCATTGCTCCACCCTGTGGCCTTCTTCTCTAAAAAATTAAATCCTTCCGAAAGAAATTATCATGTTGGTGACCGAGAGCTACTGGCTATCAAGGCCGCTCTTGAAGAATGGCGTTACCTTTTGAAGGGAGCTTCTCACCCAATTCTCATCTTCACAGATCACAAAAATCTCGAGTATTTGAAGACAGCTAAACGCCTAAGACCGCGGCAGGCAAGATGGGCACTTTTTTTCTCTCGTTTCATATAACTTACCGTCCTGGCTCAAAGAACGGGAAACCAGATGCCTTGTCCCGCATGTTCAGTGATCCAGTTGTATCCTCGGAATCTGATACTATTCTACCAGCCAAGAATTTTTTACTTCTTCAGGCGGATCTTATGTCACAAATAAGAAAATATGTGGAAGACCAACAGCCTTCCAAGGACCTGGCTCTTCAACTAAGGGGTGGCCTGTACTTTCATAAAAGGCAAATCTTTATCCCAGAACAGTTCAGAGTTGCCGTCTTAAGGCGATGTCATGATCATCCCCTAGCGGGTCACTTTGGGATTCACAAAACGGCTAATTTGATCTCCCGTACATTCTGGTGGCCAAACTTGATGAACGACTGCAAGAAATATGTAAGATCTTGTGTTTCATGCCTTCGGAATAAGACAGACAGAGCCAGAACTTGGGGTCTACTTGAGCCCCTTCCTGTACCTGAGAAATCATGGAGCATGATCTCCATGGATTTTATAGTAGAACTTCCCCCATCTGAAGACTTCACTACCATTTTCGTTGTGGTTGATCGTTTGACCAAAATGGCCCACTTTGTACCTCTGCAAGGAACTCCTTCTGCCCCAGAGACTGCCTCAACTTTTATCAAGGAGATTGTAAGGTTGCATGGCATCCCTGACAGCATAGTTTCTGATCGAGGGGTGCAGTTCACTTCTAGATTTTGGAGGGCCTTATGTGAAACTTTGAACATTGAACTCCGCCTCTCCACAGCTTATCACCCACAAACTAATGGACAGACTGAAAGGGTCAATCAAACCCTTGAACAGTACATACAATGCTTTTCTTCTTTTGCACAGGATGACTAGCTATCACTTCTCCCACTCGCGGAATTTTCATACAATAATTCCATCCATTCAGCAACCAAACCGTCACCTTTTTTCGCCAATTATGGATACCATCCTTCTTTCTTGCCTGAGCTTCCCATTGATTCTTCTGTACCTGCCGTACAAGACAGGTTGAACTTCCTTAACGCCAACTTCCAATAACTGCAGCATACAATCTTCAAGACCCAGGCAGATAATAAAAAGAGAAGAGGCAATTTGAATCTTGAACCTGGAGATAAGGTCTGGCTTTCCACAGCGAACTTGAAACTAAGTTGCCCCTCGAGGAAGCTTGGCCCAAGATTTTTGGGGCCTTTTCCAGTCAAGAGAAAGATTAATGCAGTAGCATTCGAATTAGTGTTACCCAAGAACCTGAGAATCCACCCAGTATTCCATGTTTCTTTGTTGAAGCCTACAGTGCCAAATCCTTTCCCAAATCGGATTTCTGAAACCCCTTCATCGCTACTTATCAAAGGGAATGAGGAATTTGAGGTGGAGGCCGTATTGGACTGTAGGAAGAGAGGTAACCAAACAGTTTCTCATTAAATGGAAAGGCTACGGGCCGGAAGAAAGTTCCTGGGAACCAGCTTCTGATGTGCATGCTCCAAGACTGGTACGAGCTTTCTTTCTACGCCATCCGGAAAAAGAGGTCCTGAGGGGCATCCGGAGGCTGCCCCTAAAGGGGGGGCAATGTAAGGAAGCTGCTGGGAATCCGTCTGCGCACACGCGCATTCGTCAACAGTCTCGGAATGCTGGCGCGCGCATCACCGGGCCGCAGCGGCCTTTCCGGAATACCATTGCGCATGCGTCCACGTCCCTGTAAATGCCGATCGCGGGTACCTGGCGGCAGGGCTTTATTTCAGGGGGAACTTGGGGGAACTCAGTTCCACCATCTCTGGCCCAGACCCTTTGGTGCCTCCTCACCACAATCACTTGTAAACACAGAAGTCTGGTTTCTGTGTTTACAAGTGACAGCTCTGCACTTTGTGTGTAACCCCCTGAATTCTGCACTCTGTATGTAATGCAATCCTGGTATTTAATGCCCCTTTAAGACCCTTCTACTGTTTGTGAAATCTGAATGGGGTCGTGGTTGAGTTCCTGCACCTATTTTCTGAGAAAAAAAATCTCTGCCTGGCGGACATCGCGGCCGCCAGGCACGCGCATCGGCACCCGCTTGATGCGGCGGGCACAGAAGTTCCCCGATGCACGCTCGGGAGCGCCGCGGCGAACGAGGAAAGGGGAGGACGTCAATAGACGTCCTCCCGGCATTCTAGGTCCGCGCTGTAGCCATCATTCCGCTATAGCGCGGGCCTCTACTGGTTAATATGGACTTTTCTTAATAGAATTTGGATGGGACTCTGCCTTAGTTTTTTCTTCACAACACTTGTTTTCTTTTTTTTTTTTCAACATATTATCACTTCATTTGTTTATACCCTTGTTGATCACTGTTTTTTTTCTTATTCCAACCCAGGGTTATTCATTTCACTTTATCATCATTAATTTGTATATTCATGTGTCAATTCACTTTATCACTTTAGCGCTGCACTTTTTTGAATTTTTATTTGCATTTAGGTTTTTGTACTAAACTTGGGTGCCAGATGCTATTTTCCATTAATTTATCACTCTATATTATTAATTATTAATCACCATACAGCGCAGCATTAGCCTTAGGGCTTCTTTTTTCTATTGGTATAAAGCAGTCCTTAGTCAAAAGTAAACATCCACCATGTGTACAAGCCTCCATCCAATGTGAAATTCTGCTCAATCATGCACTCACCAAAAACATGCAAAAAAACAGCAAATGACTGCCGATGCACTTCCCCAGGTGTAACAAACAGGGTCACCGCATGTGAGCCTCCAACAACATATGAACTCACCAGAGGTAGAATAAATGTAAGCCTCAGGATACTCCTTTAGAGCACAATCCTTCCCAGCGCCTCTTGTTGCTCAAATGAGGGGATCATCCAAGGAAATGTTTAGGCTTCATGTAAAAGAAGCTCACCACTGGGAGACCACAAAAGTGCTAATATTGTGTGGTATTTTTTTTAACCGTTTCAGCCCCGGAAGATTTTACCCTCTTCCTGAATAACGATGAGCCGAACACCCCCCGGTTCGCACCAGAACTTGCGAACAGGCAAAAGATTTGTTTGAACGCGTGAACACCGTTAAAGTCTATGGGACACGAACATGAAAAACCAAAAGTGCTAATTTTAAAAGGCTTATATGCATGGTATTGTCATAAAAAGTGTTTGGGGACCTGGGTCCTGCCCCAGGGGACATGTATCAATGCAAAAAAAAGTTTTAAAAACCTGACGTTTTTTCGGAAGCAGTGATTTTAATAATGCTTAAAGTGAAACAATATAAGTGAAATATTCCTTTAAATTTTGTACTGTACCTGGGGGTTGTCTATAGTATGCCTGTAAAGTGGCAAATGTTTCCCATGTTTAGAACAGTCCCGCAGCAAAATGACATTTCTAAAGGAAAAAAAGTTATTTAAAACTACTAGCGGCTGTAATGAATTGTCAGGTCTCGGCAATACAGTTAAAAGTCATTGAAAAAAAACGGCATGGGTTCCCCACCCCCCCCCCCAGTCCATTAACAGGCCCTTTGGGTCTGGTATGAATATTAAGGGGAACCCCAAACCAAGATTAAAAAAAAAATTGCATGGGGGTCCCCCAAATTTCATGCCAGGCCCTTCAGGTCTGGTATGGATATTAAGGGGAACCCTGCGCCAAATTTAGTGGTTTCGTTATCCTGACTGGACGTCTATTGACGTCCGGCAGGGTAACAGCCGCCTCGCACCCGAGGGGGCGCGCATCGCGGCGATCAGTGTTATCCTTCAGGATGTCAATAGACGTCCAGTCAGTCTGACACACCACAACACCGATCTCGGTAAAGAGCCTCCCCCGGAGGCTCTTTACCACGTGATCAGCCGCTTCCAATCACGGCTGATCATGATGTAAACAGGAAGAGCCGTTGATCGGCTCTTCCTCACTCGAGTCTGACAGATGCGAGTAGAGGAGAGCCGATCGGCGGCTCTCCTGACAGGGGGGGGTTCGCGCTGATTGTTCATCAGCGCAGCCCCCCCTCGGATGCCTGCCCAGGACCACCAGGGAAGCCCCTAACATGTGGATGGCCAGGTACATCCCCCATGGCCATCCACATGTTAAAAAACATGCCCAACATATGCCAATCAGTGCCCACAAATGGGCATATTTAGTCAATGTCATTTATCAATGTCAATGTCATAAATATGGGCATGTGTCCATATAAGGACAATGACATCACCAGTGTCCAACCCCCTAATTTACGTGTGCTGCAGGGTAGTAAATGACCCACAGCTGGTTGTACTAAAAAAAAAAATGCAACTTTGATATTTGTTTTGGGGATGAGTTAAGAGAACAATAAAACTCATCTCAAGTAGCAGGTTGGTTCATGGAGCTTCAGATCTAGAATTGCGCACAATTTTTTTTGTGTGGGGGGGGGGCGGCATTGAAGGACCCGGCCTTGGGGTGGCAAAGGGAGTAAATCTGGGCCTGTTCAGGAGGGCAGTCTTTTTGATATGAAACCAAAATCAAGAACACGGGGACATGACCTCAAACTAACTGGAGGAAAGTTCAAGAAGTAATTTTAGAAAGCTGCTGCTTGGGTGGGATCCCAGATTGCTGGCTGTCTGATCCCCACGGAGCAGGCGGATGACAAGTCTGTCTCCTCTGACTGTGCACAGGGCCATCTTATTAAAATCATGGGCCCCTGGGCAAAGTAATGCACTAGGGCCCCTACCAGGGAGATGGTGACCTGTGGCACGCTATGTGCATGGTGACAAGGAGTGGGTGTGGGTAAATGATGCTACATATTGGGCGTGGCTTTTGAGTCTGATTAGCAAAACAAATACACACAACCAGGGAATTATCCCAAATTAAATTCACCCCCTATACACACTGTCCCACTGCCCCCTCCCCATATACACTGACCCTCTGTATACACTTATATTTTCCCTGTACACAGTGCTCCCACTTCTTTTTGAAACTATACACCTCCCTGTACACACTGCCTCCTGCCATAAATGCCTCTCCCAGCCTATCAACGGCCTGTATTTATGTATGACTTTACACAGTACGGGGGGAGCAGGAGGGCATAGTACAGGGGGGTTGGAGGACACAGTAAAGGAGAGGTCAGGAGGGTACAGTATAGGTGGTATAGGCGGTATAGTGGGAGGTTTGGGTAGTATAGGTGGTATATTGGGAGGTTTGAGTAGTATAGGGTGGTAAAGTGGGAGGTTTGAGTAGTATAGGGTGGTATAGTGGCAAGTTTGGGTAGTTTAGTGGAGGATTTGGATAGCACAGGGTGGTGTAGTGGAAGGTTTGGGTAGCATAGGATGGGATAGTGGCAGATTTGGGTAGTATAGGTGATATAGTGGCAGATGTGAGTAGTATAGAGAGGTATAGTGGCAGATGTGTGTAGTATAGAAAGGTATAGTGGCAGATGTCGGTAAACAGGGAGGTATAGTGGCAGATGTGGGTGGATAGGAAGGTATAGTGGCAGATGTGGGTATAGGAAGGAATGGTGGCAGATGTGGGTAGATAGGGAGGTATAGAGGCAGATGTGGGTATAGGGAGGTATGGTGGCAGATGTTGGTAGATAGGGAGGTATCGTGGCAGATGTTGGTAGATAGGGAGGTATGGTGGCAGATGTGGGTAGATAGGGAGGTATAGTGGCAGATGTGGGTAGATAGGGAGGTATAGTGGCAGATGTGGGTATATAGGGAAGTATAGTGGCAGATGTGGGTAGATAGGGAGGTAGAGTGGCAGATGTGGGTAGATAGGGAGGTATGGTGGCAGATGTGGATAGATAGGGAGGTATGGTGGCAGATGTGGGTAGATAGGGAGGTATGGTGGCAGATGTGGGTAGATAGGGAGGTATGGTGGCAGATGTGGGTAGATAGAGAGGTATAGTGGCTAGGGATAGACGAACATCTCCCGGGACGGTTCGCGAACGCGATCGCGGGTAAATGTTTGCGAACCGCGGGTTCGCGGCGAGCCCCATTCATTTCAATGGGAGGCGAACATTAAAAATCTCCAGGTCATATTTGCAGCCACAAAATTATTACTAGTTGTGCACACATAGTCCCACAACATGGACAATGACATAACAGAAGTATTAAGCAAATTTGAGATCGACAACGACAAGCATTCTTTTTTTATCTGAAATTTTTTGTCAATTCAGGAGCGCATGAAGGCCATGGAAGAGACGCAAGGCCAGGCTATGAAGGGGGTGCAGGAGATGATCCTGCTATTGGAAAAGTTGCCATAAATGTTTTCTTTTTTTTTATAAGTTATATAAATAGTTTATACAGTTATAACGTTTATTTCGTTTTTTGTAATATTGCTCGGTTTTATTGTAATAGCTCTGCCTAAATCAGCCAGAACTGTCAGCAGCCGGTAAATACATGTCAAATACATATAGGGTCCATTCACACGTCTGTAAAATGGGTCCGCATCCCTTCCACAATTTAGCGGAATTGATTTTCAATTCCAGTCTGAAAAATTAGGCATTCACAGCCTGGCTAAAGAGATAAGTGTCGGCCAGTACAGGCCCCAAAAATTTGCCAACAGGCATTCATCTGACAGAAAAGAACTTTGTATTCTGTGGCTGGAGGTACATTAGGCATTCACAGGATAAATACGTTTCGGGCACTACAGGCCCCAAAAATTAGGCATTCAACGGACATAAAAGGCCTTTTATGCCGCTGTATTTACCCAAGAAGACAGGGACCATGAATAATTGTTGTTATAGGTGGTGGTGGATATTTGTGGCCTGTCATGAGGAATTTGAATGAAACATGGTCTACTGGTCACATGTGTTGAATTCCTCAGAGATCCATGCCTCATTCATTTTTATAAATGTGAGGTAGTCAACACTGTCGTGAGCTAGGCGAGTGCGCTTATCGGTCACGATCCCCCCTGCTGCGCTGAACGTCCTTTCGGACAAGACACTGGACGAGGGGCAAGCCAACAGTTCCATTGCAAATTGTGCAAGCTCTGGCCAGAGGTCAAGCCTGCCCACCCAGTAGTCCAGGGGTTCATCACTTCTCAGAGCGTCCACATCGGCCGTTAATCTGATGTAGTCGGACACCTGTCGGTCTAGGCGTTCCCTGATGCTGGATCCGGATGAGACCTGTCGATGGGTCGGCTGAAAGAATGATCTCATATCAGAAGTGACCAAGACATCTTCAAACCGCCCTCTTCTTGCAGGCGCTGTTGGATTGGTATCCACAACTGTTCCTCTGGGAGTGGAAATTCCTCTGCCAGCGCACGCAAAAGCAGAATGCAGCATTTCTCGAAGCAAGGCCTGGAAGTGCTCCATTCTGACAGCCCTCTGTGATGGTGGTAACATTTCTGCCATTTTTTGTTTGTACCGGGGGTCCAAGTACGTTGCCACCCAGTAATGGTCCTTGCCCTTTATGCTTTTTATACGGGGGTCCCTCTTAAAACACTGGAGCATGAAGGCCCCCATTTGCACTAAACTAGAAGCAGTGTGGTGGCCTGGCTCCTGCTCGTCACCATCCAGGATAATGTCGTCCTCGATCTCCTCCCCCATCCACGAACAACAACAGCAGGGATCCCAGAAAGGTTTAAAGCATGCTCTTCTTGCTCCTCCTCATCCGCCCCGGCACCATCCTCCTCTGACTCCTCTTCAGACTCCTGTTGTTGACTTGTCTCAGATAGAGTAGCAACCCCTGGGAATTCATCCAGCATTGCGACTTCCTCATCTTCCTGCTCCTCGACGGCTTGATCAATGACACGACGCAATGCACGCTCCATAAAGAAGGCATAAGGTACAATGTCACTGATGGCTGGCGCCATGGCTGCGACTGACCAGTTTGGTGATCTCATCAAATGGCCGCAAAAGTCTGCATGCGTCGCGCATGAGCAGCCACTGACGTGGTGAAAAAAAAACAAGATCCCCAGAACCTGTTCTGGCGCAGAGTTCGTACAGGTAGTCGTTAACTGCACGTTTCTGCTGGAGCAGCCTATCAAGCATATACAAGGTTGAGTTCCATCGCGTCGGGCAGTCACAAATAATACGTCTGACCGGCAGATTGTGCCGCCGCTGAATGTCAGCAAGGCGAGCCATTGCCGTGTAAGATCTTCTGAAATGGGCCGAGATTTTCCTTGCCTGCCGCAAGACGTCCTGGACCCCAGGGTATTTGACAACGAATCGCTGCACGACCAAGTTCAAGACGTGTGCCATGCATGGCACGTGTGTAATTTTGCCCTGTTTCAACGCGCTCAGCAGATTGGCACCGTTGTCGCACACCACTTTACCAACTGTCAAATTGAGCGGTGTTAGCCACTGATCTGCCTGTGAACGCAAAGCTGAAAGGAGTGCAGGGCCAGTGTGGCTCTTGGCTTCCAGGCACAACAGACGCAGCACAGCATGGCAACGTCTCACCTGGCATATCGAATAGGTTCTGGGGATCTTGGGCGGCACAGTGGAAGAGACGGTAGCAGCGGAAGAGGAGGAGTAAGCCGAGGAGGAGAGGGAAGATGGAGTAGGAGGAGGAGGAGGAGAAGAAGAGGCAGGCCTGCATGCTATCTGTGGCGGTAAAACCAAATCTACACGGGTGCCACGGGTTACATGCTTGACGGCCGTCAGAAGGTTAACCCAGTGGGCAGTAAAAGTAATATACCTTCCCTGCCCGTGTTTGCTAGACCACGTGTCTGTGGTCAGATGTATCTTGGCACCGACACTGTGTGCCAGAGATACATTCACTTGCCGCTGAACATGGCCATATAGCTCTGGGATGCCCTTCTGGGAGAAATATTTCCTTCCTGGGACCTTCCATTGTGGTGTTCCAATGGCCACAAATTTTCGAAAGGCCTCCGAGTCCACCAGTTTATATGGCAGTAGTTGGCGGGCTAGGAGTTCTGACAAGCCAGCGGTCAACCGTTGGGCAAGAGGGTTATCCGGCGTCATCATTCTTTTACGCTCGGAAGCCTGCCTTTTTCCAGATAAACTTGGGGACGGGATGATGGAAGGTGGAGTGGAGGACAACTGTGAAGAGAGAGAAGAAGTAGTAGAAGAGGCTGGACGGTGAGAGCCTGAAGTTTGGCTTTGTGGGTTCCTATCGGCGTTGCTCCCACTGGGCTCGGTGATGGGAGTTCATGTGCCTTCTTAAGGCGGTCGTCCCTAGGTGAGTGTTGGGCTTACCGCGACTTATGCGTTGACTGCAAAGGCTGCAGATGGCAACACTATTGTCAGCAGCGGACATGTTAAAAAAAGCCCACACTGCAGAGCCATGTGCCGGCGTCCTGGGAGCACCAGATGTGACCGTACATGGTTGATGGCTCGCTCTGAGTCCTGATACATTAGCAGTCTGGTTTGTCCCTCCTGTGCAATGTAAGTTCCGCCTGCCTCTCCTTCCTATCTGCTGGTCCATCTCTCCCTCTGAACTCTCCTCCTGGTCCTCTTGTGGGCACCCACGTGACGTCCATAGACACATCATCATCTACGTCACCTTCCCCACCACTAACATTAGAGATCTCGGAGTAGGCAGCAACAGCGGGGACCAACATCCTTGGGCTGATCTGGGTACTGTCGTCAGACTGCAGAGTGGCGGTTGTTGCTACCTCCTCTTCCTGATCCAATGTCAAGAATGCCTGCGCATCAGAGAAGTCTTGTGATGGATCGGAAAATAATTCCTGTGACTCAAGCGGAGGGTATATGGTGGCGGTGGTGTTGGTGGTAGTGTCTTTAGGGGTGCACACAGCAGGGAGTGAAGAGGGTGCAGATAGAGAGGATGAGGAGGGTGCAGAAGAGTAAGGCTGAGTGAGCCACTCAACCAAGTCTGGTGCATCCTTTGACGTAATCAAACTCACCTTCTGCAACTTCCCACTTTGGCTCCGGCCTGGTGCTCCTGCCCTACCCCTTCCTCTGCCTGTCATCTTTTTAAATGACCCTGTGACAAAAGGCTGTAGAGAAGGGCAGTATATGTGGAAGAAGGTATATAACACCCCGCTTCAAACTGTCGTTTTCGGGGGCCACTGGTCTATCAAAGCAGTTATAATACTTTTTTCTAATTGCGTTTGTCACTCTTTGTAGTATCGCTGCAGAACCTCTCAGCAGTCACAATGCTGCACAGTAGAAATTCACTATACTATTCTTCCTATATGTGAAAGTATTTTATGCGTGTAGTACACCCCTATATACTGCACACCAAATAGTACACCTATACCAGTCCTTAAAATGAACTTTTGTGGAGCTTTATTGGTTAGCGATTTTAGTCGCTAGTCTATACCTGCGACACACAGCGGCAACTTCTAGCTAAACCGAGAAAAGAGCTGCAGCAGAACCGCTCAGAAGCTGCACAGTAGAAATGCTGCACAGTTGAAATGCACTATATATTATATAGTATAGTATATAGTATGTTTGAAAGTTTTTTATGCGTGTATTAGACCCCTATATACTGCACACCAAATAGTACACCTATACCAGTCCTTAGAAGAACTTTTGTTTTAGTAGAGTCTGTCCCTGCTAGTACACACACAGCAACCTTCCTACACTGACTAAAAACAGCTGCAGAACCGCACTATACTATTCTTCCTAGAGTATTTTATGCGTGTAGTACACCCCTATTTACTGCACACAAAATAGTACACCTATACCAGTCCTTAAAAGGACTTTTGTGGACTGTACACCTATACCAGTCCTTAGAAGGACTTTTGTTTTAGTAGAGTCTGTCCCTGCTAGTACACACAGCAACCTTCCTACACTGACTAAAGACAGCTGCAGAACCGCTCAGCACTGCAGTCCCAATGCTGCACAATTGAAATGAACTAAAAGTATATTACACCCCTATATACTGCACACAAAACAATTGTACACCTATACCAGTCCTTAAAAGGACTTTTGTGGACCTAATAGCTAGGATTACAGTCTGTCCCTACGCTGACAAATAACAGAATGTAAAATGGCAGCCAGATCGGGTCTATTTATAAGGTAGGGGGTATGTCCATCTGCTGAAATGTCTCATTGGCTGTCCTGTACCACATGATGGATGTGTCATAGGTCAAAGCTCCACAATGTAAAAGAATATGGCGGCCGTGAACCGGCCGCGAATAGCGCCATATGTCCGCCGGTTTCGCGAACCGCGAATGCGCAAAATTCGCTGCGAACCGACCGTGGGGCGAACCGCAAGGCCATCTCTAATAGTGGCAGATGTGGGTAGATAGGGAGGTATAGTGGCAGATGTGGGTATAGGGAGATATGGTGGCAGATGTGGGTAGATAGGGACGAATAGTGGCAGATGTGGGTAGATAGGGACGAATAGTGGCAGATGTGGGTAGATAGGGACGAATAGTGGCAGATGTGGGTAGATAGGGACGTATAGTGGCAGATGTGGGTAGATAGGGACGTATAGAGTCAGATGTGGGTAGATAGGGAAGTATAGAGTCAGATGTGAATAGATAGGGAGGTATGGTGGCAGATGTGGGTATAGGGAGGTATGGTGGCAGATGTGGGTAGATAGGGAATTATAGTGGCAGATGTGGGTAGATTGGGAGGTATAGTGGCATATGTGGGTAGATAGGGAGGTAAACTGGCAGATGTTGGTAGCTAGAGAGGTATAGTGGTAGGTTTGGATAGTATAGGGTGAAATATTGGAAGGTTAGTGCAGTATGCAGTGACATGTGCTCAGTCACTTACAGGATTCCTGGATGCAAAGACTCTCGGGGCTGCTGTGGTCTCTTTTGCTCCTGAGTGAAGTTGAGTCTGTGGGAGGAGTGGAGGAGGCAGCCACACCCTTGGCCCTGCCCACCCCCTCCTGCTGCCTCGGCAGGAGATAGTGAAGATCCCAGAGGGTTCCGGGAGAGTCTAACTTGAATAAATGGCGGGGGAATGTTATAGGCAGCCTCCCCCGCACCGCTGACACTCCTGCTGACCCGATCGACATGGCAAAGCAGAGGACTGCAGTACATGTTTACAAGGGGACAGGTAAAGTGCAGGGGCCCCCCCATGCAACTGGGGCCCCTGAGCAGTGCCCAGGGGTGCTCGCTCATTAAGACGACCCTGACTGTGCAGAGTGGAGACAGACACAGTCCCGCTCTCATCTATGGGGAGATCGGGTGGAAAAAGACTGCCTGTTTGTTTTCATCCAATCATATCCAATCCGATAGACGGATGCAGTGAAGGCTGGTGCTAAACTTTGGAGGGGGCGGCAAAGAAAACCCCCCAGGTCCGCACTCTCCCCTCCACGGCACGGTCCCCCCGCACTCACCCCTCCACTGCACAGTCCCCCCGCACTCAGCCCCTCCGCGGCTTTCTGGGCCTCTCCTCTTGGCCAACCTGTCCTGATTGGCCGGAAGACAATAGTGAATATTGATTCGCTATTGTCACAAGTGGGTGTGTTCACTTTGCCCCCAACCCAACCTTTTTGAAGCCAATTGGAGCCTCAGGCTCTAATCATGTGGCTTGAAAAAAAACAACGTATGAGTCCGGCGCCCTGCATGCATCGCCGCATGCAAATTAGGGGTGCGGCGCCCCTAATGGACTGGTCGTTTCCAGACAGATGGAAGATGCAACCACTATCCGTCTGTTTTTTGCCGGCAGGATTGGATTGGATAGTGGCAGATGTCAATAGACATGTCAAGGCTGACATCCACTGCTCCATAGGGGAAAATGGAGGGTCCGATCAGGTCTGCCTGAAAAACTGAAAGGCGGACCTGATTGGATAGCTTGTGTGAAAGGGCCTCTAAGTGTAGATTGCCTCTGAAGCCCAAGGCTACGCTCCAATGGCTACTGACAGCCAGTGAGGAAGAGACGCAATGCCACCTCACCACCTGTTTTAACCCCATTTTTGCCAACAAATGCGCCGCTACTGTATGCATTGCAAGCAGTTTCAGGGCGTTTGCGGCGCTTCCCCATTCACTTGAATGTGTAGAGTTCGGCAGGTTGCACCGCTACAAGTCAGGTCAACTTTGCCTCGGAGGCAAAGCATTGCAGTTCCAGCATGTAAACACCCCAGCCTGGCTGCCTATTGCAGCTTGAGGGGTGTGGCAGAAATGCAGCTCAATTGTGCATTTTTGCTTTCCCTGCCCAACCGCAATTCTAAACAAAGCCCAAGGCCTTGTTCATGTGGGGTTTACTACTATAGGGCCGAGTTTAGCTGCAGAGGGATGCACAGGTGTTCTGTGCATCCCCATGCAGGCAGTCCCATTGATGTCAATTGGGACACAGCAGCTCCACGGGAATGCAAAGGTGTTTCTTGACATTCATGTGGGTGCATGTCTCTGAACTCACACTGTCTGCATTTGGGTCCATGCACCTATACCTGCATGGATGTCAGATCTGTCCTTGCAGCTGCTGCGTCCAATTGACATGAATAGGACTGCCTGCACAGGGATGCAGGTAAACACAGCCCTCCATGGGCGTACACTTTAGCACACCCCACTGAACAGGGCCTTAGTAGGAATTTAGCAGGAATTACATATTATATTGTGTTTATGTGTGCAAATAAGAATTTTAGTGCCTTTTCTAGTGAAAATAGTGATTTAATAAACATTTGCGCAACAATCGCAGGGCATTACAAATTAGTAGCACCTCGTTTTATTCTACTGGTCATGTGCTTTCAGAAAATATGGTTAGGGAGGTCTTTTACAAACTCTGAAAGCTGTAAGTGAAAAATGAAAACCTCCAGATTTTTTTGAGAAATTTTTGGGTACGTTCGATTTTCACCATTTTGCAAAAAGGCGCAATTTAAAATGTACAAATATTTGTTATTTATTAACTCAACACAGGTTAAGCTTTTGTATTTAGTAGAAATTTAGCAGGAATTTAGTAAAATTTACTGTGTTTTTATCTGTTAATAACGATTTGTGTTCTTTTAGTAAAAATATTGTTTGATAAACATTTGCGTAAATTTGCCTTAAAAATCAGTAGCACCTTCTTTTTATTCTAGAGGTCATATGCTTTTCAGAAAATATATGGTTTGGTGGGTCTTTGACAAATTCTGAAAGCTGTAAGGGAAAAATTAAAACCTTCAGATTTTTTGAGAAATTTGGATTACATTTTTTCGTACGTTCGATTTTCACCATTTTGCAAAAAGGCGCAATTTAAAATTTACAAATATTTGTTATTTATTACCTCAAAACAGGTTAAGCTTTTATATTTAGTAGGAATTTAGCAGAAATTTTGTAAAATTAGCTGTGTTTTTATCCGCTAATAATGGTTTTAGTGTATTTTTAGCACAAATATTGTTTTGATAAACTTTTGTGCAAATATCGTGGGGTCTTAAAATCAGTAGCACCTTCCTTTTGTTCTACTGGTCATGTGCCTTCAGAAAATATATGGTTTGGGGGGTGTTTTACCAATTCTTAAAGCTGTAAGGGAAAAATGAAAAACTTCAGGTTTGTAGAGAAATTTGGATAGTTACACTTTTGCGTCTGTTCGATTTTTCAACATTTCCCAAAAAAGCGAAATTCATGGTTTGGGGGGGGGGGGGGTCTTTTATAAACTCTTAAAGCTATAAGTGAAAAACAAAAAAGCAAAGGAAAAATTGCAAAAATGGTCCGGCCAGCTGAGTTTAAAAGTAGGGCGCAGGGCCGGGCAGTGAAAGGGTTAAAATTAGCCTAGTATAAAAGGGGCAAGCAGCCTTGAGCTCCGACTGCTGGTTTTAAGTGGACGATTTAAAAGTTTGAATATGCAATATTTTATAAATATAACTGTAAAAAATGTAAACAAATATGTGTGCTTTATTTTCTAGTCCTCGGCTTAATAAAGATAGAGAAAATATATAAACACCATACTCTTGTCAATATCAAATGCACATGAAGATGAGCAGTTATAAGCTATTTTGGATGACAGACAGACAAGACTTATTGCAATATGCTTCAATAGAAAAGATGCAAAATCTGTTTTGTGAAGCAAAATATCTCTTCGCAATTCACACAATGTATCTCCAATATCTTCAATTCTGATAAGCAACAAAACTTTAGAAACATACCGGTACCTAATATTAATATTTATGGTTCTTTACTATACATTGGTTTGCAATTTAGGTTATAAGTTCTGCAATACTTACAACAGTAAAAAAAGGAATTTGAAATACAGGTAAGAGATAAGTTCACCATGCTGCATTCTTTTTTGAAATTGAGACTCTTACACATACAGCTGAGAATCGATCTACAGTGCAATCAGGAGAGCTTTGATTGAGATCAGTCTGGTGCCCATTTATCTGCAATGTTCTTCTGCTCTATGCATTGGTGATGAATTGTATGCTTCTGTACAGGGATGAGCCGAACACCCCCCTGTTCGGTTCGCACCAGAACCTGCGAACAGACAAAATGTTCGTGTAAACTTTAGAACCCTATTAAATACAATGGACTCGAACGTTCGAAATCTAAAGTGTTAATTATAAAGGCTAATATGCAAGTTATTGTCCTAAAAAGTGTTTGGGGACCCGGGTCCTGCCCCAGGGGACATGTATCAATGCAAAAAGAAGTTTTAAAAACGGCCGTTTTTTTGGGAGCAGTGATTTTAATAATGCTTAAAATGAAAAAATAAAAGTGAAATATTCCTTTAAATTTCGTACCTGGGGGGTGTGTATGATATGCATGTGAAGTGGTGCATGTTTCCCGTGCTTAGAACTGTCCCTGCAAAAAATGTAATTTTTGAAAGAAAAAAATGCATTTAAAACTGACTCGCGGCTATTAATGAATTGTCGGCTCCCGGCAATACATACAAAAGTCATTGATAATAAAAAAAAAAAAGCGTGGGTGTTCCCCAGAATTCAATTACCAGGCCCTTCAGGTCTGGAATGGATATTAAGGGGAACCCTGCCGCAAATAAAAAAAAAAATTGACGTGGGGTTCCCCCAAATATCCATTCCAGGCCCTTCAGATCTGGCATGGATTTTAAGGGGAACTCCACCCCAAATTTTAAAAAAAATGGCGTGGAGTCCCCCTAAAAATCCATACCAGACCCCTTATCCGAGCACGCAACCTGGCCGGCCGCAGGGGAAAAGGGGGGGACGAGAGAGCGGCCCCCCCTCCCTCCTGAACCGTACCAGGCCACATGCCCTCAACATGGGGAGGATGTCCCCATGTTGATGGGGACAAGGGCCTCATCCCCACAACCCTTGCCCGGTGGTTGTGGGGGTCTGCGGGCGGGGGGCTTATCGGAATCTGGAAGACCCCTTTAACAAAGGGGACCCCCAGATCCCGGCCCCCCCCTATGTGAATTGGTAAGGGGTACATTGTACCCCAACCATTTCACGAAGAAAGCGTAAAAAAATGTTTAAGAAAACACACAAACACCTTGAAAAAGTCCTTTATTTAAAAAAAAAACAAAAAAAAAAAACATTCCAGCGGTGAAATCCAGTGTCCCGCGGCGATCCCGATGTCCAGCGCTGTCCTTCATTGGTTGTGCCTGAGCGGACCTGATGGGGAACTCCCTCTCAGTATTTTAAATGTATAGACCCGCCCCTTCTGAAGTTCCCCATCAGGTCCGCTCAGCGGACCAGATGCGGAACATGAGAAGGGGCGGGTCTATACATGTATTACCAAAGTGAGAGCAGTCCCCCATCAGGTCCGCCCCCTCGGTATGTCAGACCCGCCTACGTCATTGGCTTGAGCGGGGAACTTCCTTCACTATGTAAATTTAAATTACACAGTGAAGGAAGTTCCCCGCTCAAGCCAATGACGTAGGCGGGTCCGACATACCGAGGGAGCGGACCTGATGGGGAACTTTAGAAGGGGCGGGTCTATACATTTAAAATACTGAGAGGGAGTTCCCCATCAGGTCCGCTCAGGCACAACCAATGAAGGACAGCGCTGGACATCGGGATCGCCGCGGGACACTGGATTTCACCGCTGGAATGTTTTTTTTTTTTTGTTTTTTTTTTAAATAAAGGACTTTTTCAAGGTGTTTGTGTGTTTTTTTAAACATTTTTTTACGCTTTCTTCGTGAAATGGTAGGGGTACAACGTACCCCTTACCAATTCACATAGGGGGGGCCGGGATCTGGGGTCCCCTTTGTTAAAGGGGTCTTCCAGATTCCGATAAGCCCCCCGCCCGCAGACCCCCACAACCACCGGGCAAGGGTTTTGGGGATGAGGCCCTTGTCCCCATCAACATGGGGACATCCTCCCCATGTTGAGGGCATGTGGCTTGGTACGGTTCAGGAGGGAGGGGGGGCGCTCTCTCATCCCCCCCTTTTCCCCTGCGGCCGGCCAGGTTGCGTGCTCGGATAAGGGGTCTGGCATGGATTTTTAGGGGGACTCCACGCCATTTTTTTTAAAAATTTGGGGTGGAGTTTCCCTTAAAATCCATGCCAGATCTGAAGGGCCTGGAATGGATATTTGGGGAAACCCCACGTCAATTTTTTTTTAAATTTGCGGCAGGGTTCCCCTTAATATCCATTCCAGACCTGAAGGGCCTGGTAATTGAATTCTGGGGAACCCCCACGCTTTTTTTTTTTTTTTATCAATGACTTTTGTATGTATTGCCGGGAGCCGACAATTCATTAATAGCCGCGAGTCAGTTTTAAAAGACTTTTTTTCTTTCAAAAATGAAATTTTTTGCAGGGACAGTTCTAAGCACGGGAAACATGCGCCACTTCACATGCATATCATACACACCCCCCAGGTACGAAATTTAAAGGAATATTTCACTTTTATTTTTTCATTTTAAGCATTATTAAAATCACTGCTCCCGAAAAAACGGCCGTTTTTAAAACTTCTTTTTGCATTGATACATGTCCCCTGGGGCAGGACCCCGGTCCCCAAACACTTTTTAGGACAATAACTTGCATATTAGCCTTTATAATTAACACTTTAGATTTCTCCCATTGATTTTTCGAATTTGCCGCGAACACCCCAATTTGTTCGCTGTTCGGCGAACAGGCAATGTTCGAGTCGAACATGAGTTCGACTCGAACTCGAAGCTCATCCCTACTTCTGTACAGCATATTGAATTCTGAGTACTCTACGCCAGTGATCTGTTGCCTTGTCATTGAGTTGGCTGCCAGCATGAAAAAATATCTGTCCTGCAGGTTTGGCAGAGTTCAGTAGCCTTAGATACACAGATTTTAAGCAAGTGTACATTTTGTTCTTATCAGTACATAAAAGCAGATTATCTAATGACTTTTTGCCAGCAGATGACACAGCACAGAGAAGATCTTGACTATGGCACTGATAAAAACAAGATGTTGAATAATGAAAAAACTTGTTTGTAAAAATGTTCTGTTTATCACATCAGTGATCTTCATTCTTCAATAAAACTACCATAAGAAACTTTGGATACAGACTGAAAGGGACAGTGAGTAAAATCAGGTCCATCTCCAGCAAGTACAGTATTACCGGCAAACATTTAAAATGCTCCAACCTACAAATGCTGACATAATGTAGCAATTACATTTCCCCTAGCCATGAGGAAAATCCCATGAAAATAAATGTTCTAGAAAAAAAAAAAATGCAATACCCAAATCAGAGTGAAGCAAACAGTATCTTTGTGCAGCACGTTCAGCCACTTTTTTTTTGCTGAAGATACTGTTTAAAGGTCCTCACAGGTACCTTAGGGTATGTGCACTGCACTGCACTGCAGGTGCTACTACAGGTTGATTTTCCAAAAGAAAGTAAAAATGAACTACACTTGCATCAGATTTATGTGAATGTTTGTGAACTGATCAGACAGCCAACTATGAACCTTTTCCCTGAGGAACAATTGCTGTCAACGGTTTAATTTTTTCCTTTCACTAGTTGGCCAGAAGCTGTCACAGGTCACAGGCCGTCCATAGATATACAGATGTTTACCTTTCCAATGATAACAGATCATGTCTAGTAGAAATAATCTTGTGAGTGAGCAGCTGTAGGCTAAATACTCACAAATGTACAAATTCAGGTTTAATCATATACTTGCCCAAAGCATTCTCCAGGTGTTTAGCAAGTGTTTCTTCAGCTTTGTCCATGGTTCATAAATAATTTAATACACGCTAAATGCTCAGTAGATATCCAGATCAGTACCTACTACACCTTCTCATCTCCAGACAGGGAGCACATATTGTGGTTTTGTATGTAAAGTGTCATCTAAATTTATTAGGATCAAACTAAATCAAAGAAACTTCCCAGCTCAACTTATCGACCAGCCTGCAGCCAACTGAATTATCCTGTCTAACAGTATGTGTTCAAAAACAGACCACTTCACGGCACACCAGTATTATCTGCAGTCCTAACTCTAAAGTTTGAGAGCCTCCATAGTAGAACAACATGCATTATAATAAATAGGCAGAGGGCAGGTGAGCCAGGAGGGAGCCCACCCCTCCTTAAAGGCACGGGGGTGCACTGGACACCCTGCATATAACACAATGGCAGCAAATGTGTCCAGTGCGTTCCCTCCCCAGTACTGCAACAGTACAAACAAATAGCCGCTGCCCACACCTATACCTGCCCTTTGACATGTGCTCCTTGCTGCAAACAAAACAGAAGAAAATTCCCATATCAACTTACCGACCAGCCTGCAACCAACCAAATTATCCTGTCTAACAGTATGTATTAGACACACACGCATATACAGAGTTTCAATAGCAGAAACACAGTCACAATCAGTGTTGCCAACTGTCAGTATTTTTACGGGCAGCCAGTAAAAAATTTACACTTTTCTCCTGCCAGTAAATGCCAGTGAAAGAAAAAAGGTTGCCAGTAAAAAATATGGCTGTGACACTTGGTCGAGACCATTCCAGTGCCTGCTACAGTGTGTTCAGACTGTGCCAGCAGTGTGTCACGAGAAGTCATGGTGCAAGGGAACGGAGCAGCTGGAGCCTCATGTGCAGGTTTGCGTAACGGGAGGAAGGCAAGCCGGGAAAGGACTGATGGGACCATCTGGCATGAAGAGAGAGGGTCACTGTGACTCAGGAGGGGATGTGTCATGTTGGTGAGGTGCCACCATCATCTGTGCTGCTGCACACTGCGATCAGTGTCACTGTGAGAGTCAATATCATGTGTGTTTGCTGCCCATTCTAATTTCCTACCCTCTCGATTCCTGTCCCTGAGCTACTTAATTACTATATAGAAACTAAGTAAGAAATAGGTTTTTGCCTTAATATGTACCTTAAATCACTTTGCTAATTGCATATTGTACTTGTTTGTAGCCTTAATACTGAAAGTTGCACTTAAAACTGTAATTTTGTAACTTGTGGATGTCAGTAAAAACTTGACTGTGCCAGTAAATTTTGGGTGTTGTATCAGTAAATTTCAATCTGGTAGGTTGGCAACACTGGTCACAATGGAGAAGTACATTCTGGGCTCTCTATTTAGAAAGCCTAGAATGGACTGTATCATAAATGCATTCTTTATTAAAGGTAAAGTTTAGTGTATTTTAGGAAGTACATATTTTAAGTTATAATTCAATATTGCTTTCAAATAAATGTAAAATGTTACATACATAAGGCTATGCTTACTAAGATAACACACCAGAATAAGTCTGTATTTTCAAAATGGAGTTATTTTTTTTTTTTTCCAATATTTTTTTATTAGTTTTCAGACATTTCTTTTACAAAACCAACAATCATGCAATCCACTCTCTCACTTACAGTTAAATGTCAATACAATTATAAACCTTTCAGAAATATAATTATCCAAATAACATTACACCAAACACAAAAAAAAACAAAAAAAAAAAAAAAACACAATCAGCGCCTTGCCTTCTAAATCCTACATATATTTCATACAGCCATAAACAATAAAATAACTGGCTGATCACTATGAATACCCAGGTACCCTCCAATATAGGACACACCAGCCAGTCTCCCCCTCTATAAGACAATCATTTATACAGAATTAATTAAGTCAGAGCTAAATCCGGGGTAACAAGCCACCTATTACAAATATTTTCAAATTTAGGTAGTTTTTCACGAAGTAAATTTGCTTTTATTTTGATAAAGTATGATTTATTTGTTTTTTCAGTTCCTCCAAGGTGGAGGAATAGGGTTTTTTTAGCAAATAATTTGCAGGCTTGAAATAACACTTAGGGGCATACAATGCCACGAAAAAGTATTCATACCACTTGAAATTTTTCACATTTTGTCATGTCACAACCAAAAACGTAAATTTATTTTATTGGGGTTTTATGTTATAGGCCAACACAAAGTGGCACATAATTGTGAAGTGGAAGGAAAATGGTTTTAGAATTTTTTACAAATAAATATCTGAAAAGTGTGGCGTGCATTTGTATTCGGCCCCCTTTACTCTAGTTCAATAATTTTTATTCAAAGTTGTCAATGGCACATTACAAAAGGTGTGTATTGACTGTCATATATCCAAACATAGTCATTTACAATACTTCAGGTAATTAAAAAAATATACAAATATAAACATAACCAATGTATATAGGCCTTAGACCAAATCACATATACTAGATGTTGGGTGGAGGGAATTGCCTGAACTCCCAAGGCACCCCATCTGGGAACAAACTGCGCCTTGAGGAAGGGGCATCCCACTCCCCCCTTAACTTTTAGTGTTGGCCTTTGCTGTTGAAATAATCTAACATTGTGTCATCTTACTATTAATTAGAGTATACAAAGCCCAGTGTTGAAGACAGCAATTCACCAAGAGCGTACATTTTTTATAGCATATAAACTCAATGGGTAGGGGAAATAACATATAACTGTAAACAGGGAAAGGAAAGAAAAGGGGGGAAGAAGAGCTTAAAGGGGGCTCATTTACTCAGGAAGGTTGTCAAAGTCTTTATACATAACTTCTTTAACCACTTAAGCCCCGGACCATTTGGTAGCTAAAGGACCAGAGGTGAATTCAGAATTTTGCACTGCGCTGCTTTAACTGTAAATTGTGCGGACATGCAATGTTGTACCCAAACGAAATTTGCTTCCTTTTCTTCCCACAAATAGAGCTTTCTTTTAATGGTATTTGATTGCCTCTGCGATTTTTATTTTTTGCGATATAAACGTTAAAAGACCGAAAATTTTGAAAAAAAATGATTTTCTACTTTTTGTTATAAGAAAAATCGAATAAACTCAATTTTAGTCATACATTTAGGCCAAAATGTATTCAGTCACATGTCTTTAGTAAAAAAATGTCAATAAGCGTATATTTATTGATTTGCGCAAAAGTTATAGCGTTTACAAACTAGGGTACATTTTCTGGAATTTACACAGCTTTAAATTTATGACTGCCTATCTCATTTCTTGAGGTGCTAAAATGGCAGGGCAGTACAAAACCCCCCCAAATGACCCCATTTTAGAAAGTAGACACCCCAAGGAAATTGCTGAGAGGCATGTTGAGCCCATTGAATATTTTTTTTTTGTCCCAAGTGATTGAATAATGACAAAAAAAAATAAAAAATTACAAAAAGTTGTCACTAAATGATATATTGCTCACACATGCCATGGTTAAATGTGGAATTGCACCCCAAAATAAATTTTGCTGCTTCTCCTGAGTACGGGGATACCACATGTGTGGGACTTTTTAGGAGCCTAGCCGCGTACAGGACCCCGAAAACCAATCACCGCCTTCAGGATTTCTAGGCACAAATTTTTGATTTGACTCCTGACTACCTATCACAGTTTCGAAGGCCATAAAATGCCAAAATAGCACAAAACCCCCCCAAATGACCCCATTTTGGAAAGTAGACAGCCCAAGCTGTTTGCTGAGAGGCATGGTGAGTATTTTACAGCTCTCATTTGTTTTTGAAAATGAAGAAATAACTTTTTTTTTTCTTTTTTTTTTTCAATTTTCAAAACTTTGTGACAAAAAGCGAGATCTGCAAAATACTCACAATACCTCTCAGCAAATAGCTTGGGGTGTCTACTTTCCAAAATGGGGTCATTTGGGGGGGTTTTGTGCCATCTGGGCATTCCATGGCCTCCGAAACTGTGATAGGCAGTGAGAAGTGAAATCAAAAATTTACACCCTTAGAAAGCCTGAAGGTGGTGATTGGTTTTTGGGGACCCGTACGCGGCTAGGCTCCCAAAAAGTCTCACACATGTGGTATCCCCGTACTCAGGAGAAGCAACAGAATGTATTTTGGGGTGTAATTCCACATATGCCCATGGCATGTTTGAGCAATATATCATTTAGTGACAACTTTGTGCAAAAAATAAATAAAAAATTGTCTTTTTTCCACAACTTGTGTCAACATATAAAATATTCCATGGACTCGACATGCCTCTCAGTATATAGCTTGGGGTGTCTACTTTCCAAAATGGGGTCATTTGGGGGTGGTTTTGAACTGTTCTGGCATTTTATACACAACATTAGGAAGCTTACATCCACTCTTCTAACCACTTGAAGACAAAGCCCTTTTTGACACTTTTTGTTTACATGAAAACATTTTTGCAAGAAAATTATGTTGAACCCCCAAACAATATATATATTTTTAAAGCAAAGGCCCTACAGAATAAAATAGGAAGAGGAAAAAAGCAGCGCCTTCTAAGCGTAGTAGTATCAAAAATTTATTAGAGCAATATAAAATACAGCGGCAAGAGATACACTCACAAACGAGTATAGTAAGAGGCTTATCTTTAAAGGTTGTCATCCGCTCGACCCGGGAGCTGCGAATCCTGATGTTACAAGCTGGAGTCCCACGTAGTGGTTAGCGGTGGTAAAAGGAACTTCACTCTCGCGGCCGCAGAGATGGGGAAGAATCCTCACTGGAACACAGCTAGTGGAATCGTCACTTCCGGGTATGATGTCAGCGGGGGATGCGCGCGTTCGAAGCATGCGTGCTTCTTCATCAGGCTCATAGGGGCCATCTTGGAGTGGGGCAATTTATACCACACCACAATGCAAATGAATTAGCATACTTAGTTGCCAAGGAGATGGATACAGGACGCGGCTAAAGGACATAACAAGGCGCTTACAATATGGATTTAGATAGCACTAATAGGAGTGTTATCAAGTAATGAACATAGGGAGGGAGAAAAAACAAAAAGGAGAAAGAAGAAAGCACCACCCAAATACAATAAATGGATACAAAATGGGGAGTACAATAAAAGTATATAAATACACACATGCATGTATATATACATACACACACATGCACAATCATATGCACACATACATATGGGCAAGATATATAATAAAAACATTATGAAGATAATGTATAATCAAGCACTCTAGGTGCAGTATTAAAATATATTATATAACATTATATTATAAATGCTACAAATACAATATATATAAATTATTAATAAATAAAAAATAATAAAATTGGGGATCCGAAGTTTACTAGAATTTCCCCCAAAAAAATCACTTTAGGGATCCTTCAATACCTCATAAAAAATATAATAAATAATAAATAGAAAATAAACAAATAAAATAGAATAAAAATATTAAAAATAGATTGGAATAAAGTTAATTGGTTGGTATAATAGGCATCATGATGCTTAAGCTGACGCGTGCGCACCTGATACCTTAGCTATTTATCAATCAGCTCAAAAAGGTCACCCTAATGTGCCATATAAAATGTGCCACAAGAAATAAATGTGGCAAACCTATACTCAATGCACTGAATAACACAATATTATAAGAGTATGTTTATTTCAATACCCTCATTAAGGCCCCCAGGAGAGAGGCTATCTAAAGTGTAGATCCAGTAATTTTCCCTCTCACATAGCCTCTTATAATGTTCTGCCTTGGGCAAATGTTTGGAAACGGCCTCTATGACCCAAACACGTAGCCCCTCCGAAGACTGCTGGTGAAATTCTTTAAAATGCCTTGCAACACTATATTTGTCTAGGCCCTTCTCCACAAAATTACGGTGCTCCCCAAACCTTTTGCGGAGGGTACGAATAGTGCGGCCTACATAAAGTAGGCCACAAGGGCACGTAAGACAATAGACGACATACTCGGAAGAGCACGTGAAAAAATCAGGTATGGTGTATATTTTGTCCTTACACGTAAACTCTTTTTGTCTGTGAGTGACATGTTTACAGGTGAGACATAGGGCTTTCCTGCATTGATACATCCCCTTTACATTAAAAAATGTCAGAGAGGTGCTAGCAGTAGGCCCTAATTGTGTAATTTTACTTGGGGCTATGCGTGCCTTCAGGTTTTTGGCTCTTCTATAGCTGACTATTGGTCTTTCAGGGAGTGTTGATTTGAGGTGGGGATCCTCACTCAAGATTGACCAATGTTTAACCAAGATCCTTTCCATTCGTTTTAACTGACTATGGAATTGGGTAACAAACCTGACCTGTTGTAAGTTGTCATCTGTGGTGGTAATTTTGTCACTCCTAGCCTCAGTGTTGAGGTAATGTTGAAAGGCTCCCTCCACTAACTGATCGGGGTAACCCTTTTCTAAAAACTTTGTCTTCAGGTTTAGGCCATGAGTGGTATAGTCCTGTAGCTTAGTGCAGTTGTGTCTAAGTCTACAAAATTGGCTTTTGGGTATATTATTCACCCAACGTGGATGATGGCAACTCTCGTAGTGCAAAAAGGAGTTACCTGCTGATGGCTTGGTATAGTTCTGGGCATGTATGGTATGATCATCATGAGACAATTCCAAATCAAGAAAAGCTAGAGTGTTCTCGTCAGTAACAGAAGTAAATGATAGACCCATGGTATTAGAGTTACAGTAATGTAAAAAGTCTGGAATAGACGTATCTGGTCCATCCCAAATAATCACTACGTCGTCTATATAGCGACCGTAAAAGACCAGATTGGAGGAAAAGGGGTTATTATGCCAAATATGAAAATGTTCCCAGTAGCCCATTGTGAGGTTCGCATAACTGGGGGCAAAATTGGCCCCCATCGCTGTACCCTGAATCTGTATATAGAACTCACCATTCGTTTCGAAATAATTATGGGTGAGACAGTATTCTAACATATCGAGGAGGAAGTGTATTTGTCTAGGATTAAGTAAGGGGTCCTCATTTAAATAGTATTGTGTGGCTAACAAGCCCACATTATGGGGAATCGACGTGTAAAGAGAAACTACGTCTAGTGAGAGCCAACGATATGAGGGCTCCCATCTATAAGACTAACATTTTTAAAAGTTGTATACCATCTTTGATGTATGAAGGGAGATTTTGAACTAAAGGCTGTAGAAAGTGGTCTATATAAATAGAAAAATAACTTGTCACACTTTCCATGGCTGCCACAATCGGTCTCCCGGGCGGGTTGGTCAGATCTTTGTGAATTTTCGGGAGATGATAAAAATAGGGTCTTTTGTAAAAATCATGTAACAGAAACGCGACTTCTGTTTTGGTAACAAGTCCCTCTGTCTTGGCCTGATTGACAAGGTCATGGGCCTCCTTAGAAAACCCAGGTAATGGGTCACCGGGAAGTTTTTGGTATATAGTGCTGTCTGAGAGCAACCGAGAGGCCTCCAACTGGTAATCGACAAGATTTTGAACTACTATGCCACCTCCTTTGTCAGCTGATCTAATATTGAGCTGTTTATTCTCTGCTAGCTGTTTAAGGGCAATGGTTTCGGCCTTTGAAAGGTTGGAAGGTTCCAAGATGGCCCCTATGAGCCTGATGAAGAAGCACGCATGCTTCGAACGCGCGCATCCCCCGCTGACATCATACCCGGAAGTGACGATTCCACTAGCTGTGTTCCAGTGAGGATTCTTCCCCATCTCTGCGGCCGCGAGAGTGAAGTTCCTTTTACCACCGCTAACCACTACGTGGGACTCCAGCTTGTAACATCAGGATTCGCAGCTCCCGGGTCGAGCGGATGACAACCTTTAAAGATAAGCCTCTTACTATACTCGTTTGTGAGTGTATCTCTTGCCGCTGTATTTTATATTGCTCTAATAAATTTTTGATACTACTACGCTTAGAAGGCGCTGCTTTTTTCCTCTTCCTGTCTCATTTCAGATCACTTCTATCTGTAAGCTGGCAGCCTTCCTTGCGGATAGTCTTTAAGCTATTCCACACATGGACTAATTGATATGGACTTTTAACGTGTGTTTTTATACAGCTTATTTCAGTTTCATTCCCATTCCGTCCGCCCCGTTTTATGTTTAGTTTTTCTTTTGTACTTCCTTATCCAGAGTGCGCTCAATTCATCTATTGTTTATGTTATATGTTTTACTTGAAGTCACTTTTGAGCAGCCGCTGGATATAGGTTTTTTTTTTTTTTTTGTGTATTCTTTGTTTAATCATTTAAGATTGATTATCTCGTTTTGATATTTGCATCATAATTGTATAATGCTCTTGTACACTCTAATTTTCTGAGAGTGTACATTTACTTTAGCCTATCCCTGTTGCCATGGAGATTATATTAGGAATTGAATCGGCTAAATATGTCGTTCTTGATGAGATGTATGCTCTGTTTCCTGATAATTTTTTCTTAGTTTCTACATCAGTCCCTAGATCATCATATAGGTTGACATGTGCTAAATTCCGTAAAATAGAGGATACCATCGTTGCAGCTGACCAACAGTGGTGGGACTCTCTTTTTAGACCAATACCTCAAGTATAAAATTTCCCCTAGAGGACTTAGAAACACCAAAACTTGTTCCTTTCTGGGTGCGGTCTTAGCCCGTGAATGGGCGTATACCTCTGAGTTCTGTACCCAGAAATGGATGAAAATTGTTGTTCAACAAAGGGATATCCAATACACTCACCTTCTCTCCAAACTATCAGATCTTATTCGATCTCTTCAATTAGAAATTACATCATTACCTCTGTCATGGTTTAAGAAACTTAAATTAAATACCAAATTTCAAGAGGATTCACTCATTGGAATGAAATTACATAAAATCCGGAGAGACTTTGAAGACTATAATACCAACAGAGTTTTCTGTTGGAAAAAACCTAGGGCCCCCCATATACACCCTTCTAGCCCTGATCATGGGGATCAGGGTCAGGTGGGGTCTATTGGCCTTATACCCCTAATGGAGTGTGTTCCCAGGCCTACCATCAGACCGCTCCCATTTCCATCTGGGTCTAGTGTGTATAAACATAGACCCCCCCCCTCCCTAGGCCCGTATCCCATTCCACTACTCGAACCAATCTTCACCGAGTTCTTCCTTCAGGGTCTCACCCCTCCAGTGATAAATCCCCTCTCATTGAACCTCTACCAATTAGTATGACCAATAAGACTACATCTACACATATTATTAACTTAAATGCATTAGCAAATATCATATCCATTGACACTACTCCTGTTAATTGTCCTTTGTCCTCCTATCCTGATTCTGGAGTCCTTGTTCCCTCTGAGATTGTTCCCAGTTCCGTGAAGATCCCTGATGGCACCATTACTTACCCTGATAGTGCAGTTATATTGGGGGAACCAGTACCGCCCCTTAGAAGTGTGATCATTGGGACGCATGCTGAAGGGCCAGGTTCTATAGGTTCCCCATTGCCCTCTTCCACTTCTTTTTTAGCGGTTGCCCCCCTCCCCGGCCCAAAAAGAAAGCTTGTCATAGAGGCAGGAGAGGGGGACGATGTAGACACAGAAAGAAAGGGGAAATCCCGCAGACTGTAAAGATTTTTAATTTGTCCAACCACACTTTGTCTAGACCAGAGGAGTCACTCCTTGTCCGAGGTCTTACGTTTGCTCCCACAGCACCCCCAAATCCATTTACTTTATTTTTGGATCTAAATAGATTCATTAGAAATATTACCATTAAGAGATTCTTTAACCTACAAGCCAAAAAAGATTCTGGTGCGGGGGGCGGTTTACCAGATGACCTTGATAACACTGATTTATCTATGGATAATACCCAAGAAAACAGTGCTCTGGAACGTATAGCCCTCGATCATCTGGAACTTTTATATACCGAAGATCCTGATGACTATGTTGAGTTACTCACCCAACACCTACCCACCTCTCCTCCCATCCTACAGACTAAATTTCATCCTAAATCCATATTTTACCCCACCTTTGCCAAGGGTCCTTATATTCAAAGTTTCTACCAGGTGGTATACACTGAAATATTACGCATGTGCCAACAATCGCCAATATACAAATCTTCCAACCTTTCAAAGGCCGAAACCATTGCCCTTAAACAGCTAGCAGAGAATAAACAGCTCATTATTAGATCAGCTGACAAAGGAGGTGGCATAGTAGTTCAAAATCTTGTCGATTACCAGTTGGAGGCCTCTCGGTTGCTCTCAGACAGCACTATATACCAAAAACTTCCCGGTGACCCATTACCTGGGTTTTCTAAGGAGGCCCATGACCTTGTCAATCAGGCCAAGACAGAGGGACTTGTTACCAAAACAGAAGTCGCGTTTCTGTTACATGATTTTTACAAAAGACCCTATTTTTATCATCTCCCGAAAATTCACAAAGATCTGACCAACCCGCCCGGGAGACAGATTGTGGCAGCCATGGAAAGTGTGACAAGTTATTTTTCTATTTATATAGACCACTTTCTACAGCCTTTAGTTCAAAATCTCCCTTCATACATCAAAGATGGTATACAACTTTTAAAAATGTTACAGTCTTATAGATGGGAGCCCTCATATCGTTGGCTCTCACTAGACGTAGTTTCTCTTTACACGTCGATTCCCCATAATGTGGGCTTGTTAGCCACACAATACTATTTAAATGAGGACCCCTTACTTAATCCTAGACAAATACACTTCCTCCTCGATATGTTAGAATACTGTCTCACCCATAATTATTTCGAAAAGAATGGTGAGTTCTATATACAGATATAGGGTACAGCGATGGGGGCCAATTTTGCCCCCAGTTATGCGAACCTCACAATGGGCTACTGGGAACATTTTCATATTTGGCATAATAACCCCTTTTCCTCCAATCTGGTCTTTTACGGTCGCTATATAGACGACGTAGTGATTATTTGGGATGGACCAGATACGTCTATTCCAGACTTTTTACATTACTGTAACTCTAATACCATGGGTCTATCATTTACTTCTGTTACTGACGAGAACACTCTAGCTTTTCTTGATTTGGAATTGTCTCATGATGATCATACCATACATGCCCAGAACTATACCAAGCCATCAGCAGGTAACTCCTTTTTGCACTACGAGAGTTGCCATCATCCACGTTGGGTGAATAATATACCCAAAAGCCAATTTTGTAGACTTAGACACAACTGCACTAAGCTACAGGACTATACCACTCATGGCCTAAACCTGAAGACAAAGTTTTTAGAAAAGGGTTACCCCGATCAGTTAGTGGAGGGAGCCTTTCAACATTACCTCAACACTGAGGCTAGGAGTGACAAAATTACCACCACAGATGACAACTTACAACAGGTCAGGTTTGTTACCCAATTCCATAGTCAGTTAAAACGAATGGAAAGGATCTTGGTTAAACATTGGTCAATCTTGAGTGAGGATCCCCACCTCAAATCAACACTCCCTGAAAGACCAATAGTCAGCTATAGAAGAGCCAAAAACCTGAAGGCACGCATAGCCCCAAGTAAAATTACACAATTAGGGCCTACTGCTAGCACCTCTCTGACATTTTTTAATGTAAAGGGGATGTATCAATGCAGGAAAGCCCTATGTCTCACCTGTAAACATGTCACTCACAGACAAAAAGAGTTTACGTGTAAGGACAAAATATACACCATACCTGATTTTTTCACGTGCTCTTCTGAGTATGTCGTCTATTGTCTTACGTGCCCTTGTGGCCTACTTTATGTAGGCTGCACTATTCGTACCCTCCGCAAAAGGTTTAGGGAGCACCATAATTTTGTGGAGAAGGGCCTAGACAAATATAGTGTTGCAAGGCATTTTAAAGAATTTCACCAGCAGTCTTCGGAGGGGCTACGTGTTTGGGTCATAGAGGCCGTTTCCAAACATTTGCCCAAGGCAGAACGTTATAAGAGGCTATGTGAGAGGGAAAATTACTGGATCTACACTTTAGATAGCCTCTCTCCTGGGGGCCTTAATGAGGGTATTGAAATAAACACACTCTTATAATATTGTGTTATTCAGTGCATTGAGTATAGGTTTGCCACATTTATTTCTTGTGGCACATTTTATATGGCACATTAGGGTGACCTTTTTGAGCTGATTGATAAATAGCTAAGGTATCAGGTGCGCACGCGTCAGCTTAAGCATCATGATGCCTATTATACCAACCAATTAACTTTATTCCAATCTATTTTTAATATTTATTTTATTCTATTTCATTTATTTATATTTTCTATTTATTATTTATTATATTTTTTATGAGGTATTGAAGGATCCCTAAAGTGATTTTTTGGGGGAAATTCTAGTAAACTTCGGATCCCCAATTTTATTAATATTTTTTATTTATTAATAATTTATATATATTGTATTTGTAGCATTTATAATATAATGTTATATAATATATTTTAATACTGCACCTAGAGTGCTTGATTATACATTATCTTCATAATGTTTTTATTATATATCTTGCCCATATGTATGTGTGCATATGATTGTGCATGTGTGTGTATGTATATATACATGCATGTGTGTATTTATATACTGTACTTTTATTGTACTCCCATTTTGTATCCATTTATTGTATTTGGGTGGTGCTTTCTTCTTTCTCCTTTTTGTTTTTTCTCCCTCCCTATGTTCATTACTTGATAACACTCCTATTAGTGCTATCTAAATCCATATTGTAAGCGCCTTGTTATGTCCTTTAGCCGCGTCCTGTATCCATCTCCTTGGCAACTAAGTATGCCAATTCATTTGCATTGTGGTGTGGTATAAATTGCCCCACTCCAAGATGGCCCCTATGAGCCTGATGAAGAAGCACGCATGCTTCGAACGCGCGCATCCCCCGCTGACATCATACCCGGAAGTGACGATTCCACTAGCTGTGTTCCAGTGAGGATTCTTCCCCATCTCTGCGGCCGCGAGAGTGAAGTTCCTTTTACCACCGCTAACCACTACGTGGGACTCCAGCTTGTAACATCAGGATTCGCAGCTCCCGGGTCGAGCGGATGACAACCTTTAAAGATAAGCCTCTTACTATACTCGTTTGTGAGTGTATCTCTTGCCGCTGTATTTTATATTGCTCTAATAAATTTTTGATACTACTACGCTTAGAAGGCGCTGCTTTTTTCCTCTTCCTGTCTCATTTCAGATCACTTCTATCTGTAAGCTGGCAGCCTTCCTTGCGGATAGTCTTTAAGCTATTCCACACATGGACTAATTGATATGGACTTTTAACGTGTGTTTTTATACAGCTTATTTCAGTTTCATTCCCATTCCGTCCGCCCCGTTTTATGTTTAGTTTTTCTTTTGTACTTCCTTATCCAGAGTGCGCTCAATTCATCTATTGTTTATCCTACAGAATAAAATGGTGGGTGTTGCATTTTTTTTTTCTACACAGTATTTGCGCAGCGATTTTTCAAACGCATTTTTTGGGGAAAAAATACACTTTTTTTAATTTTAATGCACTAAAACACACTATATTGCCCAAATGTTTGACAAAATAAAAAAGATGATCTTAGGCCGAGTACATAGATACCAATTACGACATGCTTTAAAATTTCGCACAACTGCGCATTGGCGACAAACTACATACATTTTTAAAAGCCTTTAAAAGCCTTTACAGGTTACCCCGTTAGATTTACAGAGGAGGTCTACTGCTAAAATGACTGCCCTCGATCTGACCTTCGCGGTGATACCTCACATGCATGGTGCAATTGCTGTTTACATATGACGCCAGACCGACGCTTGCGTTCGCTATTGGGCAAGAGCAGGGCAGGACAGGGGTGCTTTTTTTTTTTTTTTTTATTATTAATTTTGCTTTTTTATTTTATTTTTTAATTTTTCCTTCCATATTTTTTTTTTTTATCATTTTTATTGTTATCTCAGGGAATGTAAATATCCCCTATGATAGCAATAGATAGTGACAGGTACTCTTTTTTAAAAAAAAACTGGGGTCTAGACCCTAGATCTTTCCTCTGCCCTCAAAGCATCTGACCACACCAAGATCGGTGTGATAAAATGCTTTCCCAATTTCCCAATGGCGCTTTTTATATCCGGGGGGGGACATTCCCTCCCACTGCTTGTAAAAGCAGTCCAGAGGCTAATTAACCACTAGGATTGCTTTTACATGAAAGCCGGCCGCTGGCTGAAAAGAATGATACCAAGATGATACCTAAACCCGCAGGCATCAATCTGGTATAACCAATCAAAGTCCAGCAACATACCAGTACGTTGCTGGTCCTTGTTGGACATGTATTGTAATCTTTTTTTTTCATGCAGCCAGGTGGCTGAACGAAAAAAGAGATTGATCGGTGGGTATGCCCACCATTAGAATACCGCCCTTCATCCACCCACTTCTAATGATGGGCATACATGCACCATTTATATATGCCGAAGCATGGGGGCATCCTCCCGCAAAAAAGTTATGCCGCACACACATGGTCGGACTTTTCCACGGGCAAGCCTCCGTCGGAATTTCGATCGTATGTACGCGGCATTAGGAGCAAAATCACTCCTCCGCCCCTGCTGCCCCAATGCTTCGGCATATTTGCTTATTTTTTTTTACTTTGGTGGTGAAATCACCTTCTACAGCACTGGAGTCGCAGGGATCAGGCCTGTCTCTGTGAACGCTGCAGTTACGTTTGTTGTGTTTTGTAAGTGACAGTGATCGATCGATACTGCACTTGGGTGGGCTGGGCTGGACGGAGGGGCAAAACGCAGGTGCTAGCAGGTATCTGGGCTGATCCCGCTAACACTGCGTTTTTGGGAACCCTAAACTGCTGGGGACGCTAGTATAGATCTGATCAGATATTGATCTGTTCAGATACTATACCACTAAGGGAGGTGTATGCTTCACGCGTGGGTGTTAGCGTTACTGGCACTAACCTGACGCTGCCTGGGGTGTGACGCAGACCCTCTCTGACGCTAAAACCTAATTGATATCACCCGCCGGGCGATCAGGGGGTTAAACCTTTATTGGGTTATATACGGCCCTGACACTATAAAAAGCAAACTAACTAACCAGCGTCACCCGTAACACTTATATGATGATCACTGGTGAAAGGGTTAACTAGGGGCAATTAGGGGGTTAAAACCTTTATTAGATAATATATGGGGGTACCTGACGCTATAAAAACCTGCGGCGAACCTAAAAAAAATTACCAGCTACCGATCTGCATCACCGACGCTAAGACATCGATCAGAAAAATGATCGCTTAGCGACGGCGGTGCTAGGGGGTGAAAGGGTTATCTGGGGGGTGATCAAGGGGCTAAACCTTTATTAGGGGGGTTAGGGGGCTACACTGGACCTAAAACTAAATGTAGTGACACTTTTACAGTCACAAATGTCACTGATTGCAGTGACCATTTATTTACTGATCACTGCAATCAGTGACACTGTGACTGGGGGCTGGGGGGTGATCTGGGGGGGCGATTTATGTGCCTATGTGTGCTGGTGTTAGTGTAGCGTTTGTGCACTAACCTTGATGTCTTCTCTTGTACGGCGCTCGGTATATGTGAGCGCCGCACAGGAGATGACATCACTTCCTCCTGCTTTCTCTGTCTGTGTGTACATTCGACAGACAGAGGGGGCATTTCTATTCGCCGGGAGCGATCACGTGGTGGTGGCCGGAATCGAACGGCCGTCCCCTCATGTCGGATCGCTCCCCAACGAATTCCGACCGCTCACTGTACAGAAGGGGGGTCCGATCGGACCCCCCAACTGTACAAAGGCAATCACGTATGCTCTACGTGATTGTGCCTGTCGGTGCCATTGTGCTGACGTATATATACAGTGAGCGGTCGTTAAGTGGTTAAAGCGGAGCTCCATCCTAAAGTGGAACTTCCGCTCATCGGAACCCTCCCCCCCTCCGGTGTCACAATTGACACCGTTCAGGGGGGAGGGGGGTGAAGATACCTGTCTAAGAGGTATTTTCACCCACTTCCGGGAGTCCTCTCTGCGGGAAATCTGCGGGAAGCACGTCACTTCCCGCAGAATACCCGTTGTGTTCTGGGAGACACTCGGCTCCCAGAACACAGAGGGGCCAGTGAGAACGGCGCAGCGCGATTCGCGCATGTGCCGTAGGGAACCGGGCAGTTAAGCCGCAAGGCTTCACTTCCTGGTTCCCTCACCGAGGATGGCGGTGGGGGCAGCAGAGTGACGAGCAATTGCTCGTCCTCTGCTGCGGGACGTCGCTGGACTCCAGGACAGGTAAGTGTCCTAATATTAAAAGTCAGCAGCTGCTGTAGCTGCTGGCTTTTATTTTATTTTTTTCCGGCGGAGCTCCGCTTTAAGCTCAGGATTCAAGATTCATCGCCTCGGAATCTTTTGTTTCAATAATACCTTATATTGACTTGTGGAATTTATACCAAGGTTGCCAATTGTGGAATATTTTATGTGTTTCCCAGATACAGAAACCAGCATGCTCTCATACATATAATGAGTAAAAAGGGTGGCCCCCTTTACTCTAAGATCCCTAACTAAAATCTAGTGGAACCAATTGCCTTCACAAGTCACCTAATTAGTAAATAGACTCAACCTGTGTGTAATTTAATCTCAGTATAACTACAGCTGTTCTGTGAAGCCCTTAGAGAACAAACAGCATCACGAAGGCCAAGGAACACACAAAACAGGTCAGGGATAAAGTTGTTAAGTTTAAAGCAGGGTAAGGTTATACAAAAATATCCCAAGGTTTGAACATCTCACAGAGCACTGCTCAATCCATCATCTGAAAATGGAAAGAGTAGGGCACATAGAGAATGGCATTTATCAGAGGAGCAACCAAGAGGCTAGATAAATTAGTCATGCTCTCCACAAATCTGCCCTTTATGGAAGAGTGGCAAGAAGAAAGCCATTGTTGAAAGAAAGCCATAAGTCCCGTTTTCAGTTTGCAAGAAGCCATGTGGGGACACAGCAAACCTGTGAAAGAAGGTGCTCTGGTCAGATGAGACCAAAATTTTACTTTTTGGCCTAAAAGCAAAACGCTATGTGTGGTGGAAATCTAACACTGCACATCCCCCTGAACACACCATCCCCACCGTGAAACATGGTGGTGGCAGCATCATGTTGTGGGGATGCATTTCTTCAGCAGGGACAGGGAAGCTGGTCACAGTTGATGGGAAGATGGATGGAGTAAAAATACAGGGCAATCTTAGAAGAAAACCTGTTAGAGTCTGCAAAAGACTTGACAGGGGTGGAGGTTCACCTTCCAGCAGGACAACGGCCCTAAACATACAGCCAGAGCTACAATGGAATGGTTTAGATAAAAGCATATTCATGTGTTAGAATGGCCCAGTCAAAGTCCAGATGTAAATCCAATGGAGAATCTGTGGAAAATTTTTAAAAATTGCTGTTCACAGACGCTCTTCATCTAATTTGACAGAACTTGAGCTATTTTGCAAAGAAGAATGGGCAAAAATTTCACTCTAGATCTACAAAGCTGGAAGAGACATCCCCAAAAAGACTTGCAGCTGTAATTGTAGCAAAAGGTGGTTCTACAAAGTATTGACTGAATAGGGATGAGCCGAACACCCCCCCCCCCCGGTTCGCAAAAAATTAGTTCAAACACGCGAACACCGTATCCCCTATTTCGTAGACGCTATAACTTTTGCGCAAACCAATCAATAAACGCTTATTGCATTTTTTTTTTTTAAATAAAAATATGTAGAAGAATATGTATCGGCCTAAACTATATTTATTATAGCAAAAATTTAAAAATATTGCATTTTTTTCAAAATTGTCGCTCTATTTTTGTTTATAGCGCAAAAAATAAAAACCGCAGAGGTGATCAAATACCACCAAAATAAATCTCTATTTGTGAGAAAAAAAGGACGCCAATTTTGTTTGGGAGCCACGTCGCACGACTGCGCAATTGTCAGTTAAAACGACGCAGTGCCGAATCGCAAAAAGGGCATGGTCCTTTAGCTGCAATATGGTCCAGGGCTAAAGTGGTTAATAAAGGACTTATCCCAACTGTGTCTGTGTGGTTTAACATGTTTGACACTATCTTTTGTGAAATGGTAGGGGTACAATGGACCCTGTTACCAATTCACATAGGGGCAGAATATGGGGGTCCCCTTTGTTAAAGGGGGCTTCCAGATTCCAATAAGCCCCTCGCCCGCAGACCCCTACAACCACTGGGCAAGGGTTGTGGGGATGAGGCCCTTGTCCCCATAAACATGGGGACATCCTCCCTATGTTGAGGGCATGTGGCCTGGTACGGTTCAGGAGGGGGGCGCTCTCCCCCCCCCCCTCTTTTCCCACTGCATTTTTATTTTTTATTTTGGTGCGGAGTTCCCCTTAATATCCATACCAGACCTGATTTTTTATTTTTTTTTTGAAAAGCCCATGGCGTGTGAAACACACCCAAAAACTCCACCCGGTGCCAAAAAAAGTGCACACACATAAAGAGTGAAACACAAAACGTGCAACGGGTGTTACACTTGTCCTCCACTAGAAAGGACCTTACCCTGATCCCCCGGGGCGTTAGGCTCCTGACGGGGACTGAGGTACATCACGTGGTCCGAATGGCCGAAACCAGACAGACCCCTTTCTCTGGAGGGTCTGCCGAAACAGACCCACCCAAGTACTTGGTGGGACTCCCCCGAAGGGAGACCCCATGAGAGCAGGCGAACCAGGCCAGAAGACCATGTCCACCTACTCCCAAGTCGTTCAGGGCAGGCCCGAGGACCTACACCCTACTAAACACACTGTGACAAACGTGAACACCAAACAAAAAAATACAAAAAGGTGACAAACACAGGGATAAATAAAAAGAAAGTGGGGAGAAGGAAGGTGGGAGAGTGAAAAGGTGGCCATTGTGCTATACAATGGCCAGGCCCTCCGGCCAGGAATAAAAAATTCCTCCGGTCCTAGCCAAAAGGCCCGGCCCAGGAGGCAGGTGCTAAAAAGGTGTGACATGGTGCAGTGACCGCGGTGCCATATATCAATGTGACCCTCACTCACATGTGATCGTCTGGCATCCTTGGCCTGCCACTCCTAGGGCACATGCACCATGGGCTTTTCGGCTCCTATCCGACCCCCCGACCGGTCAGTGCAGCCCTCTGTCCCGCTGATAGAGAGCCCTTCAAGGTTTTCTCAGGGAGAGCTGCCCCTGCATACAGCCTCCACCGATACTAGCCCTTCCAGACTCCCATCAATCCGGCGGATTTGCATGGCCGCACCCCGCTCAGAAACAGGGATTAGCCAGCTCCTCCCTCCGGATCGCCAACAAGGACAGCACTTACACCATCCAGCCAGAAGGCCAGAATAAGACTCGGCAAAAAGACCAGACCAAATGCAGCATTTCCATCCTCACCAGGAGCACCCTTCCAGACGGCTCAGACTCGACCGCACCGGCCCCCAGTTTACTGTCGGGCAGCTCGGCATGGCCCCTGCTGAAACCATCCTTCCAGGTGCTAATGATGCCGTTGGGTTCGCATCAGCCCCCCACAGATAGGAGGTACTTCAGCGCCCCCTCTGGCAACTGATAAGAACAGATACTACACTTGATCTTAGCCAAAAGGCTGAGAAACTTAGTAGGGGCATTAGTGACAGTAAAGAACCATTCTCCCTTTCCACCTTGGGCATTGGGGTCAGTAATGAAAGACCACCCCCCTAGTGTCAGTGGGATAACAACTGAGTGAGAGTAGGAGTACACTCACAGCTCTTGTTTCTAGTCAATGTATAGTTAAAAGCAGCCACTAAGTAGTTTGGTTGCCTAGATAACAGTGCAGGTGTCTTGAATAATGTCAGCTTGTCAGACAACTAAAATAGAGCTATTTAGAGCTGTGACACTGTATATTATGAGCCGATTGAGCTTTGGGGGATTCAGTCTAAGAATGAAGAAAATACAACAGTATTTGTTGTTATGGAAACTGTGTAGGCCACAACCTGAGTCCAATATAATACCACACTATCTGGCTGATGAATAGAATAATTCTAATTAAATGCAAAGAGCCAGCTGTCTTTTTTTTTTTAATCGATAATTTATGTTGCCTTGGGTTTTGAGAAGGAGTGGAGAAGAGTGTTAGAGGATTTTATTTTGTTATTGAATTATACTGATGAATTGATTCTTCGGGGAAACTATTTCACCTCTGATTAGATGAAGCTGTCTTGAATAAAGGAGTTTCAGTTTAGTTTATTCTAAGTAATATTAGACTCCTTACACAGCTTTTATCATATTAATTCCTGCACCAGTTTACCCAACATATAAAGAAATAATGTGTGTTTAACAATAAATATTTATCTACTTTAGGCCCCTTTCACACTTGTGCTACTTCAATTTGCCACAATTTCGCCGCCGCTATTTTGACAAGACAGTCAGTCATACGACTGTGGATCCGACTTTGCCTCACGACTTGAAGTACGAGTTCAATAAGCAGGGATGCGACTTTGATCCCCCAATAATTAGGGGGAACTCCACGCCAAGGGTGCTTGATTGTGATACGTAATTTCCGCTGTCTTTTTAAAGCGCAGCTGGAACGCATCACAGCGTCTCCATGCACATGGATTTTTAAGCTGCAAGCATTTGCTGTTTTAACTTGTTTTTATCTGTTTTTTGGAATAAAATCGTGACATACTTCACTATGGAAGCCCTTTCTTTTAGATGTTTCCCATTAACCATTGGACAACTCTCCTTAAATTGTTTTTTCCTGGGAACGTGCTCAAACAATCTGGATTCCTTTTGGTGTGAGTGTCCTGGTGGTCGGTTAAACATTGGGATCATCATTGGGATTGTGTACAACTCCTGCTTGATATACCCATATGTGCTTTATGACTACCTGTAATAGGGTCATGGAAGTCTGGTGAGTAGGATGTGGAACAGGTGATAGAAGAAATTTCAGCCAAATATACCTACTGTCCAGCAGGGATTTGAAGATTGTCTACACTATTTGAAGTAGTTGATACATTGTCTGAGGACTCTGATACATTGTTTGAACATTCACTATTTGCACTATTGAACTTATTTTGTATTTGGGCTTTTTACACACATCATATTATCATGTTGGTGTTTAGTTGAAATCACTTTGCACGTTTGCACTTTAAAACGGAAGGAGAGCGGTTTAATCAATTTAGTATTGATTTCTATTAATTTATCTTCTGCTCTTTTGCCAGCTCTTGCCCGGTCTTCTTCCCTCCACTCTTCTTCCGATGTTGACACGACGCTCTCTTCCACTCTAATGCCTTGTGCGCGGTGCGCAACGACTTATATAGGCATGGGGCGAGGTCACTGGGTGACCCTGCCCCCTTGTGACGTCTCTGCCTGGGGCAGGAAGACCGCTGTGCGTGACATTTACACAAGAGGGGGAGGAGGGAGGGGAGCACTGCAACCCCAGCTTAAAGCGGCCCCAGGGCAGACAGCCTACCGGGAAATGTCCTGGTATCCCAGTAGGCCAGTCCGGCCTTGCTCAGGAGCAATTGCGGGTGCCCGGCAGACATCGCAGCCGCTGGGCACGTGCATTGGCTACATCATCACGCCGCGCGCACGCCCCCTAGTGGTTTTGAAGTGGCCGACGTAGAGCTAAGGCGATTTGCCCAGGGGAACCAACCTGCCGCAGTATAACTGTGGCGGCTGGTCCTTAAGTGGTTAATAAGTGCCTGTCACAGCTGAAGCTGCTCATATTACCTTGCACAATACTTTTATTTACTTTTTTTGTATTGACGGTTGTTTGACACACGTATTAGGGTGCTGCAAAACCCCCTTCTTAATTATAATTTAAATAATGTTTTGCACAAATTGAGTTTTGGTTATGGGTAGGTAAGTGGGTGGGCCTTTTCCTTATTTTTTTTTTTCTTCTTTCTCTCTTCCAAAGAGGACATGATCAGGGACCCGGTGTGTTTTCTCGGGGTGGGGGGGTTAGTGTGGTGTATGTTAATTAAAGGATTTATATAGATATTTTGAGCAATATTTATTTCTGTTTTATGTTGGAATTTGTCTTAAGAAAAAGTGATTATAAAAAAAAAAAATAAAAAAAAACTTGCACAGAACTGGAAGATAACAACTACAGCTATATTCAACGGGAATGACGATCTCAAACTAACACAACACACAGCACCACACGAGACACTTTTCCTTCATTGTAACTAACTGCTGTCTCTTGTGCTGTTTAAAATAAATCACTAAACTTCAGCTTTAAGATGATCTTGCTTCCCCTGAATCCTTTATTACTTTGGAGTCCTTCAATCCCTGTGCTATGGACTGACATAATCAAGCATCTTCTGAAATCTTAATTTGTTGATCCTGTCAAATAAAGTAAGTATTATTACAAGAGACTCAATACAGGTTTAAGTTTCAGACAACCCTATCACCTCTAATCAATCTCTTCTCTAAACCTGACTTTCCCCTGGTATTAATAAACATGATTTTCAATAGTGGCTTAGCAACCACTTAACAGTCCTCCATTTTAGCCTATTAAAGAAATCTCTTCAGGATTAAAAGCCTACCTTCTGGTCCAATTGCTCAAGTAGAAAAATAATCTGAACCTCTGAGTTCCAGAAGCCCAGTAGCTATCACTCACCTGCTATGCTTTCCTGCTGTCATTCTTCCCTGGTATCCCTGTTAATTTATTTGCCCTCCCACAGTTCTGCTGCTAATTTTGTTCCTCTGGCAATGAGCACCTCAAAGTACCAGAATGTTGCACTCCCTGGGGTTAAGTGTGCCTTCCATGTTTATGGGGACTGCTGATGCCAGGGAGTAGATTGATACCAGGCTGCTGATACTAGGGAGGGGATCAATAACAGTGAGGAGGTGCTGGCTGTTGAAAAGCTCAAGGACAGATCAGTTAGACTGGGGCATCACATTTTTTTGGTCATCTAAATAATTTCCTTTCTACTACAACTGCCCCGCATGAGAGTGCGCCCTGATCCCACTCAATTGTGTGACCATAGCGAATACATTTTCGCTATTTTCACACTACAGCGTCTCCCCGCCAATCAGGAGGCAGGTCGTGAGACCTGTTTCCCGATTGGTCAAAGCCCCAGGCGATTGGATGCCTAGCGGCACTTTGGCAAGCGGAGGAAGCATGAGGAGCGGACACCTCTGCTGCCTGCACTGTGGAGGAATGAAGGAGAGTGGAGACACAGTGACAGGAGGATCCTCTTCACAGTCCAGTAAATTCCAGACCATGGGGGGATGACGCTGTCAGTGTTTTTTTTGCTGTCAGTGCCGCGCGCGGGGGGTGGAGGTGCTGTCAGTGGTGCTGCAAGCCCCGCGGGGAGGGACGATGTCAATTGTGCCGCAATACACTATCTGTAGTGCTGGGCTATATACACTATCTGTATTGCTGGGCTATATACACACACACTATCTGTATTGCTGGGCTATATACACTATCTGTATTGCTGGGCTATATACACACACTATCTGTATTGCTGGGCTATATACACTATCTGTAAATGCCGGGCTATATACAATATCCGTACTGCCGTGCTATAAACACTATCTGATATGGAATTTGGGGGGTCCCCTGTGCTTTTTTTTGGGTTCGGGGTTCCCATTAATATTCATACCAGACCCAAAGGGCCTGGTAATGGACTGGAGGGGAACCCCTGCCATTTTTTTCAATGACTTTGATCTGTATTGCCGGGACCCGACAATTCATGAATAGCCGCGAGTAGTTTTAAATGACTTTTTCCCTTTAGAAATGACATTTTGTGCAGGGACAGTTCTAAACACAGGAAACATGCGCTACTTTACAGGCATACTATACACACACCCCAGGTATGAAATGTAATCACTTCCATACCGGGTCATTGTAAAATGACGCTGGCAGGAACCCTCTCTCCCTTCGGGTGGACGTCATATGACGTCCTGGGTTTGTGGGTGGATATCTTACGCAGCTAGAGGCATCATTCAGATATCCTTCTCTTCAGCCGGCGATTCTGCGCACCATAAGAATGATCATAGCAGCGGTTCCACCGCTTGATCTTTCTTTTAGGCGGCGGGAGGGGACATCCCCCCCTTCTGCCGCCATCCGGTGCTTCTCCGGGCTCTCCCGTGCCATCGGGGGCCTGGAGAAAGAATCGTCGCCGGTGGTCACATGACGAGCATAGAGATGACTGGTGACCAGATGGTCACCAGTTATCTCTATGACCGGAGGCCCGGGTGCGATGTGATGACGTCACGCCCGGGTTCCCAAAGGTAAACAAAGCCGCGACTGCAAGCATGAGATCGGTGATTTATTTTTCCCGATCTCATGCTTTCCAGCCTGGAGGAGAGATGTGGGGTCTTATTTACCCCGCATCTCTCCATAAAGAGGACCTGTCACACACCATTCCTATTACAAGGGATGTTTACATTCCTTGTAATAGGAATAAAAGTGTAAAAAAAAAAAGTGTAAAAAAAAAAAGTGTAAAAAAAAAAAAGTGTAAAAAAAAAAAGTGTAAAAAAAAAAAAAAAAAAAAAGTCCCCAATAGCTTGCGCTCATAAGCGAACACACACGCAAGTCCCGCCCACATATGTAAACTCCGTTCAAACCACATATGTGAGGTATCGCCACGTGCATTAGAGCGCGTGCAACAATTCTAGCACTAAACCTCCTCTGTAACTCTAACCTGGTAACCTGTAAAAATTTTCAAAGCGTCGCCTATGGAAATTTTTAAGTACCAAAGTTTGGCACCATTCCATGAGTGTGCGCAATTTTAAAGCGTGACATGTTAGGTATCTATTTACTCGGCGAAAAATAAGCTTTCATATTTTACAAAAAAATTGGGCTAACTTTACTGTTTTCTTATTTTTTAATTCATGAAACCATTTTTTCCCCCAAAAAAAGGCGTTTGAAAAATTATTGCGCAAATACCGTGCAAGATAAAAAGTTGAAAAAAACTGTAATTCTATTCCCTAGGGTGTCTGCTAAAAAAATATATATATAATGTTTGGGGGGGGTCTGAGTAATTTTCTAGCAAAAGAATGATGATTTGTACATGTAGGAGAGAAGTGCCAGAATAGGCCCGGTATGGAAGTGGTATAAAAAGCCCTGTATTGAAAGGGTTAAAGGAATATTTCACTTTTATTGTTTCACTTTAAGCATTATTAAAATCACTGCTCCCAAAAAAACTGAAATTTTTAAAACTTTTTTTCTGCATTGATACATGTCCCCTGGAGCAGGACCCAGGTCCCCAAACACTTTTGACAATAACTTGCATATTAACACTTTTGATTTCTCCCATAGACTTTTAACGGTGTTCCGCGGCTTTTTGAATTTGCCGCGAACACCCCAAATTGTTCGCTGTTTGCCGAACGGGCGAACAGCCAATGTTAGAGTCAAACTCATGTTCGACTCGAACATAAAGCTCATCCCTAGTGCTGAATACAAATGCATGCTACACATTTCATATATTTATTTGTAAAACATTTTAAAAACCATTTATCATTTTCCTTCCACTGCACAATTATGTGTCACTTTGGTCTATCACATAAAATCCCAACAATATACATTTATGTTTTTGGTTGTAAATAAAAAGGAAAAAAATTGCGCTATTCCAAGGAATTAATCAAGCGGCAACAAAGGTGCAATACAACACAAACAAATATAGTAAGGAAAAAAGTTGCGCTAAACCATGATAATAAATGGCAATATACCATACATGAATACAGTGAAATAAATTGCATAAACATCAACCACTGAGTGAATGATATCCAAGTGGTGAAAAATAAATAAATGTGCACAAATTAATAAGACTCAGTCCATGAACCAAGATAGGTGAAAGATATTCCAAACAGTGTCCAAAAATACTATTGATAATGGTAAAAATATTGAAATCCACAGTGCCAAACTTGTTCCAAAACGGTTGAGAAGATGTGATGATAGTAAAGCACCTCCACCATAAGCAAACACTGCCGCTTACCGAATGGACGTGATCTCTTATTAGGTCACGGGACCACGTCCCTTTTGTGACGAAACGTAGGGAGGCGCAACGTTCTGACGTCACCGCGTTTTTACCACAGACCCGGAAGATACGGGCTGCACATCGAGGAGCCGGCCGGCTCGATTGTTACTTGCTCATTTTAAACTTCCTATTTGTAAGTGTAATTTTATTTGTCTACAATAAAACGTAAAAAGGGTTTTATGCTATGCGTATTAATTCATCATTCTATGTGGCGTGACTCCGGGTGCTGCTGGCTGAGGTCCACATCCCTGTATACTGTATGCTGAGCTGAGGTGTTCACCTGAGGTCCACATCCCTGTATGCTGTATGCGGAGCTGAGGTGTTTACTACAAAGAACCCCATGCTGGGTCATTAGCCTATGCTGGTTTTGATCTCCTGTAATAAGAGATCACGTCCATTCGGTAAGCGGCAGTGTTTGTGTAGCGGGGTGTTCCCCTTTAATGCAGAGAGACTACATTACCCAGAACCCCATTCGGCAATGTTCCGCCGCAGAGACTCATGGGAGGGGTTATAAAAGGAGGAGGCGAGGCTGGGCTCGGCCTCTTTGGGACACGAGACTTCAGAGACTGATCCTCCTGTGCGGATGTGTCGGAGTGCAGGGCCTGAAGCCTTGCGCAGCACCAAAGAGCCTTCCACCCCTCTGCGAGCCTGGGTGGCATCTGACTTCGCTCGACTACAGCCTTGTTGGATCGGGGACCCGATTGCTGAAGAGACGGAGTGTGTGTGTCACGTACCTGGTGGAAGAGTCTGATTATGCAGAGGGAGGCCTCCCTTACACCTCTCACTCGAGGCCCCTGGTAGTGAAGACAGGAGGCGCAGGAGTGCAGAGTCGCACGAGAGCCTGGTAAAGTCGCTGGTGGTGCGCTGGACCGGAGCTGGGACGGAGACTGGAATGGATCCGGAAACAGCTGACAGACTGACAACTGGAGCTCAGGCAGGTGCGGTCAGATGGGCTGGAAGCGTGGGTACACCAGTCCCAAGCAAGTACTGGAGCAGGATCAGGTATGAGCAGGTTTAGGCAGCTGGCAGGTCTCAGGTACAGGTAAGTACTGGAGCAGGATCGGGTATGAGCAGGTTAGGCAGCTGGCAGGTCTCAGGTACAGGCAGGTTCGGCAACAAGGTAGCAGAAGGAGCAGGCAGGAACGTAGTCAACACAGGCCGGGGGTCAGGTACAGGCAGATCAGCAAGAATGGTCAAACAAGCCAGGACGGGTCAGCTGGAGCAGGATTCAGGTAAGCAGGGGTCAGAGGTCTCAGGTAACGCTGTAGACCGAACAGCACAGAGCCCAGCCATCAGCCCCTTTAAATAGCCCCATCTGGCGCCATGAGCCGCCGCTGCGCGCTCCCGCGCGCTCCCGCGTGCGCACCGCTATCGCGCATGCACACATCAGCGTGCGCCGATATCGCCATTGACATTTCTGGTGTGCCCTTCCTGACATTGCCCCCTCCCAATGGGCAGCCTCCGGATGCCCAACCGGGCGAGCTTCAAAGGATGGGATCTCTTGAATGCCTGAATAAGTCTCAGCATGGACATCATCCTCGGGTTCCCACGAATTCTCCTCTGGGCCATAACCTTTCCATTTGACGAGATACTGGATCTGATTTCTCTTTTTCCTACAGTCCAGGATTGCTTCGACTTCGAATTCCTCTGTCCCGTTAACTAATATTGGTTCGGGTGGGCCTGTATCCCGGTCAGGGGTTACAGGATTTAGTAAAGCCACGTGAAAGACAGGATGTATTTTGAAGGAGTCTGGCAGTTCCAGCTCGTAAGACACGTCGTTGATCCTTCTTATCGGAAAGGGTCCCATAAATTTAGGGCCCAACTTCTTAGAGGGGCACGTTAGTTTTAGATTTGTAGTGGATAGCCAAACCCGATCACCAGGTTCCAGTATTAACTCTCCCCGCCTCTTCTTATCAAAGACCTGTCTGTTATATTCTTGAGCTTTAGTCATAGTTGTCTGTAGTAGTTTGTTGTTGGTATCAAAGAAATTTATGGTTTCAAGAACGGCAGGTACAGAACTCTCCGGGAAGGTACTGGTCAGAAATGATGGGTTGAATCCGTAATTGGCAAAGAATGGAGACTGTTTTGTGGCAGAGTGGATGGAGTTGTTATAAGCGAATTCCGCTAACGGAAGTAGTGTGGCCCAGTCATCTTGTGAGTATGAGGAGAAGCACCGTAAGTATTGTTCCAGAGTTTGATTGGTTCTTTCCGTTTGCCCATTCGTTTGGGGGTGGTATGCGGAAGAAAATGATAACTCGATTCCCAAGGTTTCACATAAAGACCTCCAAAACCTTGAGGTGAATTGTACCCCCCGGTCTGACACGATGTTTGCTGGAACTCCGTGAAGCCTAACAACTTCTTTCACAAAAATTTGGGCTGTTTCCGGGGCCGATGGTGTGCCTTTCATGGGTAGAAAGTGGGCCATTTTGGATAATCGGTCTACCACCACAAAGATGGTGGAGAACCCATCAGATGGAGGAAGTTCCACGATAAAATCGATCGAGATATTCTTCCAGGGTCTCTTCGGGACTGATAGCGGCTTCACCAAGCCCCATGCTTTGGTTTTGCTGTTCTTATTTCGTGTGCAAGTGGTACAGGACTCTACATAGCCCTTGCAGTCTTTTTCCACTTGAGGCCACCAGAATGTGCGTTGCACAAGGTCAGCAGTTTCACGGATACCGAAGTGTCCGGCTAATTTGTGGTCATGACATAATCCCAAAACAGAGACACGTAGGTTCTCTGGTATGAATATTTTGTCCTTGTGCCAAAGTAGATCATCTCTGGCCTGCAACGTTATTCCCAGAGATGAAGGGGCATTTACAGAAGCCTGTTTAATTTGAGAGAGCAGGTCTCCCTGAAGTAGCAGGAAGTTCTCAGAGGACAGGATAGTGTCGGGCGGTGCGGATTCCCTGGTAACACAGAACATCCGAGAGAGTGCATCAGGTTTGGTGTTTTTAGATCCTGGCCTGTACGTGAGATGAAAAGAGAACCTGGAAAAGAAGAGTGCCCATCTAGCCTGGCGTGGTTTGAGTCTCTTGGCAGTCCTCAGATATTCCAGGTTCTTATGATCCGTACAGGTTAGGATCGGGTGCGCTGCTCCTTCTAAAAAGGTACCTCCACTCTTCCAATGCATTTTTAATGGCCAGGAGTTCTGTCTCCGACATCATAATTCCTTTCAGAGTTAGACAGTTTGCGGGAGAAAAAGGTGACTGGGTGTAACAAAGCCTTGGGTCCCCGCCTTTGGGATAGTACTGCTCTGACTGCCGTTTCTGACGCGTCTACTTCCAGTACATAGGGCAATGTTGGGTCAGGGTGCTTCAGGACCGGTGCGGAAGTAAATAGTTTAAGAGACTCGAAAGCATTTTGAGCTTCAGGAGACCACTGGAAACGGATGCCTTGTTTGGTCAGTTGTGTGATTGGTGATATGATGGCTGAAAATCCCCTGATGAATTTTCGGTAGAAGTTCGAGAACCCGAAAAAAGCGTTGGATGCCCTTTTTGTCCACTGGGGCTGGCCAGTCTAAGATGGCAGTGACCTTTTGTGGGTCCATCTTGACACCTTCGGTGGAGAGGATTAGTCCCAAAAAAGTAATGCTTTGTCGCTCGAACTCGCACTTCTCTGGCTTGGCGTATAGCCCGTGCTGTCGTAGTCTGCTCAATACATTTTTAACATGTCTGCGGTGGTCATCAAGGGAAGCAGAGAAAATTAAGATGTCGTCCAGATATGCTACAACGAACAGGTCTGGGTAATCGCGGAAGATATCGTTGATAAAGTGCTGGAATGTTGCTGGGGCATTGCATAGGCCGAACGGCATCACCAGATATTCAAAATGTCCGAATCGGGAGCGAAAAGCCGTCTTCCACTCGTCTCCCTCCCGTATCCGTACCAGATTATATGCCCCTCGGAGATCCAGTTTTGTAAATATGGTTGCTGCTCCCAACCTCTGGAACAATTCGGGTACCAAGGGCAGGGGATAACGGTTCTTGACCGTAACTTTGTTGAGTTCACGATAATCTATACATGGGCGAAGGGAACGATCCTTCTCCACAAAGAAGATACCCGCTCCTGCTGGAGAAGTGGAGGGGCGGATGAAGCCCTTTAGATTATCGTCCATATAATCTTTTAGGGCGACAAGCTCCAATTCTGACAGAGGAAAAATCCTTCCAAAAGGGACCTCAACACCCGGGATGAGATCAATCGGGCAGTCATATGGCCGATGTGGAGGGAGAGTTTCAGCTCCTTTCTTGTTAAAGACATCTAAAAAGTCATGGTATGCAACCGGTACAGATAAGCGTGTTTCAACATCAGAGTCCAAGCATAACAAGGATGGCGGATCAGAAGAGAATTTCGGCAAGCAGTGTTGGAGGCAGTAGGAAGAGTGAAACTTAACCTCCCCTCTGACCCAGTTGATAAGAGGGTTATGTGCTTGGAGCCATGGCATGCCAAGGATTACGGGGAACAGCGGGGATGCGATGGCATCCAGGCGTAACAATTCCTTGTGACTACCGGCAATAATGACAGGCAAGGGTATAGTCTGCTGAGTCACTAGTCCGGATTTGATAGCAGACCCGTCGGCCAGATGTACTGAAAGTCCCTGGGCCCTAGGTTGCAAAGGGATTTGATGTTTTGTGATAAAAGACAAGTCCATAAAGCAGCTACAGGCACCAGAGTCTATTATAGCGGAGACAGGAATACTTCTTCCCAGAAGCTGTAATACAATGGGGAGAGCCAGGTGGGTTGGCAGGATAGGCGTGCTGGCAGAGAAGATAATTCGACCCTTGTGGACCTTGGCTGGGCATGACCTCACGTAATGCCCTGGTTTCCCACAATACAGGCAGAGGTTTTCGTGTTGACGGCGTTGACGTTCCTCAGGGGAAAGTGAGGGACGGGGCACTCCGAGTTGCCTGGGTTCAGGGACATCAGATGTGGGTGCAGCAGTGGTAGAAGATGTCAGGCTGCTGATGTTAGAGGCTCGGGCTAATTTCCAGGCTGGACAGGACGACCTCATAGGTCTCTCTGACTTCAGCCCTCGTAGTCGGTGATCACCGGTGAATCTTTCAGGCGCAGGAACCCCGGTTTCTGGAGGTAACGTTGCTATTGCTGAAGTAGCTCTTTGCGGGGCCGTGATAGGTGAGGAAAGAGCCTGGATGCTTTCTTCCAGTCGGATATATGCATTTTGTGCGATTTCAACAGTCTGGGTGAGGACTTTGAGGTGTAAGCGGAAACCCTCCATGGAAGAGGCTCCCTGCACAGACTCTGACGTGGCTGTTCGGTACTGTCACGTACCTGGTGGAAGAGTCTGATTATGCAGAGGGAGGCCTCCCTTACACCTCTCACTCTAGGCCCCTGGTAGTGAAGACAGGAGGCGCAGGAGTGCAGAGTCGCACGAGAGCCTGGTAAAGTCGCTGGTGGTGCGCTGGACCGGAGCTGGGACGGAGACTGGAATGGATCCGGAAACAGCTGACAGACTGACAACTGGAGCTCAGGCAGGTGCGGTCAGATGGGCTGGAAGCGTGGGTACACCAGTCCCAAGCAGGTAAGTACTGGAGCGGGATCAGGTATGAGCAGGTTCAGGCAGCTGGCAGGTCTCAGGTACAGGTAAGTACTGGAGCAGGATCAGGTATGAGTAGGTTTAGGCAGCTGGCAGGTCTCAGGTACAGGTAAGTACTGGAGCAGGATCAGGTATGAGCAGGTTTAGGCAGCTGGCAGGTCTCAGGTACGGGTAAGTACTGGAGCAGGATCGGGTATGAGCAGGTTAGGCAGCTGGCAGGTCTCAGGTACAGGCAGGTTCGGCAACGGGCTGGCAACAAGGTAGCAGAAGGAGCAGGCAGGAACGTAGTCAACACAGGCCGGGGGTCAGGTACAGGCAGATCAGCAAGAATGGTCAAACAAGCCAGGACGGGTCAGCTGGAGCAGGATTCAGGTAAGCAGGGGTCAGAGGTCTCAGGTAACGCTGTAGACCGAACAGCACAGAGCCCAGCCATCAGCCCCTTTAAATAGCCCCATCTGGCGCCATGAGCCGCCGCTGCGCGCTCCCGCGCATGCCCGCACCGCTATCGCGCATGCGCACATCAGCGTGCGCCGATGCGCCACTACCGCGCATGCGCGAAGATGCGCCGATATCGCCATTGACATTTCTGGTGTGCCCTTCCTGACAGTGTGTGTGAGGACACAACAGGTGGAAGTTCCCGGACTGGGACCGTAGTCCGGGCGGGTGAGAGGGCATATGCCCAACCGATATACTGTTACTGCATATAGGCCTATAGACTGCCATGGCCTATGAGTTGTTCTTAGTGCTCTTATTGAAGACCCTTGTTAGAACTGAACCTACCGTTCGCATAGTCAAGTTTCTACTCCATCTTTACCTACCCCATTGGATTACAAAGTTTGTACTCTGTTAATGTGCACCACCGTTAAAGATCTGCCGGTGAAGAAAAAGGACTAAGTTGAAGATATCAGAACCAGGCCTGGTGGGGTATCTAAGGTGGTTTGGTTACTGCGCCACAGGGCATTTAGCTAATGGTCGCCCGCGTGGCGCACTTGTTATGTGTTAACCCTATAGTGTGTTAGTGTGGCTGGGCTCTACATTACAATTGTGTATTCTGTAAACTGTTATTGATGTTACCCTTTTTCTTTACCAAGAGCTTAAGTAAAATCTTACATCTTTCAATTTAGTATTGTCCCAATGCTCAGTTATTCATACAGTATAAGATATACAATTTACTGTCAGTACTAGCTGTGCCAGTAGGGGGTAGAGCATATTGCCGGGGGTTGGCGGAGCTGTCTTCAGGGCCCAAATTAAATCAGCGGCCTTCTTAGTTGGAGGTATCGCTACACGTGGGGGTTCTCGTCCGGGATCCTGATGCAGCAAGTGAACGCCAGAGGTGCCGGCATGGACCCCATGGATCCACGAGCGGTAGAAGAGTGGTGCAAAGCCTCTAACGTAGAGCCAAACCAGTCGATAGTCATCAGCCTCCCTGGGGAGGAATGGTCGACTGAAACGGTAGAGGAGTTGATGAAGTCAGTGTCCCCAAATCACACACCGTGTGTGACGGAGATAAAGTCAGACCCAGACATCTCATATCAGTATGCATTAGTGGAGTACTGGAACGGGATGCCAGAGGCCTGTAAGCACAAGTGTGTGCGGACGCCAGACAACAGAACCTATAGGTTGGCGCACGCAGTAACTGAAAGAAAGGAACCATCACCAACGGAATCACCGCAGGCTGCGGCCCGTACCCCACCGGAAAAAGGGGACAGGGCGACGCCCCCGGTAGCGCCTGCACCTGCCACTGTTATATCACCAGAACTGATAGGTGCGATAGGGGATCTGCTAACCAAGTGTCAGAAGGCAAACACAGTGCATGTAGAGACTAGCTACCGGAGACTAAAGACATTCTCAGGGAAGCTCCCTGTCCCCGCAGGGGAAGAAGACTTTGACACCTGGGTGGAGTAGGCATTGCAGGCAGTAGAGGCATGGGAGGTGCCTGAAGCGCAGAAGAGGCAACGAGTGATGGAAAGCCTTAAAGGCGCAGCAGCAGAAGCAGTGAAAAGTTTTCGGTTCGGGAATGCAGATTGCACGGCTCTAGCCATGCTGCAAGAAGAGTTTGGTCAATTGGAAAAGGTGACTGAGATGGTCTACCAGTTTGAACATACTTTCCAACAACCGGAGGAGAAACTTTCCGAGTATGTTAGAAGACTGAACAGGTTGTTGTGCAAGATTGTGTTGAAGAAGGGGATGAGGCCCCAAGACACAGATGCGGCAAGAATGAAGCAAGTCTTAAAGTGAGCGCTACGCTCGGATCCAGTCTGGTTGCACCTGAAAACCTCAGGAGGAGGAACATTGCTGACTTGATAAAAATCATCAGAGATGAGGAGGCACTGCAACAGGACCAGCAGATGATTAGGACAAATGTTGTACCCGCACAGGTGCTAGTCAATCCAGTAATGACCCCTGAAAGAGATTCGGAGATAGACACCCTGAAAGCTCAAATGTCCAAGGTGTTAGAGATGTTGACCTCTCTGATGGAAAAAGACAGAGGGTCCCAAGAGAGAAGTACACGGAAGGAATTATTCCCAGTTGCCTCAGCACCCGCATCTTTACAAGAATGGGGAGATATCGTCTGCTTTAACTGTGGAGGAATTGGACATATTGCGGCTACATGCTCCAGTCCCAAAAAGAAGAAAATAGACAACCGCAAGCCGGTGGGAAACTTCAGAGGGCCCCGGTAAAGGAGTCAACCGGGTGCCCATCACCTTCAGTGAGCTCCAAGCTGAAAGCAAAGCAGAAAACAGGAGATAAAACGCCTCGGGGGAAACACAACATTCCTCAACAGAGATACACCCCAGAGAAAGGGGGTAAGACCCCTCAGAAGAGGCACAGCACACCTAGGAAAAACAATAGTGTCCCTCAGCGGGTCCCTACACCCAGTAAAGGGGGGGGAGTCAATGCATACCAGACTCAAGAAAGACTGAAGTCCAAAGGGGATTGGACGAGAGGAGGTTCAAAGGAAAAAAGCGACCCCTGCCGGGCCTTACCCGGAGAAGCTGGTAGGCCCATCTCCTATAGTGTCTATTCAAGTGGAGGGAGTCTACACCAGAGCAATCTTGGATACTGGGGCGCAAGTAACCCTGCTATACAGAGACTTTTACGATAAGTACTTGAGTCACCTACCCATCCGGAAAATAGAGGGACTAGAGATATGTGGGATTGGAACCCAGAACTTCCCTTACGATGGCTATCTGCCTGTCAGGATGACCTTTGACCCAGCTGTGGCTGGAAAAACCGAAGTGTTTGACACCCTGGCAGTTGTGTGCCCTCGGCCACCAGGAGCCAACAAGAGTTCCCTGATAATAATAATAATAATAATAATGACAAACACGAACCTGGTCCGAAGACTTCTGACCCCTCTAGTAAAAGAGAAAGGGGCAGCGGTCACCAAGATCCACCCCATGCTGAAGACAGCTTACCAAAGGCTGGTCTTAGAGCAGAAGACCCCAGGAGAGGGGATAGGGAAGGTGTGGAGACTTGGAAGAGGAGGGATAGTGCTGCAGCCCGGCGAAGTAACCTGTCTCAGAGGCACTGTGAAGCTTACTTGGGAGCAGCCTGGACCCTTTGTTATGCTGGAATCTGATTCAAGGAAAGGGTCCCACGGTCTGAAAGTGATACCAGAAGTGATTCCGCTGAAGGCCTTAAAGAAGGCCCATTGTAGAGTCCCAGTAAGTGTTAGGAACAATACAGATGGCCCCATGGAAATCCCAGCCAGGATGCTGCTGGGCCAGGTGAGCCCTGCTGCCCCTGTCAACCTGTCAGAGATGGGCGAAGGAGGAGATGCTTGGGAGAAGATATCCATGGAAAACCCGAATCTACCCAGGGCTTGGAAAGAGAGAGAGCCAAGGCCCAGTTGAACAGATGGGAGAAGATCTTTTCTAAAGATGAGTTCGATGTGGGGTGTGCAAGGAGTGCCACCCATCGGATCCGCCTCCAGGAAGATAAGCCCTTCAGAGAGAGGGTCAGGCGGGTCCCACTAGCAGATCTGGAGGATCTAGGGGAACAACTTGCAGAACTCAAGAGGACTGGTGTGATACGGGAGTCTAGAAGCCCCTATGCCTCTCCGATAGTGGTGGTCAGGAAGAAGAATGGGTCATTGAGGCTCTGTATTGACTACAGGACTCTCAACAGGAAAACCATACCCGACCAGTATACTACTCCAAGGATAGAGGATGCCCTACAGAGTTTGTCTGGAGCCAAGTGGTTCAGCGTTATGGATCTCAAGAGCGGGTACTATCAGATCCCCATGCACCCAGAAGACAAGGAGAAGACAGCTTTCATAACCCCAGTAGGGTTCTTTGAATTCGACCGGATGCCCCAAGATCTGTCTGGAGCCCCAGCTACTTTCCAGCATCTTATGGAGAAGACTGTAGGAGACATGAACCTTATTGAAGTCCTTGTGTACCTGGACGATGTCATAGTCTTTGGAAGAACCCTGGAGGAACATGAGGAGAGGCTGGAAAAAGTCTTGAGGAGACTCAGTGAGCAGGGACTCAAACTTTCGCCTGAAAAGTGTCTGTTCTACCAGTCTTCTGTGAACTATCTGGGGCACATAGTGTCAGAAGAAGGGGTGGCCACAGACCGAGAAATTGGAGGCAGTTACCTCCTGGCCCCCCGACCCACCACAGTAACAGAACTCAGATCCTTCTTGGGTTTCTGCTCCTACTATAGGAGGTTTGTGGAGGTATTCGCCCGAATTGCTAGACCATTAAATGAACTGCTCAAGACTGAGGGGGAAGAGGACGACTCAGGGCCCATGAACCTGGGAGAGTCAGTCAGAAATCAGTGGAACCAGAAGTGTGAAGAGGCCTTCCAGGCATTAAAGGAGAGCCTAACCACTGCGCCAGTCTTGGCCTACGCAGACCCAAGCCCTATGAACTACACGTAGATGCTAGTCATGACGGTCTGGGAGGAGTACTTTATCAAGAACACGAAGGGCAACAACGGCCTGTTGCCTATGTGAGCAGGAGCCTGACCCCCTCTGAGAAGAACTACCCCACTCACAAGCTGGAGTTCCTGGCCCTTAAGTGGGCGGTAGTAGACAAGCTCAAAGACTACCTGTATGGGGCGGAGTTCACTGTGAAGACCGACAACAACCCCCTTACCTACCTTTTCACCACGGCCAAGCTGGACGCCACTGGACACAGGTGGCTGGCCGCACTGTCTGGATTCAACTTCAGCCTAAAGTATAGGCCAGGGGCTGGGAATAGAGACGCAGACGCTCTGTCCAGGAGATCTCATGCCCCCACCAGTGATGTAGAAGATTGGACCCAAGTGGCACCGGACGGGGTGCAGGCCCTTTGTCAAGGAGCTGAATTCCAGGCCAGAGGAGGCTCCAGAGCAGAAGAAATAAGAGTTACCATGGTGGGAGTCCCAAAACACTACTGTGGGGTGACTCAATTGGATGAAGACAACCTGCCGAGATTGTCCAAGAAGGAGTTGAGGAGTGACCAATTGGAAGACCCCATGGGGAGATTGGTCCTGGAGGCCCTGGAGAATCAGGATCCAAACAAACTCCTGCGTCATCCCTCAAAGGAAGCTCGCCTGTTGAGGAAAGAATGGGACAGGTTGCAGGTACATCAGGGAGTGGTCTACCGAAGGGGCCCCTCTGATGATTTAGAAGATAAGTGGCAACTGTTCCTCCCAGAGAAACATCGAGAGGCTGTTCTGATTGCCCTGCATGACAATCATGGCCATCTAGGGGCTGAAAGGACCTTTCAACTTGTCAGAAGTCGGTTCTATTGGCCCTGCATGAGGGCAGAGGTGGAAGAGTACTGCCACTCATGTGCACGATGCATCCAGAGGAAGACTTTACCCCATCAAGCTGCCCCAATGGGCCATCTACAAAGTCAAGGCCCAATGGATCTGCTATGCATTGACTTTCTCTGCCTTAAACCCGACCTGAGTGGACTAGGAAATGTTCTGGTGATAACCGACCATTTCACCCGGTATGCCCAAGCTTTCCCAACCAAAGATCAGAAGGCCTCCACCGTAGCCAAGGTACTTATGGAGAAGTACTTTGTCCATTATGGGCTGCCACAGCGACTTTATTCAGATCAAGGAAGGGACTTTGAGAGTAAACTGATCCGGAAACTCCTGGATTCGTTGGGAATCAAGAAGACTCGAACTACACCTTACCACCCACAAGGAGATGCTCAGCCGGAAAGGTTTAACTGAACCTTGCTCAACATGTTGGGGACTCTGGAAAGTGAGAAAAAGCAACATTGGAGCAAACATATAGCAGCCCTAGTACATGCTTACAACTGCACCATCAGTGATGCTACAGGCTACTCCCCATATCGACTCATGTTTGGGAGAGAAGCGAGACTACCTGTGGACTTGGCCTTTGGCACCTCTCTGGACCATTCCTCAGCCACATCCCACAAAGGATATGTGGACAGGCTCAAACACAGCCTGAAAGTAGCCTATGAACAAGCTCAAGCGGCCTCAGATCAAAGGGGAGCTTGAAACAAAAGAAACTTCGACTTGAAGGTCCGGGTACAAGACCTACAGCCCGGGGATCGAGTACTGTTACGCAATCTGGGGGTCCCTGGGAAGCACAAACTTGCAGATAGATGGAGATCTGAACCTTATGTCATCTGTAGGAAGTTGCCCGGCCTGCCTGTCAACAAGTTGAAGCCGGAAGGAAAGGTGGGCCCTCTGAAGACGTGGCATCGAAACCACCTGCTCCCTCTTGCTGAGGCAGTTAGAATACCTCCCGTGGGAGACTCCCCTGAACCGGCCTCTATCCTGGATACTCCTAGGCCGAACACTCGGTCGCAGGCCTCCTGAGCTGAAGATGGAGAAGGCTCTCAACTTAGTGGAAATGAGGATGGAGAACCTAATTGGCTGTGGCCTTCCCCAACTCCAGGAACTTCTACCATAGACCTTCCAACCACTGAAGAGACCACAGATGAAACACTGAACCCAGAAGCCACAGAGTTCATCCCCTCTAGTCCTTCAGCAGATTACTGGGAAGATGCCCATGATGGTTGCTCAGAGGAAGAGGAGCCTGTGGCACCAGAGCCAGAAATCCCAAGAGAGCAAAGGGCTCGAAGAGTCATCCGGCCTCCTAAGAAGCTGACCTACCCACAAATGGGGAATAGCTCAGAGGATTCTGTAGTTACCGCTAGGAGGAATGCTGAAAATCCGGATCCCTCCACTGTCCATTTAGTGGAGGGCAACCCCAGCTCACTCTCTGGCACAGCTAGGCAGGCCACCCATGATAATGTGACCTGTGGGCAAGGGAATTCTACTCCTCAGTTTTGGTGGGAATTCCCTATGCCAACATCGTTTGTAGAATTGTCTAGAGTTGTACATAGTCTTTGTTAAGGTTTATCTTTGGGGACCAAAGAGTTCAAGTGGGGGGAGTGTGTAGCAGGGTGTTCCCCTTTAATGCAGAGAGACTACATTACCCTGAACCCCATTCGGCAATGTTCCGCCGCAGAGACTCATGGGAGGGGTTATAAAAGGAGGAGGCGAGGCTGGGCTCGGCCTCTTTGGGACACGAGACTTCAGAGACTGATCCTCCTGTGCGGATGTGTCGGAGTGCAGGGCCTGAAGCCTGAGGCCTTGTGCAGCACCAAAGAGCCTTCCACCCCTCTGCGAGCCTGGGTGGCATCTGACTTCGCTCGACTACAGCCTTGTTGGATCGGGGACCCGATCGCTGAAGAGACGGAGTGTGTGTGTGAGGACACAACAGGTGGAAGTTCCCGGACTGGGACCGTAGTCCGGGCGGGTGAGAGGGCATATGCCCAACCGACATACTGTTACTGCATATAGGCCTATAGACTGCCGTGGCCTATGAGTTGTTGTTAGTGCTCTTATTGAAGACCCTTGTTAGAACTGAACCTACCGTTCGCATAGTCAAGTTTCTACTCCATCTTTACCTACCCCATTGGATTACAAAGTTTGTACTCTGTTAATGTGCACCACCGTTAAAGATCTGCCGGTGAAGAAAAAGGACTAAGTTGTAGATATCAGAACCAGGCCTGGTGGGGTATCTAAGGTGGTTTGGTTACTGCGCCACAGGGCACTTAGCTAACGGTCACCCGCGTGGCGCACTTGTTATGTGTTAACCCTATAGTGTGTTAGTGTGGCTGGGCTCTACATTACAATTGTGTATTCTGTAAACTGTTATTGATGTTACCCTTTTTCTTTACCAAGAGCTTAAGTAAAATCTTACATTTCTTTCAATTTAGTATTGTCCCAATGCTCAGTTATTCATACAGTATAAGATATACAATTTACTGTCAGTACTAGCTGTGCCAGTAGGGGGTAGAGCATATTGCCGGGGGTTGGCGGAGCTGTCTTCAGGGCCCAAATTAAATCAGCGGCCTTCTTAGTTGGAGGTATCGCTACATTTGCTTTTGGTGGAGGTGCTTTACTGTCATCACATCTTCTCAACCGTTTGGAACAAGTTTGGCACTGTGGATTTCTATATTTTTACCATTATCAATAGTATTTTTGGACACTGTTTGGAATATCTTTCACCTATCTTGGTTCATGGACTGAGTCTTATTAATTTGTGCACATTTATTTATTTTTCACCACTTGGATATCATTCACTCAGTGGTTGATGTTTATGCAATTTATTTCACTGTATACATGTATGGTATATTGCCATTTTTTATCATGGTTTAGCGCAACTTTTTTCCTTACTATGTTTTTGGTTGTAACATGACAAAATGTGGAAAATTTCAAGGGTATGGATACTTTTTCAAGGCACTGCATGTATATTCTGGTAAAGTAACCTCGTCCACCATGGTCAACCAACATATACCGGAATCTTCTGCTAAAGTAACCTGAAAAAACAATCTTATAGTAGTCAGAACCCTTTTGCAATATCTATGAAGTTTACAACATCTCCACATCATGTGGGTCAGAGTGACGGGGCCATTTTTACATTTAGGACAAAAGGGATTTTCTCTACTATGCCTGTCAAAAAAAAAATTCTGGAGTAAGATATGTCTGATGCATAAAAAATAACTGCGTAAGTTTGTGGGTGGAGGATAAACTAACCTGTGAGAGTGCAAACAACACCATCTCCCAGTGGCTATCAGTTATAGGGCCCAAATCTTTGGACCACTGTTCTTTAGCCGGAACCACCACCAATGCTTGAAAATTTGCATGAAGAGTGGAAAAAAAATTGGAAAAATCAGACCTTTGTTCGTATCGCCACTCTGAAGTATAGACAAAATAGCGGACCTGCTATATTGCAATGTGCACGAGTTTGACACTGGATGGTGTTTTAGTACCTCCTTGGACATGGAGGTACTAAAAAAAACCTCTGATGTGAGAGGTCAAATTCAGCACACAGTTGATCAAATAATTTGAGAGAGGCATTTTTATACAATTGTACCATATACTGTATCCCTTTGTTAACCACTTGTCAACCGCCCACCGTCTAATGACGGCGGGCGGAAGACCCTCTTGTTCTGGGCGGACGTCATATGACGTGATCGCCTTCACAAGTCACTAGGGTCCCCTTCACTGGGGACCCGATGCTTGTGCCCGGCGGCCGCGATGGCCGCCGGGCACCCGCGATGGCCCAGTAACTGAGCAGGACCATGGATCTGGGTGTGTAAACTCCCAGATCCACGTCCTGTCAGGGAAAGGAGACCGATGGTGTCCCTTGTACATAGGCACAACCATCGGTCACCTCCCCCAGTCAGTCCCCTCCCCCCACAGTAAGAATCACTCCTAGGGAACACATTTAACCCCTAGATCGCCCCCTAGTGTTAACCCCTTCCCTGCCAGTCACATTTATACAGTAATCAATGCATTTTTATAGCAGGGATCACTGTATAAATGTGAATGGTCCCAAAAATGTGTCAAAAGTGTCCGATGTGTCCGCCGCAATATCGCAGTCACGATAAAAACGCTGATCGCCGCCATTACTAGTAAAAAAAAAAATATATATAATAAAAATGCTATAAATCTATCCCCTTTTTTGTAGCTGCTATAACTTTTGTGCAAACAATCAATATACGCTTATTGCGATTTTTTTTACCAAAATATGTAGAAGAATACGTATTGGCCTAAACTGTGAAAAAGTTTTGTTTTTTTATAGATTTTTTGGGGATATTTATTATAGCAAAAAGTAAAAAATATTGCATTCTTTTCAAATTGTCGCTCTATTTTTGTTTATAGCGCAAAAAATAAAAACTGCAGAGGCGATCAAATACCACCAAAAGAAAGCTCTATTTGTGGGGAAAAAATGATAAAAAAACTGTATTTGAGTACAGTGTTGCATGACCGTGCAATTGTCATTCAAAGTGTGAAAGCGCTGAAAGCGCTCAATGGCTTGGGCAGGAAGGGGGTGAAAGTGCCCAGTAGGCAAGTGGTTAAACCACAATTCAAAACCCTTCAACTTATTCAACTCTCCATATTCCCTATTATACCATATGGGAGTGTAATCAGTAAAACCAAACGATACCTGTCATTTTCTTCATTGTTTGCCATACTTTATCTAATAACTTTCCTGTGTAGAAATTAGAACGTTGATTCAGGTATCCAGCCCCCAAGAAAGCTAGAAGTGGGTATTTATTATATTCAGTGAGCAATATCCCTTGTATTGGGTCAGACTCCTGAATCTTATCTCATCCTTGCAAATGCTGTAATTGAGAGGCCAGGAAATACTTAACATTCGGTACAGCCAACCCTCCTATCTCTCTATCCAACATCAGCGTTGTCAATTTGATACGTGGATGTGTCTTCCTCCAAATCAACTCTCGGTAGGTATCACTTTTTCTAAACCAACTACCGTAAATGTAATCCATACTGGAGAATTATGAAGAATGTATATTAATTGAGAGGCCCAAATAATTTTATTTAGGTTTACTCTTCTGTACAACTGTAAGCTGCAATCTAAACCAACTTAAGCATTTATCCTTAAATCAGTCTACTAATGGCTTCAGGTTAAGAGGTATATAATCTGTCATGTTCTTAGATACTATCACCCCAAGATATTTATAAGTATGTACAATTTGAATTTGATGAGCTTCAGCAAGAAGAGGATCTCTAATATCATCTAATGGGAGAACAGATTTGTTACAATTTATTCAGAAACCTGAAAAGGATCTGAATTGCTGGATAAGATGCATCACAGCAAATAAGGACTGTTGTGTGTTGCCTAAAAACAACAGGGCATCCTCAGCATACAGAGCCACTTTATCCTTTCTTACACCTCATCTGAAACTAATGATCCCCATCACTTGTCGGATGGCCAGTGCCAATGGCTCAATGGCCATGGTTAATATTAATGGTGACTATGGACAGCCTGGTCTGGTACCCCTATAAAGATTGAATGGTTGAGAAAGCGTATTAATTCTCAATCTAGCAGTGGAATAATCATACAATAAGCGAACCCATGCCACAAATTCTGGGGCAATACCAAAAGAAGATAAAGCTTCCCATAGATATTCCCACTCCACACTGTCAAAAGCCTTATGAGCATCCAAAGAGGATCGCTCTATGACCAATATCATCTACTGGCAATTGCATATTCAAAAATAATCGGCTAATATTTGTAGCTACTGCTCTATTAGGTATAAAGCCTGATTGATCAGTGTGGATTATGACAGGAATGCATTAAGATAGCCTATTAGCAAGAAGTCGCACCAGAATTTTGACATCCGACATGAGAAAGGATATAGGATGATAAGACTCCTCAAAAACTCGCAAAAGTTCAGGCAAAAGAATCTGCCCATATCGTTTATAAATCTCATCAGGAAACCATCTGGTCCAGGGGCCTTATTACTATGTATCTGTGAGGCTACCAATTCTAACCCTTCCAAAGATAAAGGGTCATCCAACCTTCATCTATCTGTGTGTTTTAATTTTTTGGAACTTAAGTGACAAGTTCAATATTGCAGTCCTTTTGGATCTGTATAATAAGGTATAAAAATGTTCAGAAAATTGCACTATAGAGGGCAAGACATATATAATACAATACACCCTCAGGACTTTAAAATGCAGGTATGATAGTAGGGTTCTGCTGAGCTCGGGCTATCATTGCCAGAAGGTGACCCATCTGTTCTCCTTATTCAAAATATCTCTATTTTTTTTTAAGTGTTTATTTTCCACTTTTGTTAGTGATAAATAGCTATATATTTTCTGTGCCTCCTGTCATGCTGTATGAATAATCTCTGATAGATTTAATTTAAATATTAACTAAAAAGTGAGTTATTTTTAGCCGAGTTCAAATAAAATACAAATTTACAGTCACATTACTGAAAATGTTGCTCCTTAGGGTTGTGTTAAAGGTTTGTGAATTGAGCATTGAGTATTTGATATTTACTTTGATAGTTACTGTGACAGAACCCACTGTCACTGTGTGTTTTGGAGGGGGTTGTGGGCTGGCCTCCTACCCACAGACTATGGCCCAGCAGAGAACGGGAGATTTGGAGGGATATTTTCCATCTGCCACCACCTGTAGAAGATGCCGCCTCCAGACATTTGTGTCCGCGGTCGCCGGTTCATCAGGAACCAGGTGAACGCGATATCTGTGGCTGTGCTCGTGGAGTCGTTTCCGGCTACCTAAACCTATTGGCCCGGCTGGGCTAAATATATATTTTTATTCCACAAACAATGTACTTTTAGCTGATAAAGGTATATACAAGATGGCAGTATTCCCAAAGTGTGGGGCTACGAGACTTGGGGACAAAATGGCATTGGGATAATGTAATGAAGGTCCCTATATCACCTGCATCCCACCACCCTCTTGTTATTGTGTTAATTATGTTAGGTCATGGCATGTAGACAAAGGTCTGGAGACACATCCCAGAAGGGGATGTGTAAGGAGGGGCTGCCTGGTTATCATAATCTCTTTATGTGTTCCAACTGTAGTTTCTGTTTCAATGTTCAAGTGTTGAGTTCCCATTGGTTCATCCTTGTCCCCTACCCCCTTATTGACAAGGCTAAGGGGAGAGTCCCTACAGCCCTGTACACACGATCGGATTTCCAATGGTTTTTAAACCGATGCATTCTTCCATCGGAAAACCGATGAAACTGACTTCCATCAGTCTTGCCTACACACCATCAGTCAAAAACCGACCGTTCCAAACGCGGTGACGTAAAACACTCCGATGAGCCGAAAAAGTTCAATGATTCTGAGCATGCGTCGTCTTGATTCTGAGCATGCGTGGGTTTTTTACCTGATGGAGTTCCCCACAGACGATAGTAATTTGCTATCGGTTTTTCAACTATCGGATAAATTTAACACATGTTCTATTTTTAAACACCGATGGAAAAAAGACCGATGGGGCCCATACACAATCGGTTTGTCCGATGAAAAAAGTCCATCGTACTGTTTTCATCGGTAAAACCTATCGTGTGTACACGGCTTTACTGTGTTTAAAGGTGTATGTTTTGGATTTAATTAACAGTTTATGCTCTACATGTTTAACCCTCAACACCTGTGTGGTTTTCCTTGTGATTAGGGGGTTAAGGGCTGGTTATGGCGAGTCTGCCGGCCGAAAATGAAGTTCAATGCTTCCTAGCATGAGTCAAATTGTTTCTGAGCATGCGTCAGAATTTTGCGCGTTGGAATTGCTACAGACGATCGGATTTTCCGATTGGAATTTTTTCCGTCATAAAATTTGAGAACCAGCTCTCAATGTTTTGCTGGCGGAAATTCCGCCAGCAAAAGTTCGATGTAGCATACACGCGGTCGGAATTTCCGACCAAAAGCTCACATCTAACTTTTGCTGGTGGAATTTCCGACCGTATGTACGCGCCTTGTACACACGATCGGAATTTCCGATGGAAAAAGTCAGACGGAATATTTTCATCGGATATTCCATCCGCGTGTATGCCCCATTGAACTTTTTCCTTCGGAAATTCCGACGGACTTAGAAAGAGAACATGTTCCGTTCGTCTGTGTGGAAGTCCGACAGAGAAAAAAACCACGCATGCTCAGAATCAATTACGAGACAGAAGCGCTGGAACTGGTAAAACTAGCGTTCGTAATGGAGATAGCATATTCGTCATGCTGCAAATTATTGCATCGTTTAACGCAGTGCATTGTTTTCTTCTTTCTAATGCTAGAATAAAGAAGTTGTTTTGCTGCTGATATTCACACAGAGTTCAGACAAACTTATTTCTTTATTGCTTCTTGTGATCTCATGAATATTCGTCTTTGATTTTAAAGCCAGATCTCCCTAATAATGGTAATGTTTTATTTATTTTTTGCTTGTAATCAAGATCTTTTTTTTTTTCTTTTTTTTTTTTTTTATATATTTTATTGTGATCTCCATTTTTTTTTTTTGGTCAAGTTACCACAGCAACATTATTACCTTGTATTTTTTTACCTCAAGGAGGTTGGTTGGTGTCCCTTTGTTAATTTGACATTGTATTTTTGAAATGTATCTGCCTACTCACAAACAAACTGTCCTTTTTAACCACTTAAGCCCCGGACCAATACGCAGCATAAAGACCAGAGGTGTTTTTACAATTTGGCACTGCGCTGCTTTAACTGGTAATTGCGCAGTCATGCAATGTTGTACCCAAACGAAATTTGCGTCCTTTTCTTCCCACAAATAGAGCTTTCTTTTAATGGTATTTGATTGTCTCTGCTATTTTTATTTTTTGCGATATAAACGGAAAAATACTGAAAATTTGGAAAACAAATGATATTTTCTAATTTTTGTTATAAGAAAAATCGAATAAACTCAATTTTAGTCATACATTTAGGCCAAAATGTATTCAGCCACATGTCTTTAATAAAAAAAAAAAAAATGTCAATAAGCGCATATTTATTGGTTTGCGTAAAAGTTATAGTGTCTACAAACTAGGGTACATTTTCTAGGAATTTGCAGAGCAGTACAAACCCCCCCCAAATGACCCCATTTTGGAAAGTAGATACCCCAAGGAAATTGCTGATAGGCATGTTGAGCCCATTGAATATTTTTTTTTTTTTGTCCCAAGTGATTGAATAATGACAAAAAAAAATATTTTACAAAAACTTGTCACTAAATGATATATTGCTCACACATGCCATGGGCATATGTGGAATTACACTCCAAAATACATTTTGCTGCTTCTCCTGAGTACGGGGATACCACATGTGTGGGACTTTTTGGAAGCCTAGCCGCGTACGGGGCCCCGAAAACCAATCACCTTCAGGATTTCTAAGGTCGCAAATTTTTGATTTCACTCCTCAAAACCCCCCCAAATGACCCCATTTTGGAAAGTAGACACCCCAAGCTATTTTCTGAGAGGTATGGTGAGTATTTTACAGCTCTCATTTGTTTTTGAAAATGAAGAAAGAAAAGAAAAATATTTTTTTTCAATTTTCTTTTTTCAATTTTCAAAACTTTGTGACAAAAAGCGAGATCTGCAAAATACTCACCATACCTCTCAGAAAAAAGCTTGGGGTGTCTACTTTCCAAAATGGGGTCATTTGGGGGGGTTTTGTGCCATCTGGGCATTGCATGGCCTCCGAAACTGTGATAGGCAGTGAAATAAAAAATGTACACCCTTAGAAAGCCTGAAGGCGGTGCTTGGGTTTTGGGTTCCCGTACGCGGCTAGGCTCCCAAAAAGTCTCACACATGTGGTATCCCCGTAGGAGAAGCAACAGAATGTATTTTGGGGTGTGTAGCGCCTGCCCCTCTTCTCTCTCCATGCGGCTCGCACTGTCTCTTGTCTAGGGGTATCTGGTGAGGTGGAGAGAGAGAGCGGGTGGGCTACGCCTAGCTTCCACCACGTGTAGAATACCTGTGGTATCAGCAATGTCTCATTTACCTTCGGGTCTGTGTTGTACACCCGGATCCTCCCTCCAAGAGTCACCGTGAACTTCGTCCACCAGGAAGTGAGCCTCACACCATTAAAGTCCAACACTCCTTTATTAGAACACACCATACAGGGACTTCCTTGACAGATAGAACAGAAAAGGAGGTGTGAGTGTGAATAGGCCAAAACACAAATTCGGTCCTCCACTCTCCTCCTGAAGAGTGGGCTATGGTCTCCGCATGGGGTGAAGGGGATCCTTCTGGACGTTCTCCTACAAGAGACTCACCCGTCACCGGCAGTCTGCTGCACCAGGTATTCGAGTGAGGAGCTCTCCCCGGTCCATTGCGTCTTACTCAGATTCAGGCCTCCATCCCCGAAGTGCCTTAGGACCCTTCCCTCGCGGAGCTCAATGTTGGGCACTGAGCTCCGGACCTTCCTGCAAGTACCTCACCCCAGGGCTGAAGGTGCCTGGGGTGGAACACGATCTCCGATGGTCCCCTAGGCCAAGGCCTCCTAGGGGACTAGCCCGAACCCACGTCCGCAAGCTGAAGGTGCTTGGGACGAAGACCCCATGACCAAAATGGCCGGCCCCTTTTATCCCCTCTCCCAGCAAGCACGGCGGGTTCCCCGCCCCAACATACGGCTACCGAGAGAGGACAAAAATAGGAGGCTCCACACACAGTGACATTTGTCCCTCCAGCCACGGTGGCAGCGCCACCTGGTGGACCCAGGAAACATAGCACTGATGTCACAGCTAGATTCAAAAAAATGCACCCGGGAAAGTAAGTACCCGCTACAGGTGTAATTCCACATATGCCCATGGCATGTTTGAGCAATATATCATTTAGTGACAACTTTGTGCAACAACAAAAAAAAATTATTTTTCCCGCAACTTGTGTCAAAATATAAAATATTCCATGGACTCAACATGCCTCTCAGAAAATAGCTTGGGGTGTCTACTTTCCAAAATGGGGTCATTTGGGGGGGGGGGGGGGTTTGAACTGTCCTGGCATTTTATGCACAACATTAGGAAGCTTATGTCACACATCATCCACTCTAACCACTTGAAGACAAAGCCCTTTCTGACACTTTTTGTTTACATGAAAACATTTGTTTTTTGCAAGAAAATTACGTTGAACCCCCAAACATTATATATTTTTTTAAAGCAAAGGCCCTGCAGATTAAAATGGTGGGTGTTGCATTTTTTTTTCCACACAGTATTTGCGCAGCGATTTTTCAAACGCATTTTTGGGGGGAAAAAATACACTTTTAATTTTAATGCACTAAAACACACTATATTGCCCAAATGTTTGATGAAATAAATAAGATGATCTTAGGCCGAGTACATGGATACCAAACACGACATGCTTTAAAATTTCGCACAAACGCGCAGTGGCGACAAACTACATACATTTTTAAAAGCCTTTACAGGTTACCACATTAGATTTACAGAGGAGGTCTACTGCCCTTGATCTGACCTTCGCGGTGATACCTCACATGCATGGTGCAATTGCTGTTTACATATGACGCCAGACTGACGCTCGCGTTCGCCTTTGCGCAAGAGCAGGGCGGGACAGGGGTGTTTTTTTTTTATTATTATTTATTTTGCTTTTTTATTTTATTTTTAAACTGTTCCTTCCATTTTTATTTTTTTTTTATCATTTTTTTGTTATCTCAAGGAATGTAAATATCCTCTATGATAGCAATAGGTAGTGACAGGAACTATTTTTTGAAAAAATTGGGGTCTATTAAACCCTAGATCTTTCCTCTGCCCTCAAAGCATCTGACCACACCAAGATCGGTGTGATAAAATGCTTTCCCAATGGCGCTTTTTATATCCGGGGGGGGGGGGGACATTCCCTCTCACTGCTTGTAAAAGCAGTCCAGAGGCTAATTAGCCGCTAGGATTGCTTTTACATGAAAGCCGGCCGCTGGCCAAAAAGAATGATACCAAGATGATATCTAAACCCGCAGGCATCATTCTGGTATAACCAAAGTCCAGCAACATACCAGTACGTTGCTGGTCCTTGTTGGACATGTATTGTAATCTTTTTTTTTCATGCAGCCTGTTGGCTGAAAAAAAAAAAAAGAGATTGATCGGTGGGTATGCCCACCATTAGAATACCTCCCTTCATCCACCAACTTCTAATGATGGGCATACATGCACCATTTATATATGCCGAAGCATGGGGGCATCCTCTTGCAAAAGTTATGCCGCGTACACACGTCTGACTTTTCCACGGGCAAGCCTTCGGCGGAATTTCGACCGTATGTACGCGGCATTAGGAGCAAAATCGCTCCTCCGCCCCTACTGCCCCCATGCTTCAGGATATATGCTCTTTTTTTTAACTGTGGTGGTGAAATCACCTCCTACAGCACTGGAGTCGCAGGGATCAGGCCTGTCTCTGCGAACGCTGCAGTTATGTGTGTTGTGTTCTGTAAGTGACAGTGATCGATCGATACTGCACTTGGGTGGGCTGGGCTGGATGGAGGGGCAAACGCATTTGCTAGCAGGTATCTGGGCTGATCCCGCTAACACTGCGTTTTTGGTAACCCTAAACTCCTGGGGACACTATGTATAGATCTGATCAGATATTGATCTGTTCAGATACTATACCACTAAGGGAGGTGTATGCTTTGCGCATGGGTGTTAGCGCTACTGGCACTAACATGACGCTGCCTGGGGCGACGCAGACCCTATCTGACGTTAAAACCTAATTGATATCACCCGCTGGGCGATCAGGGGGTTAAACCTTTATTGGGTTGTATACGGCGGGTGCCCTGATGCTATAAAAAGCAATCTAACTAACCAGCGTCACTCGTAACACTTATACGGTGACCACTGGTGAAAGGGTTAACTAGGGGCAATCAGGGGGTTAAAAACCTTCATTAGGTAATATATGGGGGTACCCGACGCTATAAAAACCTGACGGGGAACCTAAATAACGAAATAAATAACTGGCTAACCAGTGTCACCAGTGACACTTATACAGTGATCACTGGTGAAAGGGTTAACTCTAGGGGCAATCAGGGGGTTAAAACCTTTATTAGGTTGTATATGGGGGTACCTGATGCTATAAAAACCTGGCGGCGAACCTAAAAAAATAACTGGCTACCTAGCGGCACCAGCGACACTAATACAGCGATCAGAAAAATGATCGCTTAGTGACACTGGTGATAGGGGGTGAAAGGGTTACCTGGGGGGGGCAATCAAGGGGTTAAACCTTTATTAGATAATATATGGGGATACCTGATGCTATAAAAACCTGGCGGCGAACCTAAAAAAATAACTGGCTACCTAGCGGCACCAGCGACACTAATACAGTGATCAGAAAAACAATCGCTTAGTGACAATGGTGATAGGAGGTGAAAGGGTTACCTGGGGGGCTGTAAGGTACCTGTAATAGGTAGTGTCCGAAGTGGAACTTGTGTGCTGAGGATTCAGGCGAAAACGTAGTCAGGCAGATTAGGTTGGCAACAGATCAGGCAAAACGGTACACGATCGAAATCCAGAGAGTGGTCAGGCAGGCAAAGGTCATACGCAAGCTGGCAGTGAAGTACAAAATCAGCAGGCTAGAGAGTAGTCAGGAATTCAGGCAGAAGTTCAACACGAAAATCAAGATCAAAAAGCAGTCACAACACCCAGGGCGCTATTCCACACAAACAGGCACTGAGAGATAGCATCACTTCCTTTTTATGGGCTGCTTTGATAGAAAATTGTCCACAGCTGGCAGCAGGAGGGGCTAGTGAGTCCAAGGCAATGCTTAATACTGAGAGGACATTTCCAAAAGTCTAGATCTGCTCTGTAGCACAACAGGTAAGGCTGCAGCTGTGAAACCAGGAACATCCCGGTTCAAATACACCCAGGTACATGACAGGGGCAATCAAGGGGTTAAACCTTTATTAGATAATATATGAGGGTACCTGATGCTATAAAAACCTGGCAGCGAACCTGGCTACTGGCTAATAACTGGCTACCTAGCCGCACCAGCGACACTAAATCAGAATTCTCAATGAAGTGAGAATATTGGGAGACAGGTGGAGGATATACCAGTGGTTCAATACTCCAATTGGATATATAATTTAGAAGACCCTGACTCAATTTAAGGACTACACCAATTAGATAACCTTATCAATAACCCATGAACTTTATGATCTCATTTACCATTGAACCATTGCATTATTGAACCCTTTAGGTTTATTGTGTTTATTTTTCACATTCACTGTTTTGCATGTTATTATTTCACTGGTGCATTCTAGTAACATTACTTACTGTTATATCAGATCCAGATTATTAGTTACACCTTCACGATTGTTAGAGACATTGTGTTATTGTGTTATGCATTTTTATTTTGTCACTTTGTCACTTAGTGTGTTGGTTTATTATTATTATTACACATTAGCGCAAAATCCCCCCCCCCCTTTTTTGTTTCTGATATTCTTTATGTGTAGAGTGAACACAGATAGATTTTGCAGCCATGGTTTTTACCTCAGTTCCTTTCACTTTACTCTTTATTAGCGCGAAAGACACATATTTGTACAATCAGGGGGTTAAAACCTTTATTAGGTTGTATATGGGGGTACCTGATGCTATAAAAACCTGGCGGCGAACCTAAAAAAATTACTGGCTACCTAGCGGCACCAGCGACACTAATACAGTGATCAGAAAAACGATCGCTTAGTGACACTGGTGATAGGGGGTGAAAGGGTTACCTGGGGGGGGCAATCAAGGGGTTAAACCTTTATTAGATAATATATGGAGATACCTGATGCTATAAAAACCTAGCAGCAAACCAAAAAAAATAACTGGCTACCTAGCGGCACCAGCGACACTAATTCAGAAATCAGAATTCTCAATGAGGTGAGAATATTGGGAGACAGGTGGAGGATATACCAGTGGTTCAATACTCCAATTGGATACATAATTTAGAAGACCCTGACTCAATTTAAGGACTACACCAATTAGATAACCTTATCAATAACCCATGAACTTTATGATCTCATTTACCATTGTACCATTGCATTATTGAACCCTTTACGTTTATTGTGTTTATTTTTCACATTCACTGTTTTGCATGTTATTATTTCACTGGTGCATTCTAGTAACATTACTTACTGTTATATCGGATCCAGATTATTAGTTACACCTTCACGATTGTTAGAGACATTGTGTTATTGTGTTATGCATTTTTATTTCACTGGTGCATTCTAGTAACATTACTTACTGTTATATCGGATCCAGATTATTAGTTACACCTTCACGATTGTTAGAGACATTGTGTTATTGTGTTATGCATTTTTATTTTGTCACTTTGTCACTTAGTGTGTTGGTTTATTATTATTATTACACATTAGCGCAAAATCCCCCCCCTTTTTTGTTTCTGATATTCTTTATGTGTAGAGTGAACACAGATAGATTTTGCAGCCATGGTTTTTACCTCAGTTCCTTTCACTTTACTCTTTATTAGCGCGAAAGACACATATTTGTACAATCAGGGGGTTAAAACCTTTATTAGGTTGTATATGGGGGTACCTGATGCTATAAAAACCTGGCGGCGAACCTAAAAAAATTACTGGCTACCTAGCGGCACCAGCGACACTAATACAGTGATCAGAAAAACGATTGCTTAGTGACACTGGTGATAGGGGGTGAAAGGGTTACCTGGGGGGGCAATCAAGGGGTTAAACCTTTATTAGATAATATATGGTGTGACAGCAGGAAGGTAAAGTCACCTGGTTGCATCCAGGGGGGTAGATATATTTCTCCCAGATTCAGGCTTTATGCCGACTTATACAACTAGGGAGTTGATGAAGCCCAGCTGAGGCTAGTGGGCTCATGAATGATTCATACCTCTAGGGAGAGTGCTGGGCGTCGTGCAGGCAGGGAGTTGATGAGACCAGCTGAAGCCTGTCAGTTCGTTTAAGGCCTCTATAAAAACTCCCAGATTCATTAGGTGTTTGCTCATGCCTGGAACCAGACCTGTGTGGACTGTCTAGGGAGAGTGAACCCCTGTGCGGTGAGGCAAAGCCTGTGTGGCTATTTGTTTGGACTTTTACTAAACCAGGGACTTAGGGACTAGGACAGCACCAGGCTGATCCCAGTTGTTAGTTTAGGAAACCTGCATGTTTAGTCAGAGGTCAAACTGACCAGGATTTATTTTGTTTGTTTCTTTTTGGCTTTGCTGTGTTTTTGTCACTGTACATAGAGAAATAAACCGCACCTTTTGATTTTGAAAACCACAACCTCCGTCTGCTGGCCCTGTTTTTGTGTGGGGAGCCCAACCAGGGGGTCACACACACCCGCTACCGAGTTAACCCCCTCACAGTTGGTGGAGAATGCGGGCAGTTTTTTTTAAGCCAGCATGGAGGAGATACTGAAACAGCTGGCTCTAGCAAATGCCAATCAACAGCAGACAAATGCAGGTTTGCAAAGGAGCCTTGCAGCCCAGCAGCAAGCTCATCAACAAGCCCAGCAGCAATCTGAGGCCCGCTTCATAGACCTGTTACAGAAGCAAGAGCAGAGACTACAACAAATGGAAGCAGTAATGCAGCAACGTCCGCAGACCAGTGAGGAAAGCCGTCCCACTAATACCGCGTCCTTTGGGGTGAGTCGTTTATTGACAAAAATGACTGGAGAGGATGATCCAGAGGTATTTTTGACCACATTTGAAAGGACTGCTGAAAGAGAAAAGTGGCCTGAGGAGCAGTGGGCTGGACTGGTGGCTCCTCTGTTAACTGGTGAATCGCAGAAGGCTTACTATGACCTAGAGCCTGACCAAGCAAAAGACTATGTGATGCTAAAAGCTGAAATATTGGCAAGGCTGGGTGTCACCCTGGCTGTCCGGGCTCAGCGTGTGCATAACTGGACTTTCCAGCTTGGAAAACCCCCCAGGTCTCAAATGTATGATCTCATTCACCTGAGCAGGAAGTGGCTACAGCCAGAGACTTTGTCCGCACCGGAGATTGTGGAACGTGTTGTGATGGATCGTTTCTTGAGAGCTCTTCCTACTGCCATTCAAAAGTGGGTAAGCCATGGAGACCCAGAAACGGCCGGTAAACTTGTGGATCGTGTAGAGAGATACTTGGCTACAGAGAACCTGACGGCCTCTTCCAGAGACACTCGGACTTTCCACCCTAAGACCAGACCATCCCCAGGGGCGGATAAGAGGATTCCAAGGGGTGAGGGTGGAGAGAGTGAGAGGGTGGGAGCTCTACCCCAAGTTTGGCGAGAACAGCCTGGGAAATCAGCGGCTCAAGAGGCCGCAAGAAGGATCGTTTGCTACCGCTGCCGGCAAGCGGGACATATTGCAGCAAATTGCCCGGTTGTGGAGGAACCCATGCAATGTGACTTTCTGATGGACAGACGTCAGTCGCTGTGTGCGACAGTCGCATGCACTGCCATTCGGGGAACTGAGAAACATTTATGCAAAATGTGTATTAATGGTAGAAATGTTGTGGTATTACTGGATTCAGGTAGCCTTGTGACCCTGATAAAGGCTGAATTAGTTAAAACAGAGGTCTCTGGGAATAGCAAGGTAGCTGTTATTTGTGTGCATGGGGACACCCGAGAGTATCCAGTGACTACAGTGTGTTTCGAGACCCCCAAAGGTACCCTCTCTCATCCAGTGGGGTTAGTATCTCAATTACCGCATGATGCCATTGTGGGAAGGGATTTTCCGAAGTTCTGGGAACTGTGGGATGATCCTGAGCCCCCCACTGGTGCCCCTATGTACCAGGAATGTGATAGCCAGAACTCCTCTGAGAGTGGTGAGGACTCTCCAGAATTTCCCTTGTCAGTATTGGCAGGGGAGACTCAAGAAACTGGAGAGGAGCCCACCTCCTCAGACGAAAACCTACCGTCTGTGGAGTTTTCTGATCTGGAGGTTCACAGGGAAAATTTTGCCACAGAACAGTTAAAAGACCCCGCCCTAATAAAGGCACGGGAAAACGTAGTGGAAATAGATGGCGAGTTAGTGAACCCAGATAATACCTGCACTTACCCATACTTCAGCGTAGAGAAGGACCTACTGTATCGGGTGGCAAAAAGGGCAGAAGAAACCGTTGAGCAGCTGGTGGTGCCCAAACCTTACAGGAAGTTGGTGTTGGAGTTGGCCCATGGGCACATTCTTGGAGGTCATCTGGGGACAGAGAAAACCCGAGAGAGGGTATTACAGAGATTCTATTGGCCTGGGGTGATGAAGGACATAGAAAATTATTGTTCCTCCTGCCCTGTGTGTCAGAGGTCGGCCCCGATGCCACATTTCCGTAGCCCGCTGGTCCCTCTACCCATCATTGAGGTCCCGTTTGAGAGAATCGCAATGGATTTGGTAGGTCCTATAATCAAGTCCGCTAGGGGGCACCAGTACATATTGGTTATAATGGACTATGCCACCCGTTATCCAGAAGCGATCCCTCTCAGAAATACCTCGGCCAAAACCATAGCCAAAGAGCTATCTCTTGTTTTTAGCCGGGTGGGTATTTGTAAAGAACTGCTTACGGACCAAGGTACACCCTTTATGTCCCGGGTTATGAAAGAGCTGTGTAAATTGTTCAAAGTGACGCAATTGCGTACATCTGTGTATCACCCCCAAACCGATGGGCTGGTTGAAAGATTCAACAAAACCCTAAAACAAATGTTGAAGAAAGTGGTGGATAGAGATGGAAAGGATTGGGACTGTCTACTTCCTTATTTGATGTTTGCTATTAGGGAGGTGCCCCAATCCTCTTCGGGATTCTCCCCCTTTGAGTTACTGTATGGGAGACACCCAAGAGGGCTGTTGGATATTGCCAAGGAAACTTGGGAAAGTGAGAGTTCTCCCCACAGGAGTGTGATTGAGCATGTCGCCCTGATGCAAGATCGAATTGCACAGGTAATGCCCATCGTGAAGGAACATTTGGCCCAAGCGCAGTTGGCACAGCAGAGAGTGTACAACCGTGGAGCAAAGACCCGTACCTTTTCCCCGGGGGATAGGATATTGGTACTTGTCCCTACGGTTGAAAGTAAATTCCTTGCCAAATGGCAAGGCCCCTACGAGATAATGGAAAAAGTGAGCGAAGTGAATTACAAGGTCAGACAACCAGGAAGGCGAAAGCCCGAACAGATATATCACGTTAATCTGTTGAAAGCCTGGAGGGATAGAGAGTCCCTAGTCGCAGAAACTTGGTCACCAGCTCAAACTGGTTGCGTGATTCCGGAGGTTGGAATAGCAGCCACCTTGTCACAACCCCAACAACAGGAGGTTAAGGAGTTTGTGCTTCGCAACAAGGAGGTGTTCTCTGAGCTGCCGGGACAAACATCTGGGGTAGAGCATGATATTATTACCCCGCCCGGTGAAAGGGTGAAGTTAAAACCCTATCGGATCCCAGAGGCCCGACGGGAGGCAATACGGGAGGAAGTACAGAAAATGCTGAACTTAGGGGTGATAGAGGAGTCCCAAAGTGATTGGTCTAGTCCCATTGTGTTGGTGCCTAAACCGGATGGGAGCTGGCGATTTTGTAACGATTTTCGTCAGTTGAACAAAGTTACAAAATTTGACACCTACCCCATGCCACGTATAGATGAGTTGATCGACCGGCTGGGAACAGCCCGATACATGACGACTCTTGACCTCACAAAAGGGTATTGGCAAATTCCCCTGGCCAAGTCGGCCAAAGAGAAAACCGCATTTGTAACCCCAGACGGGGCGTTCCAATATAAGAGAATGCCGTTCGGGTTACAGAATGCGCCGGCCACATTCCAGCGGAAAATGGACCAGATGCTGAGGCCCCATCGGAAGTATGCTGCGGCTTACCTGGATGACGTAATTGTCCATAGCACAGATTGGGCCTCACATCTGCCAAAAGTGCAAGCAGTCCTGGACTCTGTTCGGGAAGCGGGGTTTACGGCTAACCCCAAGAAGTGTACCATTGGGCAGGAGGAGGCCAAATATCTTGGGTACACCATTGGCAGGGGAGTAATAAAACCCCAACTCAACAAAGTCGAGGCCATCCAGAGTTGGCCACGTCCCAACAGCAAGAAGCAGGTACGAGCCTTTCTGGGAATCGCGGGTTATTTTCGGCGCTTCATTCCCCACTTTGCTTCTAAGGCTGTGCCCCTAACCAACCTGACGAAAGGGAAAGGGTCGGTCATGATTAAATGGACCCCCGAGGCTGAGGCAGCATTCCAATTCTTGAAACAAGCCTTATGTAGCCAGCCAGTGTTGTACTCACCCGACTTCTCTAAAGACTTTGTCGTACAAAGTGATGCGTCAGATGTGGGGTTAGGAGCAGTATTGTCCCAGGTCTGGAACGGGGAAGAGCACCCAGTCATTTACCTCAGCAGGAAGTTGAAGTCCCATGAGGTAAATTACGCCACGGTTGAAAAGGAGTGTTTAGCGGTGAAGTGGGCTCTAGATTCCCTTCGGTACTATCTGCTAGGTAGGCACTTTGACATGGTTACGGATCACGCTCCGTTAAAGTGGATGGCTCAAAACAAGGAGACAAATAGAAGAGTGAATAGGTGGTTCCTGGCCCTACAGGAATTCAACTTCACAGTAAAGCATCGCCCTGGCGTTCAAATGGGGAATGTGGATGCTTTGTCTCGAGTACATGAATGCCTGATTGCTGGTGTTCCAACCCCAAGGTTAAAACAAGAGGGGGGGGTATGTGACAGCAGGAAGGTAAAGTCACCTGGTTGCATCCAGGGGGTTAGATATATTTCTCCCAGATTCAGGCTTTATGCCGACTTATACAACTAGGGAGTTGATGAAGCCCAGCTGAGGCTAGTGGGCTCATGAATGATTCATACCTCTAGGGAGAGTGCTGGGCGTCGTGCAGGCAGGGAGTTGATGAGACCAGCTGAAGCCTGTCAGTTCGTTTAAGGCCTCTATAAAAACTCCCAGATTCATTAGGTGTTTGCTCATGCCTGGAACCAGACCTGTGTGGACTGTCTAGGGAGAGTGAACCCCTGTGCGGTGAGGCAAAGCCTGTGTGGCTATTTGTTTGGACTTTTACTAAACCAGGGACTTAGGGACTAGGACAGCACCAGGCTGATCCCAGTTGTTAGTTTAGGAAACCTGCATGTTTAGTCAGAGGTCAAACTGACCAGGATTTATTTTGTTTGTTTCTTTTTGGCTTTGCTGTGTTTTTGTCACTGTACATAGAGAAATAAACCGCACCTTTTGATTTTGAAAACCACAACCTCCGTCTGCTGGCCCTGTTTTTGTGTGGGGAGCCCAACCAGGGGGTCACACACACCCGCTACCGAGTTAACCCCCTCACAATGGGGATACCTGATGCTATAAAAACCTAGCAGCGAACCTAGAAAAATAACTGGCTACCTAGCGGCACCAGCGACACTAATTCAGAAATCAGAATTCTCAATGAGGTGAGAATATTGGGAGACAGGTGGAGGATATACCAGTGGTTCAATACTCCAATTGGATATATAATTTAGAAGACCCTGACTCAATTTAAGGACTACACCAATTAGATAACCTTATCAATAACCCATGAACTTTATGATCTCATTTACCATTGTACCATTGCATTATTGAACCCTTTACGTTTATTGTGTTTATTTTTCACATTCACTGTTTTGCATGTTATTATTTCACTGGTGCATTCTAGTAACATTACTTACTGTTATATCGGATCCAGATTATTAGTTACACCTTCACGATTGTTAGAGACATTGTGTTATTGTGTTATGCATTTTTATTTCACTGGTGCATTCTAGTAACATTACTTACTGTTATATCGGATCCAGATTATTAGTTACACCTTCACAATTGTTAGAGACATTGTGTTATTGTGTTATGCATTTTTATTTTGTCACTTAGTCACTTAGTGTGTAGGTTTATTATTATTATTACACATTAGCGCAAAATCCCCCCCCCCTTTTTTGTTTCTGATATTCTTTATGTGTAGAGTGAACACAGATAGATTTTGCAGCCATTGTTTTTACCTCAGTTCCTTTCACTTTACTCTTTATTAGCGCGAAAGACACATATTTGTACAATCAGGGGGTTAAAACCTTTATTAGGTTGTATATGGGGGTACCTGATGCTATAAAAACCTGGCGGTGAACCTAAAAAAATTACTGGCTACCTAGCAGCACCAGCGACACTAATACAGCGATCAGAAAAACGATTGCTTAGTGACACTGGTGATAGGGGGTGAAAGGGTTACCTGGGGGGGCAATCAAGGGGTTAAACCTTTATTAGATAATATATGGGGATACCTGATGCTATAAAAACCTGGCGGCGAACCTAAAAAAATAACTGGCTACCTAGCGGCACCAGCGACACTAATACAGTGATCAGAAAAACGATCGCTTAGTGACACTGGCGATAGGTGGTGAAAGGGTTACCTGGGGGGCGATCAAGGGTTTAAACCTTTATTAGATAATATATGGGGGTACCTGATGCTATAAAAACCTGGCAGCGAAGCTAAAAAAAATAACTGGCTACCTAGCGGCACCAGCGACACTAATACAGCAATCAGAAAAATGATCGCTTAGTGACGCTGGTGATAGGGGGTGAAAGGGTTACCTGGGGGGGGGGATCAAGGGGTTAAACCTTTATTAGGTAATATATGGGGGTACCTGGCGCTATATAAAAACCTGATGGGGAACCTAAATAACTAAACAACTAACTGGCTAACCAGTGTCACCAGTGACACTTATACGGTGATCACTGGTGAAAGGGTTAACTCTAGGGGCAATCAGGGGGTTAATACCTTTCTTAGATAATATATGGGGGTACCTGGTGCTATAAAAACCTGGCGGCGAACCTAAAAAAATAACTGGCTACCTAGCGGCACCAGCGACACTAATACAGCGATCAGAAAAACGATCGCTTAGTAAAACTGGTGATAGGGGGTGAAAGGGTTACCTGGGGGGGGGGGCGATCAAGGGGTTAAATCTTTATTAGATAATATATGGGGATACCTGATGCTATAAAAACATGGCGGCGAACCTAAAAAAATAACTGGCTACCTAGCGGCACCAGCGACACTAATACAACGATCAGAAAAACGATCGCTTAGTGACACTGGTGATAGGGGGTGAAAGGGTTACCTGGGTGGGGCGACCAAGGGGTTAAACCTTTATTAGATAATATATGGGGATACCTGATGCTATAAAAACCTGGCGGCGAACCTAAAAAAGAAACTGGCTACCTAGTGGCACCAGCGACACTAATACAGCGATCAGAAAAACGCTTAGTGACGCTGGTGATAGGGGGTGAAAGGGTTACCTGGTGGGCGATCAAGGGGTAAACCTTTATTAGGTAATATATGGGGGTACCTGGCGCTATATAAAAACCTGATGGGGAACCTAAATAACTAAATAACTAACTGGCTAACCAGTGTCACCAGTGACACTTATACGGTGATCACTGGTGAAAGGGTTAACTCTAGGGGCAATCAGGGGGTTAATACCTTTATTAGATAATATATGGCAGTACGCGACGCTATAAAAACCAGGCGGCAAACCTAAAAATTAACTGGCTACCTAGCGGCACCAGCGACACTAATACAGCGATCAGAAAAACGATCGCTTAGTGACACTGGCGATAGGGGGTGAAAGGGTTACCTGGGGGGCAATCAAGGGTTTAAACCTTTATTAGGGGGGGTTAGGGGGCTACCCTGGACCTAAAGGGACCTAACACTAACTGCCCTGACACTTTTACTATCACAAATGTCACTGATTGCAGTGATCAGTAAATAAATGATCACTGCAATCAGTGACACTGTGAATGGGGGCTGGGGGGTGATCTGGGAGGCGATCTGGGGGTGACTGGGGGGTGGAAAGTGTACCTATGTGTCCTGGTGTCAGTGGGCTGTTGGTGCACTAACCTGATGTCTTCTCTCCCCGGCACTCTGGACTCTGGACGAATAGAGCGCCGCATGGAGAGATGACATCACTTCATCCTGCCTGTGTATACATTACACAGGCAGGGGAAGCTTCTCATTCGCCGGGATTGATCGCGAGGGGGTGGCCAGAAACCAATGGCCGCCCCCTCATCACAGATCGCTCCTGAAGCGATACCGACTGCCCCATGTACCGGAAGGGGGTCCGATCGGACCCCCCACCCGCACGAAGGCAGGCACGTACAGGTACGTGATTGTGCCTGTCCGTGCCATTCTGCCGACGTATATGTACATGGGGCGGTCCTTAAGTGGTTAAGAAAAACAGCAATTATTTTAAGTAAATCAAATATCCATTTATTCTGGGTAACAAAATAAAGAGGAAGGCAACGATGGAGAAAGTGCTTGAATTTGCCAAGCCTTTGGACCCCAAGGCAGACATCAAGTGTGTGGAAAATAAAATTGCTATCTTGAGGAGTCCATATAATTGGGAGCACAATCTGGTCCACAAATCCGAGAAATCAGGAGCAGCAGCAGATGACATATATGTACCCAGGCTGTGGTACTACAACAGACTGCATCTTCTGTCAGACCAGACTGAAGCCAAGCAATTACTTCTTTTTCTTCCCTGCAGCGTTCCCTCCACGCCTCCCTGCAGCGTTCCCTCCACGTCTCCCTGCAGCGTTCCCTCCACGCCTCAGTGCACGCTTCTTTGCAGGCTGTGGCTCTGGTGGTGGACTTGTGGCAGGAGGAGGAGGAGAAGAAGGAGGAGGAGGAGGAGGAGGATGGGCGAGATCACAGACATGGCTGGTCTCTGTCAGCTGGCCCCTCACCACCTTCTGAAGGGCCTGACCAATAATCCCCTCACACAGAATGCGTTGGCCTTCCACCACTTTTTGTAACCTGGTGGCAAAATAGCAGCAATAGGCCTCTTCAGCGTCGGGGGGGGGGGCTCTGAGGACCTCACTTGTCTCCCTTATGATTCTCAGTGCTTCCTCCTCTGTGTGACTCACCTTCCTGGGCCTTTTGGTTCTAAGGTTGAGGGCAGGCACCTGTGACTGGGTGCTGCCACTGGGCCTAGCCACCTCCTGCCTGACACTAGGCCCGGCCACCTCCTGGCTGCCACCGGGCCCGGCCACCTCCTGGCTGACACTTCCCCCTGCCTCCTCCTGCCTGCCTCTTTCCTGACCCTCATCCTGACTGATGTCATCCTGTGTATGAAAAAGGGACATAGTTTTACTGTTTGATATGTTAACTGTAAGGAAAAAATGCATTTAATATATCATACAGGGAATTTAGGAAAACAATAATAGTAGCAATAGTGAGATTATTTGTAGCATATTTACCAGACAGACTGTTTTGTACACGAACACATGACCAGAGATCCTTCCTTTAAAAAACGGAATCCTCATAGGATCCCAAAACCCGGTTCGTCGGCCGGCATGAGAACCTCCACCTGGTAGGGGCACGACACTAAACCGTACCACATGGAAGCAGAGTCACCACATGGAAGCAGAGTCCCACGCCTGCAAGGCGTGGGAAAAAGGGAGGGGTGGCCGCACCTGCAGTAGACCATACAGGACATCATAAGAATTATATATGATAATAATGCATACAACATATAATTGTATGAATGCAAAAGATTATAATGTAATCAATTATTAACATAAGGTTGTAGCAAGCTGGCAATAAAGGTCAGATTAACCATTTTAAATATATATTATGACTAACATGGTGAAGAAATTTATAAGTAATTAATCGGATGTTATTAAGAAATTATGAAAAGTGAAGGAGTGACACTGTGAGGAAAAGTGAAGGAAGGGAGGGAAAAAAAAGGAAGGAGAAAAGAAGTGACCTCGTGAAGGAAGTGAAAGTGGTGAGAGTGAGAAAACAAAAGACAAAAATCACAGAAGCGCAAACAACCACAAACAACAAAAAATATATAATGGAAATAGAGAAAAAGAAAGGAAAGGAGGAGAAACGAAAAAAAGGAGAAGAAGAAAAGAAGAACAGAAGAAAAAAAGAAGGAAAAAAGGAAAGGAAATGTAAGAGAGTGTTGACAAAAATTGGAAACGTAATAGAATGAGAGTGGAAGTAGGAAGATAAGTGATGAAGAAGTGAAATAAAAGTTGAAATGATAAAAGAGAAATGTGGAGGAAAGGAATATGAGTGAAGGGAAAATGAATGAGAGTGTGAAAAGGTGAACAAAATGAAAACAGTGAGATAAGACGACAGCATGGGTATGAAAGGAGTGAGCAAGAGGAAGAGAAGAAATGTGAAAAATGAAATAGTGAAGAAAATGAGAAAGGAAAGGAAAAGAAAAGAAAGATGGAGCAAAGGAGAAATTGAGCTGTGAATAGGGAAGTAAAGGAAACAGAATGGACGAATGTGATGGCAGTTGAGAGGGTGATTGAAAAAATGGGGAAAAGGCTGCAGAGAAAGGAAAAGTTCCATCATCCTATATGCACCTAATTTCCCCTTTTCTTCCTGTTTCTTCCCACCACTTCTTTCACTTTCCCACTTCCCCCTTTCCTTCTACTCTTTTGCTTCTTTTCAGGTTCACACACTTCACTCATCGTGTTTTGCACTGTCTCTTGTCAATTTCCCTTTTCCTTTCTCTGCAGCCTTTTCCCCATTTTTTCAATCACCCTCTCAACTGCCATCACATTCGTCCATTCTGTTTCCTTTACTTCCCTATTCACAGCTCAATTTCTCCTTTGCTCCAACTTTCTTTTCTTTTCCTTTCCTTTCTCATTTCCTTCACTATTTCATTTTTCAAATTTCTTCTCTTCCTCTTGCTCACTCCTTTCATACCCATGCTGTCGTCTTATCTCACTGTTTTCATTTTGTTCACCTTTTCACACTCTCATTCATTTTCCCTTCACTCATATTTAGAGTTGAGCGGACACCTGGATATTCGACGGGTTCGGCCGAACTTCGGAAAAAAGTTCGGGTTCGGGACCGAACTTTAACCCGAACCCGGACCCGAACCCCATTGAAGTCAATGGGGACCCGGACTTCTAAGGACTAAAAAGGCTCTAAAAAAGTAATGGAGAGGGCTAGAGGGCTGCAAATGGCAGCAAAATGTTGTTAAGAGCATGGCAAGTGCTCTGCAAACAAATGTGGATAGGGAAATAACTTAAAATAACATAAAAAAAATAAAAATAAAAAATAATAATCTTGACCTAGGAGGACGAGGTCCATATGGAGTAGGAGGTTGAGGTGGCAGTGGATGAGGCTGTGTAGGTGGAAGCGGCGGTGGAGGAGGACGAGGTAGCCAACACTGGTTCAAAAATACAACAATGGCTGGGTAAGGCCGGTGATGTGTCGAATTCTGTCCCCCGTCAAATAGTGTCCACCCTGTACTGCGCTTGCTTAGTATGTAGGACAAGGGGATTTCGAAAATCTCCCAAGACGAACAGCGCCTGCGTGGTGAGTTCAGGTGAAGGCCACACCATCCGTGGTTCAAGCCGAGCCAAGTAAGGCCGTGCCCGAAGCGTGGCGATCGAACCGAGCCCGTGAGGGGCCCTGTTACTATGTGCTACCGTATGTCCACTTGGATGGTGGGGCTTGAACCTGCACTCACAGCGCAGGCGCCGTTCATCTTCGGAGATTTTGTGAATCTCCTTGTCCTCTGTACTGCGCAAGCGCTGCGCCTTCGCAGTATGGGCCGGACACAATCCGATGGCCGGACAGTTTTTGTCACAACACTGGTATACATGTCTATTCTGCACAAGGTATGGACAAGTCCTGTGGGATCCATGCCTGGTTCATTTTAATGAACGTGAGCTTGTCCACATTGGCTCTGGACAGGCGGCTGCGCTTGTCTGTGATAACGCCCCCTGCCGTGCTAAATACACGTTCAGATAATACACTGGCTGCAGGGCAGGCCAGCACCTCCAAGGCATAAAGGGCAAGCTCAGGCCATGTGCCCAATTTGGAGACCCAGAAGTTAAAGGGGGCAGACCCGTCATCCAGTACGTGTAGGCCTGTGGACACATACTGCTCAACCATGTTGGTGAAATGCTGCCTCCTGCTAAGACGTTCCATCTCAGCTGGTGGTGCTGGTTGTTGTGGCGTGCTGACAAAGCTTTTCCACATTTTAGCCATGCTAACCCTGCCTTCTGAGGTGCTGCCGGTGCCCCGGCTGCGTTGGCGACCTCTTTCTCCTCCGTCTTCGCCTTGTGCTTCCACCGTACGCCCGCTGTCAGGTGGGAATGCCACCAGCAGCGCGTCTACCAGCGTGCGCTAGTACTCGCGCATCTTACGATCCCGCTCCAGTGAGGGAATTAAGGACGGTACGTTGTCCTTGTAACGGGGATCCAGCAGGGTGGCCACCCAGTAATCAGCACCAGTTAAAATGTGGGCAACTCGGCGGTCATTGCGGAAACACTGCAGCATGTAATCGCTCATGTGTGCCAGGCTGCCCAGAGGCAAAGAAAAGCTGTCCTCTGTGGGAGGTGTATCGTCTGTGTCCTCTGTATCCCCCCAGCCACGCACTAGTGATGGCCACGAGCTGGTCTGGGTGCCACCCTGCTGTGAAAATGGCTCCTCCTCCTCCTCCTCCACCTCGTCATCCTCCAGAACTGTGCCCTTTCTGCCGGACAATTGTGTACCTGGCGTTTGTTGGTGCAGGAACCCACCCTCGTAGCCACTTGTGAAAGACTGCCCTGAAAGCCTTTGAAATGATCCCGCTTCCTCCTCCTCCTCCTCATCCTGCTGTGCCACATCCTCTTCCATCATCGCCCGAAGCGTTTTTTCAAGGGGGCATAGAACTGGGATAGTAACGCTAAGAACGGCGTCATTGGCACTGGACATGTTGGTGGAGTACTCGAAACAGCGCAACAAGGCACACAGGTCTCGCATGGAGGCCCAGTTATTGGTAGTGAAGTGGTGCTGTTCCGCAGAGCGACTCACGCGTGATTGCTGCAGCTGAAACTCCACTATCGCCTGCTGCTGCTCGCACAGTCTGGCCAGCATGTGCAAGGTGGAGTTCCACCTTGTGGGCACGTCACATATGAGGCGGTGAGCGGGAAGGCCGAAGTTACGCTGCAGCGCTGACAGGCGAGCAGCAGCAGGGTGAGAACGCTGAAAGTGCGCACACACAGCCCGCACTTTCTGCAGCAGCTCTGGCATATTGGGGTAATTTTTAAGGAACCTCTGGACCACCAAGTTCAGCACATGAGCCAGGCAAGGGATGTGCGTCAAACCGGCTAGGCCCAAAACTGCTACGAGATTTCGCCCATTATCGCACACCACCAGGCTTGAGGCTCACTGACAGCAACCACTCATTGGTCTGTTGTTCCATGTCCCTCCACAACTCCTGCGCGGTGTGGGGTTTTTCCCCCAAACAGGAAAGTTTTAAAACTGCCTGCTGTCGTTTACCCCTGGCTGTGCTGAATTTGGTGGTGAAGGTGTTACGCTGACCGGATGAGGAGGTGGTAGAGGATGAGGAAGCGGAGTAGGAGGAGTTAGCAACAGGAGGCAAATTGAAGCGCCCTGCAATCCTCGGTGGTGGAAGGACATGCGCCAAACTGCTATCTGCCTCAGGCCCAGCCGCCACTGCATTTACCCCGTGTGCTGTTAGGGAGATATAACGTCCCTGACCGTGCTTACTGGTCCACGCATCTGTAGTTAGGTGGACCTTGCCACAGATGGCGTTGCGCAGTGCACACCTGATTTTGTCCCCCACTTGGTTGTGCAGGGAAGGGATGGCTCACCTGGAAAAATTGTGGCGGCTGGGCACGACGTACTGTGGGACAGCCAATGCTATCAGGCTTTTAAAACTCTGCGTCTCCACCAGACGGAATGACAGCATTTCAAAGGCCAGGAGTTTTGAAATGCTGGCATTCAGGGCCAGGGATCGTGGGTGGCTAGGGGGGTACTTCCTCTTCCGCTCCAATGTTTGGGAGATAGAGAGCTGAACGCTTCCATGGGACATTGTGGAGATGGTCGGTGACCCAGGTGGTAGTGTTGCTGGCAGATCCTCTGTTTGCGGGGTGGCAGGTGCCACTGTCACTACAGAGGTGGATGAAGAGGCCGAGACTGCAGCAGAAGAGGAAGCAGGAGGAGCCAGAGACCTTTCTTGGTTTTTGAGGTGTCTACTCCACTGCAGCTCGTGCTTTGCACTTAGATGCCTGGTCATGCAGGTTGTGCTCAGGTTGAGAACGTTTATGCCTCGCTTCAGCCTCTGATTGCACAGCCTGCAAACCACTCGTGTCTTGTCATCAGCACATTGTGTGAAGAACTGCCACGCTAGGGAACTCCTTGGACCTGGCTTTGGTGTGCTCGGTCCCTTGCTGCGTTGTGCAGTAGCAGACATACTGTCTAGGGGACGGACGCTCCGCTTTTGCACCCTGCTCCCTCTTCTGCTGTGCTGGTGGCTCTGTGCGACCACCGCCTCTTCCTCCAAACTACACTGGTCACCTGCATAACGTTCATTCCATGTGGGGTCGAGGACCTCATCGTCCTCCACATCATCTTCCACCCAGTCTTCACCCCTGCCCTCCTTGTCTGTCTGCACAATTGCGAAAGCAGCAGCAGTTGGCACCTGTGTTTCGTCATCATCCGAGACGTACTGCGATGGTCCTCCCATGTACTCATCATGAAACATAAGTGGTTGGGCATCGGTGCACTCAATCTCTTCCACTTCTGGGGCAGGACTAGGTGGATGGCCCTGGGAAACCCTGCTAACAGAGTCATCGAAAAGCAGAAGAGACTGCTGCATGATTTGGGGCTCAGACTGCTTGGCTGATTTGCAAGGGGGTGAGGTGAAAGACTGATGGACATGGGTTTTAGGTGCCAACTCTGATCTTTCATCAGAAGAGTGGGAGGGAGACAATGTGAAGGAACCCGAGGCACTGTCAGCAACCCAATCTACTATCGCCTGTACTTGTCCTGGCCTAAACATTCGTACAGCCTCATTAGGCACGACAAAATACCGCCGCAGGCTCGGTCGCCTACTCGCACCTGAGGAAGGTGTTTCACTTGTGCGTGTATCTGGCACAGATCCACCACGTCCTCTCCCTGCAACAGGAGCTCCACCAGCAGCACCACGACCGGGGCCACCACGTCCCTTTGACCTTCTCCTCATATTTTCCAAATTTAGGATGTTGCCCTAAATGGGTGTTTTTGGAAGAGCAGAACACACCCACAGTACGTAACCGCTGAATCACACAGCTACAGAACTGCAGAAAAGGCTATTCAAAAAAAATGTTGTTTTTTTAGTATAGAACAGTAGGAGAAAACTATATAGAAATTGTTTATTTCACACACCTCCAAATATGTATAACACACTGCAAACAATTTTTTGTGCCCCTAAACTGCGTTTTTTGGAAGAGCAGAACACACCCACAGTACGTAACCGCTGAATCGCACAGCTACAGAACTGCAGAAAATGCTATTCAAAAAAAATTTAGTTTTTTTAGTATAGCACAGTAGGAGAAAACTATATAGAAATTGTTTATTTCACACACCTCCAAATATGTATAACACACTGCAAACTATTTTTTGTGCCCCTAAACGGCATTTTTTGGAAGAGCAGAACACACCCACAGTACGTAACCGCTGAATCGCACAGCTACAGAACTGCAGAAAATGCTATTCAAAAAAAATTTTGTTTTTTTAGTATAGCACAGTAGAAGAAAACTATTTAGAAATTGTTTATTTCACACACCTCCACATATGTATAACACACTGCAAAATATTTTTTGTGGCCCTGAATGGCTCTTTTTGCAAGCGTACATTAAAGTGCAAATTTTTTTTTATTTTTTTTTTGCCCTAAACGGGTCTTTTTTTGCACGAGCAAAATAAAATGCAAATTTTTTTCCCTAAAAGTTAGATTCTCTCTGACACTGGGCTCATGGCAGTGTAAAAAGACTGCACTGCAACACAAACAGGTAAACCTACGCAGATCGCTGATTTTAATCTCTGAATCTGGACTCCTATATAATATTCTCTCTCCCTGAAAGCACCAACACAGGAACCTGGCCCTACACTACACTATCTCTCTATCTTTTCCCTCAGATTGCAGAATCAGGACTACCTCATGTATTTTTCTATCTCTCCCTAAAAGCAGCAGCAGCAGCAGACTAGATCCTCTCCCTATCTATTCTGAAGCAGAGTGACGTGTGTGCTGTGTGCCTCTAGCTTATATAGAAGCTGGGTCACATGTTGCACTGACCAATCACAGCCATGCCATTAGTAGGCATGGCTATGATGGCCTCTAAGGTCACACCAGCTAATCAAAAGGTCCAGGTTCGGGTTCGGGTTCGGGAAAAAGCTTTACAGTTCGGGTTCGCTCAACACTACTCATATTCCTTTCCTCCACATTTCTCTTTTATCATTTCAACTTTTATTTCACTTCTTCATCACTTATCTTCCTACTTCCACTCTCATTCTATTACGTTTCCAATTTTTGTCAACACTCTCTTACATTTCCTTTCCTTTTTTCCTTCTTTTTTTCTTCTGTTCTTCTTTTCTTCTTCTCTTTCTCTATTTCCATTATATATTTTTTTGTTGTTTGTGGTTGTTTGCGCTTCTGTGATTTTTGTCTTTTGTTTTCTCACTCTCACCACTTTCACTTCCTTCACGAGGTCACTTCTTTTCTCCTTCCCTTTTTTTCCCTCCTTTCCTTCACTTTTCCTCACAGTGTCACTCCTTCACTTTTCATCACTTCTTAATAACATCCGATTAATTACTTATAAATTTCTTCACCATGTTAGTCGTAATATATATTTAAAATGGTTAATCTGACCTTTATTGCCAGCTTGCTACAACCTTATGTTAATAATTGATTACATTATAATCTTTTGCATTCATACAATTATATGTTGTATGCATTATTATCATATATAATTCCTATGATGTCCTGTATGGTCTACTGCAGGTGCGGCCACCCCTCCCTTTTTCCTTGCAGGCGTGGGACTCTGCTTCCATGTGGTGACTCCTTGTAAGCCAGGTACGGTTTAGTGGGGTGCCCCTACCAGGTGGGGGTTCTCATGCCGGCCGACGAACCGGGTTTTGGGATCCTATGAGGATTCCCTTTCTTAAAGGAAGGATCTCTGGTCATGTAATTGTGTACAAAACAGTCTGTCTGGTAAATATGCTACAAATAATCTCACTATTGCTACTATTATTGTTTTCCTAAATTCCCTGTATGATATATTAAATGCATTTTTTTCCTTACAGTTAACATATCTTCTGAAGAAGACCCTACGGGGTCGAAACACGTCAAGATATATGTAGTCATCTATATTGCACTTTAGCAGCAATGTTTTATGTTACATAATGTTTACATTGTTTTGTATTTCGAATTTTAATCATGTACCAGAGCTCACATCTTGATTGAATTTTACTGGTGAAACCCAACTGGTTTTCACTAATAAAGATTACATTTTAACTATTCATTGTCCTAATTTCTGCTGCCTTGAAAACCCCTAGCGGGGGAAACTTCACCTATCTCCTTTACCGGGGTGTGCAGCACCACTTCCTTGTTTCTCATCAGTGTCTCCCATTTTATATAGTTTTACTGTTTGGTTCATCAATCACACACAATTTTCAACTCATGACTGTTGCAAATTGAATGGTAATAAATAGAAAAGACTATCATTCTGACCCCAGCTGTTTTATTTCTTGTCCCAATCTTTTTTGGCCACTACTGTCTATTGCTATGTAAAACACTTTTTTTTTTTTTTTCCCAGAAAAAAAACAAAGTTTATTGATTCAAGTTTGACACTTACAGTCCAAAGTACCATAATCTCTTCAAATACAGTCAACATGACCGTACTACTTACAATACATGCAATGAATTTTTAAACACAATTGTCACCATCCTGAGTATTCATACTGCCATGAGCGGCCACCGCACCTCCCCCAAGGCACTGTCTGTGCCTGGACAATCTGCCCATTATACTCCCGTGCCTACGCACTTAAGTAGCATATCAACCCACATTTAGTCTCAAAAGTCTGTCCATAATTAGGTCATCCGGAGCTAGCCCCGGTGTTCCCAACCACAGGTCCCATAATTTTTCAAACTTTCCAGAGCATCCCCTATGTTGGTATATAACCTTTTCCATTCTCAGTGCGTTACCAAGTGCATTAATCCATTCCTTGACTGTGGGGGGTGATTCAGACTTCCAATGTTGCATAATCATTTTGCGGGCCATGAAAAGGGCCCTAGTGAGGGCTTCCCTAATATGGGGTTCCCATTCCAGCTCATCTAGCAGATTCAGAAGACATTGTTTCGGATCTAATGGGACTGACACCTGGAATACTGTGTTCAGCGTGTCTATCACCCCCTTCCAATAGGTATGCAACTTGGGGCAGCACCAGAGCATGTGTATCAGGTCCCCATGGTCTCTTTTACATCTCGTACAGGTCGGTGCGGGCAGCAGTCCCATACCATATAGTCTGTGAGGCGTGTAGTATACTCTCAGGAGTGTATATAGTTGCGTCAGCCGCTGTGTCACATTGAGGGAGCATACGGTAACCGACTGCAGGGCCTCCTCCCACTGATCCTCGTCCAGGGGTCCTACATCCGTTTCCCATTTCCCTTTAACAGTCAGGGGGTGTTTTGTGAGAAATTTACAAAGCAGCGTACCGTAGCTCTGGGAAATGAAGCCCTTAGACGTCTCTGCACCCCTAAGCTGCAAGAGAAGTGGAGGGGAATCTACATGCCACTCTGAGACCCTTGACTGAGCTGTAAATGCATGCCGAAGCTGCAGATAGTAGAAAAGCATGTTCGCAGGCAAATGATATGCCTCCCTTAAAGTCTCAAAGGGCAGTAACTTGCCGTTCCCAATAATTTGTGTCAGGTAGCAGACTCCATATCTCTTCCACCTGTCCCCATGCTGTAATTTGGCTAGCTCGGGATAGGAATCATTTGCCCAGATAGGGCTGAACTCTGTAATACCTGAGGCCCCCTGTAGATATTTAGTTTTATTCCATATCTTCTGTATTAAACTGTACGTAGGGAAGCTTTTGTGAGGCCTTCCAAAAGCTAGGGCCTCAAGCGCTGTCGGAACTGACTTCCCCCCACTGTCCAAAGCATAATATGTTCAGAGGCGCCATGGCTTCTACCCGCCGTGTCACCCTCCAAAACCATGGTACCTATCAGATGCTGCAATTGCGATGCCAGATAGTACAACCACGGATTCGGCAAAGCAAGGCCACCTTCACCCTTGGGGCGTTGCAAGTGCTCTAATTTTATCCTGGGGGGGCGATTTTTCCAGATCAGTTCGCAAAATATGGTATTCACTATTCTGAAGATCTTCAGTGGGATCACTACCGGGGAATTGTGGAGCATGTACAGCAGTTGGGGCATAAGAATCATTTTAATTAGATTCACTCTGCCCGCAACCGACATACACAGAGTGTTCCACGTTTTAACCCGAGATCGAAATCTGGCCAGCAGCGGGGAGATATTGAGCTGACTGTATTCCCTGATATGCGGCGTCACTTGTATCCCCAGATATTTGAAGGAGGTGGCTACAGGAATACCCCCCACCCGGTCTCCGTGATGTAACAGGACATCATCCAGTGGCATTAAGGCTGACTTGGTCCAATTTATTTTAAGGCCCGAGAACTCCCCAAACCGAGCCACCGTCTCCATCGTCTCGCTCAGGGATTGCTCTGTATCACCCAGCAGAATCATTGTATCGTCTGCATAAAGCATCACTTTCTCCTGTCTTTCCCCATAGCAGAAGCCAGTGATACCTCTATGGTCTCTAATCTGAATAGCCAATGGTTCTATAGCCAAGGCAAACAGCAGGGGGGGACAATGGACACCCCTGCCGCGTACCCCGGCCCAGAGCAAAGGCCGGCGACACTCTCCCCGCCTCTCTAATAACCGCCTGGGGGCAGTGGTACAGCAAACGCACCCAAGAAATGAACACCTCCCCGAAACCAAATCGCCTCAACACCTCCCAAAGGTACGGCCACTCAACGCTATCAAAAGCTTTCATAGCGTCAAGCGACAGCAGAGCTCTCTTACCCATGTTATCAGCCTGGGATTGCATATTAAGAAATAGTCTCCTGAGGTTTATTGCCATGGATTTGTTGGTTATAAATCCCGCCTGATCTGGGTGTATGACAGAGGTAATCACTTTATTTAGCCTGAGGGCCAGTACCTTCGCCAAGATCTTTATATCTGTTTGTAATAGCGAAATCGGCCTATACGAGGCTGGGTCCACTGGGTCCTTTCCTGGTTTGAGGATCAACACAATATGTGCCTTTGCCATAGAGGGCGGGAGGACGTCAGACTCCCTTGCAGCATTAAAGACCCCCAACAGCTTAGGCAACAGGACCTCTGAGTACTGTCTGTAAATCTCCATGGGGATTCCATCCCCCCCTGGAGCCTTACCGTTAGGGAAGGCCGCCACCTGCATCTCCTCCAAACTCAATGGAGAATCTAACTCCATGCTCCAAGTAGGGGAGAGACGTGGGAACGTAATTTCGTCCAGGTAGCCAGACAGCTCCCCCGAACTATACTCCGAGGCTGGGCGATACAGTGATTCATAGAAGTCTGCCAATGTCTTTATTATGAGATCAGGGGAGTTAACCAGTCGCCCCTCCGTGGTTCGCAGGGTACCAATAACCAGGGATTTCTGTTCTGAATTAGCTATCCTAGCCAAGAGACGGCCCGTTGTCTCCCCCTCCTCAAAAAATGCTGTTTTGGTAAAAAAACTATTTTTTTCCGCCAAAGAGGCGAGCAGGTGCTCATACGCAGATTGAGCCGACATGTAAAACACTTTTTGATTAATCCTTAATTTGTGAATACTACCATCTAGTTACCAACAATAATTATAGGACAATAAAAATACTATACCGGGCTCCAGATGTTCAGATCTGATTCCTCCAGGATGTCATGGTCAGGATGCTCCTAGTCACCCTCTGCTGGGGTGGAGGGAAGGGTGGAGGGAAGGCTGCAGGGAAGGCTAAAAAGTGATTCCCTGGCTTCAAGTTGGTCGTCCAGAAAATGCAGTCTGTTGTAGTACCACAGCTTGGGCACATACACTTTTGATGCTGCTACTCCTGATTTCCAGGATTTGTGGATTTTTTTGTACTCCTTCTTATACATATTCCTCAAGTTTGCAATTTTATTAACCAACATCTCCATGTCTGCCTCGGGGATCCGTGTCTGGACAAATTTGAGCAATTTCTCCATCGTTGCCCTCCTTACTACTCGATTAGAATATAAATCATGTTTGAGTTCCCATAAATTCCTCATCTCCCTGTATCTGTCTATAAAAGCTGACAGGAAATCTGTGTCCTTAAAATGCTGCATTTTTTCTGCAAGATAAAACACAAGACAAAAACACTAGGTCAGCCTAAACTGTCAGGATCTCTCCCAATAAAAACCTCAATCTTGAAGCAGTATAGGCCACTGATGCCCCAAGTTGAAATTTTACCTTCGTTAGGACGCTCGTAACTTCCGTTCCTCCTTCCTTTGCACACAGAACGTAGTTACGACACATGCGTGTTAGCTTTATATACGCTGCATATGCGTGAAACTCCGCCCGCGTCGCCCGCCACTGGCGTTCTTTCTAGTATATTCCCCGCCCCTTCTATTTTGGCGCACAGTGGGAGACGACATGGCGGAGACACAGAGGGTGCATGTTATTAATTACAGTAACGAGGAGGAAAGCCTGGAGCCAGAAACGTCTCGATCCAGGACTAGATATAAGGCCTCAAATATGTCCTTTGCAGAGATGGCGGAGATGGTGGACATCTTGAAGAGCCCTGAAATATCTGGGAACACATATTCCCTCAAATCTAATACGGGTTTTTGAACTTAATTTCCCCCCCCCTATTGACTAGAACACGCATTTCTTTAGAGATATGGAACCGGGGACTGCATTCGTGGTTCGCTAGATGTAACCTTTTAAAGATGAGTATCTTACCCAAGTATTTATACTTATTTCAAACCCTGCCGGTTAAGATACCATCTCAATACTTTAAACAGGTTCATTCTCTGTTTATGAAATTTATATGGGCACATAAGAAACCACGCATTCCCAGAGTCCAATTAGCTCGACCCAAACATAGTGGAGGGATTGCACTCCCAGACGTACTTAAATACTATCAGGCTGTACACATGGGGAGACTTATATACTGGAATCGTCACTCAATAGACAAACTCTGGGTTCAGATTGAACAAGAGCAAATTGAGGTTTCATTGAAAGGGGCACCATGGTGTTATGATAAACTGTCGCTCGACCTAAAGAGACACCCTCTGATAGGCCCCAAAATACGAATCTGCTCACAAGTGATCGTTAAAACCTCCCTCTCGACAGTAGACTCACCTCTAAAGCCTATCCTCGGGAACCCAAAATTTTTGCCGGGCTTGAGAGATCAGCACTTTACCATTCTGAGACAAATGAATCGTTTCCGAGCATTGCACTTTTTAGTATCGGATGGCTGGCCATCCATAACCGCTTTAATGGCCCTTTCTGTTTACCCTTCTGGAACGCCAAACAGTTGCATGACTTTCTGCATACATTTAAGTCACCAGAGAGGTTTAGACGACAATTAACCATATTTGAAGAATATTGCTTAAAGAAGGGGACCCTGACACAAACACTTTCAAAAATGTATACCCTACTGATTTCCCCTCAGAACAACCAAGTCTATCCTGGATAGAGAAATGGGGGAGAGAGAGATGAACTGTAAGTTTACAATCAGCCAAAAGACAAAATATGATTGCACTCTCGCTGAAATCATCTATTTGTACTAAGATTCAGGAGATGAATTATAATTGTAGCACTACCCCCATAGGAGCTGCTGGTTTGTTTTTGGGTTTGCACGTTACCTCTTCAGCTTCGTTGTCAGGGTTAGAAAGTCTGTATTTAATGCAATGTCCACACAGGATGTAAAACCTTCAACTGTTGGTTTTATTTTTGCTGCAATAACTCGTATAGAAAGTAGTAGGTATGAGAAGAGAGGGGAAGGTTCAGGTACACGTTGTAGGACACACAAAATGTCTAAAATCATCCACCACTCTCACTGTTGAGTGGGTATTGCTCACCCAGATAGACCCCTCTCACCTGGCCTAGCAGCCGGGATGATGCACGAACCAGTATCAGGACAGTCTCTGCCACAGACCGTTTGAGAACAAATGTGGATAGCCAGGAATCCTCTGCCACAGGATTTCAGTCCCCAACTTCCACCTGTGCAGTTAAAGAACCTTTAAGCCGATCCGGCGAACTGCTTGGCTTTAAAGTAGTGGATCCCCTCTTAACAAGGTCACCAGGCCTCTCCCGAGACATTAGCACTTTGCTGGTCTATTCCAGGGCAGGTCCTCCCCTGGTTTCCTTCATTAAGCAGCTTCCTCCCTCATGATGGACAGCTTGGGATCCCCTTTAGAATTGTAGGCCCCAGCTAGACTAACTGGGCCTACAAAATAGCGATGCAGCCTCGGGCCAATGTGGCACAGAGGCCAGGATCACACACACATACCTCGTGCCAGGAGGGCAGCGAGGCGAACGCCGACCCCGAACAAAGGCGTGCCCCTTAAGTATCCCTCCCCAGCATACACAGCGGGGCACCACTCCCACTGTACCACTGCCGAGAAAGGACACCCAATACACCATGGTCTGCCTGTATTCCAACATGGGCCTGAGGTGGTACCGCCACCTTCGGGCAACAAGGGAAAACACTACCAGGCACCACCATAGCCAGACCAGAGGCAATTTAGATATAATCATATAGATCTGAGCCCAACTATTGGCTCAGACACCCCCTAAATTTACAATAGCGCCCCGATCATTGGGGGCAGGGCACTACATAAAATATTAACAAGATGATACTATATAGAAAATATATATATATATATATATATATATATATATATATATATATATATAAGGGGGCTCTAATAAGTGCGAGTGAAAAACCAATAATAATAAATAAGTTATACGTGTACCAATATCTCAATTGATATATATGAAATATTAACTACTGTAAATAAGTGTCCCAATATATTAAATATATAGACAAAAAATTCAACAGAAAAAATGTCCAAAGTTTGCTGTGAAAAAGAAATCCTCAAATTTTCATGTAACTCCAATACTCCGTGCTGACAACTCAGTGCTGACAACCAATAACTTGAAGTGATGTGGATTGTGCTCCTTCACCAAGGAAAAACATACACCCAAAGTGCTGTAGTAAATCCTGCTTACCAGAACTAGTTGACCACTTTAACTAAAAAGTAGGTCAAAATCGCTTGTACAGGGTAGTGCCTGTTCACATGGATTGGACCTGGAAAAAATCCTTCCTCCTCATAGTGCCATGACCGGAAAATTAAGATGGAAACATTCCATAGTGTAAAACCATTTAATTTGTTAAAAGAAACATAAAAAGAGCCAAATGGCTACTCACATATACAGGTGCCCAATCCCGGCACTGGGGCTGCAGGCTCTCAGAGGAATTGAATAGGAAAGTCTGCTACGATCGGTCCACTTCCATGGACGGCGTGCGTTCCACCTCCCTCCTTCCGCTGACCACACAGGCTGGATGTGGGCGTAAAAACACGTGACCAGATACCGCCTCGACGTACGTTTCGTAGGATACTACGTCATCATCACGCTTCCTGATGACGTAGTATCCTATGAAACGTACGTCGAGGCGGTATCTGGTCACGTGTTTTTACGCCCACATCCGGCCTGTGTGGTCAGCGGAAGGAGGGAGGTGGAACGCACGCCGTCCATGGAAGTGGACCGATCGTAGCGGACTTTCCTATTCAATCCCTCTGAAAGCCTGCAGCCCCAGTGCCGGGATTGGGCACCTGTATATGTGAGTAGCCATTTGGCTCTTTTTATGTTTCTTTTAACAAATTAAATGGTTTTACACTATGGAATGTTTCCATCTTAATTTTCCGGTCATGGCACTATGAGGAGGAAGGATTTTTTCCAGGTCCAATCCATGTGAACAGGCACTACCCTGTACAAGCGATTTTGACCTACTTTTTAGTTAAAGTGGTCAACTAGTTCTGGTAAGCAGGATTTACTACTATGTTTTTCCTTGGTGAAGGAGCACAATCCACATCACTTCAAGTTATTGGTTGTCAGCACTGAGTTGTCAGCACGGAGTATTGGAGTTACATGAAAATTTGAGGATTTCTTTTTTCACAGCAAACTTTGGACATTTTTTCTGTAGAATTTTTTGTCTATATATTTAATATATTGGGACACTTATTTACAGTATTTAATATTGCATATATATCAATTGAGATATTGGTACACGTATAACTTATTTATTATTATTGGTTTTTCACTCGCACTTATTAGCGCCCCCATATATATATATATATATATATATATATATATATATATATATATATATATATATATTTTCTACACAACACTGGGAGTTATTCACTTTTCAGGGGAGCAGCTTTAGTTCAATTTTGAGGTCAATTAATTTGACCTGGTGGTTATATACTTATTATTTAATATTTTTTCTGTCGCGGAGTTACTTAAAAATTACAAGATGGTACTATACCCCACAGAGGCTACATAAATTTTATCCTGAAACATCAGACTGGTGCTGGAGATGCATTGAGGAGGAAGGTACAATGTTACATATTTTTTGGTCATGACCAAAAATAACATCTTACTGGAAGGAAGTATGGAACATTACACAAAAATTTACGGATTATAGGATACCGGAGGACCCAGCCTTTTTCTTACTACATGTTATGAATATCCCTGTCAAAAAATACAAGGAATCTGTTTTACGACATTTATTAAACGCGGCCAAAGCATGTATTCCACTTAGGTGGAAAAATACGCTACCTCCTACGTTCGGAGGCTGGCTCCATAAAGTAGAAGAGATAAATTCGATGGAAGATCTCACACTTTCAGCACAAAACCAACAAGAAAAGTACTCTGAGGTATGGAGACAGTGGAAAATGTTTATTGCTTCTGAAGAAGGTCTGATCTTGCTTAACTCATGATGGTCAGATATAGGTATTACAATTAAAATAGCTAATAACTAGTTATCCATTATTTATACAGGGAACCCCCATCTCTCAGTCCTCCCTCTCCCTCTTTCCCCCTTTAAAAATGTGTTTGTGTTCTTCCCTTCCCTTTTTTTTTGTTTTTGTTTTCGTTTATAACCTAGAAAATGGAAAATGGATAGGGTTATTCTAGATACAGCGAATATGGGTGGTCCCCCAGCTCGCTGTAATATTGGCGTGGTATCCTCCTCAGGGGTGTATGGAGGGTGCTATGAAGGATGTGTCTATTATTTTGGGATGATCAATTATTGACTAGTGATTATATCAGTTGTGTTATTGTTTATATATGATTGTTACGAGAACCTGGACTTGCCCTAGGAGGTAGAAATAAAGTATTTGAAAATAAGGCCTCAAATATGTCCTTTGCAGAGATGGCGGAGATGGTGGACATCTTGAAGAGGATGGATGATGATGGGAATCATGGGCCGTACACCAACCCTAATGTCAGAAAGGCCAAGATCATGTCTAAAGTTGTGAGAAGTCAGCACAGGAATTTTGGGGTACGACGATCCAAGGAGCAGATGAGGAAACGCTGGTCAGACCTGAAACTGAAGGAACACGATCAGTACAGAAGGATCAAGAAAATTCTTAAAAAAAGGTAAGTATTTGTCCTGTGTTCCTATTATTATTACTTGCATGTTGCTCCATGTGCTTTTATTGACTGGTTGGGCATTTTAAAATGGCAACTTTCAGGTTAGTGGCCAAAGTAATCGGTCGTAGTAAACATCGTTTGCCCACAAAATACAATGTTTTGGGCTGATACAGGGAAAAAACATTTGGTCATGCCTATTTGTATTAGGTTCAATTAGTTTTTATTGTTTATCAAAGTTTCAATTGTACAGAAAAAATACAAAAATCCAGGAGCCCAGCAAGAGGCAACCTGGACCGATAAGTAAGGGGTGATCTCCCATTACAGCATGTATACGGCAATATACAAATAACAACTAGCTCATTGGAAGAGGTGTGAAGTAATACACAAATCAAACAGTGTCGTCTGAAGATACATCATGCACTCCGTCCGACCAGGATGCCCCTGTGGGATCCCACTGCAATCCTGGATCGGAGGAGTCATTAGGGGATGACATGAATATCTGTACAAACGACACCATACCAACACCTATTGGTGAAGTCTAACAAGCGATGACAGTGTGAACAGAAACTGGACCGCATACATGTGAAAGCATCTCCAAGTAACTTTAGGGGAGGCCCCAGAAAGAGATAGGGAGAAATAAAGATAGAAAAGGAGATCTAGAGTTTAGAAGGGGGGTGTAGTGCACAGGGAAGGGTGGAAGGAGAAGAGGGGGGGGCGAGGGGGACAGCGAGCTGCGGATCAATGGAAGGGTATCCATACATGGCAGGGAACCCGAAGGTAGGGGACTGGTAAGGCCTAAGGGAGTAGGCCCTATTGGGAGCCTATCCTTCAACTTATCCGAAGTTGAGTAATGTCTCCATACACTCCAGATAAAGGAGAATTTAGCATGTCTGTCTAGAGAGTTGGCAATCATTTCCTCCATTAGCATACTAGTATTCATCTCATTCACCCATTCTACAATCGAAGGAGGGGAGGTGGTTTTCCAATGCCTAGAGATGAGACGTCGAGCCGCGCTAAGGAAAAATTTAAGAAGATTGTGTTTTTGGAATTTGATAGTACCCGGTAGGATGGAGAGGAGGGCAATAAAAGGAGAAGGCTGAAGAGGCATATCATAAATCTCAGAATAAATTTGAAAAATCTGAGACCAGAACGGTCGAATTACCTCACATTCCCACCAGACGTGACTGTATGTACCTGTTGCCGAGTTACATCTCCAGCAGGTGTCCGCAGCTGAGGGGTACATGATCCTGAGGGTGGTCGGGACTCGATACCATCTGGCAATCACCTTATAGTTTTTTTCTTGGGAGTAGCTAGAGATGGATGATTTGTGGGTAAAGAGAAAGGCTTTACTCCATTCTACCTCTGTAATATCTCTCCCAAGCTCCTCCGACCAAACTTTTGTAAATTTAGGTAAGGAGTCATGAGTGTGGTCTAAAATCAGTTTGTAGGTCAAGGAAAGGGTATGGCGGGGGGTGTCAGGAAGTGTACATATTTGTTCAAAACTGGTCATGGGTCTATGGATCTGTGCGGATTCATGATGTCCTTTGCAATAGGAAGTCAGGTGTAGTCGGGTGAGCCAAGTCAAGTGGGAAGACGTAGAGTTATGGTTTGGCTTAAAGGTACCCTGCGCGGAGTCAACGAATTGTCGTGCCGTGGGCCAGGAAGCTCTGTCGTAGCCGTCAAGTGTGTGGATGGACCTGCCCTCCGGAAGGGCTGGATTGTCAAATAATGGGGTGAGTGGGCTTGGTTCAGTGGATAAAGCATAGGCCTCTCTCCTGCGGTACCAAAGTACCAGAGCATCCCTGGTGAGGGGAGATAATGCAGCGAAAGACCCCGGAGTATGTTCAAAACCCCATAGGAGGGCCCGAAGATCCAACGGGGACGAGTCTTGTTCCACCAGGGTAGTGGCTTTGACAAAGGGGTGGGGGAACCACTCCAGGATCCGTGATAACACAGCTGAGGAATGATAAAGCTCAAAATCCGGCAGACCCATTCCACCTTTAGAGATGGCGGTGCATAAAAGATTATGATTCAATCTGGGGTGCTTCCCCTGCCATACGAAGCGTATAGCCAAAGAGCGCAAGGTGCGGAAAAATGCGGACGGGAGGGAAATGGGGAGGGCTTGGAATAAGTACAATAATTTGGGGAGTATGTCCATTTTTAGGGTGTTCATGCGACCAAACCAAGAGAGCGGTCTGTCCATCCGGTTCTCGGTTAGACGTCTGATCTTAGTGAGCAGAGGGCCAAAATTCAGAGTATAGATATCCGCCGCGCGTGTTGGGATGGACGTACCTAAATACGAAATGGATGTCGCTTGCCATTGGAAGGAGAAATTAGAATTGAGGGAGGAAAGGGTATGATGTGGAAGTGATAGGTTAAGGGCTTCCGTTTTGGAGATGTTAAGCTTATAATTACTGTGCCGTCCGAAGCGGTTGATCTCTGCTAGGATGGATGGGATACTAATGTGGGGTTGTGTCACATAAAGCAAGAGGTCGTCAGCATATAGGGAGAGTTTGCAATGTGAGGAGGGGGTCTGAATACCACTTATGCTCGGGTTTGCTCTGATGGCCTGGGCCAAGTGTTCTATAACAAGAGCGAAAAGGAGAGGAGAAAGGGGACATCCTTGCCTGGTACCATTAGCTATCGTGAATGTACGCGAGTGAGTACCATTTACTAAGATAGAGGCGGAGGGCATAGCATACAGGGCCATAATGCGCGAGAGCGTCTTAGGTCCTAGTCCTATTTGGGTGAAGGTGGCTCGGAGAAACGGCCAGCTGACCCTGTCGAAGGCCTTCTCCGCATCACAGGAGAGGAGGCAGGCCGGCACCCGATTACGGTGAGCGTATGCTATAAGATGAACAGTTTTAGTGGTGTTGTCCCGCGCCTCTCGGCCAGGGACAAAACCCACCTGGTCCCTATGTATGATGTCAGGTAGTAATGGGGATAGACGCTTCGACAGGATCTTGGCGAACAATTTCAAGTCTATATTGAGTAAGGAAATCGGCCTATAATTGGCGTATAAGGAGGGGTCTTTACCGGGTTTCGGAATCACCACAATCTGGGCATGAAGCAAGGACGAAGAGGGGGAGAGATTATCATTAATGGCGTTAAAGGCATTTGCAAGGAAGGGGGTAAGCTGAGGAGCAAACTTCTTGTAAAAGCGCGAAGAGAACCCATCCGGTCCTGGGCTTTTACCATTTTTGAGTTCTTTGATGGCTAATAGAAATTCTGCCTCAGAAAGTGGGGACTCCAATTCCTCAACATCCGAGGATGGTATGGGGGGCAGGGAGGTTTCTTGAATATAGGAAGACATGTCCTGTTCGGAGCCAGACAGGGGGGACCTAGGAGAGGGGTTTTGGGAGGATAGATTATATAAATTGGAATAATATTTACGAAATTCATCGGCTATGGCTAAGATAGAACTCAATTTCCCATCAGAGGGGGAGTGAATAAAGGGGATATGTTTTCGGGCTTGCTGAGGTTGTAGGGTATGGACCAAATGTCTACCACACTTGTTGGCTTGGGAGTAATGGGTGAATCGCCCCTTATCCCTAGCCACCAGGGAACATTCTGAAACGATTTGCAGAAGGTCCCGCCTGGCATTAACCAGCTCAAGATGAATCCCGGCCACAGGGGATTGTTTGTGGGACTCTTCCAGTGAAGCTATTAAAGCTAACAGTCTGGTTATCTCTGCCGTGCGTGCATGTTTAAGCCTAGAGCCGTGCTGAATAAACTTGCCCCTAAGGACACATTTGAGGGCCTCCCATTTCGTAAGAGGGTTAGTGTCGTCGTGTGCGTGGTCTGCAATAAAGTGCTGTATGGTCCGGATGATGTCTTGAGCACACACTGTATCTAAGAGTAAGTTGTCGTTGAGCCGCCAGGAACACCTGGTCTTGGGGGAAGGAGCCCTACCCAAGCTCAAGTGAATGGGTGCGTGGTCTGACCAAAGAGTAAGGCCAATCGAGGCGTCAGGAGAACAGTCCAATAGGGTTTGGGAGATGAATAGGTAGTCTAATCTGCTGTAAGAGGAGTGTGCTGGGGAGAAATATGTATAGTCCTTTGTGGAAGGGTGTAACACCCTCCAGACATCCACCAGAGATAGGTCAGATAGAGCGGTTTTAATTTTGGTCAAAGAAGCAGGGGAGAGTGAGGACTTACCCGTCGAGGAATCAAGGTGAGGTATCAGAGCCGCGTTGAGGTCACCTCCCATGATCATGTTAGTAATACTAAATCTTTTCAGACGTGCGACCACCTTAGAGATGAATTGCGGTTGGTCCTGATTAGGAGAGTATACGTTAATTACAGTGTAAATCACATTCAAATACGACAATTTAAGAAAAACATATCTCCCTGCGGGGTCTATGAGCGTGTCAAGCACGTCAGGGGTGAAAGAGGCATGAAAGGCAATAGATACTCCTTTAGATTTTGCGGCAGGGTTGGTGCTGTGAAACCAGGTTGGGTACCTTTTATGGAAAACCTGTGGGATGGTGTCGGAACGGAAATGAGTTTCCTGGAGGAGAAGGATTTGGGTTCGTAATTTGTGGAAATGGTAGAGGATATGTCTCCTCTTCTCCGGGGCGTTAAGGCCCCTACAATTCAGGAAAGAGATTTTTAGGGAGGCGGGCGTTGCCATGAGGGTAGTACTATGGGGTGGGAATAGATCTTAATTAGTTCCGAGCTCGCTGTCGCTGGGAAAGGGGTAGGGAGGGAAAGGGGAGGGGTGTAGGATTGACTACAAAGAAGCACAGGAAATGAGAGGTCCAGAAACAGAGGGGAAAGAGAGAAAGAGAGGAGAAGTAGAAAATAGGGCCTAAACGGCCAAACTAGTAACGTTGCAAGCAACATGTCAGCGGAGTCCTAATAGGATGCTGTAAACCTAGGAGGGGGGTCGTAGACAGTGCACAGAGGTGCCCGCACACACCGGGCTGCAAAAATAAACATGTAAACATATCCATAAGTAAAGCGGTACAGGGCCCCCGACGGCTGCAGTTAGTTATACATTCATGTACTTAAGTCCGGGAGTATAAGACCCGGACAACCTGCGAGAACACCTGACAGCCGCAGGGGTCCTACACCAGGCTTCCAAACAAAATCATAATAAATCTCTTTAGGTATTGGGGGGGGCTGGGGGGGGATTCAATGTGGTAATGGAGGACAGACATTACTTATGGGGGAAGGAGAAATTCACAGGGGGTCAACGTTCAGAGAGAACAAATTGAAGGAACACACAATATGGCGGAATGTCCCTTGTGAGCAGGAAGTAAGACAGAAGTTAGTAGGGGAGCGCCCCAACAAAACTGTAACCTGAGAACAGGGGCGACTTTGCAGGTCTAAAGCCCAGCTACACGAAGGGTTGATAGCATTAAATCATCCAGCGTTTGACTTGGAGGTTTCTGATCTGGAACGCCTGGGTTTCTTGGATCGCTTCTGCCATCCGGAGGCGACCGGGAATCCGGGGGTGGCTGCGCGAAGGGGCCAGTCAGGTAGAGATATTTGAGGCAGTTCAAAGGTCCCTAGAAATTTGGGGAGATCGCCAAGTGTACGAAACACTGCCGATTTCCCTTCATGCGAGGCAAAAAGGTGGAAGGGAAAGCCCCAACGATATTTGATTTGTTTAGCTTGTAAGGCCCCAGTGAGGGGCTTCAATGCCCGGCGCATGTCAAGGGTCAGCTTGGAGACGTCCGGTAGTAAGGAAATCTGGGACTCGTTGAAACAAATGTTCTCTCGCTTTCGCGCCGCCTGCATGATGGCGTCTTTAATCGCATAGAAGTGGACCCTGCAGATAACATCTCTGGGGTGTTCCAGATTAGGATTCTTAGGGCCTAGGGCTCTATGGACACGATCAAGTTCCAGAGGCGCGTCTTTCTCTCTCTGGAGCAGGTCATTAAACATAGCGATGACAGCCGGGGCTAGATCTTTAGTGTCCACAGACTCAGGTAGGCCACGGATGCGGATGTTATTGCGTCTGGCCCTGTTCTCCTGGTCGTCCTGATGGTACATAAGGTGCTGAATTTGCAGGGTGTGCTCATCCAGGATGGCGTCATGTGATTGTATGGCAGCTACAGTCTCTTTGACGGTGTGTTCCACCTCCTCCAGTCTGCTAGTGACATCCCTGCGCAGCTCAGCAATTTCCTGCTTGTATGAACGCTCAAGCCTCTGTACACAGGCCTCAAAATCATGTCTAGTGGGGAGGGCTTTGATATAGGCCTCCATGTCCCAAGCTCCATAGGAGCGGTGCGAGGCAGGAGAATGGCAGGCTGAACGTGTGGAGCCATTGTCTGAGTCAGGGGGAGAGCTGGCTCGCACCCTAGATCTGGTGTGAGGTGCATGGTGCTGGGAAGCCTGTCCATGAGAGGCCGCATGTGTCCCCGAGGAGCGGGTCGACGCCATCTTGGATGAGGGGGGGCCGCGCTGCTCCGGCGACAGCTTTTTAAAAAAAAATCTGTCTATATCCCCCTCTTTGCTCGGATCGGGGGTATGACGACTTTCTCCTCCACCTTTCCTCCCCATCACCGACCTGTTTAGCTGGTCTGGAAGGCGCTGGTGGCCGCGATGAACCCGGTGTGTGCGGGAGCTCCTGGAGGAAGCTTCTTACTCCTCCATACGCTAAGCCACGCCCCCTCGCCTATTTGTATTAAAATAAAAAGTTTAGAACATTGTTGTCTAGATGTGTTTGTAACTAGAATGAAATGCAAACTTTATTCAGTGTAAAGGAGAGGACACTCAGCAGCTGTTTACACATCTGCACTCTGGAGCACTAGTGTGGGACACCAGAACAATCTTTTTAGGGTGTCCCACACAGGTGCTCCAGTGGATACTTGGGGTGTCTCCATGTGTGAAAATTGTCACAAAAAGGTAAGTATTCCAGCTTTGTTAAGGGAAAAATCATGTCGTCAGCTTGGAACTCTGCCAAAACAGACAATTGTAACACACTTCCAAGCAATGCTTCATATTCCTATTTCTGGCCTCATATATCTGTGTGCTAAGTATACCTTTCTTTCTCGTACATCACGGGACACAGAGCGACATAGTCATTACTAATGGGTTATATAGTTACCGTCAGGTGCTGGCACTGGCAACTTCCAAAACCGGAAGTACCCTCCCCTATATAAGCCCCTCCCATCCGGGAGCACCTCAGTTTTTTGCCAGTGTCTAAGGTGTTGGCCAAGAAGAAACATGTGTTTTTCACTGAGCTTGCGTACAGGTTCTTTTGGGCCTCAGTAAGCTATTCCGGATCCGACCAAAAAAGCTTCATAGCTAAACGGTCGGTACCCGGGCCTTGCAGAGAAGAGCAAGGTTCTGCCTGTAATGCTTCTCTTAGGAGAGCTGGACCCTGGGATCCAGAGCTCTGGTCATACCCACGACCAAGATGTTTTCTGTGCAGGGTGCTATACAGGTCCAGGGGAGTGGAATCCTTGGGAACCCGGTCCCTGAAGGTTTGATTACAATGCCTGCCGTGATAGGTGAAGTTTGGGCTTTTGTGGACCAAACAAAGTCCTGCGGCGGGGAACAGGTAAGTGGGGGCCCCCAGGAACTTAGTTCTATTGGGGGACCCCCAAGCCTAATTTGTCTTTCTGTCTGTTACCTAACGGTATTCCCGCTAATATCTGTGCATGCCTGTAACTACTAAAAAAAAAAAAAATGTAATAATTTTTAATGGTGGTCAAGAAAAAAAAAAAAAAGAATGTTTTTTTATATATGTTTAGTATATTAAACTGCGGTACCTGTGTTTGTCCACTAGAGGCCGCTGTGGAATGTTTTTCTTGTCATATGGACTAGTTTCTTCTCAGAGAGCAAAGTCCACACAGCTGGTGAGTTCTCCTACAGGAAACTGTTTCCTCTGCCATGTTGCAGTGTTCGTCTATCCCCCGGCCTGCGGCAAAGGGGGCCCTGGCTCCTGTCCCTGGTTTCCATGTTTGAAAATTAGCGCCGAGGCGCACGTGGCCGCGCGCGTGCGCGTGCACGCGCCTCTATATATAGAGGTGGCCGGAAAAAGGGGCGGGGCCTGGGGGATGACGCTCTGTGCGCGCCGCAGCGCTTCTGCGCATGTGCGGGCGTCCCAGCAGGTTTTTAAAAAGCCACATTATTGCAGTAAGCTGGCTATGAAGTACAGAGACAGAGCTGGCAACATTTAAAGGCATACAGCAAGCGGTTGATACAGGCATCCCCTAGAAAGGCACATTAGTAGACACCAACTGTTTATTATAGCAGCATTTATGCTAGACTATTATCAGTAACTGGTGTATTTTCGGCTGGAATACCTCAGCTTTGTGGCTTAGGAATATGCCGTCTAAAAACTCCGGGACTAGAAATTCCAGGAGGAATAGGGGGTCTCCATCGGGCTCTGAGGATCTTGGGCATGCTTTGGCTGCACCAGTCTCCCCTGAAGAATCAGAGGTTAGTGACCGTAGGGCACCCCCAGGAGTACCTGGTACTGTGGCTGTCCCCAGTTCACCTGCTCCTGTGTATGTAACAGAGGAGGTTTTTTCCTCAGCTCTGGGAGGGCTGGAAGAGAGATTGTCAGCACTAATTGCTGCTTCCCTGTCACAGGAGAAAAGCGCTCGATCTCCGTCTCCTCCCTCAGAGTGCCTGTTAACAGAGCAACAGTCCCATACAGAGAACGACCTACCTGAGGGGGATCAGGATGAGGTTGATTCAGTTGTAGAGGAATCAACAGTGGAGGAGCCGTTCTCAGCATCACATGCTGAGAGGTTATGGGTGCAGTCCCTGACTAATATGGTCCGATCAGCATTTAAAATGCCACTTGCGGAGCCATCCTCCTCTTCTGTCTCCTCGTTGGGGTCGCTAAAAGCTCCCCAGACTGTTTGTTCTTTTCCGATCCATCCTTTACTGGAGGGGCTCATTTACCAGGATTGGGAGCATCCTGACAAAATATTTACTCCCCCCAAGAGATTTCCGGTGGTCTATCCTATGGAGGATAAGTTCGTCAGAAAATGGAAGGTCCCTACAGTGGACGCAGCCATCTCTTGTGTGAATAAATCACTGACATGTCCGGTGGAAAATGTCCAAATGTTCAAGGACCCAATAGATAAAAAATTGGAGTCCTTATTGAAATCTGCTTTTTCTACAGCAGGATTGGTGACACAACCAGCAGTGGCAGCTATAGGGGTCTGCCAAGCAGTGAAGGATCAGTTGAAACAGGTCTTAAGGGACGTGCCAGATCAGCAGGCTCTTGCTCTAGCTGATCTACCTAGAGCCTTATGCTTTGCGGTGGACGCTATAAAGGATTCAATCCATCAGGCCTCCCGCCTTACGCTGTCTGTAGTACATATGCGCAGGCTTCTATGGCTCAAAAACTGGTCTGCTGAAGCTCCCTGTAAAAAATTGCTGGTCAGCTTCCCATTTCATGGGGAGCGCTTATTCGGGGAAGACCTGGACAAGTATATCCAGAGAATTTCCAGCGGTAAAAGTACACTCTTGCCGGTCAAAAATAGAGTTAGAGGTCCCTCTTTTAAGAGGCCGGCTTCTCCAGTCCCTAGGACATCGGCTGTGAAACAGTTCCGACGGCCTCCCCGGTCAAATCCCGGAGGTAAAAATCAGGGACAGTTGCAGGGTAACAAGAAGCCCTGGAGCAGGAGAGGTACAAAACCTCCCCCAAAGTCAAATGCATGAAGGGTTGCCCCCACCCAATCGGGTGGGGGGAAGACTTCAGTTGTTCACAGAAACCTGGCGGGACACGATCCGAGACAGATGGGTGCTCTCCGCAGTAAATCTGGGATACAAATTGGAGTTATAAAACTCCCCTCCTTCCCGCTTTATAAGGTCGAACGTGCCAAGGGATCCCCAGAAGAGAGGATCCCTCCTGTTGGCACTGGAACAATTATTGCTTCAAGCAGTAATTATAGAGGTCCCCCTGGAAGAATGGGGGTTCGGGTTTTACTCAAACCTCTTTACAGTTCCGAAGCCAAACGGGGACGTGAGGCCCATATTAAATCTAAAAGGGCTAAACAAATTCCTACATATCAGGACTTTCCGGATGGAGTCGATCCGATCGGTAGCCACTGCCCTACAAGGGGAGGAATGGTTAGCCTCGATCGACATCAAAGATGCGTATTTGCACATCCCCATCTTTCCAGCCCACCAAAAATTTCTACGCTTTGCGATAGAAGGGCGCCATTTTCAGTTCAGAGCCTTACCCTTCGGTCTGGCCACAGCACCAAGAGTGTTCACAAAAATTCTGGCCCCATTATTGGCCAATCTAAGAACACGAGGTGTAACGATAATGGCATATCTAGACGACTTGTTGCTGATAGACCACTCAGTGGAAAAACTAGAAGTGGTTGTTCACGAGACAATCAAGTATCTGGAATATCACGGTTGGATTATCAACCGAGACAAGTCAGCCCTAAAACCAGTCAAAAGTCTGGAATACTTGGGGCTAAGGCTGGATTCAGACCAGAGAAAAATTTTCTTGCCTCGAGAAAAGGGGTCGTCTTTGAGAGATTTGATCCACTTAGTGGGTTCAAAAAGACAGCCATCCATACGCCTGTGCATGAGGCTGCTGGGAAAAATGGTGGCATCATTCGAAGCAGTACCCTACGGTCAATTCCATTCAAGGAAGTTGCAAAGGGCCATACTGTCAGCCTGGAACAAAAAAGTTCAGGCTCTGGACGTACCAATGTCCTTGTCCCCTTCCGTTCGCAGAAGCCTCCGTTGGTGGTTGGTTCCCCGGAATCTGGAAAGAGGGAAATCCTTCAGTCCGATTTCTTGGAAGGTGGTCACTACAGATGCCAGCCTTTTAGGCTGGGGAGCAGTACTGGAGCAATGGTCTCTCCAGGGCAGATGGTCGGATGCGGAAAAGGCCCTGCCCATCAATCTCTTAGAGATACGAGCAGCCCGGTATGCCCTAGTAGCATGGACATCCAAACTCCAAGGGTCCCCTGTCAGAGTTCAGTCAGACAATGCCACAGCAGTGGCATATATCAATCGTCAGGGGGGCACCAGGAGTCGTGCAGCCCAAAGGGAAGTAAATTACATCCTGAGATGGGCAGAAAGATATGTCCCAGCCATATCTGCGGTATTCATTCCAGGGGTGGAGAATTGGAAGGCGGACTTTCTAAGTCGCCAACAATTATGCCCAGGGGAATGGTCCCTTCATCCCGAGGTTTTCCGGACAATATGTCAGCGGTGGGGAACACCGGATGTAGATCTGCTAGCATCCAGGTTCAACACGAAAGTGGACAGGTTTGTCTCTTGGACAAGGGATCCCCTAGCGTGCGGCTCGGATGCCCTAGTGTTCCCTTGGGATCAGTTCAAGCTGATATATGCATTCCCACCGCCACAATTGTTACCTCGATTACTCCGCAGAATCAGGGTAGAAAAGAAACCAGTGATTCTGGTGGCTCCAGCGTGGCCCCGAAGAGCATGGTACGCGGAGATTGTAAAAATGTCTGTGGGGAGTCCTTGGACCCTCCCACATCGTCCGGACCTGCTTTCGCAGGGACCGATATACCACCCTTCCTTACCAGCCCTAGGTTTGACGGCCTGGCTATTGAAGCCCACATTCTAAAAAGGAGAGGGCTCTCTAATGCTGTGGTGTCTACCATGATCAATGCCAGGAAACCGGTATCCAGGCAGATCTACTATAGAATCTGGAAGGCGTACATCGCCTGGTGTGAGGCCAGGAAATGGCATCCACGTAAATACGTAATAGGTAGAATTCTGGACTTCCTACAATGGGCTGTAGATAGGAAGCTTGCCTTGAGTACTATCAAAGGTCAGATTTCGGCCTTGTCAATATTTTTTCAAAGGCCCTTGGCTTCGCATTCACTAGTCAAAGCCTTTATACAAGGAGTGATGCGTATTAGTCCTCCGGTTAATATTCCCATATGTCCATGGGATCTAAACTTGGTTCTGTCGGTTCTACAGAAACAACCATTTGAACCATTACAGCATATTTCCTTAGTGCTTCTCACCAGGAAATTGATTTTTCTAGTAGCCATTTGTTCGGCTAAAAGAGTATCGGAATTAGCAGCTGTGTCCTGTAAGGAGCCATATCTGGTTATCCATAAGGACAGAGTAGTGTTACGTCCTCATCCAGCCTTTCTTCCTAAGGTGGTATCGAGTTTTCATTTGAACCAAGATGTGGTTCTTCCTTCTTTTTTCCCCAAGCCTACTTCGGTAGAGGAAAAGTTATTGCATTCTTTGGATGTAGTACGAGCAGTTAAAGCTTATCTAAAAGCCACTGCTCAGATTCGCAGAACGGATACTTTGTTTATTCTGCCGGAAGGCCCCAGAAAGGGTCAGGCAGCGTCAAAATCTACTTTAGCCAAGTGGATTCGACAGGTCATAATACAAGCCTATAGCTTGAGAAGTAGACCGCCTCCGTTCAAAGTTAGGGCGCACTCCACGAGAGCAGTTGGAACTTCATGGGCAGTGCATCACCAGGCCTCCCTGGCTCAAGTCTGTAAGGCCGCAACATGGTCTTCAGTACACACGTTTACTAGGTTCTACCAGGTGGACGTTAGAAGTCAGGAGGATGTCGCCTTTGGGCGCAGTGTGTTGCAGGCCGCAAAAGATCCTCATGTCTGATAGCGCTCAGCTTATATATGGTGTATCCCCCCCCCTCATTTGGCATTGCTTTAGGACATCCCATTAGTAATGACTATGTCGCTCTGTGTCCCGTGATGTACGAGAAAGAAAATAGGATTTTTATAACAGCTTACCTGTAAAATCCTTTTCTTGGAGTACATCACGGGACACAGAGCTCCCGCCCCTCTTTGGGGACACTTATTGCTTTGCTACAAAACTGAGGTGCTCCCGGATGGGAGGGGCTTATATAGGGGAGGGTACTTCCGGTTTTGGAAGTTGCCAGTGCCAGCACCTGACGGTAACTATATAACCCATTAGTAATGACTATGTCGCTCTGTGTCCCGTGATGTACTCCAAGAAAAGGATTTTACAGGTAAGCTGTTATAAAAATCCTATTTTTGTTTCATTCTCATAGGGGAGAATAGACTTGGGACCTCTGAGGACACCAGGAACCCCACACCTCCTAAAGAACAGAGAGAACCCCAACCAGAGGATGTGGAGAAAGGAGAGGTCAAGGAAGGAGAGGTGGAGGAAGTGGGCGATACTTTGTAAGTTCCAGAGTTGTATATGTTTTAGGGTTTGAAACATGCCTGTTTGTGCAAAACAAAAAAAAAAACTTGGTAAAATTTGTATTAAAAATATGTTTGAATTTACCCTGAAATTTAGGAACGCACATGTGAATGTGCACAGAGAAAAAATTGTTTTCGAATCAACAATGTGTGGCTTTTTCTTTCAATGCTCAACACCAGTTTTTTACGTAAATTGGTGTTTACAGTGACGATGGGGGTTATTTAATAATCCACTTGGCACTACAAGTGCACTAGGAGAACCTAGGAGATAGCTAAAAGAAACACAAGCAATAAACAAAAATCCATATTTTTAATTATTTTTTTTTTTCCCCAAAAATTTGAGATTGTCTGGCATAGCAATGGCCCCCCTACCCGTTAAAAACTCCACATATTTCTGCCACACTTCACTGGCGCTTTGGGGGGGCAAGCCAGTACGACCAGTATCCAGGCCCGTCAGGGAATTACCAGAAAGTACCGCCTCAGGCCCAACTGTGGCCAGATAATTAGGTGAATTTTTACGTAAAAAGTTGTGCAGGATGCAGCAGCTGAAGATGATATGGTTGAGTTTGAAGTCCGCCATATGGATTGCTGTCAGAAACAGGCAGAACCGGCTGGCCATTATCCCGAAGGCATTCTCAACAACCCTTCGGGCTCTGACCAGCCGGTAGTTAAAAACCCTCCTCTCCGGGGTGAGGGTCCTCAGGGGGAATGGCCTCATCAGGTGTGGTCCCAGCCCAAAAGCTTCATCAGCGATAAAAACAAACGGAAGGCCCTCAACATTATCTTTATCCGGTGGCAGTGCCAGGCCACCAGTCTGGAGACGTTCAGGTGGCAGTGCCAGGCCACCAGTCTGGAGACGTTGGGAAAACTCTGTCCGTGCGAACACTCCACCATCCGACATCCGGCCATTCTTCCCCACGTCCACATACAGGAATTCATACTGTGCCAATACCACCGCCATCAACACTATACTATTAAAACCTTTATAATTATAATAGTAAGACCCCGAATGGGGTGGTGGCACAATGCGGACGTGCTTCCCGTCTATTGCCCCTCCGCAGTTGGGGAAGTCCCACCGCTCGGCAAATTGGGAAGCCACAGTCTGCCATTCCTGTGGTGTTGAAGGAAACTGTGGAGTCAAACCAGAAAACAAAACATTAGTTGCACATAGCATTGCAAGCAGATTAGACACAAACATTCTTGGCCAACTTCAATATAATATTTATTTAAAGGAGTATTTAAAGACAAAAATATAAGGCCCACTTATCATATTCCTCACCCCCTCTGACGGCCCATTGGAAATATTTTAGGGGGGTTCTAGCTGAGTTTGGGCCCTCCAAACAAAGCCTCTGCCACTCTGCCTGAATTTAATGGGAACAAAAACATTTTGAGATATTTTAAGGGGTGTGGGGGTTCTAGCTGAGATTGGGCCCTCCAAAAAAAGCCTCTGCCACTCTGCCTGAATTTGATGAGAACAAAAAAATTTAGAGACATTTTAAGGGGGGGGAGGGTAAAGCACTACAATGGAGCTGACAAAATACATTGGTAAGTGACTAGGCTAGGTGTATATGGGCCCAGGATAGCATGCTGGAGAGGTTAGTGAAGGCAATTATGCATGTAGGCCAAAAAAGGAGCATTAAAAGCTTACACAATGCATGAGGACAAAGGGGACATTTACAGCATTATACAGTCATGGTAATTAGGGAAGGATGAAAGAAATATAATACATTAGCATACATTAAAGAGGAAGTAAACCCTCTAAACGTTTTTCTGCAAAACAAACCCCTGCAAGAGAAAGGCATAATGAGCTATTACTAGCTCATTATGTGACACTTACCTGAAATCGAAGCCCCCGAAGTCCTCCTCGTTCTCCTCCGCCGCCGCCACCATGTCCCCTCGGAGCTGCTTTCTGTTATCACCGCTCCGGCGATTTGATTGGTCAGAGCGGCGTTGACGTCACATGTATGCACGTGGGGCCGGCATGATCCCATTCATAAAACCGGCATGATCCCATTCATGCAGCCGGCCCGCTAGTGCGCCTGCGCCGTTGTCTACGGCGCACATGCGCCGTAGACATCGGTGCTGTGTTTTCAGAAAATATCTCCTTAACTGTGTAGGTTAAGGAGATATTTCTTGCACCTACAGGTAAGCCTTGATCTAGGCTTACCTGTAGGTGCAAGTTGTCAAAGTGGGTTTACAAACACTTTAAATACATAGAATGTGATGTTAAAGGAGAAAACTTACCTTAATATAGTCCTTCTGCAGGACTTGGATAATGGCAGAACAGGTCTCTGGGATAATGATCCCAGAGCCTGGGGGGAGATGCCTGTCATGAACTTCAGGTCCTGCAGACTTCTCCCAGTCGCCAGGTGTCTCAACGTGGCAACTAGCCTCTGTTCGGCAGTGATGGCTTGTCGTAAGATGGTGTCCTGCCTCATGATATAGGGGGACACCAAAGCCAACAGACGGTGAAAAACGGGGTCCGTCATCTGGAGATAATTCCTGAAGTCATCAGGATTATTCTCCTGGATCTCCCACAGCAGAGGCATGTGACAGAATTGGTCCCACTGGAGCAACCAATTCTTCGTCCATGAACTCCTCCTCACCCTGTTCATGGACTGGGCTTGGGTTTGAGCATGAACCCCAACACCAAGCACATGCACAGCACAAACTCTACAACGAGTACGTACCCGCAACGTAGCTAGAAATATTTGGCTGGTCAGAACGACTAAACAGAACGCACTGAAGAACAGAAAGTCCTATGAAGAACGACCTGAAAATCAGAAACGAGCGGAAAAGAACGCACTGAAAAACAGATACGACCTGACTACACGCCCAGAAAGACAGATACGAACCCACAGGCACCAACTGAACACCAGAAAACGATCTGAAAAGCACGAACATTGAAAAGCGTGAATCGTCTCTCACCAAACTTTTACTAACACGCGGTAACACGAGATCAGCAAAAGCAGCCCAAAGGGTGGCGCAGTTGGATTTGAACTCCCCCTTTATAGTGCCGTCGTACGTGTTGTACGTCACCACGTTTTGGACGGTCAGAATTTGGTGTGACAGTGTGTATGCAAGAGAGCTTGAACGGAATTCCGTCGGAAAATCCTGTCAGAGTTCATCCCGTCGGAAATTATTGGTAAACACAATTCCCAATAAGCGTATATTGATTGGTTTGCACAAAAGTTATCACATCTACAAACTGCTGAAACAAGCGTAATTTTGCCGCTAATGCACGGGTGGCCCCAGTGTGAAAGGGGTCTTATTTTATCCACAGGAGGTTTAAAATCTTGTCAGTGTATTTAAATGATGAATCTGATTTTCAAATTCCATCACTTCCTGTAGATTCTATCAGAATTCACTTCCCTTTAGGCCTTCTCCCAGAAGCCTTCACTTCTATGTGGCATCACAGAAGAGGGCATGATAGGATGTGTTCACTCACCACTCTGAACCACTCCTCCCTCATTACAATACTACCTTCCATCCACTTAATATACAATTTGATTGTACAATCTCATTTAGATCTCCCATCAGCTATGTAGTACAAGAGCCTGTCTGATTTGATACAAATTTAATGAATTGTTCAGGTGTGTCATCCTATTTCATAGTTCTGGTAAATCTAAAAGAAATAGTACAGAGATTGTACAATCAGATTTCATAGTGTATGGCCATATTTATACAAGTACATAGGAGGGAGTGGCAGGGGACACTCAGTTGTCAAGCCTTGTTTACACCTCTAGTAGTGAAGACTCACATTCCCGCATGCGTTTGTTGTGGGTGTTTTGTAGCGTTTTCACTCGTCACATATAGGGCAACCATTTCACGTGAATGGGCTACTCTACACACAATAATCGCCCCAGAAAAGCTCCAGAACATTTTTTGGAGTGGAGCATGGTGCGTTACTGCATTTTGTGGTGCGTTTTCTGCACTTAGGGTGCCTTTTAACACAAACATGGTAAAAAAGTGTTTCTAAAACGCATTTTCTGTATGGTTTGCCATGAGTTTGGAAACACAAAGATGTGAATGGAGCCTCATTGCTCTTAAACACAACTATTTCACTTTCAGGCCTCATTCACACCTTGCATAGTGTGAGCGCATGTTTTTGGCTTGTTTTTCCATTGACAGGCATAGGACTACCCACCTCCAGATGCACGGTTTTTCACCCACCTCCTGATTTCAATCAGCTGCACTACACCTGGCAAAGTAGCTTATGAGACATTTTGGCGTGATGTGGGTTGCATGTTTTTTACTGTGCGATTTGCTGTGTTTGTCACTTGGTTTTTCATGTAGCAAAATATGTGTTTGCTTCTGTGTTTGTTGTGCCGCTAATATTTAATGGTATCAAAAGCGCAACTAGTTTATTTTAGGTGTACATAGGTCTCCATACACTATACAATCTGATTGTATAATCTCTGTACAATCTCCTTTAGATTTACCAAAACGATATAATAGGAGGACATACCTATCTATCCAATCACTCTGTATCAAATCAGGCAGGCCCTTGCACTAATTGATGGTAGATCTAAAGGAGATTGTACAATCAGATTGTATAGTGTATGGTGAACTTTACAGAACCCAGGACACACTTCTCCTGTTTTCAATACTTCAGCTTTATCCACATAGGCTGTTATCTGATCTCTCATCTCCTGCACACTCCAAAATTCCAAATGAACAATCTATGCAAGATGAAATTAAGGAAAAAAAAATGGATGTCTCTGTATTTAGTGAGAACAGTGATCACTGATTAATTGTATTGAAAAACCGTGCATCTGGAGGTGGGTGATAGTGATCTGCGGGAAAGGGGGAAGCCAGCCACAGGTGTGTGCTAATGAGGCCAGCTGACAAATTCCTTCCTGT